>OV815293.1:42114800-43364800 GCA_929108145.2 Limnephilus rhombicus | reverse complement strand
GAAAACTTGTACAATGTGTCCTTAGAATGGGGTACCTCAGTAAGGATATATTTTTCTCTGAAAAACTGTAAAATGAAAAAAAAAAAAAAAATAAAAAATTGCTAAGTATTAATTATGTGTTGAAAATTACGTTGTTTAAATGAAAACTAATCACTTATTAAATAAAAAATATCATTCGTCAGGAGAAAAAATTACAAAAAGTTTTAACCTTCTATAACATTTTTTTTTATTCAATTACATTTCTTGAAATTGGCGGGACATATAAAATGAAAGAAAAATGGTAGTTAACATCAAAACTTGTCTACCAGTTCATTTCGATATTTACCAATCAGGTAGTAATACATCATATCCATACAAAATAATCCATTAGATTATTAGACGAAGTCGAACATGATATAAGGAGTTTTATTTAATATAATGAAAACCTAGCAATAAACCCATTAATAAAATTAAAAATTCGTCAAAAGTGGCTTTAACGCAGATATTACAGTGTTACACCCACAAATTTGAAGCAGTTCACTCCGGTCCGTCTAACATCAATCTAACAAATACATATATTTGTATAAATAAAAATAAAGATGAAAAAATTCAAAATAATTCAATATTTAAAAAATTTTTTCAACGCAAAAACATTCCTAGAAGGTCTTAGACCTATCACTTTTATTTCAGCAATTTCCGGAATTGATATTTTCACTTACGACCTTAGAAAAGGTCCAAAATCTCATGTGAATATTCCATTAGCTGTGTTTTCATTATGTTGGTATTGTTTTTATGTTTATTGTGTTATTAAAGTCATTGGCCATGAGGACCAAGTTCAGTATTTTAAAACGTCTCAACTTTTAAAACATACTTTTAAATTTAAAATTATACTTGGCCTTATATGTGTATCCGCTTTGGTCGTTGAAGGTTTCGTGTTTACTAATAGATACGCAGTGAATTTATATAACTTTGTAAAGGTTGATAAGATGATGATGGAATTGGGAGTCAAAATCGACTACAGAATCTTATTCAAAGAATCACTGTTCGTAGTTGTTGCAGCGCAAGCAATCAATATTGCTTTTGAAATACTCAGAGCCATGGTTGTTTCCGAAAAACTTCTTCGATCGTCCCGGGAACTTAATGTAGCAATGTACGGTCCAGGATTTTTCTCAGAGATGAATCTGCTATTTTACGGAATGTTCGCCTACCAGATCAAAGTTGACATTGACCGAATCAACAAACAATTGGCTGAACTTTGCGACGTGAAACTTGTAAGGGGAATGGGAAACAATTGTTATAAACGAACTGCGAACGAAGATACAAAAAGAGAAATCAAAAATTTTAAAACAAACATGGCATTTCAGGTCAAAGAGTTTAAATTAGCAAATAGAACGAACCTCGAAGAGACAAATAAAGTTATGAAAAACATGGCAAGAACAAAAAGAATCAACGCAATTTTACGAGTGTATGATAAAATCTGCGACTTAACCGACGGGTTGTACGAAGCATATTCGTTAAAAGTTTTAATCATAATCGCTTTCTGTTTCATTTCTTTGGTCCTCAACTTGTTTTATGTCCTGGGAGTGGTGATTTATATTTACTATGGCGATTATTCTGAAGTTCTGACATCTTTGTTCTGCATGTCTCTGCAGCATAGTATCATGAATATATTGTTTGTGTTGTTAATCACTACAACATGCGAACAGTGTATATTACGGGTAATCATCAAAATTTCACTACTCTAAATATAAAGACTTAGAACATGTTACAACCATCTTCTTCTTCCTTGCACTGTCCCAACTAATTGACTAGGTAGGCTGTTGGGGTTGGCTCTTCTCGTTCTCAGGTTGTAGCTTCTTTGGTTCTGAGTATAGCCTTTACCCAGGCCGTTTCTTTAAAGTATTTTGGAGCATTGAGTCATTCAGGAGTTCTTTGATTTTCCTCTGGATGAGTGTCGGTGAAGCTCCATAGACATTGCCTGCTTCACTGTGTGGTCTGATGGTCTCCGTCTTATATGCCCATACCATCTCAACTGTTGTTCCTCCAGTTTACTGTTTATGTCCGTGACACCCCAGGCCACCACGAATGCGTGAACTTTTAATCTTATCTTTTAGTGATACATGTGAGAACATGTTACAATACAAATGTTGTGAACAGTGAACAGCACAGAAGGTAATGTTTTACTTTTGAAGAAAGTTTTATTTCAGGTAACCGATACGGCAACATTGGTGAACAAATTGTTAATACAAGAAGAATCTGAAGATGTTGGAGACGAGGTACGTATGCTGACAAGATACATATTTGTACCTTTCGTATTCATAATTTTGTGGGAATAAACGGTATTAAGTTATTTATATTACAGTTACACAGGTTCTCCACGTACATACTCCACCGTCGACCAACTTTTTCACTATTGGGGATGTTTCCAGTTGACAACACTCTACTATTTACGGTAATGATTATTTGATAATCATCATCACGGCCCTATGTTCCAAGTTAAGAATGAGATTTACGTTCCTCAGATCTATCTACTTCAGTTCCCAGCTTACATGTTTTGTGATATCATGTGAGGTTTTAGCAGAAACATAAAAAACAAAGCCAAATAAACAAACGAGGAAATGCAAACAGTTTTCTCGGAGGGACAAAGCTTCAAAGAGGGATTTGATGAAACACACTCAGTGTATGGATCAAGTCCGTATCTACTTAATACTCGTAACAACGTGACCACTTTGAAAAATGCACGACAGTTTGTAACGCTAAATTTTACTATTTAATTAAATGAAGACAATGTAAGCGAAACTCAATCGAAAATCTGGAAACAGAAAAATCAGAAAAAGATATTGACACCTCTGGGATTCGAACCCAGGACCTCTTGCTTTCCGGGCAAATTTTACATTTACGTTCTTACGATCAGTCAATATATTGCAAATTGTAATGTCATGGATAAACCAAGGTAGTATTCAGTAGAATTTGATGGTTGATTAACCTTCCATACAATACCTGATAGGCTCCATATTGCTGGTGTTGAAATGATGATCAGAATTTGACACCAGGTGTTATTTTTTATAAATTAAGATGAAAATAGGAAGGAGAAGATTTGTACATGATTCCGACTTTGTGGAAGATCATCCACGCGCCAAAACCTGTAAGTAGGTTATGCCGGAATCATGGAAAAAATCTACCTTCTGAGCATGAAACTAAGAAATCCCTCTCGGGAAGTGGGCGTGATTCATTTACGACTTCGGGAGATTCTGGGTTGATGTAATAAAAGTCGTAGTTTTCAAATCATAAAAAACAAAACTCTATTTTAAATATACCCATTGTAAAACATTTTATAAAAAGTTAAATGACTCACCCCACCGATTCAGACCGTCAAAAATATATCTAAACCTGACTAGCTACTTCTATCGCCGTGACGTAAGATCCAGGGTATCGTTTGGATAGGGCCGCATCTCGCGCGGCCAGCCCAACAGGATGATGTCATCTCTCGTTCATACCCAAGTCCGGGTGGATGCCGCACAAGGCTGGAGGAATCCAGCAGGCGCCAGCCATGAAGAAGGCAGGTATCCAAACGTGGTCGGCAAGGTGGACTCGGCGCGATCTCGATTTCCGAAATAAGGGTCACGGCCGATTTTATATTATCAATTAACCCAACTTGGTCATCAACGGCCACGGGCGAGCGCGGATTGCAGAAAATCGTTACGATTTAAAATCCAAGAATACTTAATCCTGCCATCACCGGGTCCCGGCTCAAAATGCGCTTTTCGCGTAAAACGTTTTCCTTAATAACGAAACTTAAAAGAAACTGAGTTCGCTATGTCCGGGTACTGGAATTATGAGTCTCGGCCCCAGTGAGACTTGGGCGGGAAGTGTGGCCTACCTACCTTCTCGTGCTCGATATATGGTTGTTCAAACACTCACAGACAATACCTATTTAAATTTGTTATAAAATATTTAATATTTCCTTAACAAGTTTTCACAGAAACCTCAAAATATCGTGATTAAACCCAAGGGCGATTAACTTCGCCCACAATTTGAACTCGACAAGAAAATATATTTAAAATATTTGCTTGACAGCATGGAGGGCAAGAAAATAAAAAGAAAATCGTAGCAATTATTGAAATTTTTTTAATAATGTAATGAAAAAGTGCTCCACATGTTCAATGAACATTATTCGTGGTAGACATCGTTAGGTCATCGTTGGTAGCCAGTGTATAAAATTATGGAGGATGACATTGAATATGAATACCGCACAAGAGTCCGAACGGCTCTCAACCATCTGGATCCAGTGGGACTATGGAAGGCCTACTGGGGTGTATTGTGAGGCTGAGGTTAGTGGGAAGGGAAAGACATTGGGAGAGGAAAGAGGTTAACAAACACTGTTAAAACCATTTCAAGCAATGTTTCGATTCTGAACGGTGGTCTTTCATCAGAACAATAGAGAAAGTAAAGGGTGGCGCCAAACTACCGATATGGTTTGTGTCTTATTACACATTTATTACAATAAGATTCAAACGGTAGTTTTGCGCCACCCTATAAAATACCAGTCTGTCTAATCTAATCCCGGAATCACATCATCACAGTGCTAAGAATGTAGCACTGTGATGATGGTCATCGAAATACACAGTTCTGCTGAAAGCATTTATACAGTTTTTTGTAATTTTTTCAAAAGTAAGACAGCAAATTGTTTTTTTTTTTTCTCATTATAGATTGTTGGAGCAACCGCCACTTATTTGATCATACTCATTCAGTTTTCAATGGCTCTGTGGGAAGATACGGAACTGACAGTTGCACCCATGGACGTGACTGTAATTGCTTGATGATGAAAATAGAAAACAAGAATACAAAAACTCAATAAAAGTACCGCCATTAACTGTGGGTGGATTACACTTCATCCCATAACTGAAAGTCATAATAATTCTTATCACCAACTATTCCACCTACCGAGATATTTCAGCGCCACAGAAATGTTTCTGTTGGTACGACTACACTCTTTCAGGGCACTTCTCCGCCCCTGTATGGGAAGGTTGTGGTGCAGACTACGCCAGTTGAAGAACAACATCGCTACTGGCCCGGAATCCCCCCTGAGGGCCCTCTGGAGAGGGGAGATGGTAAAATATCCCCCCATAAACGGGTATTAGCATTAATTATGGGTGAATTGGAGATTAATTTGCGTCTGTATATATATTCTAAAAGGGAATTAAATTCTTTACAACTTCTTTCAAATAAATTTCTTTCTTTGATGAATATTTTAGACGATGTGAAGGAATGTTTGATGAAAAATGTGAGGTAAAATGATTTTTTTTCTTTCCCCCCTTCCCCCCCCCCCCCCCCCTCCCCCCCCCCTAGCTCACCACCTAGACGTTAGGATTTTTAGTATGTTCACACCCTAAGCACCCTAAACAAGTTTCTGAAGGAATCGCTTAGGTCCCTGCTCATGCACTCTACACCGCCTTTTGGACCATTTATTGACTGGACTATTATTATAATACGTAATTTTTTTTACTTCTTCTGTTTGTATTCTATTGAAAGTATGTGTTGATATTTTGTCCGTTTTTCTATTTTATTATTCGAAATATGGAATGCATTTTTAAAATGGAAATATATTATACACTAGCTTTTTCCCGCGGCTCCGCTCGCATGGTATTAGGGGATTCCCACTCAGCCTCCTCCACCTTCCCTCTCCCCACACCACTCCCCCCATCAACCCCCCTCCCCATCCCCCTCCACCCATCCCTCCCCCACTCCTTCCCCCTCCACCTTCCCTCTCCTCACTCCAATCATCCATCAACCTCCCTCTCCCTCCCTCCAGCTTTCTATTAGTGAAACAATTTTTAAAATCCATTCAGTATTTTTTGTGTGAAAGAGTAACAATCCATACAAACTTTCACCTTTATAATATTATAATAATAATAGGAAATAGGATATTATACAAATTGAATGTAATATTCGAAATATGGAATGTATGTATCAATGCATTGCACTACCCCTTCATACAATTACAATTTAAATTTGGGAGGCGGTATGGGTCGTCGCAGTGGGGGGGAAGAATTCCAACCTTCCCCTCACAGAGAACTTCAAAAAATCTTCCACAAAGCATCCCAAAGATGACATGGACCCTGCGGTCTTTTTTTCTCAGGTTGTCCTTTGTATTAAACGATTATTATTATTCAAAATATTGAGACACATTAAAATAGTTGAAAAAAAACTTGTTTTTATATCACCAACATATACCTAGTTCAAATGACTGGAGAAAATTCGTACATCTGTCAAAAAGGATAGAAAACATAGGAGAGCGCCACTGTTGATCAAATGGCAATACTAAAAATGCAACACATGGTGGCGATGTAAAGATGTGTAACCTAAATTTTTCAAAAAATCAAAAACACATAAAAATGGGAATTTTTTTTATTGCAATTTCGATATCTACTGATGTCAAAATTAGAATTGCATATGGGTATATATGTTTTACACCTTTGCAAATTTTGTTAATGCAATGAAGAATAACGATATTATAGTAAAATAAAAATCACAGTTAGAAATTGCTCACATTTATTTAATACTAGCTTAAGTACCCAGCGTTGCCCGGGCTTTAGATCATGTCTCTAATTTTAGATCTGAATATATTTAACTCAGTTAGACCCCAAAAGCAGTGTAACTAAACTTACCATTAGTGATTCTTCCTTTCTACCTACTGTTAAATTCAAATTTATGTTAAATTAAATGATAGCAAATCAATTAATAAAACACCATTAAATCAATTTTATGAGGTACCTTCATAACAGTGCTTCTTTGAATTCATTTTTTTTCTGTAAGAACAAAAAAAGTTTTTTTTTAATGTGATTTACAGGGTTTTATACATTCGGGGTAGGTTTCTTCATTTACCGAGAATGCTAAATGCAATGCTAATAGAGAACTCCAGTCCAATTTTTTTATATTTTTCAATTAAACCTTCAAACTTAAATAACTGCATATTTATTTTTATTTTTATAGTTAGTTTTAATAAGTTTTAATTTTTCAAGACCCCTTGAAAACCACCGTATCTATGGTGGATTTTGTGACGTCATCACCCATCGATAGTTTTATTTACTTTCAACAAGTGTTGTCATTTTGAATGGAAGAATCAATGGCGGAATGACTTTAGGTGTGAGAAGTCGAGGCGTTTTTTATTCAAGATTAACTGCTTTTAATATAGAAAAAACATTGGTAAAATGTCCACATCTCATCACTATCGTTATTGTATTGTACCAAAGTGCAATATAAAAACAATACATCATCTTTTTCATTGCAAATACAAATGACATCGTAAGCCATCGAATTTTGTGTTCAGGCGTGACTTTGTACATTGTATTATGTATAACACATACAGAATCACTGATATTTATAATACACCGATTATGACGATTGTGTAATAACTTGTATAAAAAGCCCTGGATACTAAAAACAATTTGAAAATACGATCGGTGTATCGTAATCGTAAACCAAATGTCAAATATGACACGACTTTAACCTCAAATAGGCAAAATTTATTGCAGATTTAAAAAAGTCTTTTTTGACAGCTAACTAACGACTTTTAAAAACAACTAATAAGATGATTAACTTAGTAATTCAGCACTTCCATGGTCCGTATTATATTTGAAAAACATTATCCTGGAAATTATTAGATTGTTCGCAAATATAGCCCTTTTCCGTCACCATTTTAATTGTTGAGGGCCTAAATAATGTTTCAATAAACACAACAACTATTAGAAACAGTGTGAAAATAAACCAAAAACACGAAATGTTGAACGGCGTACGTGTACCTACACTTCAAGTCGTGATTTTAAATTTCAACACAACTTCAACACGCTATCACCAGGTGAATAGTTAGCAGTGACGTCACCACTAACCATTTCAGTAATGCCAACTTGACGCTGTGTTTTGACGAAATGTTTAAAAATGCACTTTTAATATTTTTTTTAAAAACTCTGCGTTTAATATTATAAAATAAAACTTATATGTTCTGAATCAGCGTTTATTGGTCTATATGAACATATTTTTTTAAAGCCATAATATTTTTCACTGGAGTTCCTCAGTAAAAGTAAACTATCGAAATTTAAAATTTAAACGAAATTTCTATGCATTTGACCGTTTACTTTTACAATAGGCCCCACATTTTTTTAAATTTTTTTCCGGTTTAGGCAAATATTCTAAGACATTCTGTATTTTTATTTCTATTTTAGTCGTATTTTTGAAACCCTGGCGATTTTTTGAAAATTTTAATCCGCAAAATCAGACCATTTTTTATAAACCGGAAAGACGGGACATAATTTTATAGGTGCGAAAAAACGATAATTACATAGTCGAAAATCATTTTTTTTTTAAATAACGTTTTCCACACGAATGACACAGGAGAATTACGAGGCATACCAAAAATATTAAATCTCATAAATATTTTTTTCCTTGATCCGTCTTATTGATCATAAGTCATTATAATGTTCAACGTCTATCTTACTAAAGCAAATGTAATATACTTATACTTGTAAATTATAATAATAATAAGAATATTATAAAATTTGATTTTTTTAAATCCACACCATTACCATTATGCCTCTAAAACACGTACGTACAACGTAAAAAGTACGGGGTTCTTTGTCAAAAAATCAAACCAAATGATACGTTCGCAGAGAACAAGCAATAAATCTAGTGAACGTTAAATGTCAAATTCAAAAATTCACCTGAAATCAAAGTGATGCCATATAAAAAAAATAAATAAGTTTGGAATTTTATAAAATTAATAGGAACATTTTCGGAGACGGGACATTTTCATATAGTGACGTCACGAGCCCAAATAATGGATTTATTTATTTAAAAATAAAATAAAACTGTACATTTCTAAAAAATTTTACTAACATTTTTCATTCAATTTTATTAAAATTTTACAACAATAATCTTAGTAAAAAAAATCTATCCACACGATTTTTTCCAAGTCGTTATGAAGTCCATGCAAGTGGCCTATTAGCATTGCATTTAGTATTCTCGGTAAATGAAGAAACTCACCATCAGTGTCATTGCGATTTGAAATAATATTTGACAGTTAAATTGGTGTTCCCAGCCTACAAAATTAGTAGTTCCATTTTTTTTATATTTTCTACTCTTATTTGACAGACTCTTCTTCTATTTTATTCTTGTTTTACATTTTGGTATCATTCAATTTAACATATACGGTATCTCATGGTTAATATTAATATGTAATGTATGCAATCTCAATCACTTGGAGCAAGGGATTGAGATTGCATACATTACATAAATGCATAAATGGGAAATATATTCATAAGAGACCTGATCAGAACAGTGATGGAAGGGTGATCGTAGGAAATTCAATTATTATAGTACTCACTCAAGGCAGGGTTGGGGTCTGTACGTCTAAAATGAATTATACATGCCTGTAACTGGAAGAAAAAATATGAAAGTATTTAAAGTGCGGTCGAACTGAGATCCTTGAGGAATAATTTGCGTGGCAATCAAATGTACGACAGTATTACAAATGAGAGGATCTGAAAATAATACCTTGCCGCTGGAAGTATGGCGAACAACAATATAGAAGTCAAACGCAGGTTTGGACACGTGAACCAGATGGACGGAGAAAGAAGTTTCAGAACAACACACTGTCAGAAACATGTAAATAGGTCGAAGACGTCGGGGACGCCCTAGGAAGACAACAAAGATCGATTGAACCAATCATTTCCTCGGGTCTTGCGAAGATTGGAGTAACATAAAGTCATATATAATGTAATGATTATTGTAGCTACGAGCGTATCATCCTCAATGTCCACCCCTACAAATAAATTATGTGATTTTTCGTCAGTCCCGTGTATTATTTTTTCAACAATTATAAAGGAAGAATTTAACGGGATAAATAAATAAATGGGATAGTATGCTAAAAGATAATATGCCTACCGACTTTATATTGGGCGTGCTCGGTAAGAACCATCCACTGGTCAGAAGGGATGTGCTCATTGTGACACTTTTCTTCCGACTGATTCGTGGATAGTTCGAAAATTCGACATCACACATCATGGAGAGCATTAGTTTCTATGTTCCTGATAATTATATCTGCCACCGACAGCATAGACTGTTTTATCTCCCGGCTAGAACTAACTTGTCAATAGTCGTGCCTGTCGGGAGAGCTGGGGCTTGTCGTTAAATAGAAGAATTTATTCAAATGGAAAGCTTTTTTGCTTTTGGTTTAAATTGTTTAACTTATCTACAATATTTTCTCTTTTAAAGACTCTTTGAAATTTTAATTTTGTAATGTTTTTAAAATAAATAAATTCAGTTGAATTGAAAGAGTGAAGAATTTACTTAGCTTAACCCATAATCATAATATTACAAAATCACTTAGAAATATTCTCAATATCCGCCTTCTGCCTATCTTTATACAGCTGCGAGTTCTTGATGGCAGAATACAGGGTGAAGAGGACGTGTAGGGCCTGGACCTTTCCGTTCAGACCCAGCTCGGGGTGGACCGGGATGTCGAACAGGCTGCAGATGATGTCAACATACTGGCTGAGGCTGCAGTCCAGAGAGGCTGGAGGGAATCCCACCTCGTTCAGTTTGGTTTCCATGGATTCTGGCCATTCTTCCATCAGGGAGTCTATGTCGGGCATAGCTCTAAAAAAGAAGAACACATTTTATCAATATGCTTGCGAGTACCCGGCAGACATTTCAATGCCCCTCAAAGAAAGTGTTTGCGTTTTAGTTCTGTTTATTGGAGTGCTATTGGATTTTTTCCGTCTGGTGCGTGCACAAATAAATCAGAAGGTTTTCCGACCAGTGAGCAGGTGACCCCGTTCCTGCCCCCGTTCCCTTCCCCTCTCTTGCGTCTCCTGCCATCCCGCGTACCCCTTCCACCTTCCCCGCCTCTACAGAGATGACGATGCTAAGTTCAATAGGTCTTGGTATCCGGTAATTGACCAAAACTAAACGCAAAAAACCATTTCATTTGATACTGGAATATATCAGCTCGTAGAGGATCGTATTTAACAATAGGGTACCGTGTCACACTACAATTCTGTCCGAAAAGTTAAAGTTAAAAGGCATACTACCCCAAAAAATATCATGACACATTAAATAGTGATGGCTAATAAATTCCAATATCTTTGGCTAATAAGAATAATAAATACATTGATATGACGAAATTGAATGATTCTAGGTAAAAGGATATAAGGTTGCATATTTTCTTACTTCGTGTAGTGGACGTTTGGTGGTGGTTTTGACTGGTGCAATTCACTGACATCTCTTATCCACCTTTCTATAGCTTTTCCATTCTTCTCAGCATTCTCAATTTTCTTCACAACCTGAAATCAATGGGCTCATAAGTCTTTTTCTTATTTTTTTAGTATACGAGGTGTTAAGGGACGTACTTGACTTACTTTAACCAGTAATTTCTGGCGTTATTTGGAGTAAAACATGTTAATAAAATGTTTGGCTCCGATGAATTTTATGACGTTTTTTTATTTTATTTTTCTTCAAAGCAATCAAAAAAAATCTTCCATATGCCGTCACTGGTAATTCAGCCGAGTGACCAACCAACCCCTCAACCCGCCCCCAACTTTCCACATTTTTTACTCCAAGTAATGTCAGGAATCACTGGTTAAAGTAAGTCTAGTCCTTAACATCCAGTACAATAATAGCTCGCACCGGTTGAAGTATTCCTTCATGTTGGAGAAGGTTCAGAAGAAAATTCTGATATTTCTCTACCTGAGGGAGTGTGGTTCTATCCTAGCGACTTTACTTTGGATATGGTCAGAATGAATCATCTACGGATCAGAAGGGATGTGCGCATTTCTTCAAACTGGCGGATAATCTGCATTAATTTCCATATTTCCCATGGTTTTCTCCATCACCGACTGTTCTATCTCCCAGCCGTAGGATTAATTTGCCAATGATCTTGCTGATGGGGATGGCAATCTTGGTCTTGATCACGATTTAGCATCGGTGGGGCTGTTTTTTTAGTTTACACTAGGACCTCTGCATTTATATTTATAACTAGCTGGCTCCTGGCTTGTGTTGCAATGCCATATTCAAAGAAATAAATTGTTTCTCCCTGCATGTCCTTTCCCGTGCGACCCCGTTCCCCTCCCGCATACCCTACCCTCCCGCGTTCCCTTTTCACCTTCCCCGCCCACCCTCTCCCCTCTCGCGCGCGTTCCATATATTCAATCCCAGTACATTCAATTTTAAAACAGCTCCCGTGCCACCTATTACAATTTTTTTATGCAAATTTTCATTTTTCGTTTATTACAAATATTCAGTTTTGTATATTATAAGAACAATCAATCAAATTTGGTACATATCTACAGTTTAAAAATCCATAGACAATTATTTTAATACAAAAAAGAGCTGCATGCTAAATTCAATTTCAACCATCGCGTGAACTGTCGAACGTGCGAAGTTAAAATAGTCGTTAAGTTTTCTGAAATTATTAAATTTTCTGCGCAATTTCCTTGATTTTTCTTTCCGTAAGAACCTTCTACAATGTATTAGAAAACTAAAAAACAATAATATAGTAGGTAAAGTCGTTCTGAAGTTATGGCGTAACCAAGGGAAATAGGGAATCATTTTCATATATACATATATATAGATGTGTTATTTGAAAACACATCTATATATATATGTATATATGAAAATGAATGAATGAATTGAAAAGTGCAATGAAACCCTTTGTTCAATCAAGCACAAAAAAATCATACTAATACATTTTTTTTAATTTACCATAGTTTGCTTCGTTGTATTTGATTTGGATGCAGCCCTGAGTTGCAAATGGAGGAGTGCGGGGTCACTTTGATTTGGGGATGGTTCGTCCAAAACAATGAGTCCTGAAAAAGTTGGAATATTTACATCTGTATTTATTCCATAAAACGAAATATAGGCATGCCACATTGTTTTACGGGTATTTCAATGGAGACTGCTCAAAGTAAGTAGCCGAATTAATCTCGTGTAAGCCGGTGAACTGGTCGAACAAAACTGGAAAACACGTTCACAGTTGATGTCAGTAGCAGACACACCAGCAGTTTTCGGACTCATTTCTGGAGGGGGGGGGTAAGGGCAAGGGGAAGGGGGGAGGGGGAGGGAGGGGAGAGGGGGGAAGGATTGGGGAAGGGTGAAGCGAGGGATGGGGAAGGGTGGGAATTTATTATTACCAAGTTCTCCAATTTTCTCCAACGTCTTATCGGGTAAAGGTTCTCCCTTGAGGTTAAACTGCGGAGTGACGACTTTAATGAAGGCGTCAATATCTCCCACCGCTGGAATATAGTCGGGAAGGAAAGGCTTCAGCTTGAAGTCGATGTCGATTTTCTGAGGGGCGTACCTGGAAGAAAAATGTATTTTCAATCAATTGCTGACTGTTCAACTCCTGAGTTTAGTCATTTTAAGAGTCCCTACATGCTTTTTTGTGAACATGAGTAGGTACCTAATAAATAAACATCCAAGATATGATTTTATACCACTCCAGCCAAGAGAACTCCTGTCCCGGGGCAAACGGTTCACCAGGTAGAGGCACCGAATTTTTAGAACTTGAAATACGGTGCTGTAGATGGCTATACACCAACCTAAGACCACATTATCAAATTTAGAAAAGCAGGATGTACAGAAATGAACAAATGAAGGATGTACAGAATGTCAAGAAATGAATTCAGCATTGTTAATATTTTTTTATCTTCCGTTTAGAAGATCAGCGGCCACCTGGGAACAATGGCATGATCTTTTAATGTTCCTGTAGACCTCCAGCTACATTACGGCCTACCTCAGGATGTGCTGGAAAATCTCTGCGATGTCGGGGCTGACCTCGAGGTCTGCATACTGCTGCGGATCGTACGCCCCCTCGGCCGGGATGACCATGGTGGTGCGACCCCTGACCCTGTTTCTGCCGACCCCCAGCTCGTCCAGATCATTGCTGTCTGTGTCTGCACACAAGTAAAGGTAAAGCAATAAATATCATAAGAAACTTAACCAAAATTGATTAAAAAAAATAATAATATATCGCCTCGGCGACCGGGAATTATACAGTATACAGTAAAATACTCGAATAAATTCCAGTACACTTTAATTTAATCACAGTTAGAAATTTAAATTCGGACATGGATTTTTTATGATGACACGATAAATGATTTGTAAGAAAAAATATTTCTATAATTTCGGCTCACGGAATGTCAATAATAAATAATTCAGAAAATAATTTTTTACATTAGCTCCGCCCAGGAGGCAATGACGAAAACAATTTCCCTCGGGCTTATGTCTTATTTGGGGATGCTGCATCGTTGTATGGAGGGTGTTTTTAGGGAAAGGAAGGATAAAAAGTCCTGGGAAGGAAAAAGGGTGGGTAGAAATTTGGGGGTCAGTGTATCCAGGAATGACGGATGAATGAATCCATTCCTCGCACTGCGTGCAAGGGTCGAGAGACTCCGGCTAAAGAGGTCAAAAACATGTTGGGATAACCCATGGCGGGAGTGTTGGTTATACATTAAATGGTTCCCAGGGCGGCGGTACCAGCACCCGCTTCCCAAATTGTAATATAATCTCGTGTTAAAGTGTGAAACTACTAAGTTAGCTGTGTGATTATTCGAAAACTCCAGAGCGCGGGAACTTTTGAAATAATTTTAATAATAATGTTTTAAATATTTCTTCAAATTGGCGACATTTCGGTCAGTGGGCATTCGCGGGTGTTTGCAAATTGGCCAAAATATTACAAAAAATTCTCAATTGTAAAAGTTAATTTTTTTGACCTTTGAAAAAATATTTGCAGATATATTTGCGGATGTTTGTGAATGTTTATGAACATTTGTGAATATTTTGGAATATCTGTAGGTATTTATAAATGTTCATGAATGTTCGTGGATAATCCTAGATATTTGTATATATTTTTAGACATGTGTATATTTTTTTATATTTTTCTGAATATATTATTTATTTGTGGATATTTGTAGACATTCGTGGAATTTGAATGTACCCGAATGCTTTATTCAATAAAAAAGATTTCACAATTGTAAGAAATCTTTTAGTTTATTTGTTACGATATGATACAAATACATAGATATTATCTCTAACCTGTCACGCGATCGTGCATGCTTTTCCACTCCACCGATGCTTTTATGAATTTAATCGTGATCTTAAAAGATTTACAATGTAATAACTTGGATGCAACAAAGCTACAGTTTGCATTACATTTATTGTACGAGTTATATGATTATTAAATATTCCCTTTATACAAAGTACGACCAACGTAAAGAAGATATGTTTTTGTAAGGTAGTTGTGAAATCCTTTTTAGATACCTCAGCTTAGCCGAATACCATTATCACTCACTAATTAAACAACCTGTTTATCCAAACTTAAAAAACCTGATACTCGTGTTATTTCTTGCACAATCAGACTTAATGAAGCGTTGAAAGGTGTTGTTATAAATATCTCACAAGGCATTAATTACTCTACTTTTAAAGCAATAAACACCCATAGATTAAAGTGTCTATGTAAAGTTATCACACCTATAAATTGGAACCTATCAACTTATTTCCTTTTATCAGACAATTTTTTTGGTAATGACGACATAGTAAAGGTACCTAATAGTTATTAGCAATTAGTGAACCAATTACGTACTTTATACATATAGATGATTTCGCAACTTCTATATAGAGAAAATTAACTCAGAGCATAATTTCGCTCTAATGGGCTTTTACATTCTTTGTTTATAGGTTAAGTAACAACAGTTATTTTAAATACTTTAAAACTAAAACAATAAAGAAAATTTAATTTTAAAAAATGTAACAACAAAAGCATAAACATAATTTAAAATGTAACAACAAAAGCATATACATAATTTAAAATGTAACAACAAAAGCATATACATAATTTAAAATGTAACAACAAAAGCATATACAAAATTTAAAATGTAACAACAAAAGCATATACATAATTTAAAATATAACAACAAAAGCATATACATAATTTAAAATAAAAGTCATTGGTAAAAATTATAAGATTTCTCACAACCAAAGATTTACAATATAAAATATTACAAAAAATATCCACGACTATTTGTGTCTAGATGTACAAAAGAATTGGATTAAACAATGTTTATACTGGTTATTCTTAAGGTGGAATATATCTACTAGATCAGAATATTTATTTATTTCCGAGATTATGAAGTCTCGGAATTGGGGAATTTTGCTAAGAGAGTGTCCTGGTGTTGTTAAAGTAAAAAGGTAGTAAATGTCGCCAAAATCTTTTGGGAATATGGATTTTGATTAATTGAATTAATTCAGGGCAGTCAATTTTGTAAAGCAGTATTTTATGTAATAATATTAAATCTGTGTTAATTCTTCTTTCTGAAAGTTTCAATTGGGACATTTTATCCAGTAGGTAATTATAATCAATATTTTGTATAGGAATACGCAATTTATAGTTTATAAACCTGAGGAACTTATGTTGAATCTTTTCAATACTGTCGGAATAAATATTGTAAGATGGAGACCATGACGTAGAGTTATACTCTAGCCGGCATCCGACAAGGGTTTTACATAATATGATAAAAGTGCCTAAATTATTGAAGTCTTTTGCAGCTCTCAAAACAAATCCAAGAGTCTTAAGGCGCCACAACCGGGCTCAAAAAGAAGAAGATAGAGAGATATGAATTTGCGAATGTTAGAGGAGCGCGCTAGTATTTAAAGCGACAAAATCTATGCGAAAATTGTGAAAATGTTTAATAAAACACGACTCGTTTAAAATAGAGCAATAATCTCTCGGGGGTTGTCTTAAACAGCATTTAAAGAAACACACTTGTGAATTTTTTCATATACAACTTATAAAATAACTAAAACAAACGTGTTTACAATAATTTTTGGAGCATACTTTGCGATTTTTTTCTATCGAGGGAATTTTTAAATAATTTGCGTTTCGGCGCGAGGAATGTCTAGATATTATCTTCAAGAATAACTTATATTTTTTAAGAGCTTTAAAACTTAACGTGTTTAATGGAGATATGTAAGAAATCGGTAGAAATTCGGGTAGCGGCGGCTTAAGGGCCTTATTGATAATATTATTAATATGGCAAACAAAGGTTAGTTTGCTATCAAACATTATACCAAGGTCAATGATTTCACTAACGCCATTTGAATTTTTTTAAATTTTTGTTGTTGGATTAATGAATATTGGATTATTTATTGTGTAAAAATTAATGAAGTGACATTTATTAATGTTCAATGCTGGTTTGTTGATAGAGCACCATTCAAAAATATTTCTCAGATTATTTTGTAATAGGTAAAATTCAATCATTAATGTTATCAATCACTTTATAAAGTTTCGAATCATCAGCAAAAAGTAACACATTTATGTTAGTAAATATATCAACAATAATATAATTATAATAATAAGACTATTTATTTCTTGTTTTACAATAGTTACAATATTACAATAAACTCAAATTTGATTTGTATTAGTAAGTTAGCTTAGATTATGTTAGTAATATAAGTATATGTTTTAGAAATATTTATGAATTAACAAGAACCCCGGTTTGGGCAAAGGCCTCCTCCAAAGATGCCCATTTTTGTCAGTCTTGTGCTATGGAGTACCAGTTTATGCCAGTTGATCCTTTCTATAGCAAAGTAAAGGTGTTGTGGTGTTCTTCTATTTTGTTGCCCTGTCGTCTAACTTCCGAAATTCCCATAATATCTTAGTTAATTTTACTTAAACATTCTTCCAGTTCTAATATTCGTTCGTATGATGACAGGGTGTTAACGTTGTATGTTATAATTTTTAATTGACGGCTTAGTTTTGTGTAATTTTTTGAAGTTTTTAAGGATGAGCTTGAGTTTTGTATCTTTGGAGGGTTTTGGTCATAATCTTCCACGGTGACCAGCCGGGTTGGAAGATTTTTTGTGTTTTTTATTGAAGTTTGTTTATTTGTGGTATCGGTGTGAAGAGAGGGGGTTAGTTGCTATGCATTTTTATTCGTTGTATTTGTATTTGTCAAGAAGTTCAACATGCTTGGTTTTTTAGCTCCTTCGGTGACATTATTTGACCTTGGGACCTTGGTTTTTCGAGCTAGACTGTTGTTGTTTATTCTTTTATGTTTTATTTTCTTGAATATGAATATTTTCAGGGGATATTGAGAGGTTTCTCTTATTCGCTATATCAACAATATCATTTATAAATATAATGAATAAATTATTGCTTCTTACCGAATTTCGTATTTTCAATTCTTAATTTCCGTCGGAATCTTTAAAGATATTCTGTTGAATGAAAGGAAGGAAGGAAATGAACTTCTAGAAAGAAAGAAGGTGTGAGTGGTGAATGGGAATCTGGGGGTCAACATTTCCAGGAGTGACGGACATATGAATCCAACCCATTTGGGAAGCGGGTATGAGTACCGCCGCCCCGGTAACCATTTATTGGATAACCAACACCTCTGTCATTGGCAACCCCAAGCAGTTCGCTGAGCTTGATGACTTAGCAAGGGTGCCCGGCTTCACGGGGCGAGGTTTGTCTAGGTCTTAGCGACGGATAATCTGGACACACGAACCCCAGATTCCTACCCACCCCTCATACATGTTTTCTTCCCACAACTTCCTCGCATATCCTTCATCAAAAAGACCCTCCACACAGCATCCCCAAAGATGACACAGTAGGCCCTGAGGGAAACTATTTTAACTCTCACTGCGGTGCAAGGCGATGAGTCAAGAGAGTCCGACTGAGTCAAAGGGTCTCCCTCGACCGGCCTCTTCCGTTCCGGTCCACTGCGCAGCTAGTGGGAAGACGCATACGCCGCCAAGATCACCTCACCCATTGAACCCGGGCACCTCTACTAACTCACTAAACGCATCGGACCACTTGAGGTGACTTATGGCCGAGTGTGTACTATTTTCACAGTGCGAAAAGCTTAAAATCAAGTTTTTTGTATGAATACCTCACAAGTATGTGAGCTGCTGTCGTCTGAAGCCAGTGAGACTATGGCATCCCCAACGGGAGTATGTTGAGAGGTTGAAGGTGGTGGGGAGGGGAAGGTGATTGGGAAGTACGTAGCTATTGTAATGAATCTAAGGACTCTTACCCCCCCCCCCTTATTAATAAAACTGCTTTAGAATCTTTATGCTGTTCCTTCCTTCTCAAATTTGAATTAGGAAAATTTAGAACAAGCTCGGTGTGGACGCTCTCTCCTTGGTCGCGGCACCACTGTAATAAATCCGACCCTTGCTCCTGTAATTAATTAATTTTCCTTTTTTTTTAAACTTGATTTTATGGTTTCTATCTTTCTACATCGTTCGTAGGCTCTGCAACGAAAGCTCTGTACGTAGAGTTCGTCGCCTCCATTCGTATTCGTAGCCTTGTAGTTCCGTCGCTCACTCTTCTCTCCTCTTCATTTCTTTGGCAGGAACAACTCGACACCCCTTTACGTAATACGTTTTAGGTATACGTGTCGAGATGCTCTCAATTAATCAACTTGTAATTAACCCCTTAACGTTGTGTCATTTTTTTGTTTTAAAGGTTTGATATGGTTAATCCAATTTAATTAATAATTTGTTTGTGGTAAACCCTTGTTCTTTTAGGTATGGCGTGTTACAATTCACTAGGGTCCGATTTACAATGACTGACTCTAGCTAACTTGAAAATAACTAATGCTATCGTTCGTACAACTTCCTCCCCTACTAACGTCCGTTCTATACTTGTTTGTTGATGACTACTTTTTCTGAATTAACCCACGTCATCCTCTCTAGTACCTAGTACATAAATATACTTTTATACATTTAATTGGGAAGATCCTACCTTTAACGTAACGCAGCGTATCCTCTGCTGTTCTTGGGGTGCTAACACATAAAATAATTTGACATTGTGCTCTAGCTACGGATTTTCAATCTAAATTCAATCAAACCAGGCCCGAGATGCACAAATTCTACAGTCACAGTTGTAAGTGAAGTTTGTTCGTTAGTTTTGAGTTTGGGTAGGTATTTTTGGGAGATTACGAGGGATTGACATGAAACAAAATATGTCTTGCTACAATTGGACTCCTCCATTTCCGCAACTGACTTGGTGAGGTTCAATTAAAACCGCCCGGTCAGTCTCCAATTCCATCACCTCCAGAGAATATTTTGATGGTCGCAAGCGACGAATGAAAAATCGACATGTTTTGCTTCCTGTCGGGAAAGGGTTTGATGTGTATTTCCGGTTCGTATGGTGATAGTGGGAGTGTTCTCAACCAATGCGCCGCCAAATTATAATGGTGATAATGCTAATGTTGCTTGATGAAATGTCATCTCATATCGCTTGATGTGAGGATCTGCTTCGAATTATGGTGTGTTAGCCGATGTCCGGAAGTATTCAGGATTGCGTGGGTGGCACGAGGTTTTAGACCGTGACATCCTTAAGGCCGAATTGATGATGATGATGATGATGATGATACTGTAGAAGTCTTTCAGCATGTCGATGACTAGAGTTCCGTTCACTCCTATAGCATCGAACATGAACATTAAACCGAAGTGGATTAGACAAGCGGCAATGTCAGGAGGTCGGTGGAGCCGCTCCCTCCTCTGATTTCGTGAAGTTTGAATTTAGTGAAGGTGGATTTTGATGTCATCGACCCTCGCCTCTGCAGTCACACAGCTCCCCAACAGTCTCGTTCTCCGTCCAGCACACCGCCTCGAACCAGTAGAAATGATGCTTACGTTTTCCTAGGCACGTTATAAACATGCGTCAGCCTTCAGCCGCGGTGATCATCGGTATTTGATTTGAATGAAAATACCTCCCCTCGCATGACGGAAACAGGCGTGACGGGGACGGTCCCCCATTTAGCGTCACGGGCATCCGCCCTACGATAGGTGATATCCCAAGCTCATCTCAAATATCAGCTCGAAGAAGGAATGTCAAGCTCGGCTTCCAGGGTGCTGGGTCCAGGAATGAATGGCACCGGGTCGTGAATCCAGCTTCCATCCCTTCCATTTCCCCTGCTACGCTTTCGTCCAAAGTACATTCCCTACCTGATGCTGGATTATTCTAATTTGCGAATGAATGAATTCTAATTTTGGGGAAAATTATGAAAATTTATCCGGTTTCCGACAAAGAGCCGCCGATCGATTACTAAAACAACTCTGTATGTCCTGATCTCTTCGTTCCGCTGACAAGGTAACTCCCCACGAGCGTAACCAAAGGGTAGTGAAGCCATCGCGAATTTCGTCACTTCTTTTCCTTCATTACGGAGGTAGCCCGGCCAGATCGTTTTCTCCGTCCTGTATTTATTTGACCTCCCGCGACAGCGACTCTTATCAGCTGATACCTCTGGAGGGGGCTAAAGAGGGGGGTTGTGGGAGCACGTCCTTTGCCTTCCAGACGTCCCCCAATGCCTTTATGACGATACATGTGATAGCATATACGTCGACATCATGAAACGGCTCCTGCCTCGCTTTCAACTGCTTCAGGGCCGTCCAGAGACACAGGTTTCCAAGCCTCCATCACAAAGGATTCCAATTTAATTGGACCAAGCCTGTAATCATCGCTTGCTTCGCCCCCACATTTGGGAAATAGTGTAGCCCACCAGCAAATCGTTCACTTCGCCCCCGATCATAACTGCATAGGTGTAACCTACATACATGGAATAAAGAAGCTTAACTCAAAAATTACTCCAGCAATCACCAGCTTCAGCGCCGTAACTCGTTCGGTTAAATTTGAAGGAAGGAAATTTGCTAAATAATAATATCAGAGCGCGTCGCGCGCGATGTCTGAATACCTACTGTTGGTCTCGTTCAATCGCAAATACTAAGGATTTAAGCTAGAATGTAAATTCTGTATAAAATATACGTAACGTAAAGTGTTATGCACACTTCCATGCGCGAGTTTAAACGAAGTCAAAAGCTAGCTTATGTAGGTCTTTACATAACAGTTTTCCTGAGATCTCTGAAATTTGAGGTAAAAGGCGTGGGGTTTTATCTTTTTGGGAATGGGAATTCTATTGTATACATTTGTTAGTAAACAGAAGCCTCATGCAATGCATCATTTTTCCAAATCAATATACCTAGTACGTACAGATCTTGCCTAACAAATATCTTCTATTACTGGTAAATTCCAAAATGTTTTTGAGAATAGGTATTCCTAATGTAATGTAATTTATTATATCCAAATAAACCCCTAACCTAGTATTTCTGATTTAATGTCTCGCAACACAATCGTAAGATACATAAATACCTCTTGTCCGTTAAAATTAACAAAACATCGCCAAAAGACCCTCTCCCCTTACAATCTTTGCACCTCGGCGACACCATTATGGTTATTGGTTTGAAAACTTCTTTAGCACCGTTGTGATTTGAAACTAGATGAAGCAGAAACGAACGCCACTAAACACATCTATAGAATTTATCCTGAGAGAGACTGAGATACTATAATCGGTCTCCTCTTTGTGAGGTGCTTCGTAGCCTCCCCACTCCTGTCTCCTTGGGTTTTCTGAAGGTTTCACTTCTACCGCATGTAAACTGCACAACTGTAATTTCTTTGTTTCTAAAATGCTGATAGCTATTTTTTTTAATGAGACTTCTTTAACACCGTTGTGATTTGAAACTAGATGAAACGAAACGAACGACACTAAACACAGCTATAGAATTTATCCTGAGAGAGAATGAGATACTATAATCGGTCTTCTCTTTGTGAGGTGCTTCGTAGCCTCCCCACTCCTGTCTCCTTGGGTTTTCTGAAGGTTTCACTTCTACCGCATGTAACCCGCACAACTGTAATTTCTTTGTTTCTAAAATGCTGACAGCTGTTTTTTTTTTGTTTTTATGAAAACTTCTTTAACACCGTTGTGATTTGAATCTAGATGAAACGAAACGAGCGCCACTAAACACATCTATAGATTTATCCTGCGAGAGAATGGGATACTTTAATCGGTCTCCCCTTTGTGAGGTGCTTCGTAGCCTCCCCACTCCTGTCTCCTTGGTTTTTCTGAAGGTTTCACCTCTACCGCATGCGGATTGCACTCTGATTCCGCACACCTCATCGACTAGACAGGGAACCCGCCTAAAGTGTCTAGTCACACAAAATTAAATGTTAGCTGTTGCCCGAAGTGTCAAAAGAAAGGCAGTCTAAATTTATGACCAAAACCCAAAACAATCGCTCACTATAAGGTATCTCAGCATGACCTTGGGTAGGCACACTCCCCGAAACCTAGAATTAAACTTGGCTTTTGTTTCTTTTTTTTCGCAAGGCCCGTACTAAATACGTAATGCAAATATGTAATTTTTTTCAAACTTACCAAATCCTCCATGCTGCACAACACACTGAAAGCACTCTTGAAAACACAAGCCATTTTCACAAACCGTCATGCAACTACTCATTTCAAAACCAACTCTCGCGCCTAGGTTCAAATAGAATCTCCGTCTCATGACCTTTCTCATTTATAAAACTCAATTTTCTGAATAAATTCTGCCAATAAACGAATTATCTCCGGTTCACCCGCACCGAACTAACTACTGTTATTATTCCCTGAATAACTGCAAAATGATCGTCTTCCTCCGCGAACTTTTCCTGACTCTCTAAAAATCCGTCCGTCCCCGAGGTCGAATCTACCCTCACTGTCTTTATTTAAAATTTGATTTCCTTTGAATTTTGTCAATAGGTGGCTTATTTTCCGTTTACACGTCCGAACTACTGTTATTTTTCCCTGTATAACCGCGACTCTGAAACACGCCCGTCTTCGAAACCGAAATTACCCTGACTCTCAAAATCCGTCTGTCCCCAAGACCGAAACTACCCTGACTGTCTTTATTTAAAATTTAATTTTTCTCTTTAAATTTTGTCAATAAGTGAATTATTTTCCGTTTACACGTCCGAACTACTGTTATTATTCCCTGAATAACCGCGACTCTGAAACACGTCCGTTTTCGAGACCGAAATTACCCTGACTGTCCTAATCCGTCTGTTCCCGGGACCTAACCTACCCTGACTCCTTTATTTAAAATTTAATTTTTCCCTTTAAATTTTGTCAATAAGTGAATTATTTTCCGTTTACACGTCCGAACTACTGTTATTATTCCCTGTATAACCGCGACTCTGAAACACGTCCGTTTTCGAGACCGAAACTACCCTGACCCCCTTATTTAAAATTTGATTTCCTTTGAATTTTGTCAATAAGTGACTTATTTTCCGTTTACACGTCCGAACTACTGTTATTATTCCCTGTATAACCGCGACTCTCCACGTCCGTCTTCGAGACCGAAACTACCCTGACTGTCGTTCTTTAAAATTTGATTTCACTTCTTTTCCTTCCCTGCCCGTGTGTGCGGTCCAAATCCCCTTTTTTTATTATCTTCTTCTCTAAAAATCCTTAAAATACTGTTCGATCTCATGGCGGTATTTTTAACTTAATGACCGAACTTGTCAAATTTAATCACCATTTTCGAAGAATTCTGACGTTGTTCCTCGTTTTTTAGTTTTTTGTTGCAGTTTCAGACCTTCAAAATAGTAATTAATTATCATGTACTTGAAAAGCTAGAACACTTTCTAAAACAGAGCCCCGTGACATACCTAATGGACTCGACCCTCACATGTGGCACTGTTTTGTAAGAAATGTTACATTATTTCGTCTATTTTTTTGTGGCTTTTGCTGGGGTCGTCTCTGTGCAGACCCATAAATCAGCCCCGTAGATACTTGTGTTTCAGAAATTATTTCAGCGCTCTTACAAAATGGCTCCATACAAATTATCCACGTATTATTATTATTAAGGCGAGTTCATCACACTATTCATATCTGCTCACCAAACACGGCTAACCGGCCATTTCAAGTAACGTTTCAATTCTGAATAGTGGTCAGAATGGTAGCCACTTCAAAAAAATCTAAAAATTAAAATAACAAGATGTTTAAAATAGTTAAATTTAGAGCCATACCAGAGTTTTCTGAAGAGTCGCTATTGTTCTTGCTGTTGTGTTTGGTAAGTTCCGGTCTACTGTCCCTTGAGACCTGTTGGGACAGCACTGGTCGCTTCTCCGTCATCCTGGTGATGTTCTGAGGCTTGTCCGGGGACTAAAATTAAACATGATTCCCACAATAGAAAAAGTTTGGAAACCCTGTGCCAAATGTGACATCGACATCATATAATTTGCGTACAACAGCCCCGAAACGGTGAGATTACATAATAATGTTACCATTTTTTACTTTAGCTCCACACAGAAGGCCATGAGAAACGAAAGTTCCATCAGGGCCTATGTTATCATTGGGGTGCTGTGGGGAGGGTATTTATAAGAAAAGAAAGGAGAGGAAGTTTTAGGAAGGAAAAAGGTTTTAGAAGGTGTATAGGAATCTGGGAGTGACGAACGTATGAATCCATCTCTTCCGTTGCGGTGCAAGGTGATGGGTTCGGAGAGTCCGGCAAGAAATGTCTAGGTCTCCCTCTACCAGTTACCTGATATTGGATCGCTGTTGGTCTTTTAAAGTGCGTTGAAGAGTAGACCTCGCTCCAAATGTATTTTTTACCTTTCAGTTGCCGTAAAAATTGAAAAAAGTTTTTGAAAAATCTAAATTTCTCGCTTGCACCACGACTTTCCAGTTTCCATTGTGTACGTACATCATAAAGAAGGGTGTCTGTGGATTTGTTTTGGATAAAAATCTACATTTATCCATATTTATATTTAGACTTGACCTCCAAACATTGGCATTGTCTACATGAGGTTTAGAAAAACCACCCCATGTCCTTTTGTCAACCCTCAAAGCAGAATAAGGCCAGGGCAACTTTGGCTAGTTTTAAACTCAGAATCTTACCAAGCCAACAATTGCTTCAAGCTTATTCATGTCTGCTTCACAGCTGAACGTGTCTGGAAGGAAATGTGAAAGGACCATTAACAAAAAAATCGGTTTATTTTTCATACTCGATAAAGATCGATTAGTTATTGGAAAGCAATAATTAATTTACAATGATTAATATATTGCTTAGCCATAGATTCCAAACCGATTGCTCTCAATGAAAAAAAAAGTATTTTTCAGCTGCTAAATCTAAATAAATAGTGAACGAAAGAAGTTGATATTTGTGAGGCGGGCATGGGTACCGCCATGGAACCATTTACCTATTGAATAACCAACACCTTTGCCATATGTCAACCCAAATGATTTGATAAGTTTGGTGACTTAGCAAGGATGCCCGGATTCATCGGGTGTGGTGTGTTAATGTCTTGGTGGCGCTCCCACCAGCTGTGTGTCGGGCCAGATCGTAAGAGGCCGGTTTGGGGAGAACCTTTGACCTCCAGCTGGTCTCTCTCGACACATCATCGTCTTGTACCGCAGTTGAGGCGATGTATTTACACGTCTGTCACTCTTGAATACTTTGACCCCTAGATTTCCACCCCTCACATATTTTTCCTTCCCAGAACTTCCTCTCCTTCATTTCTTTAAAAAGACCCTCCGCACAGCATTCCCAAAGATGACACAAATAATATTTTCCCTTGGGGCCTTCTGTGTGGGGCCAGCATAAATATAATTTGAAGGTTGATAAAAGTACGACGCAGGTTTTCGGAAAAAGTGTTGGTGGCCTTTTCAAATGTATCTCAAATGAATTTCAGGTAACTTAGCTAAAAGCAAAATGCACGGGCGTGTAAGCAGAAATCCCTTACTGAATTTTTGAAAAAATTGGTATTGGGATTTAGTGCGTGGTTTCAACATCCATCAACAGATGTCGTTGTATTGTTAGTTATAACTAATTTTGTGGCGTCTCAACATGTATCAGTTTTCAGTGTCAGTTAATTAGTACCTTAAAAGAGTATCATCTATAGTCGTTCGTGTCTTATGTGCGAACGTTTACTGTAATAGCCGAAGGCGTGTGAATATTTTAAACACAAAACGGAGATAATCTCAGAACAAGTGGGTTTTTCAGTCACTTCTGTTTGCAACTAACGCCCACAAATGTTGGGAACCTATGGCTTGAAGAAACGTTTTGCGTAATAAATTACAATACAAATGGATAGAATATATACTGTGCTGAATGTCAAGTTATGTTTCATTTTTTCAATCGTAATTTAACTAAATATGTGTTTTTCAATAACTCAATATATTTTGAGGCAAACGAGCTCAGGTGACACCTTAAACGCGTGTCCAACATTTAAATACGGTTTTATATTTTTGACATGAGAACGGGTCATTTTTTGTACTCATCGACTGTGGAATAATTTGCTGGCTTCTGTGTTTCCTGGGTTTAATTAAAAAATAAAATGAAACGAGCCTAAACACATATTTTCTTATATCAGAACATTACGTGAATGTTAAATTCTGTACCTAATTTAATTTTAACGAAATTACTATTAAAAATCGATATTTTGCTTTTCCATAGACTTAAATAGATGCTCATCACATTTATTAAGTGGAACAGAGTGTTTTTTAAAATAATTTGTGCCTATCAAGGTTGTTACCTTTTACATATATTATTTTTACCTTCTTTCCTTTCGGATCACCACATTTCTCACACGATCATACGTGGTTTTACCACACGTACGCCTCAGAAATCTCACAATCTACAGCACTGGATCTACTTTCATCCTTCTTCTGCCAGTTCCATGCTTCACGGCCATACCCAGAGTGGAAGATACTCTCAGTATCACCATTCAGAATTGAAATGTTGCTTAAAATGGCTTCAGTCAAGTTTACCATATCTGACCTTCCTCTTCCCCTCCCCACTACATTTAGCATCACGACATACCCCAATTGGGGATGTCATGGTCTCACTGGCTCGGGAGCGGCTGGAAACATATACAAACTAAAACATATACAAACTAAAACAAATGAAAACAATATATTTTGCACTCTGCCAATCTATACTAGAATATGGAATCATTGTTTGGGGAGGAGCAACAAACTCAGCTATTGCTCATATGGAAACCACGCAGAGAACCAACTTAAAGAATATACTAAAAAAACACAGAATGACTGACACAGACCAAATATTCAACATGTTCGACGTACTTGATATACGACAATTATACATATAAACACTTCGTAACTATATCTTTGACCAAAAACACAAACTCCAACAAACACAAACCATTAATAGACCAGTTAGAAAAGCATACATACAAAACTTAAAAACACCGACGATAAACACAAGCTTTGGACAAAGACATCACAAATACCAGGCAATAAAAGCATTCAACCATCTTTCACTCGAATTAAAAAAAGAAGAAAGCAAAAAACTTTACACACTCAAAATTAAAAGATGGATTAAAGACCAAAAAAGGCAACTTTACAAAAAAATCACAACATAAAAAAAAAAATAAAAATAAAAAACACATAGACATAAACACCATTGCAATACTCACTAATATATAAAACCTTTTAATTTCACTATCGGTTTATATGTATCTATCCTATTTATATAGTTTTATTCTATTGTTTTATATTAGTGTTATTTTACTCTATTTTATTTTGCTCTATTTTACTTTCTTTTAATTCTCATATGTTATTATTAAGTTTCTTTTTTCTTTAGTTTTTTATTTTATATGTATCTTAAATTAAAAAAAAAAAAAAAAAATTATATCAAACTGTAAAATGAGGTCCTCAGCACGGGTAAAGCACCCAGTGAGGCCCACATTAGTCAAATATGTAACACACATGTATAAATCAGGTGAATCAAATAAAAAAAATAAAAAATAAAAACTGGAACCTGGAACTCTTTTAATGTGAGGTATTCACATAAAAAGGGTACGTACCAGCATACAATTGTTTTTTTTTATTGTTGATACATTATTTTACAGAATTTCATAGTACAATCCAGTAATGTTGGCCTCACTGGGTTGTTTACCCGTGCTGAGGCCCCCATTTTATAATATAATAAGTTATACATAATACAGTTTGAAAAAAAATAAATATACAATGTTGGTGACGAAACAAAAAAAAATTCAAATAAAGATAAATTTAAACTAAAAATAGAGATCAAAAATTAAAATTATATTAATTTAACAAACTAAGAAAAAAATTAAATGAAAATCGGCGTATATTATGTTTTATGTGTTTGTGAGTGTTACTTGTTTTATATTGGTTTTGTGTGTTGCGTGTATGTGTTTTATTATTTTATGTTATAAAATTTTGGTAAAATTGTCTTTTTTGTTCTTTAAACTATTTTTTTATTTTGTGTCCGAAATTATTTTTGTTTTCCTCAATTTTTGTTTCAAGTGAAAGACTGTTGAATGATTTAATGGCATGGTATTTATGGTGTCTTTGAAAGGTAGTGTTTACCGTCGGAGTTTTTATGTTTTCTTTATACGCTTGTCTAACCGGTCTTTTAGTGATATTTGGTGTTTGATGGAGTGTGTTTTTTTGGTCAAAAATGTAGTTTAGTAGTGTTTTAACATATATATTTGATCTGTATCGGTTAGTCTATGTTTTTTAAGTATTACCTTTAAGATCGTTTTCTGTGCGATTTCTATTTGAGCGATAGCTGCGTTTGTTGCTCCTCCCAAAGCAATTAATCCATATTCTATTATTGATTGACAAAGTGCGAAATATATTGTTTTCATTTGTTTTATTTTATATGTTTCTTATGTTTAGGAAAATGTGTATTGTTCCGAGGAGTTTATTTGTGATTTGTTTAATATGATGTGTTCATCTAAGGTTATGGTCAATTACGATTCCTAGATACTTTTTTTGTTCCGTTCTTTCTAGAGGAGGGCAATCTCTGATGTTTGTGTTTATGCATTCGTGTATTTTTATGGTATTTGTATCGTTTTTTGGCTGTCCCGTGTTAGTTATACTGTACGTTGAGAATTTTGTTTTCGATATGTTTAGTGTAAGTGTGTTAGAGTCCAGCCATGTTTTCACTTGCGTGATTCCTAGATTCCTAGATGTTAAATACATTATTCCAATCCTTAGATTTAAAGAGTAAAACTATGTCGTCTGCATAACTAATTATTTCACCGTCTTTTTCCATGCTGCAAAGTTCATTTATATAAATGGTGAAAAGAATGGGCCCTAGTATGCTTCCTTGTAGAACTCCGCGTGTAATCGGCAGTGGTTTGCTAGTATAGTTATTAATTTTGACTTGTTGTGTTGTGTCGCTCATATAACTTTTCAATAGTTGGAGTTCTTTATCTTTGATATCCATATTTTCTAATTTTTTAAAAAGTGTTTTGTGGCAGATTGAATCAAACGCTTTAGCTAAATCTAGATATTTCGCTGTGCATTTATACCCTTGATCTAAGTTGCTATGTATATAATCTATTGTACTTGCCAAAGCTTCTTTTGTGCTTCTTTTTTCTCTAAATGTAGACTCTGTTGTAGACTGATAGCTTCCCTTCTATCCGAAAAAAATGAAAGGCTGATGTAAGCGAAATAAGTAAGATTAAGAAAGGGACGCTTAGATAATTTAAGCATGTAAAGCTAATAAATGAAGAAAGGAGTGTAAAGAGAATATTCGACGCAAATGTTAATGGTAGAATAAGTCAGGGATGCCCGAGGAAGACATGATACGATCAAGTGAATCAGATATTTGAGTCAAACCATGTCAAGAGTCAGAATAAAAGAAGAATATATAATTAAGACGATGTATGAATGTGAAGGAGTATATGCCAAGACCGAGTTGTTTGGCGGTCCGTCCTCTCTGCCTAACTCTGCGGGAAACGACGTAATGGTTAATTAATTAGTCATTTAAATAACATTTATTTATTTACGGCCTACTAGTTCATTAACCAATTGGTGCTAATTTCTGACAGTTTGGAATATCTACAGTCTCTCGTGTCTGGAATGATCGAAATATGTATGAAGAATGAGTTAATGATGAATGTAAGTAAGTCTAAGGTCATGGTATTTGAAAGAGAGAGTATGAAAACAATGTGCAACATCGTTGTGAATTATGAGTATTTGGAGCAAGTGAATGAGTGTGTGTACTTGGAAAGTGTGTTTACGAGAGATGGGAGGGCTGACAGAGATATCGAAAGAAGGGAAAATGCAGGCAACTCTGTTAATGGAGGACTGAACACCGTTGGCGCCAACAAAAACTGTCCAAAGAAGCGAAGTTAGCCGTCCACAATGGAGTGCTGGTACCCACCCTGAAAGGAAGGAAGGATAAAAGTAGACTGAATGCTGTAGAGATGAGATCCCTGAGGCGTATGTGTGTAAAACCATGTACAATCGTGTGAGAAATGTGGAGATCCGCGAAGAATGCAAGGCTAATGTAAGCGTAATGAGTATTATTAAGAAAGGGATGCTTATATGGTTTGGGCATGTAGAGCGAATGAACGAGAAAAGGAGTGTAAAGAGAATACGTGCAAATGTGAATGGTAGAAGAAGTCGAAGACGCCTGAGGAAGACACGGCACGATCAAGTGGATCAGATATTTGAGTCGGGCCATGTCAAGAGTCAGAATAATAGAAGGGTATGAATGAGACGTTGTATGAATGTGAATGAGGCAAGCTGAATGTGCCAAGACCGAATTCTTTGGCAGTCCGTCCTCTCTGCCTAACTCTGCGGGGAAACGACAATGATCGTAATGGTTAATTAATTAGTTAGTTAAATAGCATTTATTTATTTACGGACAAATAGTTCATGAACAATATAATAATAACACAAATAAGGTACAGAGATGACATTGAAAGAAGAACACGTCTTTGACAATATATTATATTAACGTACATATAGAAAATAAGGGTAAAGTTCGGTTTATGGGCCAAATTCCTAAAAAATAAAACTAGTTATTTTTATACTAATTTGGGGTCGGGGAATCCGAATCTGAAAGAATTAGGCGGCGGCAAGCAATATTAACTGAATTACAGGACTTTAAAAATTTTTATACGCATACAGGAAAATAGCCATTTTGGAAGCATTTTGATTCCTAGAAAATCAAACTAGTTATTTTTATACTAACTATGGGCCGGGGAATCCGAATCTGAAAGAATTAGGCGGCGGCAAGCAATATTAACTTAATTACACGACTTAAAAATTTTATACACACACACACCTGAAAATAATCATTCCGGAAGTATTTTGACACATGTAGTACAAAGATCATAGAAAAACACGATAACATAGATGTTTTTACCACACAAAATTAAGTGTTGCCATTAAGCACTAATATTTATAACGTAAAATAACATGTTTATATTTTAAGTACTTATTTTTTATAATTGATTCTCAAATATTTTAGGAAGGTACACCAACTAGTATTGTGGAGTTTTTATGCCTTGACGCGAGTAGGCGTTATAAAGGGGCACGTTCTTTTGTATCACAAACCATGTTACATAAACCCGGCGTAGCTGCTAAACTACTTGAAAACAGGGATGTTTTTTTGCCGTGACGCGAGCAGGCGGTATAAAGGGGCACAAACCATGTTACACAAACCTAGCGTAGCCGCTAAACTACTCGAAAACGGGGATGTTTTTTTGCCGTGACGCGAGCAGGCGGTATAAAGGGGCACAAACCATGTTACACAAACCTAGCGTAGCCGCTAAACTACTCGAAAACAGGGATGTTTTTTTGCCGTGACGCGAGCAGGCGGTATAAAGGGGCACAAACCATGATACACAAACCTAGCGTAGCCGCTGAACTACTTGAAAACAGGGATGGTTTTTTGCCGTGACGCGAGCAGGCGGTATAAAGGGGCACAAACCATGTTACACAAACCTAGCGTAGCCGCTAAACTACTTGAAAACAGGGATGTTTTTTTGCCGTGACGCGAGCAGGCGGTATAAAGGGGCACAAACCATGTTACACAAACCTAACGTTAGGTTAGGTTAGGTTACGCATTTTTAAGACTACGAATTTTCATACTTTTGGTTTAAGAATACGCCGTTGAGATAGTCGTAATTCATCAGGTTAATGTGTTATGTGAAGAATTATCGTGTCGGAAATTATTGATATAGAGATAAATATTTTTGAGAGCTGGTAACACTGCCGGCACATGTTTTTGTATATTTCTTGTTTTTCTATGATCTTTGTACTGCGTGTGTCAAAATACTTCCGAAATGATTATTTTCATGTGTGTGTGTATAGAAAATTTTAACGTCGTTTAATTCAGTTAATATTGCTTGCCGCCGCCTAATTCTTTCAGATTCGGATTCCCCGGCCCATAGTTAGTATAAAAATAACTAGTTTGATTTTCTAGGAATCAAAATGCTTCCAAAATGGCTATTTTCCTGTATGTGTATAAAATTTTTTAAAGTCGTGTAATTCTGTTAATATTGCTTGCCACCGCCTAATTCTTTCAGATTCGGATTCCCCGACCCCAAATTAGTATTAAAATAACTAGTTTTATTTTTTAGGAATTTCGGACATAAACCGAACTTATTCCGAAAATAATTACAAGTCGAAGCATGAAGAAGGATTTAAAAGGTTTTAAAAAAATTACACATTGCGTATCGACTGCCAAAAGTCATTTAGGCTTAAACCAAAAAATTCAATGCTTTGATTTGCGTTGACAAGTCTCGACATTCTGGGCAAAGGAGAATGGTATCCATAATTAGTAGAATGTTGATTGAGGAACAGCACTTCATTATTTCGAAGTCTACGGAAGGGATGTTGAACTGGATGAGTAATTGTAACAAAGCAGGAGTGTCAGTAATACTGTAAATAATTAGTTAGTTACCTTCTTTCTTTGCGAAGTCAAGTCATTAATAAACCTCTCAGGTTCCGGAGAATCAGAGTCACTCAAATCATACAGATCCATGGTCCTCTCATGTTTAGCGAGAGGCCTTTTCTGTGCCATGTCTTTGACCTCCGCTCTCTCAATAATTTCTTCTTGATCCGAGTTCCCAGGACTTGACACTTCTGTCGCGTTCAGAACGTCGATAGTTTCATCGTACATGACTTGAAAACGCAACAAAACGCGCACAGATATATTGTTTATACACTGTTGCTGTCGTAACTAACAAAAATCTGTAAATAATTCTTAATTTAAAGAAATTTCGAATAATTCTTTAACATTTTTGAATTAATTAATGCTACAATGACAGCTGTTGATAGAATGGAATTTGTTATGTTGTTTGTTTGGGTTTTCGTTGTCATGGTAACGCGGTCATGTTTACATATCGATTATTCAGCCATTGCTTGTTTTTTTTTAGCTCCACCAGGAGGCCATGAGGAAAAATTCTCTCAGGGTCTTTGTTATCTTCGGGGATGCTGTACGGAGGGTCCTTTTGTTTGGATATTTAATTTCCCTTTTCTGGCAACACCAAAAGTTGTTTATGTTTTGTAGTCTTTTGTTTTTTCTTCTGTTTGAACTTGAGCATTGTTTACCGGTTTTTTGACAGCCTAAGTAGTCCAGGGGTAAGGCTCTTGACTCGCAATCCGAAGGTCGCGGGATCGAATCCCGGCGTGCACAAATAAATTTTATTCATTTGTGTTATTTCACAATTAATTCGTTCTAGATTGGAAGATAGGTACTCTCAGTATCGCCTTGGTGTAAGAATGTAATTGAAACGTTTCTTGAAATGGCTTTAGCGGTGCTTCGTGACCTGATCTGAATAGCCAGATACTTCCCCACCCCTCCCCATCTTATTCCTCTCCCGATCACCACATACACCAATTAGGGATGCCATAGCCTCACAGGGTCCAGGCGGGAGCAACTGTGACTCTTGCATAAAAAAAATTACAATAAATACACCTGAACCAAGCAATTGCGTTTACTTAGGTTCATGGGGTGAGGTTTGACCGGGTCTTTGTGGCGGATACTTCTGTCCACCAGCCCGGATCGAGAGGAAATGGTAGCGGGAGTCCCTTTGACTTCTCCAGCTGTGGTCTCTCGGAATATCGCTTTGCACCGCAGTGGGAGGGATGGAATCATACGTCTGTCACTCCTGGACACACTGACCCCCAGATTCCTACCCACCCCTCATTTTTCCTACCATTCCCCAGCTTCCTCTCCTTCCTTTCCTAATAAAACCCTCCATACAGCATCCTAAAGACGACATAGGCCCTGAGGGGAATTATTTTCCTCGGGACCTCCTGTGTGGGGCAAATGTAAAAAAAAACTTAATTACAAACTTGTGCTTTTTAGGGAAAGGAAGGAGAGGAAGTTCTGGTAAGGAAAAAAGTATGTGGTGTGGGTAGACTTTTTTTTACATTAACTCCACACAGGAGGCCCTGAGGAAAATAATTTCCCTCAGGGCCTATGTCATCTGGGATGCTGTGTGGAGGGTCTTTTTGAGGAGAGGAAGGAATGAACATTGGTCTTGAAGAGACCCATGTTATAGGAAGGAGGAAACAAAGAGGCCGGCAAATCATTCCACAGCCGAGCTGTTGAACACGATACAATTGTCGAAAAAACGACCCGTTCTCATGTGACAAATGTCAACCATGTACAAATGTTGGACTGGGGTCAATGTGTCCAGGAGTGACTAACTTATGAATTGATTCCATTGATTCAATTCCTTCCATTGCAGGGCAAAGCGATGGGTCGAGAGGGTCCGGCTGGAGAGATCTAAATTAGGTCTCCCTCAACCAGTCTGTTCCGATCCCGTCTGCCATGCAATTGGTGGGCAAACGCGTTCACCGCCAAGACCTAGACTAACCTCACCCCACATGAAGCCGGGCACCCCTGCTAAGTCACCTAAGGTAGCGAACTACTTGGGGTGACCTATGGCAGGGGTGTTGGTTATCAATTAAATGGTTCCCGGGGCGACGGTACCTCTACACGCCTCCCAAATTGAAAGTAGAAAGTAGTAGTAACAATGTAGGTAAATACTTTTCTAGTGATGTGTACCAACGCAACATTTATTTTTTTTAAATAAATATTCTTGTTTTCAGGGCATTTTATTATGATGACCCATAAGCTTGTTTACACGCCAATTTATTTATTTTTTTTTTTTTTTTTAATTTTCTTTATTCATTTTGTTTATTAAAGGATTGTTTTACGTGGTATTTTGACTACCAAGCTAGGCAAATGCCCGTATTATGGTAGTCGAGATTCGTAAGATATTAAGTATATAATATTAATAATCATCCATATATATGTAGATGAAAGTACAAACATATAGCATATATATTATACTAGTATTAGGTACATGATCACATACAGGAAAGGAGTTAAACTAGGTGAATCTTGTATAAATAAAAGTAAAATAGAATCTATAATATAAAAATGAATCACTAAATGCGTTGGTAAGCGCAAATCTCGAGATCAGCTGAACCGATTTCGCTAATTCTTTTTTTAGAATATTCCTTGAAGTGCGAGGATGGTTCTTACGGAGAGAAAAATTAAGAAAATTGCGCAGAAAATTAGATAATAACAGAAAACATCGCACGTTTGATAGTTCGCGTGTTAGAGAATGACATTTTGCAAAACAATGAATGATTGTGCAATCAGGATTCTATTTTTGAAAAGTTGAAAAATTTATTTAAAGTAGGTACTCCCCTAATATTTTGAATCGAATCAAGAATTTTAGATATTTTAAATAGGTACCTATGTTAGGTACGAAATTTAATATACATGAAAAATGGAAATTTGAATAAAAATTGTAAAAGGTGGCACGCGGGCTGTTTAAGAACTGAATGTACTGGGATTGAATATATGGAACGCGGGAGGAGGGTTGGCGGGACGAGGGAGTGGTAAAGGGAAGAGGGAAGGCGGGGAACGCGGGAAGGGGGACCTGGGAGGGGGGAGGGGAACTCGGGAGGGGGGTTCGCGGGACGGTGAAGGGGGGGGGGAGTAGAGTAGGGAGAGGGAAGGTGGAGGTGACGGAGTGGGAACGCGAGAGGGGAAGAGGACGCAGGAGAAGAAGGGGAGGCGGAAGGGGAACGGGACGATGGGAAAGGACACTCAGGGAGAAACAATTTCTTTATAAAGTGGCATAGCGACGCATGCCGGGACCAGCTAGTAACAAATAAAAATAAAAGTAACAAAATAATAATATTTTAAGGATAATAGAAATACAAAATAAGAATAAATATGTAAATCATCTATACAGATGAACAATGATAGTCTTTGACCCCAAAAAACAAAAGCAAGTATTCCTAAGCAGCATATGAAATGGACGAACAATGTCAAAAAATATGAAAAAAAGTATGAAAAAAAGCATCAGCGTAATATAAAGTTTTGGTTGAAAATTAATTTAGAGATAAGATTTTTTACTCTAGAAATATGAAAAAATAAGAACAGTTTTTAAGATGTAAGGCATTCTTTATAATATTTCCTTCCCCGAGTAAATAACCAGTTCTGTATATTAATGGCATAAAGATCAGCAGTTTTCGATGTCTTAATATCAATACTCAGTAAGTTGAACATTTTAGGCGCGATGTAAGAGAACTGTCGTTGGGCGAAAGCTGTTTTTGTTGGAGGAATTTTGCATTTTTGGTGTGATGAATAGCGGGTGTAAATATTTTGTTGAGTTTTGAGTGTTAAATCATTTTTCCTTAAGTGTATGAGAATTGTCTTAACGTATAATTGTCTAATGTCTAGGATTGCGAATTTTTTAAAAAGTGGCTCTGATGGGTGAGAGACCAATGTAACATTACTAGACATATGTATGATGTATGAGACGTACCGCGTTCTCGCAATAGTTACCAGTATATTGCCCCTAACTGTGCAGTGTAAAGATAGGGAAATTAAGCCACGGTGGAGTTAGGCAGCGTCGTGAGGCCCTTCCTCCTGGAGGGACTGTACGAGAGGTTTATTAACACGGGCCTTGGAGAAGCCCCAAAATTATTTCAAGGAGGAAAAACAGATGTCGGTAGCTGGTTCCACATACGTGTCGACTTACACAAAAACGAGTCGTACAAACGACCCGTTCTCGCGAAACCAACATCGTGCATATATTTAATAAAAAACGACAATCATTGTGCAAATATTTATTAAAAAACGACTTGTTTTAAAAACAGCAAAAATCTCATGGAAATATTTTAAGTAGCATTTAAATAAACACTAGTTTTTTCATACACATAAATTGAAAAATTACAGAAAAAACGTGTTTATAATAATTTTCGGACCATACTTTTCGATTTTTTTCTATCGAGGGAATTTTATATAATTACCGTTTTGGCGTGGGGAATGAACAGATACTGTCTTCAAAAATAACATATATTTTTTGAGAAACTTTAAAACTTACAGTGATTAAGAGAAATATGTTATAAAACGGTAGAAATTCGGAATGCCGTGGCTTAAAATACCTGTAAAACAGACTCAGCATGCCACGTTGCCTCTGCGCATTCGAGATGGCAATCGGTCTGGTAACAACGGATTGATACTCATACCTTCTTTGCACAGAATCCAGTTGATTTATCAGGTATTGTAGGGCTCCAGTGGGGTGGCGAGAAAAGCACATATGAAAAATGTGGAGGTCCCGTGAAAGAATGCAAGGTTTGATATAAGAATAACGGACATAATTAAGAAAAAAGAAGTTTGGATGGTTTGAACATGTAGAGCGAATGAACGAAGCTTTCTTCGAGTGTAAGGGAGAATATTTGGTGACCCGACAATTCGTCCTGCGACAATTCATCCGGCGACAGTTCATCCTGCGACAGTTCATCCGGCCGACAGTTCATCCTGCCGACAGTTCATCCTGCCGACAGTTCATCTCGCCGACAATTTATCCGGCGACAATTCATCCTGCCTGATCATTTAGAAGATTTTTATTAAGTAAGTATGCAAAGAGGATATACGGCCGTACAACCAAAATTGATATACTTATATCTGAAGGCATCTTGAGTGGAAATCCGCTGTAAAAATATTTTTACTAACAATAATTTCGACTCTCCGAAGAAGCATGCGTTAATAACAAAATACGACATACTTATACTTATAGGATAGGTTAGGTTAGGTTAGGTTAGGTTAGGTTAGGTTGAATTGTCAGGATGAATTGTCGGCGGGACGAACTGTCGGCAGGATGAACTGTCGGCAGGATGAACTGTCGGCCGGATGAACTGTCGCAGGATGAACTGTCGCCGAATGAATTGTCGCAGGATGAACTGTCATGGAACCGAATATTTATATAGACTTTACCTCTGATTAGACAGCATAATTACATTCACAAAGCACTCTCTTTAGGGTGAATTACCTTTTCAAAAAAACAAGAATCGGTTATTTTAAAATGAATCCAATAAATTGGTTTTATAGTTTGTAAAATTCTTGTTATAGGTAGGTACTACCATGGAACTATGATTCTATCCATACTCTTAGGTACTACTCATTTTACTTAAAATTCTTGATGTACGTATACTTTAGTTTTTTTTTTCTTTTAACATTTTTTAATGAAAGAGTTTAGATTGTTTTTGTAAGATCCTCCCCAACCAATAATTTGGTAGAGGGCAACCTATAAGGGCACAGTACACATTTTTGATTATTTTCACATTTAAAATATTTCTTAACCTAACAAATACATATACAAATCATCCTTAGGAAACCATACGACTTCCCTACTACAGATATTTGGAGAATTTAATGTACCATCTGTCACAGAATTGTATAAGAGAAACGCCTTATATCAAATTTACAAAGAATATTTTATTCAAAAAATTCACCCCTCAGATAGCATATGCAATAGATTCTAAGCCATCCCTATGCTTAGAACTACCACGGCTCAGCACCACTATTTGTATTTAGGTGTAAGATGGTACAATATATACATATAGGGTACAGAGGTTGATTTTGAAAGTCATCTTACGAAAACCATCTGTATTTCCAACAACACAGCTATTTGACTCTTTTAGGGTTCTCAGTCTTAATAAAATTTTCAAAAAGAACTCATTATTGCAAACTCATAAAGATCATTTCAATTCATCAACAATAACATTCACAAACATAAACAACCGACCACGATCACAGGGCAATTTAGAAATTCCAAAATTTAAAACGAGTGCTTCCCAACACCATTATGCTTATCAAGGTATAAAATTTTTCAATGCTCTCCCATATAAAATCAAGTCTGAAAAAAATTATAAAGTTTTTAAATCCCAAATAAAAACACTAATAGACCAACCCGACACTAATTATAAGTTTTAAATTCACCATCACAATAATAACAACAAAAAAAATAAACTAGGACATAATCTCTAAATATATTTCATCACCATATTTAATTGAAAGCAAGTACATACGCATTATTTGCAGGCACCAAATTGTTACAACTTTATTATATGTACCTACTCTGACAATATTGTCAGTTATTATGTCCACTTGTCTTCATGAATATATATTTTATTAATATAAGTACTTGTAATAACATACTCTGTGTAACTATGCATTTTACAATGGCACTCCAAAATTCAAGCACGAGAAATATTTTCTCTTTTGAATTGTGAAGTTTCATTAAAAAGAAATTTACATATTGTTATTAGCCTTAAGAACCAAATGTTTTACTATGAATCTGTATACGTATGTATTTTTTTAAATAAAAAAAAAATAAAAAATATATTTTTGTCCAAAAACAAAATTATTATAAAAAAAACATTGAAATATAAACAATTCAAAAAGCAAATTAAGTCCCTAAAATTGGATAATGATATATTATACCCTTAATGTAATTTAACTTACTTAAACTGTAATATTTAATTTTAAAAAATATATATATATATATATTGTTACTGTCCTTCTATAACTATTTTTTTCTAAATTGTGTACCCATGTAACATAATTTTTATATTTATTTCAAAAGTTCTTTGATCGTACACATATCATTAGAACATTTTTTTTGCATGTAAATACTCCTCCCATAAACACGAGCTCCTAGAGCTCAACTTATGGAGTAGTAGAATAAAATATGAATTATTTTATAACCTTGCATTTGTAATTAGTAATCATTTGTAATATAAAAACAAAATTCTTGAAATAAATAAAATATATACATACAATTCCTTATTCTCTTCACTACTCGTAACTCTGAAATGTGACTATTTCACTTCAGGTTTGGTTAAATGATCAAACCGAGATATTTAATTTCAGAAGAAGAATAGTACCTACAAATAAGATACTTTTTAAAATTTTCTAATAAACCTCAAAAGACAATAAAGAACCAAACAAATCAAATAATAATAATTGTAACGTGTATTTCTTGGTAGAGCATCAGAATCTCCCTCAAGTTTGTGGGAAGGAAAATACAGTCTTTATCTTCGGGCATTTTTTTGATAAATAAAAGAAATAATTTAGCAGTACAATATCACCTATATTTTAAAGGTACTGTGTATACATGGGTGCCCTCCAAGGGGTCAAGAATTCCACATTTCCTAAAGAAATAACAAAATAACACATAAGCAAGAGAGCATACCTGTGGACCGTAATTTAACTAAATTATCCTGACTCTAACGCCGACGCGAATCACTGTTAATAGGCGACCAGGAGCACGCGGGGTCTCCATAGACAGGAACCGAGGAAGGCCCCAGGGCCTGGGGACTCCTCACCAGGGAACAGGAACCAGGAAAGGCCCCAGAGGATGGGGACTCCTCCACAGGGAACAGGAACCAGGAAAGGCTCAAAGTCTCGGTTGTGCGTACCGGTGAAATCTCGGTAGACGCCGTTTACCGCGCCCTCCATAGATCAGCGTCGGGCCTCCATCCGCCTCAAATATCGTGTTCCGCGAGGATAACCCCTCTCAAAGCCTTGGCCACGTTATTATCACGAACGCCAAACAAAGGATTACACCGATTATCCACACTCAAGTACGAGAGTGAAGGTGAGCACATTGACAATATGGCGACTCGCGACTTCACCATTTAAAGTTTTAAAAATCCCGTTTCACTCACGGAAACAACACGGCTCGCAGTTATAAAATAATTCATGATTCTTTTTTAAAATGGGTAAAACCCGTAAAGGTGAAACTATCACATATTTAACAAGCAACTTAAAAAATTCGGCGACTTGTCGAATTGGCGTCGGCTCCCTAGACGACGAGAATTCAAAAAGTCCTCCGGAAATAGATGGCGCTATTTGCTAGCGGTAAAGAACTCATCGTTACGGCGATCATGATAAAACGTGAGCGGCCAGGTGAGTTTAAGATTAACTAGGTCAAGACAATATTTATTTAATCAAAATAAATATTATCGTGACAATTCCCCCCTTCCCGCGAAAATGTTTGCCCTCAAACAAGAAAACCACGCCCGCAAAACTGAACAAATTAACTAACTAAAGATAGGTCCAACAGGTATTTAAAAAAAAAATTAAATTAATATTTAGTTACCAAGAAGCATAAACTTAAAACTAAGTCACTTAAATCTAGATAAATTAATGAACAACAACAAAATAGAATGGCACAAGAATAGGTGGTCCACAAGCACCTTCAGCATTGATGATACTGGGTGTTGACGAAATTGGCTGTCGCCCAAAACCTTCCGTTCTCGAGACATCTTAACAAGAGGAACAGAACAACATAAGAAAAGGAGAAAATTATAGGGAAATATAAAATAGGTATGCTTAAGGCATCACTTTTCCTTTAGTAGGACACTTTGCCATTATTAGGCTTCACTTCAAGGGTGGTCAACCAGCCCTCATTTGCACTGATTTGAAGTCAATTATTTAATACCGAGTAAAACTAATCTTCCTACCTAGATCCAACAGGTTGCATCGAAAAATGTATATATAATACCTATGTATTATTGACTTAGTTAGAACGAGTTATAAAAACTGTTTACTAAAAGTATAAGTGGTTAGAATAGGGATTACACATCAATTACCTATCTATCAAAGTTATTTTTCAGATTAGGATTTACAATTACGAAAGAAAAAACCTATCTATCAAAGTTATTTTTCAGATTAGGATTTACAATTACGAAAGAAAAAACCTATCTATCAAAGTGGTTAAAGTAGGGTTTACATATACAAAAAAACCTATTTTCCAAAAAAGTTAGATCAGGATATTCAAAAATAGAAAAATAAACCTGTCTACAAAGGTGGTGATAAAGGTTATCGTTAGGAACACAAAGAAAAGCAAAACAGAGTCTAGAATGTTTAGCTGAATGCATAGGGATTACAATTTAACAAAAAAACCTAGCTAATAGTAGTGAACCAGTATGATTAAATATATAGAGTACAAACCATTTTAATAACTAAAATAGTGTACATAGTTTGCACAAGAAAAAAGACTGAGATCACACCGTAGACGGAGATCCTTCAAAATATTACTTCAAAAGTAAGCAAAAGGCAAAATTTCTTGAACAGACAATATGTATTGGTGATCGAACACATCCATGTGATAATCGACACTATCTAAATTGGTGATCAATCAAAACATTTGAATGACACTAGGTACATAATTGTGTAGAGAAACACTGGTGTTTCAGCAGTGAGACTAATACAACTATTTTACTTATAACTATAAGCTATACAAAAATACGCTCTCCTGTGCTAGAGGTAGAGTATTATATATTCCATGCTGGAACTTACTTAATAGGAAAGTACGCCGAAGCATTACTTTATTTGATTTTATACATCAAAAATAATCTTATTTTATTTTAAAACTAAACTTAAAATTAGCAAGTAAAACAACAATATTAACAAGAACAAATTTCGTGCATTGGAAAGTTTTTTTTTTTTAATTTTCTTATACACAAAATTTGAGAATAGTCTTCTTCAAATTCTTTGGAAAAGGTAAGGGAGCCTGGGAGCTTTAAAACAAAAGAAAAAAAAAAACAAAAGTGATACAATTCCAAAGTACTTGAGGAAGAACACTGGCTTAACTCTAAGGCAAATGACAATAACAATATTCATAATACTATCGAGATGTGACGAATCGTGTGTTATAACATAATATAGTAGTTGTAAAGACAAAGACGAAAGTCTGCAGTATAGAATACTCTCTTAATCTTAAAAGAAATGTAGCTAATTAAAAAAAGTTTTCTAAAAGTTAAGGTCAATAGACACAATACAAATTAAACATAAAATTTTGGGCGCCACTGATCAGAAGATCAGATTCCAGCTAAACGAGGGTAAATAATGTATTTATCGTCAAAAAACTAGAACATAGTGCTCATTCTGAGCACATGCCTCAAAGGTACCAAACTTCAAGACATGTGAGCAGAATAATCACACAAAGAAACAAATGAAATGACGTGAAGGGTCGGTAATCCTGCACACCACCACATTGGTTTCCTGTTATAAAAAAAAATTAAAAAAATTATAATAACAATTAGTCCAAGCGAACAATATCCTTGACATGAAAATTTCCCACAACTTTCCCTTGCATATCCGCCAAGGTGTAGACTAAATCTGAGATTTTACCTTTAATGATATTGCGAACAAATCTAGGCGCCAGTTTATGAGAAAAATAATCTGGACCACTAGATTGGACGAAATTTTTCCTCCAGACGACATCACCAACTTCATATATCACGGACTTACGGCGCAAGTTATAGTGATGAGCATTCTTTTTAAAAGCTTGCAACAGCGCATTCGAAACTTGATCGTAAATAAAAGCTAATTCTTCCAATTTCTTAGCAAATTCGCCTCTAGATTTTTCTAAGGTAGAGTCCGCGACACCAGAAGAAACATTAATGTTGTGAAATTTACCGTCAATGATTTGTTCTCTTCCATGCATAAGGAAGAAAGGCGTGAAACCTGTAGCAAAATTAACCGTATTATTTAGAGCTGATTGAATCTGAGGCAGAAATCTAGACCAATTACGTTGGTCAGATTCGGTCAGAATAGATAACGCAGTTCCAATAGTTTGGTTATAACGTTCAACGACATTATTTTGCGGGGTGTAATAAGCGTTGTAATAAGGCATAGGAATATTATAATTAATTAACAATTGTTTGAATTCTTTAGAAACAAATTGTTTACCATTGTCACACACAAAGGTTTGTGGAACGCCGTGTACAAGAAAAATAAATTGTTCAACGTTTTTAACGATGCTTTTAGTGGTTGCATTTCTAAGGGGAAAAATCCAAGTATATTTGGAAAAAACGTCGACAACCGATAGAATGTACATAAATCCAGCGTAACTGCGTGGAAGAGGTCCTACAATGTCAATGGACAACATTTGCATCGGTCTGTTGACTAATTTTGGATTGGTAGAAATTCCAGCCGGCGCCGATGTATTTACTTTATGTGCTTTGCACGTCTTACATTTACTAACAAATTTCTTTACATCGCTATACATACCAGGCCAAAAATAATGGAGTTGAATTTTTTTGTACGTTCTAAAAACCCCTGGATGACAAGAAACATTCGACTCGTGTTCCTTAGACAAGATAGCGTTCCGATCCTCAAAAGGAACAACCAACTTCCAAGCTGTATCCTCCTGCAGAGCGAAACGAGACTAGAATGACGTAATAAATAGTTATCTTTAATAAGAAAATTATTAAAACGCTGAGGATTGGTTTTACAATCTGAAAATAATTTATTGTACCACACATCAGAGCTAGGGGGAACAGTATCTAGGGCGGAAACGGCTAAATCGTTTTTACGCGAAAGGGCATCAGGTACAGTATTTAACTTACCTTTTCTGTGAACTACATCAAACGAAAATTGGGAGAGACGGGTGGACCAACGTGCAAGTCTACCTGAGGGATTCGATAACGATACTAGCCATTGTAGGCTGGAATGGTCTGTTATCACTGTGAAGTGAACTCCTTCTATGTAGGGCCTAAAGTGATTGACCGAATCTAAAACCGCAAGGAGTTCGCGCTCCGTTACGCCATAGTTACGCTCGTGTTTATTTAGACACCTAGAAAAATATGAAACAGGGTGTTCCTCTCCATCGAAATTTTGTGTCAAAACTCCTCCAATCCCAACGTTACTTGCGTCACAGTGGATAGTAAATGGTAACGAAAAATCAGGACAGTTAATTACTGGAGCCGAAGTAAGGGCCTTTTTTAATTTTTTAAAGGAGTCTTCCGCCTCCGGAGACCAGGTAAAGTTACTCACCCCATTCCGTGACCCAGTTAGTTTTGTCAGAGGTGCCGCTATAGTTGAAAAATTTTTAATGAACCGTCTATAATACCCACAAAGACCAATAAAAGCTTTCAATTGTTTAGAATTTATAGGAGTAGGATAGGTTCGAATTGATTCTAGTTTCACCGGATCCGTGCGGAGACCCTTTGCATCAACTATATAACCAAGATACTTTAGTTCGTCTTTGCAAAACTCACATTTTTTAAGATTAACTGTCAGACCGGCCTCCTTTAATCGATTAAAGACCTTAGTTAATAATTCTAAGTGTGACTCAAAATCCTCCGATATTATAATCAGGTCGTCCAAGTAACAAAAAACGTTTTCGTTAAATTCGGGGCCAAAAAGAACATCTGCAAGACGCTGTAATTCACTCGGAGCGTTCTTCAATCCAAATGGCATCCTAACAAACTCATAAAGGCCACGCCCTGGTACAACGAAAGCCGTTTTAGCGCAAGAGTCTTTGTGTAAAGGAATTTGCCAAAAAGATTTCGAGAGGTCTATAGAGGATATGAATCGTGCACCCCGAAGATTATCTAATATACGTGAAATATAAGGCAATGGGTACGAATCTGTCCTGGTGACACTGTTGAGCTTCCTTGAGTCCAAGCAAAACCTGGGAGAACCGTCCTTCTTTGGTACTATCAAAACTGGGTTTGACCAAGCCGAACGAGAGCGGCGGACTACACCTAAGTCTAACATTTCTTTAAGTTGGGCTTCTAATTGATCCTGACGAGTTTTTGACAAAGGATAATAACGCTGCTTAATAGGATCCCCCGTTGTATTAATTTTGTGCTGTACTAGGTGCGTGCGACCCAGACCACATTTTTCGAACGAAATAGATTTAAATTTGTCTATAACAGTGTTTAATTTACGATTATCTTGGGGAGACAGTAAGGAAGCTGACGTGATTTTACAAATCTCACCCTCAATATTCTTAAAAACATGACTATCGTTTACTTTTGGAAACAATTGAGGAGCTACGTCGAATTGCTTCCAAAAGTCAACACCTAAAACAATGACAGAAGAAAGAGATGGAATTATGAAAAACTTAATATACTTCTAAATATTATTATATGAAACAAGTATTTGCATAGTACCTATAACATCCTGACGTTTGCCATCCGCGGTGGTAACGTAGGAGTCTAATCTTTCTAACTTAAATCCTAAACTAATAAAAAATTTGAAGAGTGAGCCCCCAAAACAACTGACAGAGGCTCCACTGTCCAAAAGACCTGAAAAAACTAAATTTTTAATTTGAATATTAGCATGAGGTCTAACATCTTGTCCGGAACCAGTCACCGGCACGCTTGCGTCCAAGTCACGCCTAATGAAGTGGTTACCCGGGCCAGAAACTGAGAGCGGTCTCCCGGCACCCTTGCATGCAGAATGCAGAGGACCACACTCTAGTTTTTTGAATTTGGACGAGTGGTGCCAGTTTGACGTTTGTCAGAATCCCGGTTAGATTCCGACTTCCACTTCCTACAATAAGGCTTAATGTGCCCCTGCATATTGCAAAATGTGCACCGAAGTTTACTTTTATTAAAAGTAGTTGATTGTGTAGAAGAAGCAGACGGAGAAGAAGTAGAACAATGTTTTGAAGAAGACGTGGCTGGTTGAGAAGTTTTAAAGGTAGGCATTTTTTTTAAATAAACCTCCTTGGTATCCGATGAGTCCGACAAAGGTAAATTTCTCTCAAAACGTTTACAAACTTTAATTAAAGATTCTATGTTCTTGTCGTCAAAATAAGCTATTACAATAGCATACTTAGGAAGTAAGCTATTACACACCAAATCTACTATCTGCTCTTCAGGAAGAGGTACGTTGAGTTTCATGTTGGCTAATTGTACGTCCTCAACGTAATCTACAATGCTCTGATTGTACCTCTGCTTCATCATGAGAAGGTTTTTGAGAGCCTCTGTTTGACTGATATTTTTGTCGAAACGCGTCAAAAGTAAATTCTTTAATTCCGGCCACGTTAACGATTCTTTATAAATAGTACGAAACCACGATAGAGCCCTTCCCTCTAAAAGGTCAGGAAAAGACGTAACGACTGCCGGAAACTCTATATGACGGCTTCTCGTTAATTCTTCAACACGAAGTAAAAAATCTTTAATATCCGATGACCCATTAAATTTAACCCCCCAATTATGAATGGAAGGGCTTTGGCTAACATTTGAATAATAATTATTCACAATATTCGTCGTATTTGTAGTGGGTTTGTTTGTATCCTCAACTTCAGATTCAGCTGTCTGGTCAGAACATTCTCTAAATCTTCTATTATACTCTCGCGCTTGTTCTCTCATAGCGGCTACAGTTGACTCCGGGACGATATGTACGTTTTCCAAAAGTAATGTCAACTCATCTTTAGTTGATCCATTTATGTTAGGAATCGCCATCTTGTATTTTTTTTTTAAAAGAAAAAAAATCCAAAAAAAAAAAAAATTTAATAAAGAAAATATATTAATTTAAAGTAAATTGATATTACTATTGCAATTACCGAACACCCTGTAGTGAAATTTTCCAAAAATAATTATTTGAAAAATAATCGAAATTATTAAAAAAAAAAAAAAAAACATATATTTTATAATATGAAGTACCGGATACCCTGTAATGTATTGTGGGTACCGACCTTGATAATATGTCAGATAAGAATAATAACAGCAGCTATCATGTTGAGATTGTAAACAAATACTTCGAATCTATGGAATTCTGAAACGTCAGATTGACATTTGAAAAGGTCAACAGTCACAGTTACAATCGAACGCATGTCCCTGTATACTGCAGAATAGATGTATATTTTGACAATAAGTCGGAATAATAATAACTCCCAGCGCGGTTGTTTGTTGCAACAAAAGATATTATTAGAACAATAATTTAATACAGACTGCAATGGTATTCCGGTTAACTGTACGCAAGATACGAACTTACTAAAGTATTCTATTTGCTTCAATTAGGATTTACTTGATAAATATAGCCGAATGGATCATTAATTGATAGATAACCACAAAACATTTGACAGTCCGTAAGTACTACGATAGTCAAAACAAAATGCTATTTTCACGGAGTGAGTAATAATGGCCGCAACCGGACATTAATCAAATTCAGTCAATTATTAACACGATGCGTCACAACTCTATAACATTGACATTATTCAAAACAATCTGAAAATACCAGAAAAAAAAACTGTATTTCATAGGAGCACCTTTAGAAAGTTGAGGCGCCAAATGTAACGTGTATTTCTTGGTAGAGCATCAGAATCTCCCTCAAGTTTGTGGGAAGGAAAATACAGTCTTTATCTTCGGGCATTTTTTTGATAAATAAAAGAAATAATTTAGCAGTACAATATCACCTATATTTTAAAGGTACTGTGTATACATGGGTGCCCTCCAAGGGGTCAAGAATTCCACATTTCCTAAAGAAATAACAAAATAACACATAAGCAAGAGAGCATACCTGTGGACCGTAATTTAACTAAATTATCCTGACTCTAACGCCGACGCGAATCACTGTTAATAGGCGACCAGGAGCACGCGGGGTCTCCATAGACAGGAACCGAGGAAGGCCCCAGGGCCTGGGGACTCCTTACCAGGGAACAGGAACCAGGAAAGGCCCCAGAGGATGGGGACTCCTCCACAGGGAACAGGAACCAGGAAAGGCTCAAAGTCTCGGTTGTGCGTACCGGTGAAATCTCGGTAGACGCCGTTTACCGCGCCCTCCATAGATCAGCGCCGGGCCTCCATCCGCCTCAAATATCGTGTTCCGCGAGGATAACCCCTCTCAAAGCCTTGGCCACGTTATTATCACGAACGCCAAACAAAGGATTACACCGATTATCCACACTCAAGTACGAGAGTGAAGGTGAGCACATTGACAATATGGCGACTCGCGACTTCACCATTTAAAGTTTTAAAAATCCCGTTTCACTCACGGAAACAACACGGCTCGCAGTTATAAAATAATTCATGATTCTTTTTTAAAATGGGTAAAACCCGTAAAGGTGAAACTATCACATATTTAACAAGCAACTTAAAAAATTCGGCGACTTGTCGAATTGGCGTCGGCTCCCTAGACGACGAGAATTCAAAAAGTCCTCCGGAAATAGATGGCGCTATTTGCTAGCGGTAAAGAACTCATCGTTACGGCGATCATGATAAAACGTGAGCGGCCAGGTGAGTTTAAGATTAACTAGGTCAAGACAATATTTATTTAATCAAAATAAATATTATCGTGACATAATATCATATTTTTATTTTAATAGTGACCCAATAACAAAGTTCATTGCCGAAAAACGTTCATCTGTTGTACATTAAGGCGATCCACTAGTTCAGGAAAAAATCGAAATCGGAATTCACGCCCTTTATGGGAGGAATGTAAAAATACTTGAGAAAAAGCTTTTGGAAAGGTTGGAAAAGGTATTTGAGAAATTTTTTTACAGGTTGATTTCGTAAAGGCCTGTAAAAAATATTAATTCCTGTTTTACGCATTGTTTATTGTAAGAAAACTGAAATTTAAAATTGATTTCACGAAACTAAGCGACGTGGAGTCTCACGACTGGCTCCCTCGCCAGTTGGGGCGTGACTGATACGAAATAGGTGTTGCCCAGTGCATGGTTCTTGTGCCCATGCCATAAGGGTCACTTCAAGAATCCAAATTCGTAGAGTGCGTGCCGTATTGATTGATGTCAAAAATATCAACGAGAAAATGCATATTTTATTTTATTTTGTGAAGTTCGGGCGTAAATATAATTTTTTTGCGATTTTTATAAAAGAAACTAAATTTGCCACATTATACAATAAAACAAAATCCGAAAACGGGTTTATAAATAGGAGAGTTTGGACTTGAAAGTGTTTTTTATAGACCTTATACTTTATTTTTTTAAAGGCTTTTTAAAAGACTTATAAAAAAATTACCGATATTTTTAAGGGCCGAGGTATGTTCTACACACAGTATTTAATTGAAGCATCTATAATACTTTTAGGCTATCAAATTTTCAAAACCAAAACAAGTGATTTTGTATGTATAATACTTTTAGGCTATCAAATTTTCAAAACCAAAACAAGTGATTTTGTATGATTTTGCATTATTTAGTATGGCTTCATCTTAATAAACTTTTACTGTTTTTTTGTTTGTTATCAGTTATCATGCTCATGGCCTTGAGTCTAGGCGGCCTTGCGCCGAACAGCATTAATTATTCATGGCTTATTGCTTTTTATATCAGTGCGGGTTATGTATTATTATTTTATCTATAAATAATATTAGTGCAAAACTCGTTTTTTTTTTTGTTTTGCGTAAGAGGACATGGTTAATCGGTAATAGAGCGATAAGTTTCAAGGCTCGACATCCTCGGGCAGGAGGTTCCATGTACAATTTTCGTTCCACTGTAATAATTGATGTGTTGCACCACGTTCAATTAAAAAAAATGAACTTTTTTTTACATTTTTTTTTTTTTTTACTTTATTTATTCCCATTTCTTTGTACATATAATGTATAATAGCAAATATTATATAATAACATAATATATAATAACAATTATGAATAAGAAATGAAAACCCACTAAGGCACTGCCTGAGTGTGGGTAATATTAAAACAAAATACTATATTTCTAAGTACCCAAAGTATAAATTAGACTTAAAAAAACATATTAAATATAAATATAGTATAAAAAATAAGTATTACATAGGTAGAATAAGTGAAAAGGGTTTTTTCAGCTATTATAAAAATAAAATAAAAATATGGAGAAAAACATACAATTTTTTTTTTTTTTTTTAGTTATTATAAAATAAAAATAATAAAATAAACAGAAAACATATTGTACTACAGTTAAGAAGTTACAGCAAATGAGTGGTAGAAGGATGGATAAATTTATAGAAAAAGTGTTTCAATATCTACATTATTCAACCATAATTTTACATACATTAACTCCGCACAAGAGGCCCTGAAGAAAATAATTTCTCTCAGGGCCTATGTCATCTTTGAAGATGCTATGTGGAGGGTCTTTTTGGGAAAAGGAAGGAGTGAACATGGGTCTTGAAGAATAAAACACAAGAACGAGTCGAAGAAGCGACCCGTTCTCATGTGACAAATGTCAACCGTTTACAAATGTTTGGCGTGTTTCCCGACTATGCACCGGTGTCGAAGGGATCAATGACGTTAATTCCTCGGAGCATCTTCCATTGTAATACCGGTAGTCGAGGGTATTTTTCGGTATTTTGGAGCTCAACTAATGATCAAACGTGGTCAACTAATCATCAAACAGTAATACCAGATACTGTACGGTTGAAATTTAAGAATCCGGCTAAGATTTCAACTCTGACGCCGCGCCTTACACAAAACCGTTTCCGTACATAAGGTTTGTATACAAATCTACTTTTGTAATAGAACGGAATTAAAGCAATGCCAAAAGATAGCGTCACTTACGTTAAATGCTAGCGTGATTGGCAACCCCTGGCAGGCGTAAGTACTACTGGATTTGTAATTTCTTGTATCTCTCCGGATATGGGGAGATTGACGATAATATGATTATTAGTGTAATAATTGGTCGTAATAATACCACGAGGCTATTTATTATATATTACGTCATTGCCTGTCGCGGTTACTTTGTCCCGGTGACTAGCTGTCACTGGATGCCAGTGGATCCGAGAAACCGGCTATTTTTGGAACCAGTTTCTATCGGATTAATAAAATGGTCACCAACACTCAAACTGGCGAACCAAAAGCCGCCCGCAGGGCCTAGAAGCAAAAACCTGCGGAGCGGAGTTTATTGTAACCAGTTGCAGTTTCTCTGAGGCGAGAATTTGGTATCTAGTATCCATCAACGGAAGCGATGTTACCAATATTATTACTTCCATTGATGTGCTCGGTGTAACTCTAAGTGATCAGCTCATCGAAGGGGGCTCCATCGAAGCCAGAGTTAAAGTAGCCTCTAAAAAGCTGTACGTTCTGTACAAGTCTCGCAGATACTGCATGAAAAAAAAATAGAAAAAAAAATAAAGTCACTGGAGACTTGAACTTTGAAAATTTCATTTACATTTTCAAAATAATGTCACTAATCATTGGTTAAAGTAAGTTGAGTACGTCCCTCAATATCCTGTACAACGTCGTAAGTCACAAGAAAATTTTTACGAACGAAAATCGCAATAAAAAATGTTAAGATATATAAAATTTTGTTTGGAGGTATCGCAACCAGAGCAATGTGCAGTAACTTTGATAAACATGAAACCTTTGTGGTTAAACAAGTTTATAATTAACAAACATTTATTATACCCGATTGGAAGTTTTACGGAACGTAGCTAAATTAATTCTATTAACGAATATGAAACGACAGGAAAATTTTCAATTTATCCTATGCATATTTTTGGATATCCGTATTGTTAACCAATTTGTGGTAAAGATTAATCGAAAACATTGATTTCACACTGTGCTTCGCCGCTGCTGCATTCCGCAAGTTTCAAACTTAAATTAATTACGAATCCATCACTCCCACTGCGGTGCAGGGAGATCTTCCTAGAGAGTACGTCTGGAGAAGTCAAAGGAACTCCCTCAACCATTCTCTCCCGATCCGGCCTGCCATGCAGCTGGTGGGCAGACGCATCCGCCGTCAAGACCCGGATAAACCTCACCCCATGAACCCGGGCACCCCTGCTAAGTCACCAAACGTAGCGAACCACGGGGGAAACTTATGGCTGAGGTGTTGGTTATCTAATAAATGGTTCCTAGAGCGGTGGTACCCATACCCGCCTCCCAAATCAAAACACAGAGGTCTATTGCACTGGGTTCGATTCCCAGTTGCAACCGTTACCTTTTTTTAATTTTAAAATTTTTTAGGTTTCGTCTAGATTTATTAATATTATCTGTTTCAATGGTTTAATAGTTTTCCCACGCTGGGATTCGAACTCACGACTTCTGGATCCAAGGTCAGGTGAGTTTTCAGCTCTACCATAAAGGTCATCCCTAATTAGGGTGAACCATATATAGCCCTGCATGAATCATTTTCTAATATAACCATACAAAATATTGCAGATGATCTAATTCATACTAATAAAGTCTCTATATATTTTGATCATGTTCCGATTTTAATAGTTTCCCTAAACAGTAAGTACTAAATAATGTACGCATTTCAAAATTATCAGTACTACGAAGCCTTAACCTGGTTGCGTCCATTTAGCAATGAATATCTGTGAGAAGTGGAACTTTTAATATATAATAAATATTGTCAATGTCATGTAGTCAGGACGAAATTATATAGGCGATATTGCTCGTAGAGAGAATTACACATGTACGGCATTACACGTAGAGAGAATTACACAAGGACGGCATTATATGTAGAGAGAATTATACATGTACGGAATTTCTTTGTTTTTTGTTTGTTTTGTGAATACCTCACGAGAGTAGAAGAGGAAGGTGGGGAAGTACCAGGCTGTTCAGATCTGGTCACGAAACCCGGCTAAAGCAATTTCAACCAACCTTTCAATTCTGAACGGTGGCCTTACACCAGGGCCATACTTCACTCTGGAACCAACCACAAATATACTATATATCTCACAAGAGTCCCAGCTGCTCCCGTCTGGAGCCAGTGAGACTATGGCATCCCCTATTTGGGTATGTTCGGAGGCTGAAGGTAGTTGGGAGGGGAAGAAGACGTAGAAGAGGAAGGTGGGGAAGTACCTGGCTATTCAGATCTGGTCACGAAACCCGGATAAAGCAATTTCAACCAACGCTATTCTAATCGCCCTGGTGTAAGACGACCGTCTTACACCAGGGCGATTCTGGGAGTATCTTCCACTCTGGAACCAGCCGCAAATATACTATATATCTCACAAGAGTCCCAGCTGCTCCCGTCTGGAGCCAATGAGACTATGGCATCCCTGATTTGGGTATGCTGTGAGGCTGAAGGTAGTTAGGAGGGGAAGAAGACGTAGAAGATGAAGGTGGGGAACTACCTGGCTATTCAGATCTGGTCACTAAACCCGACTAAAGCAATTTAAACCAACGTTTCAATTCTGAATGGTCGTCTTTCACCAAGGCGATACTGAGAGTATCTTCCACTTTGGAACCTGCCGTAAATATATAATATATTACTTTTAAATGAATTCATTGAGAAATAACACAATTTAATCAGATAAAATTTATTTGCCCACGCCGGGATTAGATCCCGCGACTTGCGAGCTGCTAATATTTTGATACTTTATTTAATCAAGTGGGCAGTAGGTACAAAATAGCTCGGGGCCTCGCTGGTGTAGAAGTTCCAAGTTCCTTCAGAAGTTAGTTCGCTTTACTCCCGGACACCCTATTTTGACGTGTGTAATATTCTAGTAGGTATAATTCTTTTGAAATGTAATTTCCATACGTACAAGTCTGTCAAATAAGAGTAGAAAACATAGGAGAGCGCCACTGTCGTTCAAATGGCAATACTAGAAATATAATCATGGTGTTAATCTAAAGCTGTGTAACCTACATTTTTATTAAAAATTAAAAAGGCATAAAAGTTAACAAAATATTTTTTCATCCCACTGATCTCTAAATTATAATTTCATATTATTATTATATCTTTACAATTTAATGTTAATATCGTGAAGCATAACGATATTGTAATAAAATATAAAGCACACTTTAGAAATCGCTCACTTTTATTTAATATTAGCTTAAGTACCTACTAGCGTTGTCCAGGCTTTGGATCATGTCTCGAATTTTAGATCTGAATATATTTAACTCATTCAGATCTAAAAGTAGTGTAACTAAACTCACCATTAATAATTCTTCCTTTCTACCTACTGTTAAATTCAAATTTATGTTAAATTAAATTGAAGCCAATCACTTTGTAAAACACAACTCAATCAAGTTTATGTCATTAAGTAGGTACCTTAACAACAGTGCTTCCTCGATTTTTTTTGGAATAAAAAAATGTATTTTTAAATTGTATACAGTGTTTTGGATTTCCAGTGACATTGCACTTAAAAAGAATATTTGACAGGTAAATTGGTGTTGCCAGACTACAAATTTTGTAGTTTAATTTTTTTATATTCTCTACTCTTATTTGACAGACTATGTAAAAATATTTCTGATTTAGATTTTTGAAACTCGTGCAAAATCGGGTGGTAAGGAGGCATCTACTTGTACATTATAATCACTGGTGAGTGGTTTTTAAGACACCGGTGTTAAAAGTGTAAACAAAACACGGTTCTTTGCGTAATATTAGTCTTGGAACGTCCTTGTCTCACTTCAGATTAGATAAAACTTGAATTTATTGAAAAAGGGCAAACTGGAGCAAGGTTTGACCTAAACTTAGAAAAACTGGGCCTAATGAGAGGTATCCGATCCTGAAGCTAATTCACGCATGGGCAAACTGCAAACAGGGGCGTCTCCGTATTGTGTGCAATAATAGTGCGGTGCACACGGGCGGCCGGAACAAGGAGCGGAATTAAGAATCTGCAACTTTGTAACGGCCCCCACTTGATCCTGTTCCGGCAGTCTTTAAGACTTTTTGATTTCCCTTATTTTATTTATTGACCGAGAGATTTTGACTTTATATTTAAAATGAGCAATTTACAAATTTGGAGAAAGAAGAGATAAGAGATGGATACGATTTTAAATATTCACGGCTAAAAGTATCTACCTATTTTCGTTATTTATTTTTGGGGTGTAATACCATGTTGCGGGCGCTACCTCCTTCTTTGTGTCCTGCCCACACATCTGCCCTGATGATGGACACTGTAACGCTATTCTAAACGTTGGCTAAAGAAAGAGGTAGTTTTACACGGCATAACAACCCAAAAATAAATATCGGAGATAAAAGATGGATTGCTGAAAGTCTGGAAGGCAAATATAGTAAAAGATTTTTATAAAAGGTTAGTTTTGTTTAGACAGAGAGAACCAAAATCAATGTGATATAATGTTCCCGCTTCCAAAATACAATTAGTAAGCGCGATAAACCGAGTCAAACAAAAGTAGTGATTTATTTTCAGGTAAGAATAAAAGGACCTGGTTGATTACAATAATTTTCACCAGAAAAACCGTTGATTCGAGGAGTTCCAGAGGTCACCAGATTAAATGAACTGACGACTTGAAGCTAGCTTCGAAGATACCTCGCAGGAATCAGCAAAACTGGAGAAATATCGAAAGTGAAGGATAACTATTATTAAAATGTATTTGATGAAATAGGCTCTCGCAGATTCTTTTTACACATTGTGTTAGCATAAAACATGAAACAGGCTTAAGAATGAGAGTAGGCTTTTCTACAAAAAAGTAAATAATATGAGAGCTGAGTTTAAGCCAAAAATAAATATATGCAAGGACGGGATCGGAGTGATACTGAGTGAAAACCCTGACATCCTGAGGAGATGGGTGAGGCACTTTGATGCGGTTCTCAATAACAATTCGGCAGAGGTGGAGTACCACACGGTGGAGGGCACGGGAGATGATTTGGACATTGACAGTGCTGAACCCCCTTCACTGGAGGAAGTAAAGCAGGCAATAAGATAGCTGAAAAACAACAAATCCCGCGGGTCAGACGAGCTGGTGACTGAATTATTTGATGCAGCAGGTAGTGAGTTTACTCAATACCTGCATACCCTAATCCAAAAAGTATGGACAGAAGAAGAGATTCCCGAAGAGTGGAGATTAAGAATTGTGTGTCCACAACACAAGAAGGGCGACCAACTCGAGTGCTGTAATTACAGGGGAATAACGTTATTAGATACCGGCTGTAAAATTATGTCCAACATCTTGTACAAAAGATTGCTCCCAATGTCCGAGGAAATCATTGGCAACTACCAATGTGGCTTCGGGCCAGGCAAATCATGCATTGATCAAATTTTCTCCTTGAGACAAATCTTGGAAAAAACGCTAGAACACAATGTCGAAACACATCACCTCTTTGTAGACTTCAAGGCCGCGTATGTCAGCATAAATAGTAATGCATTGTACAATGCAATGAGTAAGTTTGGAATACCGCGTAAGCTGATCAATCTGGTGAAATTAACAATGTCCCCAGTAACGTGTAGAATCAGGGTTGGCAGTGATCTGTCTGAGTCCTTTGAAGCGCTCTACGGGGTGAGACAAGGAGATGGATTGGCCTGCCTCTTATTCAACATAGCCTTAGAAAAAGTTATTCGTGACTCAGGTATTGAGAGAGCAACGATATTTGACAAATAGTTACTGATGATATCGACATAATCGCGAAAACTCCCGATTTACGTGATGCCTTCATAAATCTTGAAAGTTCTGCAAAAATATGAGTCTCATGGTAAACCAGCAGAAGATCAAATAAATGGCCGTAGGATGCGCCCAACAAACCCAACTCTCTCATGTGGAAGTCAAAATTTTGAAACGGTAACAAGATTCACCTACCTAGGCTCCCTGATAACAAACGACAATAATACCACAAAGGAGATCCAGAAGCGTATAGTGAACGCAAATCGCTGTTATTACTGCCTACCAAACCAAATAAAATCCAGAATGCTTTCCAGAAACACCAAGATATTAGTGTACAAAACACTTATCAGACCAGTACTCACTTACGCAGATGAGACTTGGGTACTAACTAAGAGAAATCAGCGAGCACTGGATGTTTTTGAAGGGAAAATTTTGAGGCATATCTTTGGACCGGTTTCAGAAAATGGATTTTGGCGCAGACGTTATAATAATTAGCTATAGGTATACTCTGTATAAGGATCTAAACGTCACAAAATTTATAAAACTGGGAAGACTTCGATGGCTGGGTCATGTAGAGAAAATGGCCGAGAAGCAAGCACCAAAGTCCCTGCTGAACTCAAGACCGACAGGGCGAAGGAGCCTGGGAAGACCAAGATTAAGATCGAGCGACAACGTCCTCAAAGATATATCCAACTTGGAGATTATAAACTGAAGAGAGCTGGCACCAAACCGTGATGAAGTGGATGAAGACGACCTGGTGGGTCTTGGCCTCCTCAAGATGCTCTTGAGGAGGCCAAGACCCACCAGGGGTTGTAGAGCCAAGTGTGATGATGATGATGTTAGCATAAAACAGTTTTAAAAGTGATCACAATTTTCCAATGGTGACACGGGGTTGAGATTCGGTATTTAAGGAATTATACTTAAAGAATTCTTAATCTGTTTTCTCAAAATAATCGAGACAAAACATTTTTACAAGCTACGCTTTCATCCACTGGAATTACAGAGCATTTTAAAACTATTTTCTCCGTTTGCTTGATATTTTCAGAAGACCATTTTAAGTTTATCGCTGACATTTAAAAAAATCATACCTTCGAATTTTAACATAGCGACTATATAGCCAGTGAATTAACCTGTATTTTACCGTTTATCTCATATTTGTAGGATTTATAATAACCACGCGATTCCTGCGTATTTATTACTTTAAAACTGCCGTGAGAGGTACTTATTCGAGTCAACTTATATTTTCATTTTCTGTATATTTTCTGTGGTATACTTGATAATGAAAGGTGCATGTCTGTGGAAAGGGGACTTAATTTTAACCGTAAACAGCTGATCAGAAATTCTGCGTGAAAAACATATTTTAAAAATTTATTTTTAACATCGTTATAAGATTGTCTTCGTAGTTCGGATTTGCGGCATCTAAGGTCATAATAGATAAAGCATTTCAATAGCTTCGTTTTAAGTCCAAAATAACAAACGTGGGAGATACAAATTTTTTTTTTTTGGCCGAATCAAGATATAATTGCCTTTTTTATCCGAAAAGCAATCGGAGATATTTAAAATGGCGCCAATATATGGCAAAAATCGCTTCAGTGGTTAAATGCTGTGATAAATTATTTGTTCGCGCCCGTAAGTACACATGCACCATGGAATATGAATAAATAGTTTGGTCCGCATGCAAACTGAATTCTTTCAAGAAAGGCGTACAAATACAATGTTGGATTGAATCATCGAAACTATATTGTTTTTTTTTTTACATTAACTCCACACAGGAGGCCCTGAGGAAAATAATTTCCCTCAGGGCCTATGTCATCTGGGATGCTGTGTGGAGGGTCTTTTTGAGGAGAGGAAGGAATGAACATTGGTCTTGAAGAGACAGACCCATGTTGTAGGAAGGAGGAAACACAGAGGCCGGCAAATCATTCTACAGCCGAGCTGTTGAACACAAGAACGAGTCGAAGAAACGACCCGTTCTCATGTGACAAATGTTAACCGTGTGCAAATGTTGGGCACGTGGTTAATAAAATAAATTGGGTGCCCTTCTTGGACAAATATGTAGTTTCTACACGGACACTGCTATTTATTCATGTTCACAATGCGAATGAACGAACGCAAGCAATATAACTTGCAAAAAGAGTTTTTCCTAAAATAATTAAATTAGCGCCATGTATGAGAGCACATTATGAATTATTTTAAGTATTCCTTAACGGTGACCGTTCAAACGTCAAACATAGAAAATGTTGCTGATAGTCGATTATCTAATAAAGATCGTTGATTATCTAATTATTATCGTCGATTATACAAAATCGAAGGTCGTCGTTTGTCTAATCGAAGCTCGTCGATTATCTAATCGAAGATGGTCGATTATGCCAGACGCAAGTCCGTGTTGTGGTGTTCGATTTTACATACATTGAACTAACATGAAAAATATAGAAGAATGAAAAGGAATATAACAGAATATTAAAAAACACAAAATTAAAGAACGTAAAGAATGTAAATGGATATATAATAAAAATAATATACAAGAGTGTGAAATAACATTGTAGAGATAAAATAATATAACATGAAAGAGTGTAAAAAGTATGCAATTTAAAAATATGTAAAATCAAAGCAAGTACTATGGAGCAAGCAAATTAGAAATAATAATTATAATTGTTAGGTGCATGTTAAATAAGTTACATTGGTAGGTACATTATTTTTAGTAATTTTTGTAAAATGATCAAATATATTTTTTTATGAATTGATTATTTCCAAGCTGTGCGGAGAACATTTGTTTATTATTGTGACGGCTCTGCGCAAGAGTACCTAAATACCAGTTAATTGGACAGTGTAAATTTCAAAGCATTAAATTATGTAGCTTACTTAAGTAAACCAGATAAAACTAATAAATTAATGTCAAATAACGCAGCGGGTACCTGCCCAGTAGTGCCCAGTGCCCAGCCCAAGTACCTGTCTCATTTGATCTACGCACTTTGGGATTATTTGCATAAATATTTTTTCATGGTTGAAAGTGAGATCTGTGTTAAACATAGAGCGATTAAATTCGATGTTATAAATAGTTTGAATGCCATTTTGTATAGTGGTTTTTACCCGGCGTTGCCCGGGAACTGCTGTGATTGATTATCTTTTCAGAAATTGTAATTGTAATTCATCCAATTTTTGTTTTGTTGATGAAAACTAAAACACTGGTTACAGTTGACATGTTGATTAGTGAGCTTATTTCGAAATTGGAGTATGCTACTAAAAATTAATTCATTATTTTACCTGGGAGAAGACATGTTTTTCGAATTCAAATCTTCGAAATAAATCAATTGTTCGAATTTCAGTGCTTCGAAAGACTAACTTTTCGAACAGCAATCGGCCGAAAGACATATTTTTCGAATTTATTATTCAACTTTTAAAATATATATTTCACTTGCTTATAACTAACGAGATACTGTTAGGATAGGTTACGTTAGGTTAGGTTAGGTTAAGTTAGGTTAGTTAAGGTTAGGTTAATTGATATTTTCCATCCTATAATAATAATAAAAACTCCTGTATGTACTGTGTACATATGTACTTATATCATTTTCGTTATTATTTTGGGGGTGTTATGCCGTGTTGCGCTACCTCATTCTCCTCGTTCTTTCGGACAACGTTGCAGTGTCCATCATCAGGGCAGATATCACATCAATTACACATCAATTACACATCAATCACAGATCTACCGTATCTGCCCTGATGATGGACGCTGCAACGCTGTCCGAAACGTTGGCTAAAGAAGGAGGTAGCGCTACATAGCATAGCACCCCAAAAACAAATAACGGGGCATACATTAATAACGTGAGCTAAAAAGGGGGGAAATTGAAAAAAAATTCAAAAAAGACTCTTTTCAATACTCTCATATTCTAAGTAGGTAATTATCAAAATATCACATCCACACCGAGTCTAATATGTGTCTAATAGTCTAGTATGCTAATATAAGATACACGTGCCCTGTATCTCAGATTGCCAAGGACTCATTTGGATTAACCAGTATGTGTACAAGACAAAAAAAATGCTCTAATACTAATTATTTATTTATTGCTTCTTCACAGTTTAAATACATTTTTTAGCATGTAATTATAATTTTTGGATGATTTCTATAGCGCCATTATCGTGAGAAAATCACCACAAGGGCGCTTTACAAAATCATTTATACATTTAACCTATGAACATAACAAGTGGTTTATAACTAAGTAGTGACTTACAACTAAGACATTTAACTATTGACTTAAAACTATACTTATTTTTAGGACCGATTGGGTTTTTACACAATTCTTCTTTACTCATATTATGACTTTGGTACCTGCAAATATCTTAAAATTTGTTATTTATGACTAACATACTTATTTACATTTATAAACATATATTGTTATGATTACTGACAGAGGTTAGTTAATGAACATTTCTTAACCCCACAGCTTATACCGTTCGAGACGCAAACAGATTTTGTGCTTTGTGATTAATAATATGTAGTTAATAGCCATGAAAAGAACATGGTAAACTGAGAAACATTGGAAATGCCGATGGTTGAATTTTATTATGTCTTCATTGTCGTAGTTGATGTCGACAGCAAGAGAACGAGTCATGCAGATGTAGTACAAGATAGCGACATTCGTCTTCCCACCCTCATTTATTCTGGACCAATTAAAATTCCCGCTCCACAATGCCACCTGAAGGTGTGACGTTTTTGTTTCCTGATTTTACACTGTACAGACGTCAGAATGGTAGATAAACTCAGTATCGCCCTGGTGAAAAACTTCGAGTTTCGAATAGCCAGTTACATCCAAACCTTTCACTTCCCCATCTCCTTTATCTCCCCATTAACTTCAGCCTCACAACATACCCTAATTGGGTAGGCCACAGACAACGAAGAAAAAAAGTTGTTTTGAAGTGTCACCAACACTGCTAGATACTGTTTTAGTATTCTCTTTCTTAGTAATGTACACAGGCACAGGTAGCTTAAAAAAAACTCCAAATAATCTTGAATCTCTTTTCTGAGACAGGTTTTAAACTATAATAATATTACTTAGAAGTCATGTCAATAAAACAACTTTATGCCAAATCTGCTCTGCTATACTTCCTCCAAAACAAACTCCATATTCCAATTCAACCCAAAATAATTATAAAAACCAGGTCATTAACAAATATAACCCTGAACATACCAATAACACACACCACACACGGACAAAGACATTTTCAGTATTATGCAACCAAACTTTTTAATTATATGCCCATTACTCTGAAACAACAACTAATTGCAAATACATCTACAAACATCCACAAAAAACATATCACAGCCTGGATCAAAAATCAAGATATTCACTTTATTCAAAATACTTTAATCCCTAACCAAACATAACCAAACTATAACAAGTGCAAAATAAATAAACATGTCTATCAAGAATTTATCAACTATTCATATGTACATATAATATACATGTATACCTTATATATATATTTTTTTTTCTTCTAAGTAATCTATGTACAATTAACATTAAAATGTAAAAAAAAAAGAAAAAAAAACTAACTTTCTACTACAACACATAAATACCTGTACCTGTCACACTTAATCATAAACACGTAAACACCTCAGCACAGGTTCTCCTAGTGAGGTGTTCACGAAACATACAATATTACCAACCAACAGTTTCATCTTCTCAAACCTACCTAACACACAACATAATGAAATGTAATATTAATATGTAAAAATGTTTTCAAAATATATATTACATATGTAAAAATGTTAACAATAAGGTGTAAACTGTAATATATAGATATAAATAAATAATAATAATAATTACTTTGGGCTTAATAAATAAATAAACAAACGACGGACGTGCAGATATTTAAATTTATAGTATATCTAGCTATTTAATTTGGAGGTTTGTGTGGGTACCGCCGCCCTATGTACCATTATTGGACCCTGCCGTTATGATTCGCTATGTTTGATCACTTGGCAGGGGTGCTCGGGTTCATGGGGTGAGATTTGTCTAGGTCTTGAGAGTGAATGCGTTTGCCCACCGTGGCGGGCCGAATCGAGAGAGACAGGTTGAGGGAGCCTCTCCAGTCAGACTCTCTCGACTCATCGCCTTGCACCGCAGTGGAAGAGATGGATCCATACGTCTATCACTCCTGGAGACGTAAAACCCAAGATTCCTACCCACCCTTCATACCTTTTTCCTTCCCAGAACTTCCGCTCCTTCCTTTCCGTATGTGTAGCTAATATAAAAACAAAAACAAAAAGCTGTAGTAGTAAAAATCTAGGTCCATTATAAAGCGAGAATATTTAGTGTGGTAAAGAGTGTAAAGACTAGATTGTCAACCTTCGTGATGATTTTAAAAATCGGGAAGTAACAATTATTTTTTTATTAAAAGTCGATCTGTAATAGTAATGGTATAATATTGACAATTTAATAGTAAAAACACAATAGAACGATTAAATTGACGATCTCCATTGAATGAAGGTAAGTTCCGGGTTCAAATCCCGGCTAAGTACAAATTAAAAATCTGTGTTTTATGAATACGATGAGTTAAAGTAAGATTTATTGTTACACATTGCTCTCTTGAACGACCACTACGCATAATATTGTTAACTTTGCCTGAAATCACTTAAGCTATTTGTTTTGTTGTCTGAAATAACTCAAGTTATTTGTTAACGTTGCTTTAAATAACTTAAGCCATTTGTTTTGTTGTCTGAAATAACTGGAGCTATTAGTTAACTTTGCCTGAAATAACTTAAGTGATTTGTTTTGTTGCCTGAAATAACTTACGTTGTTTGTTTTGTTGCCTGAAATAACCTAAGTTTTGTTGATTGAAATAACTTAAGCTATTTTTTTTGTTACCTGAAATAACTGGAGATATTTATTAACGTTGCCTGAAATAACTGAAGTTATTTGTTTTCTTGCCTGAAATAACTTAAGCTATTTGTTTTGTTGCCTGAAAAAACCTAAGTTTTGTTGCTTGAAATAACTTAAGTTATTTGTTTTGTTACCTGAAATAACTGGAGCTATTTATTAACGCTGCCTGAAATAACTGAAGTTATTTGTTTTGTTGCCTGAAATAATGAGCTATTTGTTTTGTTGTCTGAAACAGCTTAAGCTCTTTGTTTTATTGCCTGAAATAACTTAAACTGTGTGTTTTGTTGCTTAAAATAGCTGAGTTATCTATTTGGTGGTCCTGGAGAAAAATGGTCAGGATTTAAAGGACATCCAAACGCACAAATCTGCCCATTATGGAATAGCCAAGCATCCACAATAGGATTTCAAATATCTGATTTCAAATATATGTCTTATGTATTTTAAAATACATTGGACATATATTGTTTTATTGACAGGTTTCTCGCCAAAATGAGGGCTTCAAATTGGAGAAACTCATAGTCATTGACAAGGCGGAAGGTAGACGAAGCAGAGGAAAGTCACCGCAGCGCTGGAGTGACCTGTACCGCTGGCGTCTGTTATTAGTGTGTCCTTGACTCTCCTACTAGTGTGTCCTTGACTCTCCTACTAGTGTGTCCTTGACTCTCCTACTAGTGTGTCCTTGGCTCTCCTACTAGTGTGTCCTTGACTCTCCTACTAGTGTGTCCTTGACTCTCCTACTAGTGTGTCCTTGACTCTCCTACTAGTGTGTCCTTGACTCTCCTACTAGTGTGTCTTTGACTCTCCTACTAGTGTGTCCTTGACTCTCCTACTAGTGTGTCCTTGACTCTCCTACTAGTGTGTCCTTGACTCTCCTACTAGTGTGTCCTTCACTCTCCTACTAGTGTGTCCTTGACTCTCCTACTAGTGTGTCCTTGACCGCGGAGGGAAGGAGCCTTGTCCACCATGGAAATTGGAGTAGATGTCACGTTCCTTTTCACACTTTACCCATATTTTTTTCTTCGATTACTTATTGAAATATTAAATAAGTTTATTGTTATCATTAGATTTTAGTAAACCCTGAGGAAGAGAGCATCGCTCTCGAAATATGTCGGTCTTATAGACATTAAAAAAGTTTAAACAAAGGAATCTTTTAATTTTGAAATAAAATGGCTCCCCAAAATAAATTTCCTATTTGAAGAAGTGAAATATTTTGTTTCTAAAACGAGATTAGAAACAAAATATTTAAAAATTTTCTTCAATAATATTTCTATAATCTTACTAGCTGACCCAACAAACGTTTTTCAGCTATATAAATTATTTCAAGCGAATATTTTGGTTGTTTAATAAAAAATAACGAATGTATTGTAAGTGTGTGGGAATGGGATCTATGACAGAAAAAGAAATGGAGCGCTGTAGACGATGACCGCCGATAAAAACAAAACAAAAAACACCAACTAAAGTAGGAAAATGAAATAAAGAAAATCAATATGAATTTCGAAGAGCAATTGAGTGTACGATATTTTTTGTCAGTCCGTCTTTAGCAAACACAAATAAGCTCGATGGTTTGCCCACGCGAGAACATGTTGCCGAATGAAATATCAAAATAAGAATGAGAATGTCTTGCGCATGTGTGGATGAAAGTTCGATAAGGCAGACGTAGCGCCATCTGTCATTCAACAACATAAATAATTTCGTTCTGTTTGAAATGCGAAATACGGTTAAATTTGTTCATACAAAAGTACTAAAATCGTGATTAAAAAATGGGAGGGTGGGGTAGGCGTTTTAAAATTTGGGGTTATAGGTAAATGCCAAATAAAAAAAATACAAAAAAAATTGTCAAAAAGTGATTATTTTTTCTGGATAGGGACACCCTAATCACCTGTCGGTATGAAATATACTATAAAACCTATTTTCATACCTAACAAATATACGTACAAAATTTCATAAAAATCGGTCAAGCCTTTTCGGAGGAGTGCGACCACAAACACCGTGAGACGAGGTTTTTATATATAAGATTGACATTCTCTACCTTAGAATACCTAGTGCGTACTTCTTTTCTTTTCTTAAATCTTTGTAGATTTCTATGAATATAAGTGAATTATTTCTAAAAACTTTATAATTAATACTTTGGTTTCTAAAGTTTCTCTGCCATGAGATTTGGTGTAGTGGATGCAATGCTGCCTTTGACCAAGTATACCCTACGTCAATGAATGCTGCCTATGAAAAGGAAAAAACCTGCGAGTCAAAGAACCGTAGTTCGATTGGCGATATTTTTCTCCTGTTTATACGCAGTACCTATAACACTGTGACCCCCATAGAAATTGTTAAAAAACTCATAATAAAAATTATACTAAAAAAACCTCCAGACTTCCCTACTGAACGCATATTCGAAGAATTCAGAATCTCCGTTCGCTGGATGTCTCTCCGGGTGCTGAGAGTCGGGCGCTTCATACCGCGGCGCTATTGGAGGCTTGTGCGTAGTCGTAAATTTACCGCATTAGAACCGAGGATCATCAAATAATATTTTTGTGACTCATTTTCGGTTCATCCGTATTTCAAATAACTAACGGTGCTAAAGAAGTTTCACTTCAAAAAGTTTATATCTTAAATTAATGGTATTTTCTTTTATTTTATTTTATTAGGTTTTATGCCCAGCTTCGCTTTTACAATGTATTTTATTGTTTGTATTACTTTTTTTTTTGTTTACATGAAAACTGCACAAGAGTCCCAACTGCTCCCGTCTGGAGCCAGTGGGACTATGACATCCCCAATTGGGGTATGTTGTGAGGCTGAAGGTATGAGTGGGGAGGGGAAGGAGATAGGGAAGAGGAAGGTGGGGAAGTACCTGGCTATTCAGATCTGGTCACCAAACACGGCAGAAGCCATTTCAAGCAACGTTTCAATTCTGAATGGTGGTCTTACACCAGGGCGATACTGAGAGTATCTTCCACTCTGGAACGTGCCGCAAATATACTATATATTATTTTAAATGAATAAATTGTGAAATACACAAATTAATCAAATAAAATTTATTTGCCACGACGGGATTCGATCCCGCGACCTTCGGAATGCTAGTCAAGCGCCTTTCCGCTGCACTACGCCGGCCGTCAAAGAAATATACCGATGGATTAGTACGCCGTTCAATCTGTTTACATGATTAGCAATCAAAATTGACTATATAATCTGTTATCTTTCCACCAATCTATTGACATAATGCCTGCAAGGAAGTCATTATACTCATTATGATCACCCGTTTCGGTCTCCTCAAGACCCACAGACCCAAAAGATAAGACGTGTACATGAAAAACAATGCAAGATTAACAAACAGTTCCTTGACCATGGGAAGGCCGACTTGAAACGAGTTAGAAGGAAAAATGAATCAGTGTATATCACTTGCTAGTTATGGCTCATTGCGGGACATTCGGGCAACATGGTAAGTCACATTTTATTACCATGTTTTAATTATAAAAATTGTATTTTCTTAACTAACTTCTCCGTGTTTTCCGAGTGTTTAAAATTTGGTGCCGACCCTCGTAATAAATATTTATTGTTTATTGTTATCAAGTATAATTTGCAGAAATCATTTAAAATTATAATTTACATTTAATAATTTTAAAAAGCTGTTAGTTAATTAACAAGTTCTTTTGTGTAATTTATTCTTATTATTACTTGTGACAACTGTTTCGCCTCACGAAGCTAATATCAAATTGTTGTGAAATCACTTATAGAAGATCTATTTATAATATGTTTATTTAGGTGTTTAAAAATCTTTGAACAAGTTATTTTTATTTTCAATGCCGTTATTAATGTCTGATTAAAATTGTCGAAAAAAAAATTATACAACAGTACTTGTTTACAAAAAAAAAATCTTTTAAATTGAATAATGATAAATCTAAAACGACGTAATTGTGTTATGATTTCAAATTAATTTAAATGACAGTTTGATAATGGCGTTGAACGCCGAAATAAGTGTCACACTAATTTTAATAATTTCTTTAAAGTATTAAAAATAACGTTGTTAATAAAATACGATTAATAAAATCGTTCCATTTTTGAAAATAGGTGATACAGATCTACCCACACTTTAAATTTTAAAATTTTGTGTTATATTTTTATTTCAGTAATGTTAAAAATTGAGATACTACCAGCACCTATGGGTTGCTTGAGCAAGCTCCCAGACGTTGATATTTCGAATGGTGCGAGGCTTGGCTGGACGCTGAGTGTTTGCAGCCTGTTTTAACTACCAAGTACATACTATGGAGGAAGCCATTTTTTTTGTAGATGCTTTCGAATGTCAAAATGTATAATCGTAGATTCTTTAAATGTGTGCAGGTTTTTATGTTATAAAAGTGCTAGCATCCCATTATTATTGCTTCTTCCCAACGCAAGTTTTAACAGTAAACAACTGCCAGTGTTTGGCCCGGTGTATTGACACCGTACTATAAAACATTTATAACATGTCCAAGTGAAATAAATAGTGAAGTTTTTTGCAAGGATAATTATTTTATTTAAAAGGACCCCTATCAATTTTGAACATGGGCCTTACGATCCGGATTGCAATCAGAGGACTGCAATAATATAAAAAAAAACAAGAACCAGCTGCCAATTAATACAGATGACCAATATTACAATTACCGGAATCACAAAGATGAACAAAGGAAGACTGGATTCACATCGGAAATGAGATAAGTTTTTAGTGCCTTCCCACCCATACCCATTCTTTAACATCCATACAGAACTCATTCGTAGTTTTTTAACAAGATTAATCCCATAAATATTGTATTGTAAAAAATAAAATCACTACCCACGTAAAGATTTTATGCAACTCATGATTTTCAATTGATTGAACATTAGGTTCTCAATTAATAATTGCCAGGAATATTGTCGTTGTTGTCTTTCAGGCGGGTAGCTTCTCAAATAAATAAATACGCATTGTCGGAACACATTTTATCAGGGATTAAGCTACGAAAAGGTATTTGTACACAAAATGGATAAGATCAAATCTTTAATAGCCAAGAGAGGCGTGATTAAAGGGAAATTGACGCGTTTCGCGGATTCTATAAACTCCTTGTCCGCGATTGAAATTAAACTGAGGTACGACCGAATAAAGCCATTGTTAGATCAATTCGAATCTATACAGGACGAAATTGAAATTTTATCGGATGAGGAACTGGAAAATTCTATTCAGCGCGAGACGTTTGAAAATCAATATTTTTCAGTCCTTGCTACTGCTAAAGGGGCGATGGACTCAATTAACGAGGGTAGAGTCGACATCAAACTCCCAACTCTCCAATTGAGAGAATTCGATGGGAATCAAAAAGATTGGGTAAATTTCGTTGAAACCTTTAAAACTTTGGTTCATAATAACAGTTCCTTGAGCAACGTCCAAAAATTCTTTTACTTACAATCTGCGCTGAAAGGGAACGCATTGAAAATAATTAGTAATCTAGAAGTTTCGGAATTAAACTACCTATCGGCTTGGGAATTGTTGCACGACAGATTTGCGAATCTCAGGGCTACCGTACATAAACATATCCAAACTCTATTTCAATTAAAGGATATGAAACATGAAGAGCCTGTAGCATTAAGGTATTTAATTGATGAAACTAATGTCAATTTGAAAGCGTTACAAAACATCGGAGTTAAAGTAGATCATTGGGATCCTTTGATTATTTACATAATTTCAAATAAATTGGATATAGCTACCCGGAGAAATTGGAAACAATATACATTGCAAGGTGAATTACCTACATTAAAGGAATTCATAAAATGTTTATCTGCTAGGGCACAAGTATTGGAGCTTATGAATGCTTCAGAGAAAAAATCTTCTAACCTACATAAAATGCAAATAGGCGACAATAATAACAAAAAAGATTCATCGGTATTCTTGGCAATAAAGGCAAACAACTGCATTTATTGTAATGATAAAGGTCATCAAATTTATTTTTGCAAAAAATTTCTAAAATTAAAATTACAGGATAGGATTGATGCTACGAAATCAATCCGGGCGTGTTTTAAATGTTTGAGGTTGGGTCATCAGGCACAGAGTTGCAAGACAAACCTAACCTGCAAAATTTGTGGCAAGTATAGCCACAATACTCTATTACACAAGGAGGTACCTCCGCCGGAGACCTCAAATATGGATGCTAATAACGAGGTTATAGTGTCGAATTTTTCTGCATCGGAAAAGGCAGAAAAAATAATATTATTGTCAACCGCCTACATAGGAATTGTGGGGGCCAACAATAAAATGTTTAAAGCTCGCGCCCTGATTGACTCTGGTGCGCAGAGTAATTTTATGAGAGCTGATTTTGCTAATAAATTAAATTTACCATGTGAATGGATAAACAAACCCGTGTCTGGGATCCATAATAATATCACACACATAAAAAAGAGAATTTCAGTGGAGATGACTTCGCTTAATACGGATTATAAACGCGAAATATCATGTCTGATTTTACAGGAAATTACAACCAATTTACCACAAGTGACAATGGCGAAAAAAGAGTTCAAAATACCACCAGGACTGGAGCTGGCAGACCCGAACTTCAATATAGCTGCACCCATCGACATCCTGTTGGGCGCGGAGAGCTTCTGGGAGATGCTAAACAACGATAGATTGAAACTCGAGTCAGGACCAACGCTTCAACGTACGCAACTGGGATGGATTGTGTCCGGTCCTATCAACGTGTACCCCAAACAAAGGCCTGTATCAGATTTTTGCAGTTTATCTATAAATAAGTTGAGTCATCAAATAGAAAAATTTTGGAAATTGGAAGAGATTAATTCCACTAAAATTCAAACTCAAGAAGAAAAGGCTTGCGAAGCCAGTTTTGTAAGTACTCATACTAGAGAAGATGACGGTAGATATGTAGTAAGTTTACCGCGTCGGGCATGCATTGATCAGTTGGGAAACTCATTGCTCACTGCCGAAAAAAGATTTAAAAACATAGAAAGAAAATTTGTGTCACATCCCGATTTAAAGACACAATATGTAAAATTCATGCGTGAATATGAAGAATTGGGACACATGGAGATGTGTGACCAGTCAAAAGGGGATCGTGACTCCTATTTTTTACCGCATCACGCTGTAGTGAAAGAATCCAGCACTACTACTAAAGTGAGAGTCGTTTTTGACGGCTCCGCCAAAACCTCAAATGGAATTTCCCTCAATGAAGCCTTGATGACAGGACCGGTTATACAAAAGGATCTATATAACCAACTATTGCATTTCAGGAAACATCAAATAGTCATGACTGCCGACATCGAGAAGATGTACCGCCAGATTAACAGGTGTGAAGATGACCTGGACCTACAGAAGATAGTATGGCGCGAGTCGCCACAGGATGTGCTCAAGCATTATCGTCTGAAGACTGTGACTTATGGACTGGCACCTTCCTCCTTCTTAGCCACAAGATGCTTAAAGCAAATTGGTATGGATAATAATTTAATTTTTCCTAGAGCTAGTCAGGTCATAGAAAATGACTTCTATATGGATGACTTGTTAACGGGAGCAGATGAGCTGGAATCCTGTAAAAAATTAAAAGAAGAATTAATCAGCATCTTGTCATCTGCGGGGATGACATTGAGGAAGTGGAGGTCCAATGCGTTGGAATTGTCAGCCGAGTCGGGCCAAGCTAAGTGTGCCGATTCAGGCGATTCCGACAAAATTATTACTGACAATCCAAAGACTGAGAAAATATTAGGATTAACATGGAACAATGAATCTGATTACTTTTCTTATGTAATAATGAAGCCATCAGGTCCAACCGAGAGCAAACGAGAGATATTGTCTTGCATCGCATCAACCTTCGATCCATTGGGACTCCTAGGGCCGATAATAGTCATAGCCAAATTGATAATGCAAAGGCTGTGGCAGTCCAAAGCAGCATGGGATGATCAGTTACCTAATGAAATATTAGCACCCTGGAGGACCTACCTGCAAGATTTAATTCAGCTAAATGTGTTGAAAATACCAAGAAAAATTATTTGCAAGCAAGCAAAAGAGCTACAGCTACACGGTTTTTGCGATTCGTCTGAGAAGGCTTTCGGAGCCTGTATCTATATGGTGTCAATGGACCACAGCGGTAAGTGGCATTCACACTTAATAACATCCAAATCAAGGGTAGCACCATTGAAGTCTATTTCACTGCCTAAGTTGGAGCTATGTAGTGCTGTACTACTGGCAAAATTAATGAAAGCTATAAAACAAGCATTAAATATAATGAAGATCAACACATATTATTGGTGTGACTCTACGATAGCGCTGTGTTGGCTGAAAGGTCAACCTACTCGTTGGAGCACTTTCGTGGCCAATCGAGTAGCCGAAATACAAGAACTGAGTGATCCAGATCAATGGAGACACGTATCATCATCCGACAATGCAGCGGATATACTTTCAAGAGGAGCTACGGCGGATAAACTGATAAATTCTACAATATGGTGGAATGGACCAAATTGGTTGACCGACGGAGTCAACGATTGGCCTATATCGAACATTTCCTGTTCAAACCCTCCGGAGCTCAAGAGTAAAAATATTCTTTTAGCTACTGATATTCAAGAATGGGAAATATTTGGAAAATTTTCCTCATTTATCAAATTGAAAAGGGTTACAGCATATGTACTGCGGTTTGTGAATAACTGCAGAAATATTAAAAGTAAAATTTCAGGTAATTTAAGTGTAGCTGAACTAGAAGCAAGTTTGAATTGTCTACTGAAATCAGCTCAGGCACATGCCTTTCAAAAAGAGTTGAAGACATTAAAAAACCAGGGAAATGTCAACAAAAATAGTAACTTAAAATCTCTTCATCCCTTTTTATGTGATGGTCTTATATATGTGGGCGGTAGATTAAGTTTAGCTACACACCTATCGTACCAACAAAGACATCCAATTATATTGCCAGCTAAACATAAGCTAACCGAATTGATTATACGTCACTATCATTATGTAAACTTACACGCAGGACCTCAAGCGCTATTAGCTGAAATAAGATTAAGGTTTTGGCCTATTTTTGGGAAAAATACTGTTAAAAAGATATTACATAAGTGTATTGTGTGTTTTAGGTGTAATCCTCGTATTGGTAACCAGATCATGGGAAGCTTACCGAGCGAAAGAATCACACCGAGCCGACCTTTTGCTATCACGGGAGTCGATTTTGCTGGACCGATTCCAACCAAAAGTGGGCCACTGAGGAGAGCTCCACTCGTGAAATCGTATTTATGTATTTTTGTTTGTTTTTCCACAAAGGCGGTTCATTTGGAATTAGTTTCGGATTTATCTAGCAATGCTTTTTTGAACAGTTTAAAGAGATTTATATCCCGTAGGGGAGAACCTGATAAGATCTTTTCCGATAACGCTAGCAACTTTCGGGGGGCCAGTAATAGGCTCAAGGAGCTGTATACCAGTTTGAGAGAGAACAACGACAAGATTCAAAATTATTTAGCTAACAGAGGTATTGAGTGGAGGTTCATAACCCCTCGAGCCCCTAGTCAGGGAGGGCTGTGGGAAGCTGCGGTCAAGTCAGCAAAGTTTCATTTGTATAGAGTCACTAGTAATTCTGCTTTAACCTTTGAACTTTTGTATACCTTAATTTGTCAGATTGAGGCCTGTCTAAATTCCCGTCCATTGACTTCCTTGTCTGATGACATCCACGATTACCAACCCCTCACCCCAAACCATTTCCTCATAGGCACTAAATCCTCTATCATTCCGGAGAGAGATGTCCGAGCCATACCAGACAACAGGCTGACCCAATATCAGAGAATCCATGCGCTAATGTTATCCTTTTGGTATAGATGGAAGCGAGAGTACTTGATGGAGCTACAAAAAAGGACGAAATGGCAAACCAGTAATCAACGGGCACTGCAAAAGGATGATCTGGTTATTCTGAAGGAAGATAATTTACCTCCACCATTATGGAAAATGGCGCGAGTTATATCTACACATCCCGGCGCGGATGGTGTAGTGCGAGTGGTTACCCTGAAAACCCCTCAAGGAATCTTTGTCAGGCCTATCACAAAGATATGTCTAATGCCTCTGGACCCGGAAGCTGAACCTGTGACGGACGCCCCGGACCCTTCCGTCAGTCCGGACTCCCCGGACGACCATGATGAAACTTTTTAGGGTGAAAATATTAAAAAAAGACCCTTTAAAGATACCAATCCCAGGAACAACATGACAACCTATAAATTGATGATTGATTGCACCCCGCGCTGTGGTGCTTATATCGTGGACTGCACCCGGAGAAGATCCTAACCAATGGACTTGAAAAAAAAAGACAATTGTGTTGTGTTGGGTTGGGTTTTATTATAATATTATTTTGTGTTAGGTTGGGTTTTATTATAATATTATTTTGTGTTAGGTTGTGTTCTATTATAATAGTATTTTGTGTTAAGTTATTATTTAAATATGTAAAAAAAATTTTTTGTTAATTTAAGTTTATGTAATTAGTTTAGGTTAATCACCTTAAAATTCAACTTGTGAATGTACATTTTTAAATAATAGTATAACAAGCAGTGCAGGATGACTTAGTTTTGGCTGCTAATTTATAATAGGTAAAATTATTTGTTAGTATTTGTACGGTATTTAGAGTTAGGATTTGTGTTTTTTTTTTTGCTTTTGCTTTGATTGTCTTCCCCTGTTTTTGTTATGTTTTCTTGAAGGGTTCCTAAATCGGTATGGGCGATTTAGTAACCCCGAGGCGGAAGCTATGTTAAAAATTGAGATACTACCAGCACCTATGGGTTGCTTGAGCAAGCTCCCAGACGTTGATATTTCGAATGGTGCGAGGCTTGGCTGGACGCTGAGTGTTCGCAGCCTGTTTTAACTACCAAGTACATACTATGGAGGAAGCCATTTTTTTTGTAGATGCTTTCGAATGTCAAAATGTATAATCGTAGATTCTTTAAATGTGTGCAGGTTTTTATGTTATAAAAGTGCTAGCATCCCATTATTATTGCTTCTTCCCAACGCAAGTTTTAACAGTAAACAACTGCCAGTGTTTGGCCCGGTGTATTGACACCGTATTATAATACATTTATAACATGTCCAAGTGAAATAAACAGTGAAGTTTTTTGCAAGGATAATTATTTTATTTAAAAGGACCCCTATCAATTTTGAACAAGTAAAAAAATGGTGTTACTTTTTGTGTTGTTAAATCAAAGTGAACTTATTGTGTTCGTTTTAATATCTAAATGGTGTTACTATCAGTGTTTCGTTCATAGAAACTTACTTTTTTAGTTTCCTTGGAGTCATGTTAATTTTTAGTCAATGTGAAAAATTGATTTTATCATCTGCTGACTACGAAAAAGCGATTTCATATTTAGACGTACTCGTGAGTAAAAAATGATTTTATCTTTTGATCAAATTATATGTTTAACGAAAATAATAACTTGGTGTATTTTTTTTGTAAAAAGTGAAAAAGTTGACTCGTGAAATTGTGATGTTGCCTTTGACCAAATAGATTAAATTTAGTAATATCAGCTTATAATGAAAGAGGAAAAATGGTCAAATATTTTTTTTAATTTACGGGTTATGAGTTTTGTATTTTCGAAATAAAACATTAAGTCACAATTTAAAAATTTTAATCTACAGAAGGTCGATATCCATGGGGTTAACTCCTGAGGCTATTTGTATACTTTTTGGAACAACTCATATAAGTCTCATAGAAATCGTTGTGTCTCCCTTACCATCACAGTGAGATATATGATCTAAACGATTTTAGAGAGAGAAAACACTACGCTTTATATTAAAATCGAAAAATTAACTTCAAAAGAAGTAAAATGTACACTTTATGAAACCAAAGTTTCGGATCGCAATTTAAAAAGATATTTTGAAACTTTAGGAATTGTTTACTAATTATTTTTATGTGGAACGTCAAAAAAATTAGGTGCTAATAACGTTTATAACACATTTGTCTAATAAAATATCGGTAATTTTAGTTATGAAAAATAATTAAAAAACTGTTAAAAGAAGCGAAGCTAGCAGTACATAATGGAGCCCTGGTACCTACCCAGATGGCAGTGAGGCATGAAACTGGCAGAGGAAGGATGAAAGTAAGCTGAATGCTGTTGAACTGAGATCCCTGAGGCGTATGGGTGGTAAAACCATGTATGATCGTGTTAGAAATGTGGATATTCGTAAATAATGTAAGGCTGATGTAAGCATAATGAGTAAGATTAAGAAATGGACCCTCATATGGTTTGGGTACGTAGTGCAAATGAACGAATAAAGTAGTGTAAAAAGAATATATGAATAAAATGTGAATGGTAGAAGAAGTCGGGGACGCCCGAGAAAGACACGCCACGATCAGGTGAATCAGATACTTGAGACGGGCTATGTCAAAAGTCAGAATTATAGAAGATTATGTATGAGACGATGTATGAATGTGAGTCCGTCCTCTCTGCCTACCCCTGCGGCGAAACGGCGTGATGGTTAATTAGTTAGTTAGTTACAAAAACGTAATGTGCCATTTTTAAAACCTTTTAATGTTTTTAAGCGAAAATTTTATATTAAAAAAATTATATGTGTATTTTGAATTATAAAATTTGGAAGCGTATTTTATCTACTTTCAAAAACAGATTTTAGTTTTCGGATATGTTCAGATATATTCCATTTATTTGAATTTTATTGAAAAGCGGAGACATTTAGACCCTCCGACAAAACATGGCATGGAACTGCCAGAGAAAGGATGAAAGTAGACTGAATTTTTTTTTTTTTTTTTACAGTGAATACCGCACAAGAATCTCAACTGCTTCCGTCTGGAGCCAGTGAGAATATGGCATCCCCAATTGGGGTATGTTGTGAGGCTGAAAGTAGTGTGGGGAGGGGAAGGAGGTGGGAAGAGGAAGGTTGGGAAGTACCTGGCTATTCAGATCTGGTCACTAAACACGGCTAAAGCCATTTTCAAGCAACGTTTCAATTCTGAATGGTGGTCTTACACCAGGGCGATACTGATAGTATCTTCCACTCTGGAACATGCCGCAAATATAATATATATTATTTTAAATGAATTAATTGTGAAATAACACAAATTAATCAAATAAATTTTATTTGCGCATGCCGGGTTCGAACCCGAGACCTCCGGATTGTGAGTGAAGAGTCTTACCCACTGGACTACGGAGGTCATCGAATGCTGTAGAAATGCGATCTCTGAGGCGTATGTGTGATAAAATCTTGTATGATCGTGTGAGAAATGTGGAGATCCGCAAACAATGCAAGGCTGATGTAGGCGTAATGAGTAAGATTAAAAAAGGAACGCTCCGATGGTTTGGGCATGTAGAGCGAATTAACGGGGAAAGGAGTGTAAGGAGAATATATCACCCAAATGTGAATGGTAGAAGAAGTCGGGAACGCCCGAGAAAGACATGGCACGACCAAGTGAATCAGATACCTGAGTCGGGCCATGTCAAGAGTCAGAATAATTTAATTGTATGTATGAGACGATGTATGAATGTGAACGAGGTAAGGAGTGTGTGCCAAGACCGAGTTGTTTGGCGGTCCGTCCTCTCTGCCCACCCCTGCGGGTATGAATATCGCACAAGAGTCCCAACTGCTCCCGTCTGGAGCCAGTGAGACTATGGCATCCCCAATTGGGGCATGTTGTGAGGCTGAAGGTAGTGGGGAGAGGAATGAGATAGGGAAGAGGAATTCGCATCTGGTCACTAAATACGGCTAAAGCCATTTCAAGCAAAGTTTCAATTCTTAATGGTGGTCTTACACCAGGGCGATACTGAGAGTATTTTCCACTCTGGAACATGTCGCAAATGTACTACAGATTATTTTAAATTAATAAATTGTGATTCGAACCCGCGACCTTCGGATTGCGAGTCAAGAGCCTTACCGCTGGAATATGCCGGCTGTCAAATTTCCAATTTGTAAATTACGAGAAGAATCACAAGAATTTTTATTACTTACGCAATCTTACATAAATTTAAGACAAATCTACGGGCCTCATTATCAAATATATCAAATGAAACTTCGTTTTCAATGAGATGTCAAAATTCCTAATTAATAAACATTATTTAACCTTTTAGTCTATTAAAAGGTTCTTCGTATAAAATAAACAATATTGAATTTTAAATGTTACATTACTTATTCTAACTGCGTTCATTTAATTCGTAATATTATTCAGTTTGACGGACGTGATATTGGATTAATAATAGTGACGAACATCTTCTTGAGCAGTTCATGGATCTATGAAGGTCACAGTATACGTAATTATTATGAAATAATTTATTTAAATATTACTTTTAACTTGAAAATTAAGTGCCCATTAAAGTAATGATTATTGGAACACTTTGTATTAAATTCGATGTTTTTAAATACCGATGTAAACTGGTAAAAGAACATTGTAGGCGTGTTGCTGTGCCCGTGTATTGTACATTAAAAGATATTGAAATATAAGAGATGTGCTATCCGCAGTTTTTACTTTGTGGGACTGCGCTTCATGCGGATATTAAACTATGTAAATTAACCAATAAACCAAATGAACGAATTATTTCCGTATTCAAACTATATTGTTAACCAGTAATAATGCACACCTTCATAACATCAATGAAATGAACAAATTTTTTTCGTATCCAAACTACTCCGATTAGTAGTAATAGAGTCGCGTGGACATCCTAGCATATTTCTTTTGTATTTGAATATCTTTACATTAACCTTTTGTACATTAATCAGTTTGTCCCAGCTCACATAGGTCTCACATAAGTCGTTGTATCTCCCTTACTGTCATGGTTAGAAATATGATCTTAACGGTGTTAGAAAGAGAAAACCCCCTACTTTATATGCAAATATAAAAGTTAAACATAAAATAAGCAAAATGTAAACCTTTATTGAACCAAAGTTTCGGTTCGTAATTTGAATAAAGTTTATGAAATACTGGGAATTTTTTATTATTTATTTTTACATGGAACGACTAAAAGTGAGGACCTTTTTTTTCGTTATCAGTTATTTTAGTTAGAAATCTTTCCACATTCTTATGTTTCTGTTAAAAATTTTAATATTTCAAAATCAATATTTTCATTGGCAAACGTATTTTATCGCCTTTCAAAATCAGTTTTTAATTTTCGTATTTGTACAGAAATATTTATTTTATTTGAATTTTATTGCAAAGCTGAAATATTTTAACCTTCTGACAAAATTTTGGAAAATACTTATAGCGGGCTATGTGATCTTTGGGGACGCTGTGTGGAGAGTTTTTGAAGTAAAACTTCTTTACGCACGCTTGACTTGGGGAGTAAGCTGGTGAATGTGTGACGAGAGGGTTACGAAAGTGTCAAGTGTGAACGGTCGGGCCTTTACGCACGCTTGACTTGGGGAGTAAGCTGGTGAATGCGTGACGAGAGCGTTATGAAAAGTGTTATCGGGCGCGGCGAACGGAAGTTGAGAGGGAGATATAAGTTAGTGAAGTTTTACTTCAGTCGTGTGGTCTAAAGCACACTAGCTTTTTTTAAGGAAAGGATGGAGAGGAAATTCTATAAATGAAAACGGTATGAGGGGCAGGTTGAAAACTACGATGTGTGTCCAGGAGTCGGGAGAGATCAGCTGTAGGGTCCCTCTAAAACTGTCCCTCCGGATCCGGCCTGCCACGCAGCTGGTGGGCAGGCGCATCCGCAATTAAGACCTGAACAAACATCACCCTAGAAATCCGGGCACCCCTGCTAAGTCGACAAACCTAGCGAATCACTTAGGGTGACCTACTGTTGCTTATCCAATAAATGGTTCTACTTAGCAAATATCTTTACTTATTGCATTTTCTTTGCTTCTGGAAAAATTGACACATTTTCAACCACCTTCATTTTTTTATGGATATTTTTATTGGCTTGTCTGGGCCCCGCAGGCGAAAGATTTTACGTAAATAATTGGGATTCTTTTAGATAGGTTTAGATGTCACTTCTAGAGGATACCTGTTCAGTGATTTAAAATGTGTATTTATTTAAATTTTGAAATCAGAATGAAAAATTCATTGTATGTGGTTGTTATTGATTTTAAATGCGTTTATTAACATAATATTAACAATATTGGTAGAGTAGAGGTTATGAACCTTGAATTCGTATCCAGAGATCGTTGGTTCTGAGGGCTACTGTTTAGGGCTTCGTCTCAGGTCCCCGGCTTTGCCCGAGCACTACAAGTGTTTTGAAATCTAATGTAGACAGAGACCTTCCTCTTGTTTTCAAGGTCAAGTATATCAAATTATCGTCCGCCCGTATTCCGCCACAGACAATGTATCTGTTAATGTAAAGGAGAAAGTTTGTTGTACGGATTTGATTTGTACACAAATTTACAGTTTTATTCCAAGACTTTTTGGAGGACCCACCACTTACCCGCCCTGGTATAGGTAACAGATGGTTACCCCTTCAAGGCTCTTGCAAGGACTCTAAGTTTTTTGGTAAAAATGACTCTACATTTGATAACGAAACTAGACCTCCAATGTCCCTGCATACGTTGTTAGCAAGTATGCAAGTGCTTAGCGGGAAATACAGATACAATATGTGTTAGTATGACAAAATATAGACAAGACAATGGGACAGGTTGGTGAAAGTCCACGAGGTGGCAAGCGCTGGGTGATTGTATCCAGCATATCCTACAAGCACCTGTTTGGGAGGAAGACACAGTAGATAGGTAATAAGGGTATGGCAAACGGTTGAGAGTCCTCTACAATCGATTGGCAGTCCCAGCAAGAATGCGCGTGACGATCGGTCTAGTCGTGAACCACACTCAGCTTCCGCGCCCCTTAGCCGGTTCCTCGGTGATGCCTCAAAGAAAATTAAATGGAAGATTGGGGGGAAATACCCGACGACCCTAAGGAATTCAGCGTCGAGTAGCCGGACTGATTCAAACTGGTGAAAACTTGCACACTTGACCTTTAAATCACGAGAAAGGTCACAGTCTACATTATATTTCAAAAAACTTAAACCCGTGCAACGCCGGGGAATGGTCATCTTTTTATAAATAGACTAGCTGACCCTACAAACGTTGTTCTGCCATATAAATTATTTCAAGTGACTATTTTGGTTGTTAAATAAAAAATAACGAATGTATTGTAAGTGTGTGGGGATGGGATCTATGACAGAAAAAGGAATGGAGCGCTGTAGACGATGACCGCCGATAAAAGCAAAAAAACACCAACTAAATTAGGAATATGAAATAAAGAAAATCAATAATAATTTCGAAGAGCAATTGAGTGTACAATATTTTTTGTCAGTCCGTCTTTAGCCAACACAAATGAGCTCGATGGTTTGCCCACGCGAGAACATGATGCCGAATTAAATATCAAAATGACGCGACGCTTCTCGTGAATGTCTTGCGCATGTGTGGATGAAAGTTTGACGAGGCGGACTTAGCGCCATCTGTCATTCAACAACATAAATAATTTCGTTCTGTTTATTTTGTTTCGTACAAAAATACTAAAATCTCAATTAAAAAAAGGGAGGGTGGGGGCAGGAGGATTAAAATTTTAGGTTATAGGTATTTTTTGATTTCAAATTTAAAAAAATACAAAAAAAAAATTGTCAAAAAAATTGATTTTTTTTTCTGGGTGGGAACATCCTATTCACCTAGCGGTATGAAATATATTTTAAAACCTATTCTCATACCTACCAAATATAAATAAAAAAATTCATAAAAATCGGTCAAGCCGTTTCGGAGGAGTGCGACCACAAACACCGTGACGCGAGATTTTTTATATATAAGATTTTAACTTTAAGGCCCGGTAGTGCCCGCCCAAAAAGAACAGAAGGAGATATATGTAAATACGAATGTTAGAGGGAAAAAAATTCTCATTTACAGCTGATTTTTTTAATATATTATACGTATGTGTATATAAATATTAACGAAATTCAAAATATACCAGTTTTTCCGATTTAGTTATTAAGGATTACTAATGCCATTAAGAGAAACATCTGGATTACTGTCTTCGTCGCTTAATGAAGATGTCTATCGTATTTGACATTAATTAGAAGGTTGCAGGTTCGATATCCAAAGCAGCTCAAAAATATAACATTATCATTGCCAAACACTTATAACTAACCATCACACACCTTGCTTCATTTACATTCAAATATTGTCTCATTCACATGTTATTCTGATGTTATTCTGACAGTTGACATGGCCCGACTCAGGTTTTTAGTTTACTGATCATGCCATCTCTTCCTATGGCGCCCCCGACTTCTTCTATCATGTATGTGTGCTGTATTGTACCGCAGTACTGTGTGTGTACACAGCTATCATAAAAACATTGGCATGTAAATAATAGAAATTAAATTGAATATTCGGTTTAGAACCTCGATAAGACTATTGGTCTTCTAAGAATGATTTAAAAAATATTAGGCATGCAAAAAAGCCATCAAGGCTGCTCTAAGGCCAAGGTTTGAAGTTATTAACAGTTGAATTTAATATTTTTTTGTTGATAATTACGTACATACAGTTTTGATGCGGTTTGTAATGGCAAAAAATTACGTGAAAAAAAAACACATTATCTAAAATAAAAAAAATAAACCCACGAAACAAAAAATAAGTGTATGCTTCGGTGAAAATATGAGCTTTGGCGTCATTAAATTTGCAGAGCTTTTCATTAAATTACAAATTTTAAGTTCAAGAAAATTAAGATAATGTGGGTGGTTCTTAGCCGAAGTATGATTCTGTTAAAAATGACCGAATCGAATATCGACACCTTGGCGCAGTGGTTAGCACATTTTCCCGGAAATCGAAAGGTCCTGGGTTCGAGTCCCAGAGGTGCTAATATTTTTTCTGATTTTCTGTTTCCAGAATTTCGATTGAGTTTCGCTAATATTGTCTTCATTTAATTAAATAAATAAAATCGTTTTTCAGTAAAACTAAATGGGTTCATAATGCATGACCTAGATTTGGGTAGTAAAACTTGCGATTAAAAATAATAAATGGTTGACATTCAAATAAATTTGTGGATACGGGCCAATAATTTTAAAGAGGACACTTGGAATGTATTTGTGGTACCCATAGACATCCTAATTTGAATGTCTATGGTGCACACCGATATTATCTAAAGCTTCAAAAATGTTTTACAAAAATTAATATATTTTACTTAAATTCCCCTTCCCTCTCTCCATTATTTGAAATGATGACCTAGAACAGTAGAATATCCTCTAAGGGTGAGACCAAGAAGCATTTGGTAAAAAAAGTCCCCCGCTACACAAGCAAGGGTCTCTTTAAAATGATTTACCTCTGCATACAAAATTAGTTTATTATAATATTATTTTATCTATTTTTTTTTTCACAGAAACGATAGGTTCGTAGGTTGCATATTGAAGAAACTTTTATTTTTGATCATTGAAATGCTTTTGGATATTTTTTTTTGGTCTGGTGCGTACACGAATAAATCAGGTTTTCCGACGGGTGAGCGCCACGTACAGCGTCCGTGTGAGAAGCATGTATTTTCCAAATTTGCCCCCTGCTATAATCTACCGCTAATGTGTATCCTTTGCAATCCCTCCCTCAGCTCTTCCCTCGCCCTTCACCCCTCCCCAGCGTGTCCTTTCCTATGCGTCACCGTTCCCGACCCCGTTCCCCTACCGTGTTCCCTTCCCTGTTTACCACCACTTCCCGCATTCCGTTTCCAGCTTCCCAGCCTTCCCCCTTCATCCTTCCCGCGAATCCCCTTCTTCTTCGTTCCTTCCTCTCGCTCCTGGATTCCCTTCCCCCTCCCGCCTTCTCTCCCAGCGGCTAAACTATGTGGAAAACACAAATTTTTCAAACAACTCGCGCGTCACCTATTGTAATTTTTTATACATATTTCATAACGCCGGAGCTCACCATTATATACAGGGTGTTAAGGGACGTACTTGACTTACTTTAACCAGTGATTCCTGACATTATTTGGAGTAAAAAATGTAAATGAAATTTTGGTCTCCGGTGACATTTTTGATGTTTTTTTTTTTTCTACAAAAACATAAAAAAATGGTAGTTGTTGAACAGTTGGAGGCGGGGTGAGGGGTTTGTCGGACACCCGGCTGAGTGACCAGTGACGACATGCGGAAGAATTTTTTTTTTGTTTGATTTTGAAGAAAAAAAATTTGAAAAAAAAAAAAAAAAAGTCGTCAAAAAAAGTCACCGGAGACCAAAATTTCAATTAAATTTTTTACTCCAAATAATGTCAGGAATCACTGGTTAAAGTAAGTCAAGTAAGTCCCTTAACACCTTGTATAGATACCATCACGGGCATGCACACAATAAATCACCAAAGTTTCATTGCAATCGGATGAATGGTTTAGCAACGCATAAGGGATAAGTAAAGAAATATTCATTTTTATATATAAACACTCAAATATAATATATGAATACAATAAATATAGTACACTAAAACTCAAAATGGAAATATATTTCTTGCCAGAAATTTAAATGCGTATAGAAGCGTATAGTATAGGTCGTCAGTTTGAAGGTAATTTAATAGTGAGCCGACTAAATTTGCAAAATGTCAATAAAATAAATAATAAATGATCCGGAAATATCTATTAAGCACATTAAAGAAATTAGCATTTCGCAAGAACGTACGAAAACCAATGGACAGTTAGAACTATAAAAATAATGTGCTGAACGCGCTTCTACTATTGGGAGCTAGTGGGGAACTGTTCCGGCAACATTGGGAATTATTTATTTATTTAGTTATTTGTAAGAAACAAACAGCTTTTACATAATATACAATATAAAGTGAACTGAAGTCGAGCCACAGAAGTTTCTTATGCTAAAGTACATCGGATATGAAGTTTTAATATCTTAAAATAATTTTTGGGTATTAGGAAGGGAAGGGGAAGAGGAATATAGAAAAAGGTTAGGAGATGCTCCCGATACATTCCATACTCTCATATTAATAATCAATCGTACGCGTTACTTCATATCGATATTTCTTTAGGTTATTACTGAAAATGTCAATGCTGTGAAATTTTGTATTATAATATTGTGCGCATACACGAGGAATTGGGGAATTTTTTCTAATATTTGTTCTACATGAAGCGACGCGACGGGGGATTGAACAAGGTTCGAAAAACTTTTGGAATAAATGGGCTAGCTGTTTAGACCAGTAAATTTGAAAATTTACCATTTTGAACTAGTTTTTTAACTTATTTGTTTGGAGCCGGAATGGTTTCATCCCAGGCATCGTCAGATTGGTGAATTTTATAACCATAATACTAAAGTTACAGAAAGTGTTGGGTGAGAAAACATGTATATTTCATATTTCTAAATCCGTGTGAAAGTATTTTTTTGTAGGATGTATTGATTTTATTAATTGGTATTGGCCAATATATACAATAACATGTTCAATTTCAAAGGTTCATGAATTTTTCCTGTTTTTTTAGGGCATTTTTCAAAATTGTAATTGTTTTTTATTGTGACTCAAGTCAAATAATTATTGACTGAGCGTAACGAAATTTTAACTCGACCATTTTCCATTTAATCTGTCTTTAAATTTGTTTATTAGTTTACATTCCGGTTAAGGTTGGTAGCCGTGTTGGACATTTTGAATCCGCAAACTGGAATAATCAGTATTATGGCATGTACCGGTCTGAAGTAATTTTGAAAAAATAAATGTCATTGAAATGGTGACATTTCTTTGGACAAATTGTATAATAAATTGCTTATTTCAATTTTGCTTGAATCGTTGGAGCGACTAAGGTCAAAATATAGACCGCTTTTATTTTTGTGCGATTGACAGCGGTCCAAAATTGGAACACATATTTTTTTACCAAAGTTTAGGTTTTTATAATATTTTTTTATAAATCCTAAGAGTATGTGATAATCGACAAAAGATAGATGAATTCATTAGCTATATAGAACTATAATCAGTTTGTATATCTCCATATTAAAATTCGGAGGTATGATTTTTTTGATGTGTGTGAAATGAAAAAATCACGAGCAATTGGAGGAAAATGTTTTAAATCGCGCTGTCGTTCGGGTTACGTCTGATATTTATGCTTTTTAACACTCCCGGATCCACGATGCGATTATAGTTTACAACGCTCTTTAAAACATCAATAACTCCTCAAATTCTTCAATCATTAAATCAAAATTTTAGGTATTCCTAAAAAATATATTTTTGCATATGTAAAAAATATTTTAAAAATTGTGACGATTCTGTACAAAATAATAAAAAATGTTTTCCTAAAAGTCGACCCATTTCTATGTCAGATGAGACAACAAATTTTAAATTTCTATGGAAATAACAGAGAAGACAAAACATTAATTCATTCCAACCTCATTAACCTACGTCCAATATTACGATCTCCCTTTAGTTATGTATGACAAAAAGAGATGTAAAATAAAACGTTAAAAACTTTTGCCTATCTGTAGAGACTATTTTACTTCTCAAAGTTGACATCATAATACGTTTGTCGTCGCTTTCTAGTGCAATAATTTGAAATGTCTGAAAACAGAGATGACAATATTAATTATCTTGCTGCAAAAAAAACTTGGGTTGCTTGACATTCCGTTTTCAATAAAAAAAGAGCCACAAAAAAATAAGGAACCACACCGGAAGGTTACGCCGACCGACCACCTGATCCTCAAACCAGAGTCATTTTTTAATCCCTTTCTGCGTATTTCCTTAAAATTAACGACAAAATGTTACGATTGTAGACAATCAGATGACGGGGGATGTTTTTTGTTTAGTTTTATGGGTTTTGGGTTATTTGCAGGGTCATGCCACATTAGCTCTGAAGTAATAAATGTTTATTTAATTTCATTTTCTCTTCTCTTATTAAGACTGACAATGCAGTGCTTTTTTTACAATAGCTCCACACAGGAGGCCCTGAGGAAAATAATTCCCCTCAGGGCCTATGTCATCCTTGGGATGATGTGTGGAGGGTTTTTTTAGGAAAGGAAGGTAAGGAAGTTCTGAGAAGGAAAAGGATATAAGGGGTGGGTAGGAATCTGGGTGTCATTGTGTCCAGGAGTGACGGACGTATGAATCCATCTCTTCCACCGCGGTGTAAGGCGATGTTCCGAGAGAGTACAGCTGGAGAAGTCAAAAGGACTTCCTCAACCATTCTCTCCCGATCCGGCTTGCCATGCAGTTGATAGGCAGATGCATCCGCCGCCAAAACCTGGACAAATCTCTACCCACGAACCCCGGCACCCCTACTAAGTCACGAAACGTAGCTAACTACTTGGGGTGACCTTTGGTAGAAGTGTTGGTTATCCAATAAATGGTTCCTGGGGCGGCGGCACCCATACCCGCCTCCCAAATTGAAAAGTAAGGCATTGAACTGGCAAAGGAAGGATAATTGTTGACATGCTCTATAAATGAGATTCCTGATATGTTTGTGTTGTAAAACCACATAGTTACATTATAGATAGAGCCATATTAATTTGTGGAGATCTGGAAGGGAAACAAGGCCGATAAAAATTATAATAATTTCCACCTTTTTATAGCGCCGTTTAGTGACAAAGTCACGTCAAGTGTACTTGATGGATAGGATTAAAAGGTACGCTTATTTAGTTTGGGCATTCAAAAAGGAAGATATGACGCGATGTGAAGTCGTGGCATGTTCAAGTGAATCAAATACTTTCAGTCGGACCACGCCAAGAGACAGAATAATAGAAATATACAGATAAATCACTTTAAAAAGAGCACGTTTGATGTATCTCTTACCTCGCGGTAGTCCTCCGATAGAGTGCACCGTAACGCAACCAAGCATCAATATATTCAGATTTATCTGGACGTGTATTAGATGATTTAAAAATAAGAATGAAGCAAGGAGTATTTGTCGAGATAGAGGATTTTGGTGGTATATCCTCTCTGCTGCATGATGTAGTTTCGGTATCGAAGACAATACTTCATCCCAAATACGATTGTTAACATTACTGCACCACCATAAAACTCTTTTGTGAGGGTCGGGTGCAATATTTAGAATCTTACCTACCTATTTTATTACCAAAGCTACCCCCATAAAATAATTATTTTAAAAAGGGACTTTCTTTCCATTGAAACAGTAGCAAAGTGACGTCTTTACAAATGATTATTACATGGAAGGAAGTAGCAATAAATACAAATGGTTAGGTTTCAATGAATTAAAGGTACACTTTGCAATGAATGTTATGATTTTTAGAATACTTTTTTATAGATTGTTTTTTTTTACTATTTTAGAACGCTAACTGTCTTTGTTTAACTTGCTATTTCGATCATCTTCTAAAATTCATATTTTTCATAATAACGGCATGCCGCCGCCCCGGAAACCATTTAAGCCTTCTGCCAGAAGTGACCTCAAGTAGTTACGTTTGATGACTTAGCAGGGGTGCCCAGGTTCATGGGGTAGGTTTGGTTCCGGATCTTGGCGGCGGGTACGTCTGCCTACCAACTGGCTCTGCGTGGCTGGCCGGGTCGGAAGAGACTGGTTGAGGGAGACCTTTTGACCTCTCTAGCAGGATGACCTCTCCCCAAAAATGACATAGGCCCTGAAGCGAATTATTTTCCTCAGAGCCTCATGTGTGAAGCTAATGTAAAAAAATACTGTATGTCTGCACTACAGTATCCACAGCTTAAGTTCTTATAGTTTCGCGTAGTACTAGATGACAAGTGGTCGCCATTTTACGATTTAATGTAGATTTACTGTAGACGAATGCATTACATAATATGTAGGTAAATATAATAACAAAGTCTTTGTTTTGATTTTTTGTATTTTTTTGTTTTTTACTTATATTTTGTTATGATAAACATGTCGGATAAATGTTTAAATAAGAATTTACCTAATTGGTTTTTGTCGTTAAGTTCATGTGAAATAAATATTTTTAATTTGCTATATAAACTATTTCCACTCATAAAAGTAAATTTTATCCTAAAGGTTATCTTTAAATTTCGGAAAAATGTTAAAACATACGAGTACTATAAAAAATACTAGTGTGCAGTTCACACCGGTAGAAGCGAAACCTTCAGAAAAAAGAGTTGGAAGTCTACGAAGCACCGCATAAAGAGGAGACCGATTATTCAAACCCATTCTCTATAAATGCTATAGATGCATGTGTTTGTCTCTTTTTTGTGTCGCTTTTCCGTTTCATCCAGTTTCAAATCACAATGGTGCTAAAGAAATTTTCACTTCAAAGTAATTATAAAATTATTTTTTCGTGGTTTGCTTATTGTTTCTTTTTAGTGTCGCTTTTTAGTTTCAACTAGTTTCCAATCACAACGGTGCTTAAGAAGTTTTCACTTCAAAGTTATTATAACATTATTTTTTTCTTAGTTTGTTTATTGTTTTTTTTTTGTGTCGCTTTTTCGTTTCATACAGTTTCAAACCACAACGGTGCTAAAGAAGTTTTCACTTCAAAATAATTATAAAATTATTTTTTTCGTGGTTTGCTTATTCTTTCTTTTAGTGTCGCTTTTTCGTTTCATCCAGTTTCAAATCACAACGGTGCTAAAGAATTTTTCACTTCAAAGTAATTATAACATAATTTTTTTCGTGGTTTGCTTACTGTTTTTTTTAGTGTCGCTTTTTCGTTTCATCCAGTTTCAAATCACAACGGTGCTAAAGAAGTTTTTCACTTCAAAATAATTATAAGTTATTTTTTCGTGGTTTGCTTTTGCGTAAAACTGTAAAAAAAAAAATTCGAGTGTTCTTAAGTATTGTATTTTTCTTGTAATCTATTTCGCAACTAGTGTTAAAACCATTCAAACTGGTATTAACTTAGATCAGCAAACATAAAAAGCTCTTTACGATAAAGTGTTTTTTGTAAATGTATTTAAAAAATGATATTAGGTCGGTGTCAGCCCTTACTAGTGTACCTAGCGCATTCCACATGTGGCTTTCTGAAACAATGGTGCTATTCTGGAGGCTAACGTGACCCTGGGCGGTCGCTGTCACAGCCGCCCGCCTTGTTGGGCGTTTCAAATAATATTTGATTATTTATTATGAATGATTATTTTTTTAATATTTCAGTTTTAGGGCACAAAATCAATATTTTTATTTTATAATAAATTATAAGCCAAATAAAAAATATTCACAACAATATTTTTACAAAAAACACAAAATAATTTCCAAATCCCATAGAGTAACGCTGTGTAACAAGACGGTTTGTCGAGGGTATTTTTAGCATGGTATGGGAAAGGTTAATTAAGTGGGCAGTTATTTAAATGCCTACTTATAAATTTTATGGTTACGGAGGATATTTTGATTTTAACTTATTTAATAAAACAAAATTAGAAACCTAATAGTTAGGAGCCGAGGTCTACTATTCTCCGAACCACTAGTTATTACAGAGAGGTAGTGGCTGCAGTTTTAAATAGGTAATTTTAATAGATTGGTGATTGCGTTATTAGATACGAGTATCTGGAGCAACACCTTAATTGCTGTAATTGCGAGGTTTACCTGTGAAGTCTTTGTCAAAAAAATTGCGTAGATTAATAATAATAATAATTGGATAATTTGAGGAGCGCCGTTTTTGTGACTAAATCACCTCAAGGTAATAAATAGTATAAGATTCTTGCAGCAATGGTTTAATTTTCTTTTTACTTTTCGAGTAATAATTTGAGATTCTTGCGGCAATGGTATTATGTTTGCTTACTTTTGGAGTAATAATACGAGATTCTTGCGACAATGGTGTTATTTTTGCTTACTTTTGGAGTAATAATACGAAATTCTTGCGGCAATGGTGTTATTTTTGCTTACTTTTGGAGTAATAATACGAGATTCTTGTGGCAATGGTGTTATTTTTGCTTACTTTTGGAGTAATAATACGAGATTCTTGCGGCAATGGTGTTATTTTTTCTTACTTTTGGAGTAATAATACGCGATTCTTGTGGCAATGATGTTATTTTTTTTACTTTTGGGATAATAATAGGTACGAGATTACTGCGGCAATGGTGTTATTTTTTAAACATTTTGTAATAATAATACGAGATTATTGCGGCAATGGTATTAATTTTTTTTTAACTTTTGGAGTAATTTATTAATAATACGAAATTACTGCGGCAATGGAGTTATTTTTTTACTTAGTAATAATACGATTATTGCGGCAATGGTGTTATTTTTGTTCACTTTTGGAGTAATAATACGAGATTCTTGCGGCAATGGTGATTTTTTTTTATTTTTGGAGTAATAGTACGAGATTATTGCGGCAATGGTATCATCATTTAAATGGAAACAAACATTCCATTTAGCCCCCCCCCCCCCCCAGCCTTTCCCTCTCAATTATAGTCTCCTGAAATCTTAGATCGTACAGGAAACGATTCATATAAAACGATGTTTTTAGACGTGATCATTTTCGGCACTCGCACGTCCTCGAACTTGCGATCTCCTGTAATATTAAACTCTGCGAAAAATTGCATTGAATTATAACAATAATTTCCACCTGTGTAAGCAATGTGTAAAACAGTGAAAAGCTAATCAATAAACATAATGCAAACAAGATAAACTTGAGCTCGCTAACTACATAATTAAACGCTTGCCATTGCTATTATAAATGACCAAAATCTGGATATCCGAATTCACTGGCTCATTTGTGGTTCGGCTTTGTCGGTAGGAGGTAAGTCGGATTACCACATACAACTTTCAGTGAGTTTACATTATATTATAATAAATTACATCGTGTTAATATTTTTCTAACACATCCAATAATTTATTAAAGCTTTTAATGTTAAAATGATATTTGTTGTAAAAGTTTTTTTTATTATAACTTTGAAATGGTTTGTACTTCAATTTACATTACTTTAAAATCTAAATAAATAAAAGTTTAGTAATAGGCCACTTGTATGGATTTTATAATGACTTGAAAAAATCGTTTGGATAGATTTTTCTACTAAGATTACGAAAATGTGTCAAAATTTTTTTAGAAATTTATATATATATGTATTTTTTTTAATTAAATAAATTCGTTTTTTGGGCTCTTGACGTCACTACTGGAAAATTTTCCGTCTCCGGAATATTCAATTAATTTTATAAAATTCCACACTAATTTTTTTTGTATATGGCAACACTTTGATTTCCGGCAAATGTTTTTTAATTTGACACTTAAAATTCACTAAATTTATTGTTTGTTACCTTGTTTGGTTCGACGTTTTGACAGATGGTGTAAAGTGAACATCGCACAGATGCTTTCCGCAGCGGCTGACTTTGGAGCATAATGGTAGTAGTGCTGGTTTTAATAAAATCAAATTCTATAATAAATATATTATTATAATCTCATTGGATTTTGTCATATGTAGACGTTGAACTTTATAATGATTAATAGTCAATAGGGAACGTACCCATACTACGTGACACGTTTAGGGGGGGGTCTTCAAAATGTCACGCTTGGTACAAATGAGCGGCGGCGGGCTTAGGTTTTTGGTCACCGGGGGGGGGGGGGGGGTTAAAAATTGCAAAAAGTTGGTCACGTTGTATGGGTATGTTCCCTAAGGAACAAATATTTATGAAAACAAATATTTAACTAAAGGAAACAAATACTTATGAGATGTAATATTTTTGGTATGCCTCGTTATTCTCATGTGCCGCCATTCATGTAGAATAGTCGGTTTTTTTAAATGATTTTCGGCTATGTAATTTTTTTTTCCGCACCCATAAAATTATGTCCCGTCTTATCGGTTTGTAAAAAAAATGGTCCGATTTTTCGGGTTGAAAGTTTCAAAAAATCGCCAGGGTTTCAAAAATACGATTAAAAAATAATACGGAATATCTTAGAATATTTAATTTGCCTAAAACGGATTTTTTTTTAAATTGTGATGCAAGTGGCCTGTTGTTTAAAATTCAAAATCAAATATCCGCAGAAATCGTTATTTAGTTTTTAAATTCTAGTAATTATTGATTCCTTTAGTCTTTTGTAGTAACTGCAAAATAATTTATAAATTAGAGTAGAACTTTTATTTTTTCTTTAATGTTAAAACGATATTTTATTTATAACGAAAGTCCCAATACACGATGTCCGAATCAAATTGTTGTAACTATGGCCAATATTTTGTTCGCTGTTCACAATTTTATCATGATGGAAAGCACATGATTTTGTACTTTCATTAAACATTTTAAGAAGAAACCGGGCTGCGTTTTGTCCATACAAACGTATTCCCCAATTTCCTCTCTGGATTTTGACGCTAGTTAAAATATTTTTTTATATAATATGTATATCGAACACTAGCATATCGGTACGTTTTGCATTTTTTGATAAGTTACTCCTTACAGGAGTTTGGACAAGTTGCCAGGTTTGAACGCCAGCATTTGTGGCAATGCTAACAGATGTTCAGTATACCAACCATGAAATGTATTTTTTAAAAAGCAAAATGTACAGACACTTAATATTTTCTTCTAATGCAATTGATAAAAAAAAATCTATAAAATCGGTCCGGTTTTGGAGGAGAAAAATGAGGAATACAAAATCTCGATTTTGACGGTATTATTTAGGTTTATCAGCCCGAAATGGAGTTACCCTTTCGCACAGTATACAACGGTAACAGGGACGGTAACATTTTGGTAAAATACCTATTATTCTGTGCTACTGTGTAGTGTATCCAGGTCTCATCCTCAGTCATAATTGAGTCCAAGAATTCTTCGCCATCAATGTCGTACCACTCGAGGAATTCGCGGGCTGCTTCAACCCGTCGTTGTTTGTGATCTTCGGTGAGCATTGTGGGACCCACCTTAGGCAGACCTTCTGGTCTCCTAAATTTTCTGTCAAAATCTTGTCAATAGTGGTCTTACTGACGTCAGGGGTCATATTACTGAGCCCCCAAATCGTCACCCGTCGATCTGCATTCAATTTTTTCCACTGGCAATTTTTTCGTATAAAACCGATGGCCGTCCGCCACGCTTTTAAATTCTCTGCACCATTTGCCCAAGTTTTCTCACTCATACACTGTTTTCCGTACATTTCAAGTAGCCGAGAATGAACTTCAACTAGTGTTTTGTTGTTTGCACAAAACAACTAATTATAGAGCGTAATTCACACCTGGCGGGTGCGACGAGCGGAAGCTCCGTCGCGGACGGCTGCCACGCCGAGACTAAGTATCGCAGAGTATGCAGCGTGGTAGGTATTTGGCGTAGGGGAACCAGGCTATACACCAGTGTTGCCGGATCTCGCGTAAAACTGTTCGCCACGACCGATGCACCTTGGAGACCTTATTTTACGGACAGCCCTCGTATAACGTAATTTTTCAATATTTTATTTTAAAATAAAGGATTAATTCCGACAAACGTTTGAAATGTCCCACCACCTTAGATGCATTGTAACCAATAGTATTTTGTATACTATAAATCTCACTGTAGGGACAAAATCATTTAATGTAACCAACGATTTAAATTCTTAGAAAATCCCATAATTTGGGGAATTTGGGAATTTGGGCAATCCCGGTCCATAGATAAACCTGTTAGAAAATTAAGTAAAGGAAAACGGCCCATCGTAATGCCTATATCTGACGTGAATATCCTGAATAATTAAAACATTAAGTTTAAGTTACACGCAGTCAGGACGCCGAGAAAATACGATTTTTCAAGAATTTTTCCTGGAAAGACATTTTATTTTATTAAAGTCAAAATTTATATATGTACCCTATAAAGGATAAACCACGTAAGTTCATAGCTAAGTCTATAGCTATGTGTGGTTTATTCTTTACTGGCAGACCCGGCCACACGTTGCTGTGTCTAACGAAACACAACGCCATTACCCAATCTTGATAACTAAAACGCCACAAACCACACCACCCGCTTGCCAGCTGTCCGCTGCCAGCTGCCTGAATTGAATCTTTGAATTTCTCGGCTTTTCTCTACTATAATATGTACGTATTATACATATAAACCTTCCTCTTGAATCACTCTATCTATTGGTGAAAACCGAATGAAAATCCGTTGCGTAGTTTAAAAGATCTAAGCGCACATACAGCGGGACTTCATTTTATACTTAGTAATATAATAATAATAAAGAAGGTACAGATAGGTGTAACTTTTAACATAATTCTGATTTTTTTTGTTTTAAACTAATGACTAAAGCTGCTGTACTGGATCTCCGGTAGCCCCTCTAACAGAGGTAACTTACGGTGAGAACGATACCTCTAGATTCGATCTTCTAAAAGCAAAAATTTAAAAAGATATCGTTAATATAAGATATGACCTAGTATTTAAACGAAAGTAATAAGAAAAATATATTTTTTTAATAAAACGGTGGCCTCTTAAAAAAATTTTTTTTTGGAGAAAATTTTAGCTTTTAATTGTTATTCAAATGGAAAGTATTTCGATAAATAAACCAATGCAAGAAAAAACGTTTGTTTAATTACTAAAAAAATATTTTAATAATGCTTGTGTAAAAAATTGAGACCGATCGGTTTAGTCGTTTCCGAGAAATCTTGCTCACCGACTAACAACCACAGTTTTGAGAAAAACGCTATAGTATCTAAATCATATTTTAAAACAAACAAAAAATTCAGAATAAAGTTAAAAATTACTACAATTTATATATAAAATTTTACGTTTGTAAATTAAAATGGCTTTCCAGGAAATATCCCCTTTTTCGGCCTTCTGACTGCATATAGCCTCTTATGAGGGAATAAACACAAAAAATCCGAAATGTGTCATTTTTAAAACAAATTTTAAACGTATTGACTCTTTTCCACAAAAAAAAAAATGAAATTGATTTCGAAAGATTATTCTTTAATCTAGTAAAACTTTGTTTTAAATTTTTGGAAAATATGTTTGTTTTCAGTACAATAAGGTTTTACCGTAGGTCGTTCGCACATTTGTTAAATTTTCAAACAAAATTTTGTATTATACAACACACATTTCAAATCATATAATCATGCAGTAAAATAAATTAATAAATTATCTGAGAAAGCTGTGCTTCAGAATTTTAATTTTATTAAATAAAATCATTTAAAAAAAGATCCGCACTCGTCCTTTGGGACGAAAATACTTCAGTTTGTCTATTTATTTACGGTCTTACAAAATAATATATTTTAGATTTTTTTTACATTCTTATTTTGCTTAGACATTATTGAAAAAATTATAAATACTTATGATCAAAAAATAATTACAAAAAGTACATCATTTTAATATATAATACTATCACGCCTTTCAGCACTTTTGAATGTAGGTATAAATTAAAGCAAATTTGCAATGAAATAAAATCAATATTGAGTTATCATTTAAAACAGCTGGTACGGAGAATAATTAATCTTTCTCATTGCAACCGCCCTGTACGATCGTAAGAACATATTTCGACGAAATATGAATTCTCGGCTGTTGGCTGGTTAATGTTCCCAAAAAACGTTTTGTATAACATTGAGAATGAAAAAATTAATACTGATTTGCGTGAAAATAACGTACCGAGTCCCTTTTAAAAATAATTACAATCTTCTTGCGTAAATTCATCATTCTTAAAAACTACCAAACCGCTTAAAACCACTTTGTATTAGTAGACTTGTTAACCTATTTTGATAGCATTTTGAATAGATTAAACCGGTGTATTGGTGTTGTACCGGTCGGTTGTTTTACTTCTTTTTTTATTAGTACATTATGTAATCATTCCGTTTATGTAGTTCAGTTCAAGGTCAGACTCTAAATTCAACTAATACAACTAAAACCGTTTCAAAATAACTTAGGTAGTCTTATACAGGTGCGGCAGCATAACTTCTTTTTTTTAAATGCGCGCCATTCAGTCGGTTGATGTCGTAGCGAAGTGCTACAGATCTCGTTCGAGAGGCGGAAATATAAAGTTTTGTCCCGACCCTACAAGATTTAAGTAAATTCGACAAATGCCTTCAATTTAAATTATAAAACTAACTAACCTGGGAAGAGAGGACGGACCGCCAAACATCTCGATCTTGGCACACATTCTTTGCTTCATTCATATTCATACTCTTCTATTATTCTGACTCCTTGACATGGCCCGACTGGAGTCTTCCTCGGGCGTCCCCGACTTCTATCATTCACATTTGCGTCATATATTCTCCTTACACTCCTTTCTTCGTTCATTCGCTCTACATGCCCAACTATCTGATGGTTCCTTTCTTAATCTTAGTCATTACGCTTACATCAGCCTTGCATTATTTGCGGTCCTCCACATTTCTCACACGACCACACATACGCCTCAGGGATCTCATTGAGTCTACTTTCATCCTTCCTCTTCCAGTTCTATGCCTCACTGCCGTACATCAGACTAGACACCAGCACCCACTGTGGACTGCTAGCTTCGCTTCTTTGGACAAAATATACAAAACGCTTACGTATAATGAACGAAATATATTTTTTTAATTCCTATAAAATTTGCGGAAGAATAAATTTAGTCATTTAAAAAAGTTTTATCTGGCTTTTGGTACTAGGTCCTGCGGTCGGCTTTTAGTTGGGATTCGCCCTGTTTGAGTGCTGGTGACTATTTTTTAAATCCGATAGGAACTGGTTCCTAAAATAGCCTGTTCGTCGGATCCACTGTGATCCAGTAAAAGCTGGTCACCGGGACAAAGTAACCGCGACAGGCAATGATGTCATATGTAATATATAGCCGCGTGATACTATTATTCGAAACCGAATTACAAAAGTAGTTTTTTTAGCGTATTAATAATATATATGGCAGCACTTCCGTTTTATCTTTTCGTGAATTTAGTGTGTACGACAGACGCAAGGCTATTAATACTGTTTGATGAATTAATTGATTTTCGACGTGAAATGTATTTTCGTGATTAATTTTTGGGTTATTAAGCCGTAATTATAAGACTGTAAAGCTACCCGAAACATTGCCTAAAAATGAGAAAGCAATTTGGGTGACGGATACGGATACCGCCGCCTCGGGAACCACTTATTGGATAACCAACACCACTGCCACAAGTCACTCCAAGTGGTTCGGTTTGCTTGGTGACTTAGCAGAGATAACTATTCTAATGAGAATTGGACATTTTCCGTTCCTTCTCAACTTTTTAAAATTGACTTCTTTGACTCCTCAGATTTTAGGTACTTCCTGTGGTCTAGAATTGGGAAATTTATATCACATACTTTTGGGTAGTCCCTCTCTATATAAATATCCTCTCTTCTATCAAACCTTATCCAAAATTGCCTTCCCTCCTTTCAACATCTCATCTCTTTCAAGTAAGAACTCGACTCCAATCTTCCAAATAATTTTGAAATTTGATTATTTAAATAAAACTGCTACTTAAATTTACTTTCCCTCTCTTCATAAGAAATGGTGGCCTGGGGACACGAACAATAAGAAAATAATATCTTTAAACTTTTGCCTGTCGAGGTTAGCGCGCAAAATTCCCGGTTCGTCTCATTAATGTTAAATGTTCGTCTCATTTATGTTAAATGTTCGTCTCATTAATTTTAATATTAAAATTTTAAAATAAAATAAATAAATAAAATAAAATAAACTTAAACTTTTCCTAAGAAAATTTTTAATAAAACTGTCACTTCACTTTTTATCATAGTCGTACAATTTTATTTTAAAATTAAATGATAAACTTTATTGTTTTGGTAGGGGGTACAAAAAGTTGTTTTACACTTATTGTAAGATGATCGGGTTTGTAAAATATCTGAAGGCAATAAGAAGCATTATTACTTTCACTTTCTAACATAAAAGAAATCACAAATGTTCGCATGGCAGGAAAAGAGATAATATCTAACTTTTAATAATGCACGGCCGCTCTGGGACAATTTTGGTCAACTGTTATTGTAGCGGAATTGTGATGTTTTGGGACAATTTGGGTCTCCTGTGATTAAACGGGTTAAAGGGTAATTTCCAGAAAATTATAAACAGTGAAGATTTGATTATTATTATGTTGATTTCCAGGGAAACCATGAAACTAGCCGCTGCATTGTGTGTTCCGCTGGCGCTAGTGCTGATGAGCACCAATGTCGCCACTCAGGGTACGGACCTGCTGTCAGCAGTGGCCCAGAAGAAGATGGACGACCTTGTGCAGCTGATCACCCTCATTGAGAAGGGATTTGTGCAGCTGACTTTAAGAAACTGTAAATATGCCATTAAACATCCTTTAAAATATATATATATATATATCGTCCAGTTGATAGACGCACTTCTCCGAAAAATCTAAATTTTAGTTGAGTACTCAGTTATATGTATATAAAAGTGCACCCTCTCTCTGGTACAGTCTTCAGTTATATGTAGATAAAAGTGCACCCTCTCTCTGGTACAGTCTTCAGTTATATGTAGATAAAAGTGCACCCTCTCTCTGGTACAGTCTTCAGTTATATGTAGATAAAAGTGCACCCTCTCTCTGGTACAGTCTTCAGTTATATGTAGATAAAAGTGCACCCTCTCTCTGGTACAGTCTTCAGTTATATGTAGATAAAAGTGCACCCTCTCTCTGGTACAGTCTTCAGTTATATGTAGATAAAAGTGCACCCTCTCTCTGGTACAGTCTTCAGTTATATGTAGATAAAAGTGCACCCTCTCTCTGGTACAGTCTTCAGTTATATGTAGATAAAAGTGCACCCTCTCTCTGGTACAGTCTTCAGTTATATGTAGATAAAAGTGCACCCTCTCTCTGGTACAGTCTTCAGTTATATGTAGATAAAAGTGCACCCTCTCTCTGGTACAGTCTTCAGTTATATGTAGATAAAAGTGCACCCTCTCTCTGGTACAGTCTTCAGTTATATGTAGATAAAAGTGCACCCTCTCTCTGGTACAGTCTTCAGTTATATGTAGATAAAAGTGCACCCTCTCTCTGGTACAGTCTTCAGTTATATGTAGATAAAAGTGCACCCTCTCTCTGGTACAGTCTTCAGTTATATGTAGATAAAAGTGCACCCTCTCTCTGGTACAGTCTTCAGTTATATGTAGATAAAAGTGCACCCTCTCTCTGGTACAGTCTTCAGTTATATGTAGATAAAAGTGCACCCTCTCTCTGGTACAGTCTTCAGTTATATGTAGATAAAAGTGCACCCTCTCTCTGGTACAGTCTTCAGTTATATGTAGATAAAAGTGCACCCTCTCTCTGGTACAGTCTTCAGTTATATGTAGATAAAAGTGCACCCTCTCTCTGGTACAGTCTTCAGTTATATGTAGATAAAAGTGCACCCTCTCTCTGGTACAGTCTTCAGTTATATGTAGATAAAAGTGCACCCTCTCTCTGGTACAGTCTTCAGTTATATGTAGATAAAAGTGCACCCTCTCTCTGGTACAGTCTTCAGTTATATGTAGATAAAAGTGCACCCTCTCTCTGGTACAGTCTTCAGTTATATGTAGATAAAAGTGCACCCTCTCTCTGGTACAGTCTTCAGTTATATGTAGATAAAAGTGCACCCTCTCTCTGGTACAGTCTTCAGTTATATGTAGATAAAAGTGCACCCTCTCTCTGGTACAGTCTTCAGTTATATGTAGATAAAAGTGCACCCTCTCTCTGGTACAGTCTTCAGTTATATGTAGATAAAAGTGCACCCTCTCTCTGGTACAGTCTTCAGTTATATGTAGATAAAAGTGCACCCTCTCTCTGGTACAGTCTTCAGTTATATGTAGATAAAAGTGCACCCTCTCTCTGGTACAGTCTTCAGTTATATGTAGATAAAAGTGCACCCTCTCTCTGGTACAGTCTTCAGTTATATGTAGATAAAAGTGCACCCTCTCTCTGGTACAGTCTTCAGTTATATGTAGATAAAAGTGCACCCTCTCTCTGGTACAGTCTTCAGTTATATGTAGATAAAAGTGCACCCTCTCTCTGGTACAGTCTTCAGTTATATGTAGATAAAAGTGCACCCTCTCTCTGGTACAGTCTTCAGTTATATGTAGATAAAAGTGCACCCTCTCTCTGGTACAGTCTTCAGTTATATGTAGATAAAAGTGCACCCTCTCTCTGGTACAGTCTTCAGTTATATGTAGATAAAAGTGCACCCTCTCTCTGGTACAGTCTTCAGTTATATGTAGATAAAAGTGCACCCTCTCTCTGGTACAGTCTTCAGTTATATGTAGATAAAAGTGCACCCTCTCTCTGGTACAGTCTTCAGTTATATGTAGATAAAAGTGCACCCTCTCTCTGGTACAGTCTTCAGTTATATGTAGATAAAAGTGCACCCTCTCTCTGGTACAGTCTTCAGTTATATGTAGATAAAAGTGCACCCTCTCTCTGGTACAGTCTTCAGTTATATGTAGATAAAAGTGCACCCTCTCTCTGGTACAGTCTTCAGTTATATGTAGATAAAAGTGCACCCTCTCTCTGGTACAGTCTTCAGTTATATGTAGATAAAAGTGCACCCTCTCTCTGGTACAGTCTTCAGTTATATGTAGATAAAAGTGCACCCTCTCTCTGGTACAGTCTTCAGTTATATGTAGATAAAAGTGCACCCTCTCTCTGGTACAGTCTTCAGTTATATGTAGATAAAAGTGCACCCTCTCTCTGGTACAGTCTTCAGTTATATGTAGATAAAAGTGCACCCTCTCTCTGGTACAGTCTTCAGTTATATGTAGATAAAAGTGCACCCTCTCTCTGGTACAGTCTTCAGTTATATGTAGATAAAAGTGCACCCTCTCTCTGGTACAGTCTTCAGTTATATGTAGATAAAAGTGCACCCTCTCTCTGGTACAGTCTTCAGTTATATGTAGATAAAAGTGCACCCTCTCTCTGGTACAGTCTTCAGTTATATGTAGATAAAAGTGCACCCTCTCTCTGGTACAGTCTTCAGTTATATGTAGATAAAAGTGCACCCTCTCTCTGGTACAGTCTTCAGTTATATGTAGATAAAAGTGCACCCTCTCTCTGGTACAGTCTTCAGTTATATGTAGATAAAAGTGCACCCTCTCTCTGGTACAGTCTTCAGTTATATGTAGATAAAAGTGCACCCTCTCTCTGGTACAGTCTTCAGTTATATGTAGATAAAAGTGCACCCTCTCTCTGGTACAGTCTTCAGTTATATGTAGATAAAAGTGCACCCTCTCTCTGGTACAGTCTTCAGTTATATGTAGATAAAAGTGCACCCTCTCTCTGGTACAGTCTTCAGTTATATGTAGATAAAAGTGCACCCTCTCTCTGGTACAGTCTTCAGTTATATGTATATAATATGTTGATAGGTTTAATTCCTTTTTATTAATTTCTAAATAAAACACTTGTGTTGCAAAGTTTTTTTTAACTAAGAAACGACATTTATGTTTATTAATATCACTTTGAATGGTTTTTTCTAACAATCAAATAATAGAATAACAAAACAAATGACAATCGATGATTGCATTCTAATTGACATTATAGGATTCAAATTTAAAGGGAATATATTTCCTTTACATCTCCCCCCCCCCCGCGGGAAAGAAAATTATTGCAAAAATTTTCATTCATCTTCGATATCCTCTTCATGGTTCATCAATGCAGGTGCTGGAATTAATTTCGAGATGTGGAAAAAATTTGATTCTAATTTTTTTCGACCAGTATTTATCTTGTAAATTGAGTTTGATAATTTTTCTATTATTTTGTAGGGTCCGATTCTCAATTCGTCGAGCTTCTTCCTGTTAAGTTTGTTTCCATTCTCCACAAAAACAGTATCACCAACTTTGAAGTTAATATGTCTCCTGGTTTTATCGTAAATCATCTTGTTGTAATTATGTGACTTTATAGTATTTTCCAGAGCTTTTTTTCTGTCTTGAATCAAATCGATGTCAATCTTCTTAAGTTTTAACTCATTTGGCAAAATCGTAACATCTGTGCCGTTAAGTAGGTACTGAGGCGCATAACCAGTGACCGTGTGCTCCGTTTCATTATAGTTTTTTACACAATTACGGGCTATAGTTGTCCAAGCCACTTTTAAGTCATTTTCGTTGATTTTGCATCTAATTTTATTGACTAGCGTTTGATTTAATCTTTCATTTAATCCATTTGAGAAAGGCGAGTTTACTGCAGTAAAAATGATTGGAATATTTTTTTCATCCAAAAATTTTTTGAATTCTCTAGAATTAAGACCCGGATATTGGTCTGATAGTATCATGCCAATGTCATTAGTTTCTGTGGAGTTTAAAAGTTTGATGAAATCGTTGGTATTTTGAGTTTTTGACGTCAAAATATATGCAAACCTCGTGAAATGATCTGATAGCAGGTGCAAGTATCTCTTTGTTGACCGTGAACCCCCAAAACCACCTATCGTATCAATAGAACATATTTCAAAAGGTTTTGTTGCGGGACCCAAGTAGGACATCAATCCATATTTATTTTGACCTCTTGATTTGTTCTTTAAACATACTGCACAACTTTCGCAAGTTCTCTTTATATTGTTTGTCATGTTTTCTGATGTGTACCATGAGCTTATCATTTTTTGCATTTGATTAATTCCTATGTGACCTAGGTCTGTGTGAACATTTTTGATAAAATCTATGCTGAATTTTTCTGATAGAATTATTTTTTCTTTTTTTTTTACTTTCTTGTAATAAACATTATTCTTCGATATCAATTTATCTTTTCTGCACTGTATCTTCTCATTTTTGACCTGATCTTTTAAGATATCTTCTAATTTTATTAAGTTGACAACTTTTAATTGCTCATCTTGGTTCTCATCTGGTTCTAAGACTGGGTTTCTGCTTAGACAATCAGCTTCAATATTGTACTTTCCTGGAGAATATTTAATTTGAAAATCATATTGGGATAAGTAATATGTTAAGTCACCAAGCTCTTCATCGGTTCTAGATTTGATATTCATATTTTCCAGCGGTTTGTGATCTGAATAAACTGTAAATGGTTTTCCTATCAACCAGTATTGCCAGTATCTCACTGCCTCTTTTATAGCTAAGCATTCTAAGTAAATTGCTTTTTTCTTTTTCTGTGCGCTGTTTAATTTTTTCGAAAAGTAAGCAACAGGTTTTTCTTTTCCATCAGATTGTGTCTGTTTTAAAATAGCTCCAACACCCTCTAGAGAAGCATCTGTATATATATTAATTGGTAAATCTTGATCAAAAATTTCCAAGATCGGTTGTGAGCATATTAGGTTTTTCATCGTTTCAAAAGCATTTTGGCATTTATCAGTCCAAATAAACTTTTGATTTTTCCTTAATAAATTATGCAAAGGATCTAGTATTATTGCACTCTTCGGAATGTACTCATGATAAAAGTTGATTTTTCCTAGAAATTGTCGCACATTCTTTTGTGTTTTTGGAATAGGAAAATTCTTTATTGAAATCAAATTATCCTTTACTGGCTTGACTGAATTATTCTGAATTATATGACCCAGATATTTTACCATATCTGATGCAAATGTGCATTTTGTAAATTTTAATCTAAAACCTTCTGTTTTGATTGCATTCAGCAGCTTTGTCAGATGATCAATGTGTTCAGCAAAAGTTTTTGAAAAAATAAGAATGTCATCTATGTAATTGACAGCAAATTCGTTTAGTTTATATTTTCTCAATATATTGCTTAATATCCTCTGAAAAATTGCCGGAGAAGTCTTCAATCCAAAAGGCAGGCAGGTCCATTGATAATGTCCCTCCTGTGTTACAAATCCTGTTTTTTTTTTGTCTTCAATCCGCAATGGAATAGACCAAAAGGCTGAGTTTATATCCAGCGTTGAAAAAAATTTGCAATTTCTGGTCTTTGTCATTAGGTCTTCAATCAATGGAAATGGTTGAGCTTGAGGTATTACTATTTTATTTAAGTCTCTGAAGTCTATGCATAATCTGGATCTTTTGTTTTCTTCTTTTTTAAATGCTAGAGTGACCGGTGCAGCAAATGGACTGTACGACTCTTCTATCAGTTTATTGTCTAATAATTTTGCTATTTGCTCTTCTATTTCCTTTTTATCTTCTACACTGCATCTGTAAGGCCTCTTACTACAATATTTATCCACTAATAAGTCTATCTTCGCTTCATATCCATTGACAGTGCCAACATCATATTTACTCTTCGCGAACACTGATGTGTATTTGTCTATTAGTTCATTTATTTCTGTTTTTTGATCATTATTTAAATGATTCATTGTTATTTTAAAATCTTCTTCTTTAACATGTTCGTTAAAATTAATTCTGTGTTTTTCTATATGATTAAATTTAGTATTCGTTTTCATATCTGTAGAATATTTTTCTTTTTTATTTGTATTATTTAGGCAGAGTTTCTGTGATATTTGTAAGTCTTCACTTTGGATAAGTTTGAAGTCTTTTATCATGTCTAATCCAATCAAAAAATCATACTTGAAATTGTGTTCATCAATAATGTACACATCAACTTTATTCTCCAATTCAAAAATTTTTATGTTTAACGTTGTCAAACCACTCGTCTTTTTAACACCATTAATCGTTACTAAATTTGCTTCATTCAAATTGTTTCCTTTTCCTTTTAGTTTCAATAATTTAGAATTAATTAGAGAAACATTTGAACCTGAATCATAAATTCCGTATATTTTTAATTTATCATTTAGTAATAGTTTGACTTTTATTAATGGTGTTACTATTAGTTTTTTTGATCATTTTCATTTAATTCAGTTTCTATCACTGAATTGTTTACATGTTTAATGGCATTTCTCTTAAATTTTTCATCCTCTTTTGTTTTGAACCAGCATGTAGCTTCAGGGTGGTAACGAATGCCCTTATTCAATTTTTCACAAATTTTACATGGATTTTTACCCCCATTTTTATTATGTTCTGCATTTCCAAATGTTTTCTTATTCATAAATCTTTTTTTGTTGACCATATGTTCATACTTGTTTACTTCATTAAACAAATCTACAGTATCTTGTAATCCTTCTCTATCGATCTTGTTAAGTATGAATTCTGGTAGTCCGGAAGCAACAAGATCTATCAAAGTACCGGTGTCAATTGATCTTCTCACATCCAATAGAAGTTTTTCTTTTCTCATAGCATAATCCAACAGAGAACCATCTTTGTATCTAAATGATAGTGCGTATGTGACAGGGTTCCATCCTTTGTTTGCAAATGATTCACAGAATTTGTTTTTCCATGTTGACCACTCTGAGTTCATTGTTAGTTTTATAATCATGGAACTGTACCAGTCTATACAAGATTTATCCATGAACAATCTGAGTATTTCTATTTTTTTTCCATCCATGGTCACATCAAACCGCAAACATTCTTTTTCAAACACTTCCATCCACTGGCTTGCATTTGTATTTTTAGTGCAGAATTTTTCTATAACAAACTTCTCAGCAATGTTTTTTAAGCTCTGTTGCTTATCTTCCATTAACTTTTCAATTAATTTTCCTAATGCATCTTCTTTTTGATGTACTTGTAAACTTTTTTCGTCCAATTCTTCGAGGTATTGGTCTCCAAACTGTAGGTTTCCATCTTCGTCTACATATGTTTTTTTTTAGTTCTTCTGTCATGGTTAACCAGACTCTTCTAACCTGGTATCTTTTTTTCAAACTATTTTTTATTTTTCCAAAAGCACTAGTTTTCATTATCTCCTCGTGATAGCTGGCGGATCGTAGCATTTCTGGTATTGTAAACACTTTTCCATCACTTGTGACTATTTTTGTAATGCTAATAATATTTGATCTGCCATCGCATCCAGGTAATAGCGTAAATTCGAATTGAATTTTCTCCATTTTTGGTTTAAAACGAAATGTCGTTTTATAATATGTTGATAGGTTTAATTCCTTTTTATTAATTTCTAAATAAAACACTTGTGTTGCAAAGTTTTTTTTAACTAAGAAACGACATTTATGTTTATTAATATCACTTTGAATGGTTTTTTCTAACAATCAAATAATAGAATAACAAAACAAATGACAATCGATGATTGCATTCTAATTGACATTATAGGATTCAAATTTAAAGGGAATATATTTCCTTTACATGTAGATAAAAGTGCACCCTCTCTCTGGTACAGTCTTCAGTTATATGTAGATAAAAGTGCACCCTCTCTCTGGTACAGTCTTCAGTTATATGTAGATAAAAGTGCACCCTCTCTCTGGTACAGTCTTCAGTTATATGTAGATAAAAGTGCACCCTCTCTCTGGTACAGTCTTCAGTTATATGTAGATAAAAGTGCACCCTCTCTCTGGTACAGTCTTCAGTTATATGTAGATAAAAGTGCACCCTCTCTCTGGTACAGTCTTCAGTTATATGTAGATAAAAGTGCACCCTCTCTCTGGTACAGTCTTCAGTTATATGTAGATAAAAGTGCACCCTCTCTCTGGTACAGTCTTCAGTTATATGTAGATAAAAGTGCACCCTCTCTCTGGTACAGTCTTCAGTTATATGTAGATAAAAGTGCACCCTCTCTCTGGTACAGTCTTCAGTTATATGTAGATAAAAGTGCACCCTCTCTCTGGTACAGTCTTCAGTTATATGTAGATAAAAGTGCACCCTCTCTCTGGTACAGTCTTCAGTTATATGTAGATAAAAGTGCACCCTCTCTCTGGTACAGTCTTCAGTTATATGTAGATAAAAGTGCACCCTCTCTCTGGTACAGTCTTCAGTTATATGTAGATAAAAGTGCACCCTCTCTCTGGTACAGTCTTCAGTTATATGTAGATAAAAGTGCACCCTCTCTCTGGTACAGTCTTCAGTTATATGTAGATAAAAGTGCACCCTCTCTCTGGTACAGTCTTCAGTTATATGTAGATAAAAGTGCACCCTCTCTCTGGTACAGTCTTCAGTTATATGTAGATAAAAGTGCACCCTCTCTCTGGTACAGTCTTCAGTTATATGTAGATAAAAGTGCACCCTCTCTCTGGTACAGTCTTCAGTTATATGTAGATAAAAGTGCACCCTCTCTCTGGTACAGTCTTCAGTTATATGTAGATAAAAGTGCACCCTCTCTCTGGTACAGTCTTCAGTTATATGTAGATAAAAGTGCACCCTCTCTCTGGTACAGTCTTCAGTTATATGTAGATAAAAGTGCACCCTCTCTCTGGTACAGTCTTCAGTTATATGTAGATAAAAGTGCACCCTCTCTCTGGTACAGTCTTCAGTTATATGTAGATAAAAGTGCACCCTCTCTCTGGTACAGTCTTCAGTTATATGTAGATAAAAGTGCACCCTCTCTCTGGTACAGTCTTCAGTTATATGTAGATAAAAGTGCACCCTCTCTCTGGTACAGTCTTCAGTTATATGTAGATAAAAGTGCACCCTCTCTCTGGTACAGTCTTCAGTTATATGTAGATAAAAGTGCACCCTCTCTCTGGTACAGTCTTCAGTTATATGTAGATAAAAGTGCACCCTCTCTCTGGTACAGTCTTCAGTTATATGTAGATAAAAGTGCACCCTCTCTCTGGTACAGTCTTCAGTTATATGTAGATAAAAGTGCACCCTCTCTCTGGTACAGTCTTCAGTTATATGTAGATAAAAGTGCACCCTCTCTCTGGTACAGTCTTCAGTTATATGTAGATAAAAGTGCACCCTCTCTCTGGTACAGTCTTCAGTTATATGTAGATAAAAGTGCACCCTCTCTCTGGTACAGTCTTCAGTTATATGTAGATAAAAGTGCACCCTCTCTCTGGTACAGTCTTCAGTTATATGTAGATAAAAGTGCACCCTCTCTCTGGTACAGTTTCAGTTATATGTAGATAAAAGTGCACCCTCTCTCTGGTACAGTCTTCAGTTATATGTAGATAAAAGTGCACCCTCTCTCTGGTACAGTCTTCAGTTATATGTAGATAAAAGTGCACCCTCTCTCTGGTACAGTCTTCAGTTATATGTAGATAAAAGTGCACCCTCTCTCTGGTACAGTCTTCAGTTATATGTAGATAAAAGTGCACCCTCTCTCTGGTACAGTCTTCAGTTATATGTAGATAAAAGTGCACCCTCTCTCTGGTACAGTTTCAGTTATATGTAGATAAAAGTGCACCCTCTCTCTGGTACAGTCTTCAGTTATATGTAGATAAAAGTGCACCCTCTCTCTGGTACAGTCTTCAGTTATATGTAGATAAAAGTGCACCCTCTCTCTGGTACAGTCTTCAGTTATATGTAGATAAAAGTGCACCCTCTCTCTGGTACAGTTTCAGTTATATGTAGATAAAAGTGCACCCTCTCTCTGGTACAGTCTTCAGTTATATGTAGATAAAAGTGCACCCTCTCTCTGGTACAGTCTTCAGTTATATGTAGATAAAAGTGCACCCTCTCTCTGGTACAGTACTCAGATTACTCATAAACACCACCAAATCATTTTAGATAGGTACAAAAAAATTTGTAGCGAAATAAAAAATTATGTTTTCAGGTTTACTAGTAGGTAGTAAATTTAAAAATGTCATACTAATTATTATGCTTCCCGGTGTTATTTATAGCATTTTTATTTGTAAAATAAGGACACTTTCAAATAATACCTATTAACTTTACGGTAAAAGTTTCCTCATTTTCTCTAAACATAGTATTTGAAGATGAGCGAATAGATATATGCCTACTAGGCACTTAATTTATGAACAAGTTCTGCAGTGTAATTTTTGTACACGTCTATTGCCGTCTATTGTGTGAGCTGTTTCGCCTTCTGAAGGCATTACTGAACTGTGGTGAATCTACTAACAGACGATTCCAGACATCACTCATAATGAAAAACAAATTGCTTGTATTTTTATTACCCATGCCCTTAATTATTTCCGATAAAATGTCAGAAATTAATAATGGTTATTAATTACTCTTTAAATTTTGCTCACGTATAATATTGTTTAAATTTGACTAAAGGTAACTTACCTTTAGTATGGTTACTACTATGTAACATAGTTTTTTCATCATTTTTAATGACTTTTCGAAGCGCCACAACTGAGTTGTCCGGTCGCCATCACGTGCGGTTAATCGTGCCTTTCGTTAAATCTGTTCGTAATAATTTGAGAGGCGTTTATTTGATAACCAACACCTTTGCCCTATGTCACCCTAAGTGTTTCGCTATGTTTGGTGACTTAGCCGGGGTGCCCGAGTTCATGGGGTGAGGTTAATCCAGGTCTGATGGTCTTGTCCGATGCATCTTCCCACCTGCCGTGTGGTGGGCAGGATCGAGAGAGACTGGTTGACGGAAGTCTTTTATCCTCCAGCCGGAATCTCTCGACCCACCGCCTTGCACCGCGGATACATGCATCCATTCATTCATCCAACCTGAATACACTGACCCCCAGATTCCTACCCACTTCTCATACCTATTTCCTTCCCAGAACTTTATCTCTTTCCTTTCCTTAAAGAAACCGTCAGCGTCCCTTAAGATGACATAGGCCCTGAGGGAAATTATTTTCCTCAGGGCCTCCTGTGTGAAACTGATGTAAAAAAAATATTGTTTAATTTCCGGCATGTTTTTTTCGGCATTTATTTGTCTGCATTTGTTACCACATCAAATAAAAATAACACTCGTCTTCTAACGATATACACACGTACATACGTCAGAAAATGTAAGCGCCAACCAAAAAACTAGTTATTAAATAATAATATTTAGATTATAATCGCTCACATTAAATATTACGAAACCTTCAAAAACTCACAAGGATTTCGAAATAATCGTTTTAAAATCAACAAAATAATTGTATTTTTAATATTGGCTAAAACAAACCAGATAAAAATGCAAGATATTCCAACATTCACAACATAAACAAGAAGATTCACAAATAGTTGTACGACCATGAAAAAGTTTATCCAAATAGAACAATGTCAAAAGCGTGTTTTTTTGAAATGTGAGGCTTGCATTTTGTAGAGATGTTTCGAAGGTTGCATACTTATGGTGATCAAATAATATAATAACGTTATGTGATGTGCATTATACAATATTGATATAACCGGTTTTATGAAGTTACTATGATTTAAAATTAATTATCTTACTTTATTTCTGTTTTGGTTATTGGTTGGTTATTTAACTTGCATTTAATAATTTAATTTACCTAATTTTATTGTACAGAATTAAGAACAACCTAATTGAGAGCCCTGCCATCATTGCTACTATTAAACTTCATGTACCGACAAGGAATACTAGACAAAATATAACATTCTTTTGCAACACATACACAACCAACTATCAATCACACTCACTTACCAATAGGATGCATTATTTAGGCAACAAGTTTGGTGGTATTGTAGATGTATTCGCTGATTCCCTTTACATTCTAAAATGCAATTTAAACCAACACTTTGTGGAATCCTACAAATTATTGTAACATGGGTATAATATATTTAACGATTTGATTTGTTATTGTAATGTTTATATTATATTTTGTTCTATGTTATTGTTAAATATTACATTGTTTAAAATATTTCACGGTTTTCCACAAGATTATACAAGTGGTTTTTTTTTCTTTCAAAACTAGTTGTATATTCTTAAAAGTTTTTTCACTTTTATAACTTTTAGTATAAATTCTATGTATGTGTAATCCTCGATATCTTAAATATTATTTTATAATCTATGTAAAAGCCCCTACGGGCGTATAACAACAATAAATAAATAAATAAATGTATTTTACGAATTTAATTGCCAAGTTATTAATTTTAAATGTTTGAAAACAGCTTGTAGAGTGCCATTATAGGAAAATGTGAATCGGTATTTTTTTTTTTTTTACATGAGCTCCACACAGGAGGCCCTGAGGAAAATAATTTCTCTGAGGGCCTATGTCATCTATGGGGATGCTGTGCGGAGGGTTTTTTTTAGGGAATTGAAGGAGAGGGGAGTTCTGGGAAGGAAAAGGGTTTAAGGGGTGGGTAGGAATCTGGAGTTCAGTGTGTCCTGGTCATCCACCACCAAGACCTAGACAAACCTCATCCCATGAACCCGGGCACCCCTGCCAAATCACCAAACGTAGCAAACCACTTGGGGTGACCAATGGCAGAGGTGTTGGTTATCCAATAAAGGTTCCCGGGGCGGCGGTACCCATTCCCGCCTCCCAAATTGAATGGTATGCTGACTATTTTAAAGTTATTAAAATGGAGCTTGCTCAAAATAACTAGCGTTTGCGTTTCGCGCCGTTTGCGGTTGCTTCGTTCCTTTCCCATAATTCGTGGTGCGGCTCGCGGCAATACTTAATACCTAATGAAACACCTGCTTATACCTAATTGTTTTCAACTGAGAATTTTTTTTTTAAACGCCTCTCATGTATTTTTTTTTATTTTTAAAATTTAATTAAAATTAAATTTGACAATATTACTATCAAGTTCTGAAGTATTTTAGTATGTATTTTTGTTACAGCTGTTTCGGTTTACAAGACCATTTTAAAACTTTGGTTAATCCACTTTGTGGAACTTTACGGTTAATCCATTTTATTTGAACTGTGTAATCCACAAAGTGGAATAATCGGTTTACAAGACCAAGAAAATGGTCTTGAAAACCGAAACAGCTGTGACAAAAATACATACTAAAATACTTGCATAACTTGATAAAAAAAATGTAGTTCAACGAATTAAACACAAAAACAATAAATATAATGGCTCTCACGTTATTCCCTTTCTTCAGCTGAGTAGTACAGGGTGTTTAGGGACGTACTTGACTTACTTTAACCAGTGATTCCTGACATTATTTGGAGTAAAAAATGCAAATAAAATTTTGGTCTCCGGTGACATTTTGGATGTTTTTTTTTTTTTCTACAAATACATAAAAAAATGGTAGTTGTTGAACAGTTGGAGGCGGGATAAGGGGTTCGTTGGACACTCGGCTGAGTGACTAGTGACGACATGCGGAAGAATTTTTTTTTGTTTGATTTTGAAGAAAAAAATTTTGAAAAAAAAAAAAAAAAGCCGTCAAAAAAAGTCACCGGAGACCAAAATTTCATTTTCATTTTTTACTTCAAATAATGTCAGGAATCACTGGTTAAAGTAAGTCAAGTACGTCCCTTAACACCCTGTATACCTACACGCCAAAATGTGAATATTCTTGGTGTGCATTTTATCACCACGAAAAGGTAATAAGTATTTTTTTATATTAGCTCCATACAAGAGGCCCACAGGAAATCCCTGAGGGCCTATGTTATCTTTGGGGATGCTGAGAGGAAGGCAGAGGCCGACAAATCGTTCTACGGCCGGTCTTTTATTAGCTCCTCGCACGAGGCCCTGAGGGAAATAAGTCAACTTTGGGGATGCTTTGTGTTGGATCTTTTGTAAAAAAGAGGAGGTTCTATGAAGAATAAAAGTTGAAGGTGTGGGTAGGATTCTGGGTTCAGAGCGTCAAGGAGTGACAGAAATGATTCAGACGTCCGTCACTACTCTGGACATTTTTCTTTCCCAGAATTTTACCACCTTCCTTTCCTAAAACGACCCTCACAGCATCCCCAAAGATGACATAGGCCCTGAGGGGAATTATTTTTCTCAGGTCCTCCTGTGTGGAGCTAATGTAAAAAAAGTGTTGGTAATCTAATGAATGGTTTCCGGGGCGGCGGTACGCAAACCCGTGACCTACCTGTGCCTCGACGGTGACGAAACTTTTTCTCCACATCTTTTAGGATATGTGCATTATACCTATGTAAAAAATATTTTTTGATTATTTATTATTAGAGTTAATATATTACAAAGTTATTACATAAAATTTATAATACATTACTCCCAATGAGTTTAATAAATATAGGACAACATTATATATCTAAAGGAAAATTATTTTTACACAAGAACACGGAAATCAATGAACAATACATAAATTTTACCAATATTATTCTTATATAATATCTTATTCTTATATAATGTATTTTTGTCTAGTTATCTTTTTTATATTTTTCTACTAGATGTATGAAAAAATTTACAAACTTCTAAATAAAAATTTCAAAAACAAACAAAAAAAACATCTGATATGATTTAAGATTTTCACGGCCAAAAGTATTTTTGTTGTTTGTTTTTGGGGTGTTGTGCCGTGTTACGCTACCTCCTCCTTTAGCCAACGTTACAGTGTCCATCATCAGGGCAGATGTGCAAATGTTAGTGGTAAAATGTGTGCTTAAGTACTTCGAAGCAATACCGTGTTGCCAGCTCCACTCCACTGCGAGCTGGAATTACAGTATACTGGAAGTTGGTTTTCTACATTTAGCTTTGGTGTAGCCGTCAAACAGAGCGGACGATCTCTAAAAGGATATCGGAACACTTTCGAGCGTGTAAACTTGGCCACCCTGACAAATCGGCAATCGCCGAGCATTTAATTGAAACCGGCCATTACTTTTGATTTGTTCCTGAAGCCCTGGGAAGACCCAAAATTTATAGAGCACGCCTAATTACAGAGGTTGAAATTCATAAAAATTCCATTAAAATTAATAGAGACGACGGAGCTAAGCTCAATAGTTCTTGGTATCGGGTAATTGACGGCTACACCAAAGCTTAATGCAGAAAACCATCTTCAAGTATACTTTTATTCCAGCTCGCAGTGGAGTGGAGCTGGCAACATGGTATTGCTTCGAAGTACTTAAGCACACATTTTACCACTAACATTTACACATCTGCCCTGATGATGGACACTGTAACGCTGTCCGAAACGTTGGCTAAAGGGGGAGGTAGCGTAACACGGCATAACACCCCAAAAACAAACAACAACAAAAAAACATCTTTTTAAATTCATCGAAACTGAAAATAAGCTTAACCCTCCGTCAGGCACAATGCAAATCCTAACACGATCGGGCGCAATTCGTCTGTGAGAAAAACAGATCAAAATAGATTTTCCCTTAAATTTTTCCTTTTTTTAATGTGAGTGGTGGGGAAGGAAGAAAAGTCGGGAAGCCACGCCTCTAGATCGGCGATATTTACCCTTTGGCACAAAAATAACATCACTAAATCTTACAGATTAGTCTCGAAGGGTTTTAACAAAGTGTTTCGTATTACCTTATTATGACAAGCCACAATGGGACGTGTGTGATTTTCACGAAATCTTTTCGATATTGAAAATCTTTTTTTTTTGTATTTTTAGGCACTGACGTGAAAAACTTTTTGGGCTACAGTTATACTCAACTATCGTCCTCTGGTTTACCTGATCTCTCTGGCATCACTATCGACCTTCATTCTGGCGGAAACAGCGTAAGTATCTTTTCGATAAATTGTAATATTATAACAGGTGATTTAAAAAATGTATCATTTTTAAATCACCTTAATTTTTTTTTTCATTTACTGATTTTCTTTTACTCACAAATAATTGCCTAAGTTGCCCTAAAATCATGAAACACTAAAATCTTTAATAGCCTACATCTTATAATTTAAAGCAAAAACAAAATAAAGTATCTCAAATTTGATATACCTTTTGATTACAAAAATAATTTTTCAGTTTGGTTGGGTATTTTGATCTCAAATCCAAATCTGAGATTTGTATGAAACGTTCAGAAATGGGCCGCACATACGTTCCCCTTAATTAACATCACGTGTATTTTCAATTTAAGTTTGGAAACTTTCCCGTTGGAAAATTATATATTTTTGAAGAATTTCTTCTTCTGGGAAAATGGAAAATTCGTCGAAAAAATAGGTCACCCGTTTTTTAGACAATTTTTGATATTATGTGAAGTTTTTTAAGGAAATTTTTATTGGTCTAAAAAATATATAAAATCGGAATATTTTAGCTCGGAAAATCGGTCTGAAAATGGGTCAGACTCAACTGTCACGGATTATACCTTCGTTCTTATTATATTCACTACACCTAGGTTATTTTTTACACCTTCTTGTTTACCAAGTTAAAAAAGCAATTATTTTGTATTTTCAGTATCGGGTTACTATCTCCTTCCTTCTTGTATTCATGATATAGTTGTCAATTCTCAATAATAACAACACACGTTAGTTCGTGATTAGTGTCTTTTTTTGTCTTTTTTAGACCATTTTTTTTTTACCTGCCCACGCCCTCACAGTGCCGTCTCAACGCCCCCAAATTTTCTCTGGGTCTTCTACTGCCCCCCTAAAAGTCAGAAACGCCCCCTAATTTTCCCTGGGTCTTCTACCGCACCCCTGAAAGTCTAAAACGCCCACAAGGGGGCGTTATCGCCCACGTTGAGAACCTATGCTCTATGAAGAAGACACCAAGGTTTCTCTCGAGGCCTACAGTGCCTTTCTTACCGGCTGCACCAGTTTGTTGTGAATGATTCTAATAACACTACAACAAGCATGTGTATTTTATTAGACTTAAACTCTTATGATGGTGACGAGTATATAGGACAGCCAGAAGGCCAAGTTTCATTTTATTTTGTTTTTAGAATCTCTCTGTTTCTAGAAGCCTCATTGTTCTCTACGAAGGGCGAACCACTAACCTGTCAACTATTGACATCTGTTGGAGAACCACACGAACTAGGTACCTACTAATACTAGAGCCATCTATGCAACCTAACTCGAACTATCACAGGCATCTTTATATATGCTTTCGGGAGTGACACAACATCAAATTAACTTAAAATCTACTGTCATTCGTTCCCCAGCAAACCTTCAACTTCACCACCAACATCGCCTCCAGGATATTGGCTTCCCCCCTCTGGACTCAGGGACGTCCCCTAGTAATCTTCACCCCCGGTTTCACGGCCACCAGGAACAGCCCAATAGTCCGGACCATGGCCTCTAGACTGGCAGCCACTGGCCAGTATAACGTTCTGGCTGTGGACCCTAGCTCAGTTCTTATATGGTTTTACTACTATGCGGCCGCTGCAGTGAGGTTCATAGGCGAGGCGTTTGGAAGGATGCTGGCCGACTTTTATAATGGTAAGATTTTTAATATTATAAAGCAAACAATCTGTGAGGTCTTCGAGTGAGTTCTTTAAATATGACGTGGTAGCCGAGTGGACAAATGCGTCTTGTTCCCAGTTTCCACCTATGAACCGCATAGGCAATCCCTAAGCTAGCTTCCTTAAGTCCCTCATTATTTACCGCTCATTTACACAAGCAACATTTTCCGTTTATAATACTGGTAGTAGAAAAACCTTCAAACATTGTCAAGTTGTTATTTTTTTAATCTTTTCTTGTCTCAGTCTTTGGAAACTTAAAAAAAAGTCAATTCTGAGATAAATTTATTTAATTAATTAGCATTGTTTCACAATTAATTCACTAATTATTTTATCACAATTGCGGTATATTCCAGAGATAAAGATGCTCTCAGTAACACCTTGGTGAAAGACCATCATTCAGAATTGAAAAGTTGCTTGAAATAGCTTTGGCTGTTTTTGAGGAGCTCTGAATAGCCGGGTACTTTCTCACTTACCCCATCATCTTTCTCTTCCCAGTACCTTCAGCCTCACAACATACCCCAAATTGGAGATGTTTCAGTCTCACTGGTCCCAGACGGCTGGGAGTAGTTGGGACTCTTGTATAACTCACGTACATAGGTACGTATAGTACATATAGAATCCTTGAAGAATAATGTGTCATAAATTTCAGTAGATTATTAATTTCACATACTTGCGTCATTTGAGTTAGTTCGGAATAAACAATGGTAACTTGTGTTGTTACAATATAACAATATTGACAATAGTATTAAGTCCACAACAGTCGACTGTCACGTTTTTATGTCGTTCTGCGAATTTTTGACAGCTGGAAGGTCGTCGGGTTTTTTTGCACAGAGTTTTATTGACAGTCTCATATTTATTTATTTATAGCTAATAATGATGTCTTTAAATAAATTTACATAGTTAGATAATTAATAGTCTTGAATAAATTAGTGAGTGGGTCAGGATCAGCAAATGGTATGAGTACCAACACCCCTGCCATAGATCACCCTATGTGGTTTGCTACGTTTGGTGACTTAGCAGGGGTGCCCGGGTTAAAAAAACTGGAGAATTAACGTTTCCTGCTTGTACACGAGTTTCCGAAGACCGCGTACATTTTCATAAAAATCTTTCTTTGAATCTATATAAATAAAAATGAATCGCCGAAATGTATGTACGCGCATAACTTCCGAAAGACTGCACTAAATTGGATAATTCTTTTTTTTGCATTCGTTATTGTCACAACAAGGTATGTATAAAACTATTGGTGAGCTCTGGCATTATGAAATTTATATTTAAAAAATGCAATAGGCGGCACGCGAGGTGTTTGAAAACTGAATGTACCGGGACTGAATGGGGAAGGGGGACGGGAACTCGGGTAGGGGGTTCGCGGGAGGGGGACCAGGAGGGTGGAAGGGAACCTGGGAGGGGGGGGGGGGGGAACTCGGTAGGGGGGTTCGCGGAACGGGGGAAGGGGGGAGTGGAATGGGGAGAGGGAAGGTGGAGGAGACGGATTGGGAAAGCGAGAAGAAGGGGAGGCGGACAAATGGGAAAAGACACGCAGGGAGAAACAATTTTTTTAATAGCATAGCAACTCATGCCGGGAAGCAGCTAGTTAAAAATTAAAACATAATTTTTTTTTTTAATTACAGGCCCAAGCCTCACATTCTTTCCCATAGGTCTGTAGATTTTGTTTACAAAAATCTTTTGTTTTATTTCTAGCTGAAGTGACCAAATTCTGGGCCATCGGCCACAGTCTGGGTGCCCACATCAGCGGATTCGCCGGCAAGTCCTTCTTCAACCTGACCGGGGTCAAACTGGACCGTGTGACCGGCCTCGACCCAGCAGGACCCTGCTTCTTCGACGAGAGCCCGAGCCTCAAGCTCAACAGCACCGATGCCAGCTTTGTGGACGTCATCCATACCGATACGGGGACCTTTGGCGTCATTGAACCTTGTGGTATGTATTGCTATTTAGTTGCTCGTTGCTTTTGTGGTAAGTATTCGGGTTTAAAATCCATAGACACATCACTGAACCTTGTGGGAAGTATTTGTGTTTGAAATACCATAGATACATCACTAACGCTTGTGGTGAGTATTTAAACACACTCTTTTTGCTTCCTTCACATTCATACATCATCTCTTCTGTTATTCTGATTTTGTGACCCGACTCGTTTATTTGGTTTTAATCGAGCCATGACTTTCTTGGGTGTCTGCGATTTCGTCTACCATTAACTTCCGCGTATGTTGCACTCTACAGACCAAAACTATCATGACGGCCCTAGATAGTTTGTGCATGTGAATGCTGATGTCACCAAGAACACTAGAAACTAGAAATATCTTCCATATAGATTTTAATGGAAAATAATGTCACCACTGACTTAGTATCTTTTGGTTCTAGCCCAAATTTCTTAATGTGGTAGTTGAAACACGGCATGAAAGACAGCGTATAAAATTTAAGCAAATAATGGTCAGACTTTTGGATTCCGAAACTCGCCCACATGCCATTCTTGGGTTCTTCTTTATTTATTATACGCTTGCATTCTATCAGTATCCCCACACTTTTAACACAGTTACAGACAGTGTCAGTTACACCATGCATACACCTCAGAGATTTCTAATATTTGAGGTCTAAAGTTAGGTGTTCATTGTTTATTTTTAATAAACAATACTTACTTGACTTACTTTAACCAGTGATTCCTGACATTATTTGGAGTAAAAAATGTAGATGAAATTTTGGTCTCCGGCGACATTTTTGATGTTTTTTTTTTTTTTTTCTACAAAAACATAAAAAATTATAGTTGTTGAACAGTTGGAGGCGGGGTAAGGGGTTCGTCGGACACCCGGTTGAGTGACCAGCGACGACATGCAGAAGAAATTTTTTTTTGTTTGATTTTGAAGAAAAAATTTTAGAAAAAAAAAAAAAAAAATCGTCAAAAAAAGTCACCGGAGACCAAAATTTCATTTGCATTTTTTACCCCAAATAATGTCAGGAATCTCTGGTTAAAGTAAGTCAAGTACGTCCCTTAACACCCTGTATAGGTACATTAATAATGACAGGTGCTAAAGAATACCTTTATTTCGCTCTTGAAATGATTGTAGTTCGATTGAAAAATGTCAATTTCAGAAGAAAGGTTTAATAGTGAGGTCATTCTCCCCAGAGGCATGACCATTGGTAGGTTGGTCCTGCCTCTAGGAAAAGTAAAAAGTCTGTGTTGCCTTGCTCTGGTGAAGTTATTGGGGACATAAAGTGAAATCCTTTTCAGAACATCAGGATTCATCGGGATTCGTCGAGATGATTTAGTCCCAGCATTCCCGCGAGAAAATCAGAGGGATACCATGGACTCAATAATACTTTAACCATTCTAGGTCACGTAGACTTCTACCCTAACGGCGGTGACTCACAGCCCAACTGCCTGGCCCTCATGTGCAGCCACAACAAAAGCTGGGAGTTCTTCAGCGAGTCCATCACCCTTACTCAAAACTTCCCATCCGTCCAGTGCCGTGACTGGTACACCTTCAAAACCGGAGCCTGCTTCCCCAACCCCAGACTCTACATGGGGTACATCACCCCTTCCACAGCTAGAGGCATCTATTATCTCAAGACTAACCCCAACTCGCTTTATGGAATGGGGGAGAAAGGTATTACATCACCGCAGACGGTGGATTTGGCGACTAGTTTTTTGATGTGGTGGAATAACTTCTTGGGTGGCCTTGGCTTTTAATGTTTAAAGCAGGCTCGCTTTATTTCTTGATATGACGTCTCTGCAAGTTCTTGACTTCTCTCAGATTTTATAATAATATCGCTGTGCGGAATCTCTTTCTGGCATCTCTCTGTTATTAATGACAAAACTAATGCAGTCCGCTACGTGATATCACATCTCCACAACTTCTTGTCATTAGTTTCTTTATGTCAAAAAAAATAATGCAATCTTGCCATGTGGTATCAAGTATGTACAAACTACCGATTTGGCGACTAGCGTTCTAATGTGGTTAGATAACTTATTGACTACTTGGTTAATTCATTCTAATGTGGTTAGATAACTTCTTGGTTAATGCATTCTAATGTGGTTAGATAACTTCTTGACTACTTACTTAATAAGACTAATGCAGTCTCACTATAATGGTTATAACATCTCGTCAATTGTTAATGTCAAAAAACCAGTGCAGTTTTGCCAAATGGTATAGCATTTCTGCAAGTTCATTTCTGAGAGTTTATTTCTCAGTTTCAAATGTCAATTTTATCTCAGTCTCGCCGTATGGTGTTTTTGCAATGCGACATCTTGGTTTCCCTCTGTTTTATTGTGGAAAAAAAAAACTAATGCAGTCTTGCCATATTGCATCACTTCTCAACAAACTATCGATTTGGCAACCAACGTTTTAATGTGGCGGAATAACTTCTTAGTTTCTCATAGCATGCGATGACAAAAAACTAATGCAGTCCCGCCATAAAAAAAGTCATTAACGGATAATAAATTCAAGAAAATCACCTCAAGCGCCATATGTGATAATATCTCTGCAAACTGTTGGTTTATTTACAAGCATTCTAATGTGACAGAATAACTTTTTAACATGATATGACCGTTATCTAACCCTGCCCAGTAGTGTGAGCCAAAAGACAACTACTAATATTTGCCATATAATTTGTACTTATGTCGTGAAGACAATATTATGAAGTATTTAAACAGCCATAAAACCCAGTCAGATTACATACTTAATATTATTTAGTAATATTTATTTATGACCCCCTGTAAAAAATATGTAGGTAGGAATAGAAAATAGCCAAAGATAATATAGAATAATAAATAATGTGTCAGTATAAAAATATATTTATTAATTTGTCAATAGAATATAAAAGCATGTTGTATTTACACAATAATACTGTAGAAATGTACAAAATAAAATAGCAATGATAATGAATTATGATTTATTATTTTAGTGGAATTCACTGTTTATTACGGAATGATAAAAAAGGCAATAACTGTATATTATCTATACATTGATCAATCTTGATATATTTTTGAGGTGTTATGCCATGTTGCGCTACCTCCTTCTATAGCCATGTTTCGAACAGGGTTACAGTGTCGGTAAATTTTTGAGATCGCTGGCAATGGTTAATACGCACTCTTTTTTTTAAATCTTTTGATTCACCTTAATTACATTAAAAGACAACTATTTGCATTGGGGAAAGTGGAAAATATTTCATTCTAAATTTCGATTACGTAACATTAAAATTAGCTTTCATTCTGTGAAACGAGACTGTACATTTTCAAACATTATTTTCAAATGTCATTTTGTTATGTTGGTATTCTTGTTACTGTACGAAAAGATGCTAGAGCAAAGCGTAGCAGACTTCATGTGAATTCTAGGTTTGAAGAAGAAAAAGAAAGTGCCCCTTTAAAACGCCTACTCGCGTCAAGGCAAGAAAAACATCCCAGTTTTCAAGTAGTTTAGCGGCTACGCTAGGTTTGTGTAACACAGTTTGTGATTCAAAAGAAAGTGCCCCGTACCTTCAAAATCTTCTAGCCGTTCATTATACATTCAAGTGTATCAGGAATACCAACATACCAAAGTGACAGCGAATGAGCTAATAGCTAATGGCGTACAATCTCACAAGACGAAAGCTAATTTTAATTTTACGTAATCGAAATTTAGAATGAAATATTTTCCACTTCCCCCAATGCAAATAGTTGCCTTTTAATGTAATTAAGGTGAATCAAAAGGTTTTTTTTTTTAAAGTGCTTATTAACCGTTGCCAGCGATCTCCAAAATTAATACAGTGTCCACCATCAGGGCAGATGTGTAATCAAAACACAATGTAATTGTGATGTACTTACACATCTGCCCTGATGATGCACACTGTAACTCTTGAAACGTTGGCTAAAGAAGAAGGTAGCGTAACAGCATAAAGGCCTGTTCAGATTGAGCATATAAATATAAAAGATCATAGCACGCCAAATATCGCTCTCCATACAATCCCTTCAGACCGTTCACACCTGAGCGCTTTATGCGCACATCAACCATAGACAATGCACATCTTACACCATAGCCGCTCTTAAGGCGATATGCCAACAGTTAAGCGCCCCCCACTCCGACGAAAACAAAAGAGGGGGTCATTTTAATTACGGAGCTGCCTAGACCGGTGGATGACAGATGTCAAGTTGATAGATTCAGTACAAAAAATGTGCACTCCGTGGCCACTCGCTAATTCATCTGACCCCTCTCCTACCATAGGAAGATATATTTGATCTGCGTCGTGTGTACGGCACGAAACATAAGCGCTCGCGGTTCAACAGATACCTGCTCGTAGTTATATTCGATGTCTGAACGACACTTTATGCTTATATCTATACATTGTTAGTTTACAAATTTACGTCAACTTTGGTATACGTATTTTAGACACATCTATGAGAGTATTCTAATAGATAATATAATATTTACAATTTACAGTCTTCCGAGATTCACAAAAAGATCTCTTAAAAAATTTTTTCAATAGAATAACTATTGTATAATCCATAAAATACAATAAAAATACCCAAATATGAGACTGTGATAAAAGTATCAAAAATTTTTCTTTATAATATCTAAGATAATTGGAAGCATTTAAAATATTGCTAGTCTATTCAAAAGACAATCATTTTGTAGAATAAAAACACTCAATTATAAGTAGTGTCACATAGAAAAATTAAATTAAAGTGTGCAATTCACACGTGGTAGAAGTGAAACCTTCAGAAAACTAAAGTAGACACGAGTGGGGAGGCTACGAAGCACCGCATAAAGAGAAGACCAATAATTCTGAATCATTCTCTCGCAGGCTAAATCCTATAGATGTATGTGTTTGTCTCATTTTGGTGTCGCTTTTTTGTTTCATCGAGTTTCAAATCACAATGGTGCTAAAGAAGTTTTCACTTCAATAAGTGATGACATAGGACATATACACGGTAATGTATTTTCAAATCAGTTTTTGGTTGTAACAATGAATTATGATATTAATTACTTACATACATAACTCTAAATACAGGCACTTTCACAGAGATTCTTTTTCAGATGTGACAATGAACGATGTCATAAATTAACAAACTTAAAATGTTGACATTTTTACTGTGATTCTTTGATAATAAAGGTGTGAGAATTAATTAAGACAGTAAATAATTCCACCTGGAGGTGCTTTTACCAAGATTCCTTTCAGTTGTGACAACGAGTGATGGATATAAATTAACAAACTTCCAAACGTGGCCCATGTCTAAATATTAAATATGATGTAAAATATCAGCCAGAGGCAAAACAGTACTGTCTACGTCTACCCAGAAAACATCAACGTTTTGTTTAATTCACTACACGTTTTGGTGCTTTATAATTGATTTGGTGGTGTTTATGAGTAATCCGAGTGTTTGGTTCTGAAACAGTCTTTTTAAAAAAAACTTAATCCATATTCCCCAAGTCCGTCATCAATCACGTATTCCTTTCTTTTCCTCCTTTCCTCAAAGTCTCTACCAGGAAAAGAATACAGGAATACCTACATGTGGAAAAATTTAACAATATTGCCGCCCAAGTTTACATTACCTACTTGGGCAGTTGGAATTACGTAGTGACATGGGTCACAGTTCGCTCGTCTAAATATCGCAAGATTTCATTTTTTATCGAATCAAAGTGTCGTGGCTTAAAACCTGGTGTTGTGCCGATATTGGGAAGCCAGGATCGATCCTGAAACGCCACAAGAAGCCGTCAAAGGTAAGAGACTTCCTCTCATTTCCTATTTCCTACGATCAAATTTCAAAACACAATTATTGGTCTTGATTCATCAAAAAAAAAGGATTTACAGTTCATACATTCTCATGTCGCGGTATCAGCCGTGACACCGAGTATTGTACAAGACAGAGGGTACATACAACTGCATATTCAACTCAAATTTAGATTTTTCGAAGATGTCTCACTAATCAACCGGACAATCGATGTGTAGACAGTTGAACTGGGATTATTTTTCAGTTGTGTAAACTTATGATATTGACTAATTCATGTCAGGTAGTTTCGCCATGATTTTTGGTAAGTTTCGAATTAAACAATCCCATTTACAGTGATTATTTGTTAATTGTGAGAAATATGCAATTGTGATATAAATACTTGCTACATAACTAATACTAATATTGGTCCAATATAATACCTCAACCTTTACCGTGATATTTTATCAGTTGTGACAACAAATAATGATATTTTAACTCAAATTAAAATTAAAGAATGTAACAAATGCGAATTTATGACAAATTAATTGCTTTAAATTGATTTTTTCAAAATCTTTGTAAACATTAAAACCTTTACTATATTTCTAAGTCAGTTGTGATACCAAGTTATGATACAATTTCAAACATAGACACTTTTAAGGTAATTCTTTGTCATTTTAAATTAAATGAAGACAATATTAGCGAACCTCAATCGAAAATCATTCATCCTAGATTTGCAGAAAAGTAAATAGAGTCTATTAGAGCATATTACAAATAAAATGGGTAAAAATTTATCTGGGTTTGAATCTTGCTATCGTACATAAAAATAGCAGCCAATAAAATATGCATTACAGAAAATGAAGATAACGTTGGTAATTCTTAGTAGAAGTATGATACAGTTAAAAATGACCGAATCGGATAGACACCTTAGCTCAGTTGGTACAACTGTGGCCCGGAAAGCCGAAGGTCCTGGGTTCGATTCCCAGAGGTGTCAATATCTTTTTCTGATTTTTCTGCCTCCAGATTTTCGATTGAGTTTTGCAATATAAATACTGCATACATAACCACTAATATTGGTCCAATATAATACTTCAACCTTTACCATGATATTTTGTCAGTGGTGACAAATGAATGATGACATTAATTAACTCGACACATTGGAACCTTTACTATATAAAGGAATACTACATAAACTCGACACATTGGAACCTTTACTATATAAAGGTTTCAATGTGTCGAGTTAATTAATGTCATCATTCGTTTGTCACCACTGACAAAATATCATGGTAAAGGTATAGAAATAATATAGTTTATATATAAACATAGTTTCCAAGTCAGTTGTTGCAAGTTACGACACAATTTTAAACATGGACACTTATGGTATTTTTTTGTCTATTGTGACAACAAATGAAGATATTGACTTATTTCAAATGCAGATAATAGACATCTGATGATATTGCAGTATGGTTTGTATATATAGATACCAGACTAATGTCATTGTATATTATATTACTACGTCCAATTATAGCAGAAAGAGTTTAAACACTGCTTGCTCAGTAATTGTTGCTATGTAGTAATAAATGTAGAAAAATGGTACAAAATTGATTCATCACATTGTAAAATTGAGATGAATTCACAATGATCATATGATGGGAGTGAAATGTGCATACAATTAGGCACGACAGCTAGTTGTGATGTATGTTTAGTTCTGTCTGACTTTGATGGTTTGATGGAATTTACCAACAGATATCAGACCCAGTATTTGTCTGTGATATATTTGCTTCATCTGGAACCTGAAAAGAAATAAAATGACACAATTTTCAAGAGGTTCAACATTAGAATTCTTTCCCAAGCAAATGTAATGGAAAATGATTCCAATATCCTCCTAGTGAAAGAGACCAGCCTCTGAAATGAGATGAGGAGAGAGGCGGTCCATAGCCTATTTGGCAGGGCACACAGTTAGCAGTTGAATGGATCGAGTTCGAATCCCATGAGTATTAAACAACCCCACATTCAACACAATTTATGCACAGTGGAGAGTATAAAATAAAAATCAGACCATAAATGAAACACGCAACTGCTCATTGAAGGAATTGATAGGACTATTAACGGGTCACTTCAACCTCAGGAGACACGTGCAGCTATTGTGAATGGAAAACATCAATAGATGCAGGAAATATGAAGAGGATGAAGAGACTCCAAATCACCTATGGTGCCAATGTACCGCCCCGATGTGAACAAGGTTCAGAAATCTGGCAAGACACCTTGTGGAACCAGGAGATATCAATCAGCCAAATATCCAATGACAACATTACCAAGAAATGGACTCTTAATTATTGCATAATAATAATAATGCAATAAACTCCATATAGAAAGTCCTGAGGTTACCTTTAGGATCTTCCACATATGAGAAGAGTTGGGAGCAGTTAGGACTTGTGCAGTGTCACATAAAAAAAATTATGGAAAAAGCCTCACCCTTCTTGTTGGAAAAGCAAACGAGCTTCGGTCTGCAATTCTGTTGTTACAGCTTCAACATTTTCAAAATGGTTACCGTGTGCATAATGAATCACATTGCGTACCAACAGTTTGGCAACACCCTTCCTGAAATATCTGAAAAATAAAAAAATTAAGGTTATTCAATTCTTTTATCCGTATCTGCATAACCATGGGAACGCAAAGTGGTTAGATAACTTTCAGGCTTGAACGCCAGGCCCGAAGGTTCGTTACTTGCAAGCTGAGAAAATGGTTTCACCCATAATCAATGGATGGCAATGAAAAAAAAAACTCAAGTGGTTAAAGAAATAATCAATACTAACCTGGGGTCGACGGCCAATCCATAAAGCCATACACTATTTTCTGGCCCCATGAAATCTTTAATGCTGATCACGCCAACTATCTAAAAATAAAACAACAAAAAATCAGGTAGGTACTTGACATGTGCTGAATTAAATTGCAAATCATCTGAATAATATGTAATATCTTCATATACAACATTTCAAATGGAAATACGCACAAAACTCCTTCTCGGGCTTATCTGCAAATATTATAATGCCCATTATAATTTCCATTGTACCCTTCAATCGTTTAATCGTTTAGCGGGGATGCGGGAGGGGAATGGGGACGCACAAGAAAGGTGATTGTGGGAGAAACAACTTATTTCTATGAATATTGCATTGCAACGCATGCCGGGAATCTGCTAGTGGGTAATAAAAGTCAAAGAAGATGAGCATGTTGAGACATCCTCCCAAAAACTTGTTTGTACTTTTATTTTCTATTATCTTTTATGTCTGATTCAAACATGATGCATCCAACAATGCCACCAACTGCAAATTTACGCTTGTCAAAGCTATAACTAGGTTTTAAGAAATAAGTGTGCACCTACTTTGAAAGCATAAACGTTATGACAATTTCTACAAAGTTTTTAAGCATTCTAACAACTTTATTAAGGCGTGTTGTACCTGCTCAAAAAGAAGAAGATGGAGAGATAGAGTCTGTCAAATAAGAGTAGAAAATATAAAAAAGTGAACTATAAAATTAGTAGGCTGGCAACACCAATTTACCGGTCAAATATTCTTTTAAGGTGCAAAGACAATAAAAATACAGAACACTGTTTACACACATTAAAAAAAACATTTTTTTGTTCTTAAAAAAAAAATTAAATCGAAGAAGCACTGTTGTTAAGTTACCTACTTTGACATAAATTTGATTAAATTGTGCTTTACAAAGTGATTGACTTTCATTTAATTTAACATAAATTTGAATTTTATAGTAGGTAGAAAGGAAGAATCATTAATGGTGAGTTTAGTTACACTACTTTTAGATCTGAATGAGTTAAATATATTCAGATCTAAAATTAGAGACATGATCCAAAGCCTGGACAACGCTAGTAGGTACTTAAGCTAATATTAAATAAATGTGAGCAATTTCTAAAGTGTGCTTTATACTTTATCACAATATCGTTATTCTTCATTATGTTAACACAAAATTGCAAAGATATAATAATAATAAACCTATGTGGAATTCTAATTTTGAGATCAGTGGAATGAAAATATATATTTTTTTAATAAAAATGTAGGTTACGCTTTAGATTATCACCATGATTATATTTTTTAACCATTTGAGCAACAGTGGCGCCCTCCTATGTTTTCTATTCTTATTTGACAAACTGTATATAAATACGAATGTCAGAGAGAGCGCACTAATATTAAAAACGATAATATTTCACCGAAAATTGTGAAAATGTTTAATAAAACACAACTCGTTTAATATAGAGCATAAATCTGGTGGGGATTGTCTAAAATAGCATTAAATAAACACTATTATTATTTTCATATGAATAACTTGTAAAATTAACTGAAAAAACGTGTTTATAATAATTTTTGGAGCATACTTTGCGATTTTTTCTATCGAGGGAATTTCATAATTGCTCTTTCGGCGTGGAGAACGTATAGATTTCATCTTCAAGAATATCATATATTTTTCAAGACCTTGAAAACTTAAATTATTGAAAAATATGTAATAAATCGGTAGAAATGTGGGAAGTCGTGCCTCAACCACTCAGGTATTTTGCCATTGTGCAAGTTTTTTGTTTTAAACGAACTGTCAGATTTATAAAAACTTTGTATTATTTCCGCTTCGCAATTTAAGCTCTATAAATGAAATTTCTGAACGTAGCCGAATACTAAAAACTTTCTTTGAAATGTTATGAAATAATCTTTCAAATTGTATTATTACAAATAAATATTAACATTTGTAAATATTAAAATTTAAAATGCAAATATAAAAAAAATTGTAAAAATGATCGTGTGATGTTTTTATGTGAAAACGGTACTAAAATCATTATGTAGTGCCGTTCCTCATCCAGAACATATTTATATATGTGAGAGACGACACGTCTATTCTTGTCTTAGTGGTATAATTTGACTTCCTTTTCCTTGTTCTGGCGTCATCAATACGTTCTATGATTGGTTGTTTGTTCTGTCACTGCAGTTGGCGTCTTGCGTCATTTCCCTTTGTTTTCAATTGACATCGAATTCTTTCGAATGTGGTAGCTATCTCGCGCTTTATCGAAGTTTTATTCAATGTAAAAGTGCTCGAGATAACAAAAAAACTTATAAAAGTGCTTCCTTTGGTGTAAAAAATATTTAACAAGTGAAGTTTACGTAAATTTTACGGATCGCATTGCGCATTTTGTGAAAACGCGGAACGCATTATTGTTGTTATTATTTCGCGCAATGTCGAACGTAGAATCCAGGAAATCGACGCAAAAACGCCGTATTGATGATACAAACTCATCAGACTCTTCTTCTTCGAGTTCTAATTGTTCTCGGCCTAAGAACAGAAGGCACAAGAAGAGATCGCAGAAAAAAATGCTGAAGAAATTGTCGCGGCAGTTAAGCGATTTGCAAAGCTTCGTTTTCAGGCGAGATGCCGCCGGTGATTCCGACGCGAGCGAATTTGAGGGCCCAGAAAATTTAGAGACCCAAATTGAGCCTACTTGTGGCACATCCGCTGCTCCGGTTTTCCATATGCCGGATCCCACCGTGTCGCTAAAGGAACCGCAAATGAATGCGCCGACGGACGCCATGCTGAAGACGGTGGAGCGCTTGCAGAATTTTAATTCTCCCGGTTGGTGTGACGTTCGCTACGCCAAAACATTGAAAGAATACGTAGCAGACCCGGGGTTCAAGGAATTAGAGGTGAACTGCGAACTCAATTCCTTCACACCCGCATGTGCCCAACTCATGGGAATGGAGAGAGCCTTTGCAGCAATTTCCCACGTAGCATTACAACAAAGGCAGGTCATCCAGGACTCTGTACAGAGCGTCCTAACCTGGAGCTGTCAGCCTGATGCTGAACTCTCACCGGAGACCTTACGAGAGAAATTTCAGGAGGTTTTCGGGGGAAGTATTTCGAAGAACGACGCCATTCTTCAGATTGCTTGTGGGAAGCGGGCTGAAGTTATCGAGCATCGGCGTGATCGCATCCTGGAAATGTGTAAAACTCCAGTTGATAGATCAGCTCTGGGGAAAATTCCTCCAACTGTGACCCATTTATTTAATGAAGACAAGCTCATCTCCCAGTTGCAGAGACTTGGTGGGGCGAGCAAAGTCTTCAGGGCTCCGTTTTCGCAAGCAAGAAGTAGCGAAATTTTGTCAAGGCCGAAAAGCGGAACACGAGCAGTCATACCAACTCAGTGTGCTCCCGCAGGGAATCTGGGTTCCACCCAATTTCCGTCTCAGTACCGGCGGGCAGACCCCGGTCATCATTCTGGCCCTTCCTCCTCTGCCAGCAGAGGACGGAAATTTCGGAGGCCGACGGGGCGAGGGCAGACCTCGCACCGTCGCCGCCGAAACAATTGACAACCAGCCCGGGCGATTTCAGGGAGGGCAATTGCGAAGTTTTTTACAAATATGGCGTACCGCAGAAGCCCCCGACTTCGCCCTAAAAATCCTCAATGGCTATCGGATCCCATTTTGGTTGAGACCACCATTGACCAGACCCACTCAGGTGAGACTGCACAATTTCTCAACAAGGCACACACCCGATATGGACATGCAAATAAAGGAGTTGCTGAAGATGGGAGTACTGGAAGCAGCACCCGTGAATCGAGGCTTTCTCTCCCAGATGTTTCTGGTGCAGAAGAACGACGGGACCCATCGTCCTGTCATCAATCTGAAAGCGCTGAACGATTTTGTGCGAGTGAAAAAGTTTTCCCTAATCTCCCACTTCAAAGTGCCCGATTTCTTGCAACCCGGAGACTATATGACAAAAGTAGATCTGGCACACGCCTATTTTCATATACCAGTTGCAAAGACCCATCGCCGTTTCCTGCGTGTCGTGTACAGAGGTCAATGTCTGCAGATGACATGTTTGCCCCAGGGTTTGAGCAGTTCCCCTCAAATTTTTGCAGCAATAACCAATTGGATCGCAGAGATCCTTCGGAAAAAGGGCATACGAGTCATTGTTTATTTGGACGACTTTCTCCTGGCTCATCAAGACCAAGAAACTCTCCGACTGCAGACACTAGTAACATTGGATTTATTACAGTCCCTCGGTTGGACCATCAACCTAAAGAAATGTGTTCACCTACCGACACAGGCGATAGAATATCTGGGAGTGTCATGGAACACTTGCCTCAATCAGAAGACGCTAACTGGGAACAAGTGCCGCGCAATATGGAAGTCATTGCAAAACCTCATGACAAGAAAGAGATGGTCCCTGAGGGATGCGCAGAGCATCCTAGGACAGCTGAACTTCGCAGCGTTTGTGGTTCCCAGGGGTCGCTTGCACTGCAGGCAGATGCAGCTCCAGTCAATTGCCATGGCAAAGCTTCCACCCCGGAAGAAGGTACCCGTAAACCTTGCAGTATTGAACGATTTAGAGTGGTGGAGGCACAATGTGAGTACACATTCCCTTATTCATTTCCCCAAAGCATGCCACTTCATTGCGACAGACGCAGCAGACAGCGGGTGGGGGGCACAGGTGGACGACACTCCACTCTCAGGCTGTTGGACACAACAACAAACCAAATGGCACAGCAACCTAAAAGAAATGTTTGCTATTCTCCATGCATTGAAGTGTCGGAAAGCCAATTTGAGCAATTCTACTTGTCTCATTCAATCGGACAACAGAACAGTATTAGCATACCTACGCAACGAAGGAGGTACGAAATCAGTGAGCCTCCTTCAGTTGACATATCAGATTCTGGAAGTAGCGGATGCGAACAATATAAGGATGGAAGTGTATTACCTACCGGGACGATACAACGGACTCGCCGATCATCTTTCCCGAGGGACCCTGTTACCCGAATGGCACCTTCTACCTCCAGCGATCGAACAGATATTCCGCTCATGGGGCAGACCCATGGTGGACTTATTTGCGTCCAAAACAGCTCATGTTGTAGAGAGTTACGTATCCATAGACCCCACAGACACGGCAGCCCTATATCACAATGCTTTCAGCAGGATCTGGTGCTTCCCACTGGCATGGGTGTTTCCACCGCCCTGTTTGATACCCAGAGTCCTGGAACATCTAAACAAGTGTGTCGGTATGTACCTGCTGGTAGTACCGAGGTGGCCCAAAGTGTTTTGGTTGCCAGATCTTCAGTCGAGAGCGCTAGCCCCACCTCGGCAAATAACCAACCTTCTATACAACCTGGTGGACACATCGACAGGTCTTCATCCTCCACAGATCCAAAAACTGGAGATGGAAGTATGGAAGATTGGGGCTGGAGAGGAGCGCTATATGGATGGACAGAGCATGAAAGAGGTCTCCTCAATGCCGGATGGCGATCTTCAACAATCACGGCATATAAACTAGCATGGAAAAGGTGGGGTCAGTGGTGTATCAAAAATAAGGTTGATATAACTAATCCATCAGGTTCCCAATTGGCAAGATTCTTAGCCAATTTAAAGCTTAACGAAGGCTTGGCTCCAAGTACCATTGCACTTCATAAATCAGCCATTTCAACATTAACTAACCCAGAGTGTGAATCGCTAAGCAACCATATCTTGGTGAAACAAGTAATGAAGGGTATAGTTAATACTACCAGAAAGAAGAAAGTGTTGCCTATCTGGGACCCGAGACAAGTTAGTTTTTGGTTAAAAGAAAACCTTCCAGAAACAGTTACTCTGTTTGAGGCCTCTCGAAGATGCGCTGTTATTCTTCTGCTCGCATCTGGACGAAGAGTGCATGATCTTACTCTGTTACGATACACACCAGACAGTTTTGTGGACAATGGGGACCATATTATACTTTGGCCAGCTTTTGGATCTAAAACTGATTCCGCAACTCACCATCAGTCAGGATGGAAGCTTAATGCTTCCTCAGACCAAGCTACGGATCCGGTATATTGGCTCCGTAAAGTATGCTCTTTATCTAAAGTAAGAAGACATGAAGCAAATTCAATACCAGATTTATTTATTTCAACAACGGGCTTGCCAAAACCTGCTACAAGAACAATAATTGGAGGATGGGTAAAAACAGTTCTAAGAAGCGCTGGCATCGACAAATCAGCAGGAAGTACAAGGTCTGCCGTAGCATCATTGAGCTGGTTAGAAAATTGCCCCATTGAAAAGATCCTCGAAAGAGGAAATTGGAAGAGTGAGAACACATTTGCGAGACATTACAGAAAAGAGGTATTGGAAGGAGGTAACTCCCTAACATCGCTATCCCTCACAAATCTGTTTGAACCTATACAAGATTAATCAACGACCTCTCACAATTGACATCAGTTCTGTCACCAAGGCGATAACAAACACTTCTCACATATATAAATATGTTCTGGATGAGGAACGGCACTACATAATGATGGAGTTTTACCTACCATTAAAACTCTTATTATGTTGCCTTCCTCATCCAGAACATATTTAATCCACTGCTTGGTGAGATTACAATTGAAAACAAAGGGAAATGACGCAAGACGCCAACTGCAGTGACAGAACAAACAACCAATCATAGAACGTATTGATGACGCCAGAACAAGGAAAAGGAAGTCAAATTATACCACTAAGACAAGAATAGACGTGTCGTCTCTCACATATATAAATATGTTCTGGATGAGGAAGGCAACATAATAAGAGTTTTAATGGTAGGTAAAACTCCATCATTATTTATGCATTAAACCGCTTACTCGTTAATACGGAAAACTTTTTATCCAAACAGTTAGATTTAGCTTTATTATTACGAAAAGTGAGTATTTATGTCGGGGGAGACCAAAAAACATGCTAAAAATATGCATTTAACATTTTAATTTTGTTAAAATTAATTCGCTCGCACGGTAACGCCATGTTTATTCATCGTTTTTATTTTAACATTTCATCAATGCTGCCAATCATAGAAAAAATAGTTTTGCGTAAAACAAAGTGAATGCATCATTGACAAGTTTGTACCATTATTTATAACAGTAGAACATGGAAAGAAATGTATTAAAATAATTACACAAACCCGCTAGACAAACCCTGCGTAGCCAAACAAACCATTCAAAACCTGGGATGTTTTTTAAAAGCATGATGAAAAGCGAGTTTATTTTAGAGAATTTATTTTATAAGATTGGTACTTCCGACAAATGTCATATTTGATTGTCTATTAGTTAAAAAAGGAACATTCCGTATTATCCGTGCATCAAACTTCGACAACACGAACGTTCCGTGTTATCCGTGAGGTGGACTAACTGCATATTTACCCTAAAATCACAATTATGTATAAAAAAAAACACTTATTCTTTTGTATAAATGTATAATAAACAATTTTGTCACCTCACTTTTTAACATTTCATACAAGAATATTTAATAAAATATTAACATTTTATTTTATTATTTTATTTTTTAACTTTATGAGTAAAACCTCAAATTGTAACATTTAAATAAATGAAGACAATATAAGCGAAACTCAATCGAAAATCTGGAAACAGAAAAATCAGAAAAACATAGTTACACCTCTGGGACTCGAACCCGGGACCTCTTGCTTTCCGGGCAAACGTGCTAAGGGAACGTACCCATACTACATGACACGTTTAGGGGGGGGGGGTCTTCAAAATGTCACGCTCCATACAAATGAGCGGCGGGTTGCTTAGGTTTTTGGTCACCGGGGGGGGGGGGGGGCTAAAAATTGCAAAAAGTTGGTCACGTAGTATGGGTACGTTCCCTAACCACTGCCGCAGTGGTTAGCGCGTTTGCCCGGAAAGCAAGAGGTCCTGGGTTCGAGTCCCAGAGGTGTCAATATGTTTTTGTGATTTTTCTGTTTCCAGATTTTCGATTGAGTTTCGCTTATATTGTCTTCATTTATTTTTAAAAAATTAACAATTTCTAACGGCGCATAGGCAATTTGGCGGGTGAAAACTGTTTCCACAAAATAAGTTGTTTTTTTTTATGTACTTCTATGTATAACTTTGAATAGAGATGTGAAGCTTGATTTAATATGGATCTTCCACTTTTTGTTTTAGGGTTGTCACTAGAGCAATAACGAAGTTGTAACGATTTTTGTAACACGCGTTAGCTTGAAAACAAGCTTATTGTACTTAGACTGATATTGTTATATTGTCGTGTAAACAAGCTTAGGGGTCGGAGTGGTTAAAGTTAAACATAACGTACGTCATAATCTACACATTCACAGATGGCGCCAATTTAATTATTTTAGGTTTTAAACACTTTTGCAAGTTATCCTTTAAAATATTAAGATGAATTAATTGATTGTGCCCGTACATATTCAATGTGAATTAGAATCAATAGTATTGTCCATTAACTCACCCAAATCCAAGAAAGGCTGACAAGTAAAATTTTGTATCGGTTATTCAATCCAATATTGTATTTATTAGTCATAGAACCTTGAAAGAATATCACCAACCTTGGAGCAAAATGATGTAGTGTCAATCTCTTCTGATTTGTATTCATTTATATTGAATACTCCGTATTTGATGTCCTTGGGTTCTGAGTTCATGAAATATGGTTCAAACGCCTCTGCCACCCATCGCTTCATGGGCTTATTCTGAAAAAAAAATTAATAATAGTAAAGGGTAAATAAATTTGGGTAGGTAGGTACTTTATTGCAAAACTTTCTTCATGATAAATAAATGTGTTCTATTTTTAAAGTTAGTAAACAAAATAGAGGGAGTTGGTTTTGACAGCTTGCTTATTAGTGGTAAAATATATTTTAGGAGGGAAATGAGGGTGAAAAGGTGAGGTTAAGAAAATGTTGAAACTGTTTGGGGAGGTTTGATTAACTAACTAACAAACTTACCAGCGCACCTTTTTCCGCAGGGGTAGGCAGAGAGGATGGACCGCCAAACAATTTGGTCTTGGCACACACTATTTGCCTCACTCATATTTATACATCGTCTCATACATACTCTTCTATTATTCTGATTTTTGACATGGCCCGACTCATTATGTATATGATTTACTCAGTATATGATTTACTTCTGGTGCCATATCTTCTTTCATTCGCTCATTCGCTCTACATGCCCAAACCATTTGAGGGTCCCTTTCTTAATTTTACTCATTACACTTACATCAGCCTTGCATTCTTTGCGGATCTCCACATTTCTCACACAATCATACATGGTTTTACCAAACACACGCCTCAGGGATCTCTTTTCACCTGCATTCAGTCTACTTTCATCCTTCCTCTGTCAATTCCATGCCTCACTGTCTTCTTTTGACAGTTTTTTATTAGCGGCAACGGCATTCATTCCTCCATTAATGGAGTTACCAGCATTTACCCTTCTTTCAGTATCTCTATCAGCCTTCCAGTCTCTCATAAACATACTACCCAGATACACAAACTCATCTGTGTACCTGCTCCAAGTATTCATTAACCCCTCCGCAACGTAAGCAGATATAAGCGTTAAAAATAGGACATCAGTCAAGTACAATAAGCGTGTTTATACGTCAGCGTGTATGTTTCCATAGAAATCGTTCTAACTCCGTTATTGTTTTAGTTACATCCCTAAAACAAAAAGTAAAAGGTCGATAGTAGATCAAGCTGCACATCCCTATCAAGTTGTCTATAGAAATACATAACAGGAATCAGCTGTCAATCGTGTAGTTGACAAAAATATTTACCTGCGCAAATTTGCTACCGGCAGCTCCACCGCGCTCCACATTTTAAATTTTATTAAATATTTTTATATGAAATGATAAAAAAGTGAGGTGACAAAAGTGTTTATTACACATATATACAATAGAATAAGTATTGTTGTTTACATAATCTGTGATTTTAGTACCGTTTTCACATAAAAACATCATGTGAGTCATTTTTACCTATTTTTAATGTTTGCATTCTAAATTTTAATATTTACAAAGGCTAATATTTATTTGCAATAAAATAATTTGAAAGTCTATTCTGTAACCTTTCTAAAACAGTTTTTACTATTCGGCTACGTTCAGAAATGTTTCATTTATAGAGCTTTAATTGTGAAGCGGTAATAACAAAAAATTTTCGAAAAATGTCATTTTGTTAAAGACACCAAAAGCGAATATTCTCGAAAATTCGGAGGGGTTAACAACTATAATGCAAACTGTTTTTGTACTCTCTCTTTCAAACTTTAGGCTACATGACTTTAGACTTATTTACATTCATAATTAACTTATTCTTCATACATACTTGGTTCATCCTAGACACGAGAGACTGTAGATCTTCCATAGTGTTAGAAATCAGCACCGCATCATCAGCATAGAAGGTACCCTACCATTGTAACAATTCAGGTGCCAATGCAGAAATAAACTCAGTAATGAACCGATTGCACAGTGCAGGGAATAAATATTACATGAACACCGATGGTGCTGAATGTCTATCAGCCTATAAAAACATTGTTATTAAATCTGTATGTCTCTTGATGTTTATAAATTTTCAATATGTAACGAAATTTATATGAATGTGCATCCTGTATCTTACTGTTTGTTGTTTTAAGTTAAAAAAATTATACTGGTACTTATTTTAATTGTTATATCTCTTAATTCTTTGATTATATAAAATGTATTATTAATTTTATCATATGTAAAAGCCCTAATTGGGCGTGTACAAATAAATAATAATAATACAACAAGGATATCGAGCAGGAGAAGAAGAGAATGCTTGAATTTATTATAAGTCACTGCCGCAGTCAGAACACTGAATTGAGAAATAAGTTCTTACCTGCGATATTTCGGCAGCTTTAAATGAGTGTGTTGTGTAGGTGAAGACGTACACCAAAAGTGCAACCATCGGCACAGTGCTGATGCATATTACAATTGGCAGCCCGAGGAATATAAAAGATACTGCCGCAGCCAGAACCATGAGTTGCAAAACCACCTGAAATCAACAAAACTTCAGATTTTACGTCCGGGTTAAATCTTCTCCACAGGAAAAACTAAACCCTTTCACACACTTTTCCACAAATAATCATCTAGTCAATTCATGCTATGAAATTGCTCTATATAAGTATAATAAATACAGAATAATACAAGAACAACATGTCAACCTACCAAATGGGAAAATAATTCACCGATTCCAGATATTTTCAAATCAGAGGGTTCGGCTCGGTGGAACTCCTAATTGGACCTATAAATCCTACTAATCCCTCAATATAAATATTTAAAAAATCTTTTGTAATCCTACATGTATTTAAAATGACGACTTTTGCATTTTTATATATAAATTCTTTGACAAATCTAATATGCCTAAATTTTGAATGAGAGGGCTAGGAATAATGCCAGTAGCCGAAATAACAAATGGTAATATTTTTATAGTCTGAGAATGCCAAATTCTTTTAATCTCATTTCCTAAATCTGTACATTTTCTTATTTTTTCAGAAACAGATTTTTTTATATTACAGGAATATTCATAATATGGTACTATATTACGGCAGTCAATCAAGTTATGTTTAATTACTAAATTTTGGTGAATTATTTTTAAAACCTGATTGTGCCTAAATGTATGCTCGGACGGTGCTAATACAGAACATCCCGATATAATATGTTCTATAGTTTCCGGAAAAGCCAAACATTTTCTATATAAATCATCAATTTGATTTATATCTTTGATTATATGCTTCCTATAATTTTTAGTATTAATTACTCTATCTTGAATGGCAAGCATAAATCCTTCTATTTCTGCGCTCAACTCTCCAATACTCAATTTTAATTATTGGAATAATTAAAATCATTTTTCCTCAGTAAACTATCCGAAGTAATTATCATAATCACTGTAGCATTTTTCCTCAGTAAACTATCCGAAGTAATTATCATAATCACTGTAGCATTTTTCCTCAGTAAACTATCCGAAGTAATTATCATAATCACTGTAGCATTTTTCCTCAGTAAACTATCTGAAGTAATTATCATAATCACTGTAGCATTTTTCCTCAGTAAACTATCTGAAGTAATTATCATAATCACTGTAGCATTTTTCCTCAGTAAACTATCCGAAGTAATTATCATAATCACTGTAGCATTTTTCCTCAGTAAACTATCCGAAGTAATTATCATAATCACTGTAGCATTTTTTTTACAATTAACAGCAAAATATTAATTGATGAATTAATTTTTGAATAAAACTTCATAGAATGTAGGGGGAAGTAAAAATAACACATATATCTACCTACTATACATTTTTACTAGCAAGATTACAATGATCATCAACTCTATTTGGGACTAAGAAAATAAAGAAACAAACGGAGGAAACAATACAACATTGTTGATTGGGAATAATCGAAGTAGGTACTTCTGACAAATGTCCTATTTGATTGTCTTTTAAAAAAGGGAATATTCCGTATTATCCATGAGGCGGGCTTATACGTTTTTACCCAAAATATTAATAATTATTATTTATGCATTAAACCGCTTACTTATTAATACGAAAAACTTTTTATCCAAACAGTTAGATTTAGCTTTATTATTACGAAAAGTGAGTATTTATGTCGGGGGAGACCAAAAAACATGCTAAAAATATGCATTTAACATTTTAATTTTGTTAAAATTAATTGACTAGCGCGGTAACGCCATGTTTATTCATCGTTTTTATTTTAACATTTCATCAATGCTGCCAATCATAGAATAATTATTTTTGCGTAAAACAAAGTGAATGCATCATTGACAAGTTTGTACCAGTATTTATAACAGTAGAACATGGAAAGAAATGTATTAAAATAATTACACAAACCCGCTAGACAAACCCTGCGTAGCCAAACAAACCATTCAAAACCTGGGATGTTTTTTAAAAGCATGATGAAAATGAGTTTATTTTATAAGATTGGTACATCCGACAAATGTCATATTTGATTGTCTATTAGTTAAAAAAGGAACATTCCGTATTATCCGTGCATCAAACTTCGACAACACGAACGTTCCGTATTATCCGTGAGGTGGACTAACGGCATATTTACCTAATAATTTATCTGAAATGTATTCAAATAAATAATCACAACAAATGTGACGTGCCCTTAGAGAGTTAATAGCAAAAAATGCTTAAAATTATAAATTCTGTGAATGGCAAACGTGTTTCTCGTCTGTAAATGCTTATAAACTGTCAAAAATAGTACCTAGCTTGAAGCCAAGTGTTATTTTTTGCGTGAGAAGCGAAATTTGGCAACTTTATCTTAATTTGATAGCCATACCTCTTTGAACAGGAACGTCACAAACGCCGAGGAAGTGTATGAAAGAATCGACTTCCTCAATAACTCTTGACAGGCGATATTGTCAGTTTCCCTGTTGTATTCACGAATTATTATAACATTCTTCATGGTTGAACGTGTGATTTGAGATTCAAATTGAGGCTTTATGTATTATTATGCAAACAGATATAGTTTTAGTGCTTTATTTATCTTTCAAATCTTTGAGTAAATGAAAACAACCTAAAATCTCTCCTTGAACGTAAACCAAACCAAAACAAAACACTGCCAGTGACGTTTGAAGAACAGTGTAGCCATCTTAGAATTTTTATTCCCGCTGAAACCTATTCCTACCGGAAAATCCGGTTGACACTCGGTGTTGACCATAATATTATTGAATACTAGCCATATATTAGCGTAATAATACTATCAGAATTTTTTCTCATCCTGGAGGGGCGGGGGAATTCTCCTTTTTTGACGTTTCAAGACCTTCCAGTCCGCTAGATATGACGGGAATCCAACAAGATAGCAACACTGTTGAAAATGTCAGAATCATGCCCAGTGTTGCCATCTTGGAATATAAATTTCCGTTAAACCTACAGGAAAATCCGTCGAAATTTCGTCGAACGCCCGCTGTTGATCATATTATTTAATATTTTCGCAGAATGTTTCAGGGATAAAAATTTCTCTACAAGGGCACCATTATCAATGTAGCCAACTCAGCTCCTTTATGTATTTAGCTCCAAAATGAGGTCATCAGCTTCAAAAAAAGTGGTTTAGCGTCTTCGCTCGTTTTGTTCAGATAAACTTGCTCCTATTTTTATTCAACTCATGAATGTTTGACAATTATTTTCATTAACAGTTATTTTCTTAGGAAACAGTCATTTTCATATTGAAAATATGATTTTTTTTACCTCAGACTTAACCTAGCCGCCCCCCCCCCCCCCACCCTTTCTTTCTTCACAGAATTTTTCTACAACTATTATGCTTAGAGTTTGGCCTGAGGGTCACACCAGAGCTGTGCGTGGTTAGGTTTATGGCCGAAACGTACATGTAATAGCATTAATTTGTTGAAAAATTATCATTCTCACGGGGCGAAATGCATGGCTTGGGATAGAACTTTGAAAGCCGTTCACTCGGGACCTATGGCGCCAAACCTCCTGAAATCTTGGATTTTTACTGTAAATTATGGTTTCATTAGAAATCAATGACAAAATGTGAAATGAACAACATTTGCGGAAATTTTTTTTTGTTTCCATTCAAAATTTTAATGTTTAAAATTTTTATTGTATTTTGATTTATGAAATTTGAAATTGCATTTTATCACCTTTCAAAAAAAGTTTTTAGTTTTCGGATGCATTCAGAAATATTGCATTTATTTGGATTTTAGTACAAAGCGGAAATATTTTTACCTTCCGACAAAATAGGCTCGAGTCCTGAAGGGTTAAGAGAGTACCAGACTGATAAGTTTTAAGATTTTCACGGCCAAAAGCATTTTCGTTATTTGTTTTTGGGGTGTTACGCCGTGTTGCGCTACCTCCTTCTTTAGCCAACGTTTCGGACATCGTTGCAGTGTCCATCATCAGGGCAGATCCGGCAGATCTGGTAGAAAGAGAGTACCAGACTGTTTTAAATTTGAAAAAGACAACTAGAAAATAATTTCATTTTATAAAAGTTGGAATAAACTAATTTTTAATACCTTATATATAATTTGTTGTACATTTATGAAAAATAGAAAAAATATTTCTCTGAATATAAGTATATAAATGACAGAAATGCACATTTTTTCATAAATATATTAAAAAAAATATCTGGTTTGACAGTAAAATTTACAATAGCAAAAAACAAGCAATTGGTTCAGGAGTACCAGATTGCACATTCCAAGTGTTAAGATGAAAACCGGGCGGCATTTTATTCATGCAAATATATTCCCCAGTTCCCTTTCTAGATTTTGACACTAGTGAAAATGTTAGTTGGTGAAATATAGATATCGACCACTGATATGTCTTGACGCTACTTCTTGCGGTCATAAGGACCCTCCAAAATTCCTTTAAATTGCCTGGTTTGAATGCCATCTATACCTTCAGGATACAAACTAGACCGTGTATTTATAAAAATAATTAATTTTTTTCTTTTTTTTTTACAGTGAATGCCGCACAAGAATCTCAAATGCTCCCGTCTGGAGCCAGTGAGACTATGGCATCCCCAATTTGGGGTATGTTGTGAGGCTGAAGGTAGTGGGGAGGGGAAGGAGATGGGGAAGAGGAAGGTTGGGAAGTACCTGGCTATTCAGATCTGGTCACCAAACACGGCTAAAGCCATTTTCAAGCAACTTTTCAATTCTGAATGGTGGTCTTACAACAGGTTGATACTGATAGTATCTTTCACTCAGGAACATGCCGCAAATATACTATATATTATTTTAAATGAATTAATTGTGAAATAACACAAATTAATCAGATAAAATTTATTTGTGCATGCCGGGTTCGAACCCGCGACCTCCGGATTGTGAGTCAAGAGTCTTACCCACTGGACTACGGAGGTCGTCAAATAAATACATTTATTAAAGGAAAACAATCACTTTGTTTGTAACCACGATTTATTGATTTTATTTTTATTTACCGACCGGTTTCGCTTAATACAAGCATCATCAGGGTATAAATTAAAACTGATGAAAAAATACATTGTGTGAGCTTATATATACATACAGACAGAGACAAAACATAATATAAAGTAAGAGTGAGAGAGTGTAATTAACATCCTACATAGTGATAGAGAGAAAGAGACGGGTATATCTAATGAATAATTACATTATATCTACAATCTCTCACTCTTACTTTATATTATGTTTTGTCTCTGTCTGTATGTATATATAAGCTCACACAATGTATTTTTTCATCAGTTTTAATTTATACCCTGATGATGCTTGTATTAAGCGAAACCGGTCGGTAAATAAAAATAAAATCAATAAATCGTGGTTACAAACAAAGTGATTGTTTTCCTTTAATTAATATGTCAAACCACAAAGTGACTGCTTTCTACCAAAATACATTTATAGTATACGTCACTATTTGGGGTACCGGGCTTCGCTCAAGGAGTTGATTCAAGATTGAACTGACATTCGAACCAACGACACATCTTGCTTTATGTACCCCTACATACAAAAAAAGGCTTTGAATGGTCCGTAATGTTCCAGAACATTCCACAACATTCAAGAGTGTTCTGGAATGTTCCACAATGATTTATGATGTTCCAGGATGTTTCTGAACATTCCAGACTATTCCCGGACATTCCAAAACATTCTGGAATGTTCTGAAATATTCAGGATTTTTCTAGAAATTTCTAGAGGGCGAAACTTCCAGCCCTAAAGGGCTAGCGAGACTATCAAGCGGCTTGGCTCAATCACGTAGTTTTTTGTCTATGGCTAGAGTTTTGACCGCATTTTGACCGTCTCCAGAGGTGGCTTGACGCTTGAGCCAAGCATTGCGCAATAATCTACGTTATTGCGCAACGCTTGAAGTGAATTTATATTTTTTGAGCGTAGACAACAAATCATAGACAAATAAGTATCTGAGTGGTGATTTTAGATATTAAGTATCACGTAAAACGTTTATAAAAATTAGATTAAATTATTACAAAATAGGTATTAATTGTTTTTGTGTTTAATGTGTAGAAATCCATCGGATTTTTCTTTTCAATTAATGTAAATATAATTTAATGATGTTATTACGTCAATGTTATATTAAAATATTAATATATAACATTTATTATAACATAACAAATAATTCTTTTTCTTTACTAGATTCCATCTCGCACAAAAATCACTTTCAACTACCGAAAATGACAAGAAGCCATAGACAAAGGAGTAATATGTTCAAGTGCCTCTCGACTGAAAAATCGTCTAGGCATAGACTAAGGCTTGGCTCAACGGCTTGAAGCGCGCATCAAGCTGTTGAGGCAAGCATTCATAGACAATAACGGAAAATAAATTTACGTGCTGGCCATGGAACTAAGATTGAAGGGAAGCGGCAATACTTTCGGAATATTACGGGGATAAGCGAAAAACCTATGTAGCTCTCCAAATTTGTAGCCGTCTAGTGGGAGGGGATAGAAACGGGGAATGTGGCTAGCTTGCGGGGGGAAGGCGGCGCTCTGGAGATAAGGGCCGAACTGTGAATGGGAATCATTATTATTTTTATATTTTTTAAACTTTCGTTAATTTTTTATTACATTTTGGACATAAAATATAATAGCTTAATTGAAAAATAAGTAATGAAATGAGGAAAGGGTAGTAACAAGGAGACTGGAGACTTATGTGTTGTTTAATTTTTATTGTTCCCTATACAAGTTATTTTAAGTTACCTTCATCTACTAGGACGTACTTAACTCATTTTTTGCGAAATCAAGATTTGTGAAGCGCTTGTCGAAATACATCGGCCTCACTTTTCACTTGACAAGTGCAAGTGGGTAAAAAAACTAGTGTTATGAACTCACTGTAACTCAAGGCACCATTCCTTGGTGCTATCATTGCTTAACTCATCAGTTTGAAATAGATTTTAATTTATCATATAAATAGTAAGTATGGTTTTTTATACGTATTTTATAAAATCAACAGACTTGCAGTGAAAATTTTTGTGCGTTCTATTCTGATGTAAGCTGGTGCTTGAGTTTTAAGAAAGGAGTGCTCGATATTAATCTAATAAAAGAACTGTATTTACAGTTTTACAATGATAACAAAAAAAATAAGTGATAGGAACAAACACTGTTTGACTTATTTGCGTGGGCAAATAAATTTTATTTGATTAATTTGTGTTATTTCATAATTAATTTATTTAAAAATAATGTACATATTATTTTATACTAGCAGATCCGGCCACACGTCTCTGTGGCTAACGTAAAAAAATGCCACGCCATTACCCAACCTTTATAACCAACGCCATCTGTTAAATTAAATCCACACCGCCCATTTGCCAGCCCATTGCCCGCTGCCCGCTGCCGCTTAACCAGATATGTTATATATTTCAATAAATTTACACAAAACCTTGACAAATTATATACCTAAACCTTTCTCATGAATCACTCTATCTATTGGTGAAAACAACATGAAAATCCGTTTGGGTAGTTTTTGAGTTTATCGCGAATAGACAGACAGACAGACGCGGCGAATAACTTTGTTTTATAATATGTAGAGATATACCATATAATATATCACAAGAATCCCAACTGCTTCCGTCTGTAGCATGTACGTTGTGAGGCTGAAGGTAAATGGTGAGGGGAAATAAATGGTGGAGAGAAAGCTGGAGAAGTACGCGGCTATTCAGATCTAGTCGACAAACACGGCTAAATCAATTTCAAGCAATATTTCAATTCTGAATGGTGGTCTTACCTACGCCAGAGCGATACTGAGAATGTCTTCCACCTGGAACGTGCCGGAAATATATCTTATAATGTTTTTAATTATAAAATGTTGAAAACACAGATCAATCGAATAAAATTTATTTCGGGATTTGAACCCGCGACCTCCGGATTGTTAGTCAAGAGCTTTACCCCTCGACCACGAGGGCATGTCAATGTGACTTTTACATAACAATACAGTGATTATAAACTTTGAATTAACGTTGTAAACATATGTAAAAGGAGTGGTAAATTAGTAGGAAGAAAATCTAAAAATAACAGTGCAAAAAAGACAAAGTAAAAATTTAAAAAAATGAATAAGCTAAATGATAAAAAACATATACCTATGACATGTTTGAATCACAACTTTATATTTGTGCGTTATGATTAATAAAAACATAAAAGTTTTTTGGTAATTTTTAATTATTATAATTTAAGTTGACTGATTCGGCCCAATGGCAGTCGGAGTTCACGTGATAACATCGGGCTCATGGCGATGGCGGTTGAAATGAACACGCCGAAAATTATAAAATGTATATTTAAGCTATGTTTAAACACTTACATGTGAAAGGTAAGACTGTCTTTCTTCTTAAAGGTCTTCATAGAACTACTATTACACAATTTTACGGCACAGTGGACCATTTTTCTATGTTTTATGAACGTTTTTCTGTGAGCTCTATGCGCGACCGAGGTGTAAAAGCCAATGTCAGCCATCTAAAAACCGTTCGGTAAAATTTTTGAAAAGGCATGCTTTGGGCAGAGGGGCACACTTTACGTGCCGTCTCTCTAGTATCCATACTCTTAGGTGCTGGCCGTCAAGCCGATTGATAGTCTACAAGCGTTCTGGCAAGCATTTGTCTATGCCTAGATGTGATTTTCGATAGTTTGTTTGGTTTATTTATGGTTGACAGTGAATTTTGTGCGGCTGAAATAAAATGGAATATAACGGAGACAAAGCATTCTTAGCTCTTGGGTTATCTTTGTATTTTAATAAAAATAAACGAATTTGGTGTCAAGAATGGTACAATTTGTGATCCCGCTTTACTCATAAGCATTTACAGAGCGTATTACAGGCACGGCACCAAATGATTACTTACACGCATTTTTTCAAAATAGATGATCGTACTTACGAAGCATTGTTGTATATTTCCGTTGATATTATGAATAAATGTTATAATTAATATTTTAATATAACATTAATTGATAAAGTTGATAAAGAAAAATTATTATTAAATTTACGATAAGCCGCCGCACTTTTAATAGGCACAGATTTTGGAAAGTACACTATTTTTAAACTTAGTTACCGCAAAACACATCGGTTTCAGTCAGGACCGGTGGAAAAATATGCATTTAAATTTACATTTCATAAACAACAAAAAAATTGTAGGTACGTAATTTCTCGTTACGGCTGACGCTTTCATATACCAATCCCGGCTGACGCTGATGTTTCGTATTACTTTATTTTGCATTCTGAATTCTGAACAACTTCCACTATTTCCAGGGTACCAATCGATAAATATTAAAAAAAGATTGCTCTATGGCAAAAATCACATATATTCTAGGAAGGTACTAACTAAAGCTACCGTACAAATTTTCAAAATAATTTATTGATAAGCCGCCGCACTTTTAATAGGCACAGATTTTGGAAAGTACACTATTTTTAAACTTAGCTACCGCAAAAACATCGGTTTCAGTCAGGACAAATTTTCATAATATTAAGAAAAAGATTGCTATACGGCAAAAATCACGGTAATTTTTGGAGATCGCTGGCAACGGTTAATATGCACTTTAAAAAAAAAACCTTTTAACTCACCTTAATTACATTAAAAGGCAACTATTTGCATTGGAGGAAGTGGAAAATATTTCATTCTAAATTTTGATTACGTGAAATTAAAATTAGCTTTCGTCTTGCGAGATTGTACGCCAGAACCACAAACCATGTTACACAAACCTAGCGTAGCCGCTAAACTACTTGAAAACTGGGATGTTTTTCTTGCCTTGACGCGAGTAGGCGTTATAAAGGGGCACTTTCTTTTGTATCACAAACCATGTTACACAAACCTAGCGTAGCCGCTAAACTACTTGAAAACTGGGATGTTTTTCTTGCCTTGACGCGAGCAGGCGGTATAAAGGGGACACTTTCTTTTGTATCATAAACCATATCACACGGTTAGGTTAGGTTATTAGGTTAGATTATTAAGTTAGGTTAGGTTATTAGGTTAGGTTAGGTTAGGTATATAAAATAAGGCGTTCTCCAACGACATTCAGAAATTTATAATTGAGAATTATAATAAAATGTATTATTACACATATTCGTTAGACAAGCACTGCTCTCTTTACAAAACGAAAAAGAAGAATGTGTGCGCGTTTTTTATATATTTTCGATCATTTTTCTTTTGTTTATGGTTCGTTAAATTTAAATGCACGTTTTTCCGCCGTTCTCGACTGAAACAGATGGTTCTTGTGGTAATTAAGTTTGGGGTTAGTTTATTTTTTAAATATATGCCTATTAAAAGTGTAGTGGCATGCGGCGTCTAGTCGTAAATTTACCAAATTATTTATTACCTATTTCTCAGATGTTCACAAGACCTAAACAATATTTTAAATCAGTCAAAGCAGTTTCATCATTAACAATAAGAAAACAAAAAATACTTGCAGAACTGAATACTTAATAACATTAATAGCAGTTACAATATTATTAAACAATGAGAGAAAAAAAATACTTGCAGAACTTAATAATAAATAATACTAGCTGGTACCCGGCATGCGTTGCAATGCATTCAAAGAAATAAATTAATTCTCCCTGCATGTCCTTTCCCGTGCGTCCCAGTTGAGATCCCGAGACCCTTTCCGAGAATACTGCACAAGAGTCCCAACTGCTCCCGTCTGGAGCCAGTGAGACTATGGTATCCCCGATCGGGGTATGTTGTGAGGCTGAAGGTAGTGGGGTGGGGAAGAAGATAGGAAAGAGGAAGGTGGGGAAGTACCTGGCTATTTAGATCTGGTCACCAATCACGGCTTATGCCATTTCAAGCAACGTTTTAATTCTGAATGGTGGTCTACCAGGCCGATACTTAGAGTATCTTCCAATCTGGAACGTGCCGCAAATATACTTTATATTATTTTAAAGAAAAAAATTGTGAAATAACACAAATTAATCAAATAAAATTTATTTGACATGCCGAGATTCGATCCCCCGACCTTCGATTTACGAGTCAAGAGCCTTACTTACGTCAATTTTTCTTTCCGTAAGATCTTTCCACAAAGTATCGGAAGACTTAAAAAAAACTTTCAATTCCTTCCCCTCCCTCCAATTTTCTTTCTGGAAGAACCTTCTATAAAGTATTAGAAAACTAAAAAAAAAGATGAATAAAATAGGTAAAGTGGTTCTGAAGTTATAGCGTGACCAAGGGAAGCAGGGATTCATTTGTAGAAATCCATCTGATTTTTCTACAAATTAAGCACAAAAACAATAATTAAAAACGTAGAAATGCATCTGATTTTACTTTTAAATTACCTAATGTAAATAACATTTACATTAATTTAAGAGAAAAATCAGATGCATTTCTACAAATTAAACACAAAAACAATTAATTCTTATTTTATATTAATTTATCTAATTTATAGAATTGTTTCATGATGCGTAAAAAATGTAACAAATTTTGAAAAAAATCTTTTCTTTTATGTCGAAGAACGCTAACTATTAATGTGCATGGGGTCCTACTTTATGATTCTGCGATTGTTTCGAAAATGTAATTAATTTCAAGAAATGGCCAAGATCACCTTTAATGAGTGATAGCCAAATAAATAATTTTAAAAAAATATATCAATTCGCATCAAGCTCGCCGCCAGCACGTAGCTTGCTTCAAGCGTCCTCGGTAGACTGTCAGAACGCTTGGCTCAAACCAAGGCCGTAGCCAGAAAAAAATTTCGGGGGGGGTTTTGTTTGGTGGAACAGTGTTTATAGAAATACGTTAAGTTTTTTTTTAATATTTATTTTAATAAAAGAAATTAAATGGTGTTACTTATTAATCTTATCACATATTTTTATAATTACAAAATTAAATTTAGTTTTCTAGCTTTCTTTGCAGCGAACAAATCAATTACCTCCTCGGTGTCAATGTTAATTTCGGGGGGGGATCAATCCCCCTTGATCCCCCCCCCTGGCTACGGCCTTGGCTCAAACGAAAACTACGCGCAGTGTTGCCAGCTTAACAAAAAACTACGTGCTTGAAAGAAATTTGTATTGATAGTGTCGGAATCTCTTTATATCTTCAAAAGCACACCCTTCAGGTAGACACGGGAACCTTTTTTTTTTTTTTAATTTTACACAATTTATGTAACATAATATAGCTTATATATTTTATACACTCTCCTAATAAATGCTTGTGTTTAGGAGAGGACAACTTGTTAATAACTTAAGAATTATTTAAAAAAAATCCTTATCACAAACTTAAGAATTTAACTTGTGAAGAGATTTAGTCTTTTAACCTTTTAACCACTAAAAAAATATACCTAAGCAGTCGTCCCCACGCGGCACTTTCTTTTTCGAATGTCATTTTTACATAGACCCTTTTAGAAAACAAAATCATTGTCTGGATTAATCCTAAAAACATTAATAAATCTTGATAACATCATCCTCCAATATCGAAGTATCAATAAACATTAATTTGAGATCAACTGAAATGAAGATAACGTTATAATTGCGTTAATATAAACACGCCATGAATATCAACAAACAAAGCAATCTCTAACATGGCCGCTTCTAGCAACGTATGACGTAACATATAGATACCTACTTGCTCGTGTAGTGAAATACGAGACGCGTCAAGAAGGGCCACTGCGCCGATGCTCTATTTTTATTAATTGTTTTTGTGTTTAATTCGTAGAACTCCATTTAATTTTTTGTTTTTTTTTTTCAATTTAATTAAAATTTAATTTGATAATGTTATAATGTTTGCAAAACCATTTTCAAACTGTAAACTGAAACAGCTGTAACAAAAATACACACTAAAATACTTGCAGAGCTTGATAATAACGTTATCAATTTTAATTTTATCGAATTTTAAAAGATGCTATGGTTTTAGTTTATAGATACTTCTATAGTTAACATTTTATTGATATTTATGTTGTGAAATTATTTTATATTGTTTTCACTGATAAATTTGCATTAATAAGATCGACATTTTACGGCAGTAAATCGCCGTAAAACGTTAATTTATGCGGTTGATATCGACCTAATTCGTATTATTATTTTATAAATCTAAATTGGTTTACACCGGATTGCCGTATTTTTACGAATTTACTTCGATTATATGGATTTAAAGAGCCGGCTGCGGCGGAAATCGGCCGCAAATTTCTATTTTCGAGGAAATTTACCGTATTTTTACAAATTTACTCGAAATATCTGAATTCACAGGGCCGGCCTCTATGGAAACGGCCACAAATGTTTGATTTAAACAGAAATGGTGGGTATTTTTACGAATACTATGAACATCTTAATTAGAATGGACGCCTGCAACGGAAATCTGCCGCGAAATTTCGATTTACGCGGAAATATCGTATTTTCTGTGAATCAAACGGGTATCTAAATTTAGAGGGCCAGCCACGACGTGATTCGGCTGCGAAATTTCGATTTACGCAGAAATATTTTGTATTTTTACGAATTTACTTCTAATTCCCGAATTAGAATGGCCGCCTGCAAAGGAAATCCGGTGCGATATTTCGATTTTAGTATTTTTGTAAATTTATTTCAAATAGGTATCTAAATTTGGTGGGGCGGCCGAGATGGGATTCGGTTTCGGAAATTTCGATTTACGTGGAAATATATTGTATTTTTACAAATTTACTACGAATATCTAAGTTTTAAGAACCGGTCACGGCGGCAATCAACCGCAAATATTTGGTTTACGCAGAAAATATTCGGTATTTTTGCGAATTTATTACGAATAGGTTTCTGAATTTAGAGGGCCGGCTAGGTTGAGATGGGAAAGTCAAAGGTTCAGCAGATGAAGTTGTTGGCTGAACTGACGGGATTGAGACATAACTTTCATAATGCCCAACAAAAACAATATCTGTATCGTCATCAGTCATCACTTATTTCAAAAACACTTTCCGAATCTAACATTGCTTCAATATCAATTTCAGATAAGCCATGTGTCGACAATTTGAGTGTTGTTAAAAAAAAGTTTTAAAATTCATACGTAAACACACAAAACAAGATGTTTTTAAAATTGAATTACTCAATTTTTAAATAATACAACAATTAAATAATTATGTACACAAAAATAAAGTAGATTTCAAAGTGGATATCGACGCACAAGTATTATTACTAATACGCTACGGGGTCCGCTCGAAAGAGACAATCAGATTCGCGCGCATTTTCAAAACTGAGACTGGCGGCTGGAGCCGCGCTCTCGGTTTTATTCATTTACCAAGATAATCAATTTGGGAGGCGGGAATGGGTACCGCCGCCCCGGGAACCTTTATTGGATAACCAACACCTCTGCCATAGGTCACCCCAAGTGGTTCGCTATGTTTGGTGATTTAGCAGAGGTGCCCGGGTTCATGGGATGAGGTGTGTTTAGGTCTGATGACCAGGACACACTGAACCCCAGATTCCTACCCACCCCTTAAACCCTTTTCCTTCCCAGAACCCTCCTCTCCTTCCTTTCCCTAAAAGACCCTCCACACAGCATCCCTAAAGATGACATAGGCCCTCAGGGAAATTATTTGCCTCAGGGCCTCCTGTGTGGAGCTTATGTAAAAAAAAAAAAAAAAAAAAAAACAATGAAGTAGTTGATAAACATTCTCAGAGAGGTCGCACCACAAATGAATATTCTTATTTTTAATATAAATTTCGATCGTATACGGCATACATGTGCTTAGAAAACGAAGTCGAAACTTGAAAATGACTGAAGTCAGCCGCCGCGCGGTGTGAACCACTTGATGAAATGACTTTAGTCAGCCGCCGCGGTGAAAAGATTAAAAAATTATTAGGGTAATTAAACAAGAAATGTACATAAAACATTAGGAATAACAAACAGTCAAAAATATATCTAGAGTAAGTTAAAATTGTATGGTGGTACTACTAAAATAAGATTTAATTTTTTTTTTATTATTTGTTGTAACTTTTTTCTGTTCGCATATCAGTGGGTAATTGATTACATAATTTTATTCCTTTATATACATAGTGATTCTGTGCTGTTGTGGTTCGTACGGGTGGTACATTTAGTCCACCAATAGAAGTATTCCTTATGCTAATATTTAGCAGTGGGATAATATTTTTATTAAAGATATCTTTGTGTAGCTGAAGTAGTGCTATTTTTTCGTAAATTTTTGTAAGTCGGGGAACAGGGAATTCTTGGAATATGTTTATTGTTGGGTAGTAATACAGTTTTTTTAGGATAATGTTTATGAGAATTTTTTGAATTGTTTCGAGTGGGAGAAGGGATGATTTCTTTATGGATAGGGGATGGAAGGCTACCACACCATATAACTCCCTTTATCGTACCGGGACTTATTTCTGAATTTTAGCAGCACACACATTGTACACTTTCTTTCATAATATGTATTGATTATCATTATTTATTTTTGAGGTATTATGCCGTGTTTCGCTACCTCTTCTAGCCAACTTTTCAGACATCGTTACAGTGTCCATCAACAGGGCAGATGTGAATGCAATGCAAAAATAAATAACGATAGTACTTTTGGCGGTGAAAATCTAAAATCATACCAGTCATAGAATATTTTCTCATACCACGGCTGTTGAAAAAATCTTTAAAATCGTTCAAGGTTTTGGAGGAAATATCAAGAGAATACATTTTGAATATTATATTTAGGTATAATCTACCTTAGTGCAGTTGTCCCTTTCGCTCAGTATTCCGCAGGGGGTAACAGGAACAGTGACAGCAACAATTTGGTAAAAAACCTATCATTTATAATTCTCGGCGCATGTATTTCCTTTTATGACTAGAACCACTCTTTCTTTCTTTGTAATATCGAGTACGTATTTTATTTTTCAAGCTCAACTTTTTTTTCATAGAAATGTCAACATTCTTGGGTATGAATAACCTGACAATATTTTTAAGATCTCACCACAGTAAAGGAAAAATGTTGCTTGTGTCGTGATTGACGACTTAGCCAGCCTAAAGGCATATCAATTTGTCCCCTAGTTAATTGCAAAGTCACAGAAGTGCGATAATGCTTTATTTGTAATGTATTTCATTTTCCTGCAGCTTGACGGCAATCTCGCTGAGTTCCCACAGTTTGGCTGCGCGCTTCTTGTCCTTGGAGATGTCTGACAGGTTCTCCTTCTTGCAGTCACTGAAGTATTCCCCTGTGACATGCTCCAAGTCTTTTGATACGCACAGCATTATCTGCGTCTGTGCTCCTTCCTCCACACTCTAGAAAATAAATTAGATTTAATTTACATGAACGTGAATAGTTAGTCTTCTTCTTCTTCTTAGGCATATTTCAGAGTGATGAGGATTGATGTGAAGTTTTCAATTTTTCAACGGCGTCCAATCGAAGCCAGAGTAAAGTTGACCTCCCAAAAACTGGGCGTACTGTACAGGGTCCGCAGATACTTTAATAGTACACAACTGCTAACCCTGTACAAAACGCAAGTGCATCCCACGGTTGAATTTGGCAGCCAAATTTGGCACGGTTGAAATGGACAGTCCGTTTGATAGATTCTCCCATCTTAAGAGTGGAAAATACTCTCAGTATCGCCCTGGTGTAAGACCACCATTCAGAATTGAAACATTGCTTGAAATGGCTTTAGCCGTGTTTGGTGACCAGATCTGAATAGCCAGATACTTACTAGATACTAGATACTAGATAGATACTTACTCTCCCCACTACCTTCAGCCTCACAACATACCCCAATTGGGGATGCCATAGTCTCACTGGCTCCAGACAGGAGCAGATAGTGACTCTTGTGAGGTATTCATATAAAAATTAAACAAATGGATTGCAATCTTTAGAGCACAGGTGGTGGATAGGAATGATGGTTGATGCTCCAAGGAACTAGAGTCATTTCCTCGGCACAAATGTGTAATCAGGAAACATGCCAAACACGTACCCGACATGTGTACACGGTTGGCATTTGTCACATGAGAACACGGGTCGCTTCTTTGACCCATTTTTGAGTTCAACAGCTGTAATGGTTTGCCGGCCTCTGTATCTCCTCGTTCCTATAACATGGGTCTCTTAGACCAAATTTCACTCCTTCCTCTCCACGAAGAGACCCTCCACACAGCATCTCAGACGATATAGGCCCTGAGGGAAATTATTTTCTTGAGGGCCTCCTGTGTGGAGTTATAAAACATACACAGTACCATGGCCGTATTTACACTTTTCATCAGTATAGGCCACTTCATTTGCGCCGCCCCTTCCTCCTTCTTAGAAGTTGCCACCTACCATGATCACTCACTTGTGGGCTTTTATTGGGTGACGCACAATTTTAAAAATAAATATTCATATAAATAATAATCCCATAAAAAATTGTAATTCAACACTTTTTTTTTACTAATAATTCATTCCTTATTTTATTTCTGAATACCTACTACCTAAACGTATATATATATTTATATATTATATATTTATATATTTAAGGAATGAATTATTAGTAAAAAAAAAGTGTTGAATTACAATTTTTTATGGGATTTTTTATTTGACAAAATCGTCAAAATTATATTAGCTTCATGGTTGCTTCTTCGCGTAGAAGATCCGAAGAGTAGAGTGTTTCTTGCGATAATGAAGACCTTTGGTATTTCTTCACTCGCTTTAAACAGGAAAAACTCCTTTCTCCAGAACAATTTGTGGCCGGAGTGCAAAGTGCGACGCGGAGAGCTGTATCCAAGTTTGGGTAAATGTTGCACAGAGATGGTCTCCTCAATATCTTTCCTTAGAAAGATTAAGTAATGATGTAGATTCAGGTTTCTCTGCCGTCTTATTAGAGGAAACGTGACCTTGAAAGTGTACCAATTCCTGAACTAAATCGTCTTCTAAATCATTGCACAAGAGACTGAGCTTTTTCTGAGACTCTGTGTTGAAAGTTCACCCATTTTTAAAAAATTATTTTTAATGAAATAATTAAAAACACTTTGTTTTTACCACAATAATCTTTATTTAAAAGTCAACATGTTTCAAGGACGATGTTCTCTTCATCAGGACATTTAATGTACTAAAACTAAATGATCAAACATAGAAAGACAGGCGTGGGTAGAAATGGAAGTAGTGGGGGAGGAGAGAGGTGGAAAGGGGAGGTGCTTAGAAGATGAACAAGGGGGAGGGGGGGGGGAGAGGTGGAGAAAGGGGGGTGCTTATAAAAACATAGACAAAAAATTACAATGGAAATATGTTTAGGGAGTTACACAAATTGTCCAGCCGGATGGCGACTTATAGTGCGCGGCAGTTGATATCTCCGTTATTTTTTTAGGAGAATATTTGAAAATTTTTGAATATACTCTTGAATGTAAAATGACCGCAAGGTATAAATAAAATATATATGTATATATATTCCTTATGTTAAAAAATCATGAAAATCACTAAAAATACGAGGTCCTCCACCTATTTTACGTGCAATAAAAGTAGCCCACTGCCAAAGCCTTTTTTGTGAAATATTCGCACCACAATCACCGGTCCCGCATTGGACTGTTGGGCATTGAACGACACAAATCTGCGCTCCCATACGGGACCACTGGGCGTCTAAAGGTTAATAGATAGAAAACTCTATCTATCCGCAGTGACTTTTTGTTGTTGTTTATAATCGTTCACAAAATTAACGGCTAGCGCCGCCCCCTGAACTCTGCCGCCCCTAGGCCGCGGCCTATAAGGCCTATTGACAAATCCAGGACTACACAGTACATTATATGCCGTGTCCGTTGTCTTGTTGCATCCCTGACTAAAAGACGTTTATGTATGTTGTGTCGTATAAATCTCTCCAAAAACATCGTCAATAGAAATTATGTCAAGAGTGGGTTAAAAAATGTGTGCTTTACCTTTCCAAAGGCGGTGGCGAGAAATTCCATGACCAGCTTTCTGAATGAAGGTTCATTTCTCATAATTTCAGTCTTAATACTCCCGGGGTGAAGGGTATTGACCGTTACTCCTGAAATAACCAAAAACATAATATCACTCTACTAATGTATAAAAGTAATTACTTAAAACACCTCCATAAAACAGTTGTAGACTGTCATCAAAGTATCCTCCCCAAAAATCACTAAAATGAGATGCTTGGAGGAGGTATCTCAGAACGATTTGTGTGTTCAACATAAATAACAAGGGTGGGTGTTAAATATAAATGGACAATGTAGAGTGGACTCGAGTGGGCATTCAATGTAGATGGACAAAATGGTGTGGACTCAAGTGGATATTCAATACGGATGTATGTACTATATTGAGTGGACTCGGATGGGTGTTCAATATAAATGGACAACACAGAGTGGTCTCAAGTGAGGTGTTCAATGTAGATGGACAATATAGAGTGGACTCAAGTGAGGTGTTCAATGTAGATAGGATTTATAGAGTGGACTCAAGTGAGGTGTTCAGTGTAGACGGGATTTATAGAGTGGACTCAAGTAGTTGTTCAATGTAGATGAACATTATAGAGTGGACTCAAGTGGGCATTCAATGTAGATGGACTATACAGAGTGGACTCAAGTGGGTGTTCAATATAGATTGCAAGAAGCTCTAATAATTGAAATAAGACCTCTTCTGGGCTGAATCCCAAAGACTGCTATATATGATGGCAATTATTGTCGAACTAATCAGATAGAGTTTCAAATGGAAAATCTTCAAATCATGTGAACTTGGTGTTTTGGAAAACTTAAAAATCAGTAAGCTTAACAGTAAATATTAATTAGTACCTTTTCCTTTCAATTTGTTGGCCAGCTCAATGGTGAAGTAGATGTTGCACAGCTTGGAGTTGGAAAAGTGATAGTCGTTCAAGTTGTCCAAGTCTAACTTGGCCCACTTGTGCATAACTGAAGATACATTGACAATGCGGCTTGGTGTTGACTTCCTGATCTTTCCTGGAGTATCATTCAATCAATCAATATACAGTGTCTCTCTAATCGGCCACCTTAATGGGCAGAATCCACACACGGATTCCTGCTAGAGACAGATCTGTCCGTCATGAGCCGATCCATGTGTGAATGTGTGCAATGGATAATCTCGCCGAGCATGACCCTATTCGCAGTTGGTTGATCTTGTGTTTAAAAAATGTTTTTTCCAGATTTCAGATCAAAGTTTCCCTCAATTTCAGATTTCCTTGAATTCCCCCTGAATATTTATTTTTATCCTAGGCAGGATACTAGATAATTTTAAAGTTCCCAGAATATTTTGAAAATTGCCAGATTGGCTTGAGAATGTTGACAACATAACTAAAATTTTAAAATTTTCTTACGTTTTTTGCTTTTTCCCTTTTCTCCAAGCAAGTTTTCTTCCCTATTTGTAGGGAAATTTCTCAAGGCATATCATCACTGGATGAGATGCTCGCCACACAATATTTTAACTGTAAGCCATTGTTACATAATCTTGTGTGGGTGTACATAATTGTATTTACATACAATATACCTACTAGTATATAATATGAAATAGGGGCTATAATTTAATAAGACATTATACTCTTTTGTTATGGAGAAACTTATGATAACTAAAACTGTCTTTTAATCTCAAATCTTGTCTTGTAATTTTTTAATTACACATTAAATGAAGTCTGGAATGGTTTCCTACGAACTGTTCTCACCAAGTAGAATATTAGTGAACAAGAAAGGTCCAAAGTGGTTGCACTGCAGCATGATGTGCAAGCCATCATCTGTGATCTTATTGCCCATGTCTGCTGCTCCCGCGTTGTTCAGGAGAATGTCGACGCGAGCCTCTTCCTTGAGTATGTCATTGGCGCAAGTACGCACGCTGGCTAGATCCGTAAAGTCCACGCGTTTCAGCTAGAAATCGTTAATTAATTGCCTAATCTGCAAGTATCTTAGAATCAAAAATTCATCCCAGAAAAAAGTTGGAGAAAAAACAAAATGTAATTTTTATGATAAATTTACAGGTTGTTAAGGTGCGTACTTGACTTACTTTAACTAGTGATTCCTGACAATATTTGGAGTAAAAAATGTAAATCAAATTTTGATCTCCAGTGACTTTTTTGATGACTTTTTTTTTCTTTCAAAAAATTTTTTCTTCAAAATCAAACAAAATAAAATTTCTTTCTCTTGTCTTCACTGGTCACTCAGCCGAGTAACCGACCAACCTCTCACCCCGCCTTCAAATGTCCAACACCTACCATTTTTTTACGTTTTTGTATAAAAAAAAAACATCAATTAATGTCACACGAGACCAAAATTTCATTTACATTTTTTACTCCAAATAGTGTCAGGAATCACTGGTTAAAGTAAATCAAGTACATCCCTTATCACCCTATCCGCCTTACTCATAATAAGATAATACGACGGTAATACGAACGGATTAGGTGAAATTTATACGACAATTTCATCTAACCTGTTCGTATTACCGTGGTATTATCTTATTCTGCGATTAAGAGTAAGGCGGTATATATTTATGTGTTTTATTTATACAGGGTGTCAGGGGTAAAGTGCACAAACTTTGGAAGGTGAGTCTACGTGATGGTGATAGTAGAAGTAAAAAAAGATAAATAACTTTGAAATAATTAATAAATAATCTCGAAATTCCAACGTTTTAAGGTAGTTTTGTAGTAAAAAAAAGTAAAATTGTTCAAATGGAAAAAATTATATTTTTATATGGAAAAATATTTTTATTTGGGAAAAAAATTGGAATTCCGATAAAAGTTATATTTCTTTTTTTCTTCTACCATCATTTCCCAAAGTTTGTGCACTTTACTCCTGAACATCCTGTGTTTATCGTGTAAAAAAAATACAAGTGATTTTTAAATGCATGCCTCACTGGGAAATTCCTGATTCAATTGGTCAAAATGAATTTGACCACTATTAAAAGTAAAATCAGTTTGAGTGACAAATTTTTTAAAGTTTAGTAAACTTTTATCTTTTTTGGGGATTTAATAAAATGATTTTTCCACTTTTGAAAAAATAATTATAGTTTTTGATCGAGATTAATTTTCCACATTAATACATTTTTCATAATTATTTTTCGACTAACCATCTTTGATTGTAATGTCGATGCATAAATATCATTTATTCATTGATGATTTATTCATGATTAATGGTAAAATTGGTTTTAAATATCATCAAATGAAATTGTTACCAAGATGGCAATGTTAAAACATGATTTCTTGGATAGGAAAGGTTTATTTATTTAATTGAGACTTTAAAATAGAAAAAATAATATTGACGAAGTGGGCACTTACGGTAAGGTTATTATTTCCCGTCTCCTGGATGATTTGTTGCCTGACCTTCTCCCCCTTCACCATGTCCCTGCAGGTCATCACCACGCGAGCCCCTCTCCGGGCAAAATCCCTGGCAGACTCCGTTCCAAGACCTGCAATAAAATCGTTTTAAAATTATTAAATTTAGGATGCTTGTGTGGGTACCGCCGCCGTGGGAATCATTTATTGGATAACCAACAACCCTGCCATAGGCCACCCCAAGTGACTTAGCAGGGGTGCCTGGGTTCGTGGAGTGAGGTTTGTCCGGGTCTTGGCGGTGGATGTTTCTGCCCATCAGCTGGATCGAGAGAGACTGGTTGAGGGAGACCTATTGACCTCTTCTGCAGGACTCTTTCAGAACATTGCCTTGCACAGCAGTGGGAGGGATGGATTAATATATCCATCACTTCCTACCCTACCCACCCCTCATACCTTTTCCTTCCCAGAACTTCATCTCCTTCCTTTCCTCAAAAGACCCTACACACAACATCTCCAAAGATGACATAGGCCCCCAGGGGCCCCTTGTGTGCTAAGGTAAAAAAAACTTCAAACTGAAAAATGGATTGATTCTTGGGTCAAGAAAGGAATGAAACAATTCTAAGTCAACCATCCAAACCCCAAACTACCTTTCCTACTACTCAATGGACAAAACTAGAAACTAACTGGGGAAGGGCTGTCAATTAACAGATTAGCCGAAGGAATTGTGAAGAAAATTTAAAAAGAACACCCTTCCATCCATATCAGATTTTTACTTTATAATAAATTGAGTAGGTACTCACCAGAGCTGGCCCCAGTCACGATGACAGTTTTTCCATCCAGTCGCTCCTTTCCCTTGAAGATGCCGACAGTATACCTGGTGTACAGCTTCAGCAATCCCAGGAGACCCAGAATTACTCCCACTATCATCACAGCACTACAACAACAGCATTACCACATCTTGAACTTCTGTTAACTCAATCAGGAAACGGCACAAAAACTGATCTATTGAACAATGTACTACAAGTAATGTAGACAATCAATGAAATATTGTGAATATCTGAACAACAGGGAACCGTAAATAGATTGCAGATAAGTTTTTTGTTATCTTTAGGCATATTTTTGTATCAGAACATAGCAGTGATTATAATCTATGATTAAACCTTACCATTACTTGCATAAAAATTGCTTAACAATCATTTATAAACTACTAGCAGACCCGACCACACGTTGCTATGGCTAATGAAACACAACGTCATCTACTGACATTGCCATTACCCAACCTTTATAAGCAACGCCATCTGTTAATTTGCATACATATCAAATCCACACCACCCGCTTGCCAACCAAAATACAAAATGTATCGGCCAGAATTCAACCTTACGATTGAATTTGCATATGTGGGTATCTGGGACTGCTGCCGGTAGACAACAATCAAGCCAGTCAAAAGTTAACATCGCCATCGTAATATACAACGTAACGCTCCTGCAATGAGTGAACGAATGCTACTGGTTTTTGTATCAATTTGTATCGCCGTCATACGGAGTGTAATCCTTTAATAGTGGAATATTATTCCCTGACTTGTGTAGTGAGTCGTACTGCAATCAACTAACGAATTTCTGCATGCATGCGGCTTCCAGAAGATCCTCGAGACTTCCAGAAGATCATTTTTTAAATTTTTTGCCAACATTAAAAAATCATACCTTTGAATATTAACATGGAGACATAAAAAATGATTATATTGCTATATAGCCAATGAACTAAGCTGTATTTTATCATTTATCTCATATTTGTAGAATTTATAAAAAAAAATATAACAAATCGTAAAGTTTATAACTGCGCGAATCCTGCGTGTTTGTTACTTTCAAACTGCTATGAGAGGTACTCATTCGAGTCAACATAGAATATTTTCGATTTCTGTATGTTGTCTGTGGACTTGATAATGAAAGGTGCATATCTATGGAAAAATTGACTTAATTTTAACCATAAACAGCTGATCAAAAATTCGGCATAAATTTTTTTTTTAAATTTTTTTTTAAAATTTTTTTTTAACATCATTCTCAAATAGTCTACGAAGTTCGGATTTGCGACATCTAAGGTCATAATAGATAAAGCATTTCAATAGCTTCGTTTTAAATCCAAAATAACAAACTTGGGAGCTACAAATATTAAAAAAAAAAGGAAAATTGTCAAATCAAGAGATAATGGACCATTTTATCCGAAAAGCAATCGGAGACATTTAAAATGGCGCCAATACACGGCAAAAATTGCTCCAGTAGTTAATATTATTTAATTTAATATAATGAATGATTTATCAATCTCTAGACTAGAATAAGTTTAGGGCATCATGCATGTTTTACACACTAAAATAAAATAATAGATTAAATTTAACACCAATAAAATTATTACGAAAAATATTTTTTTTTTAAGTTTTTTAAAATATTTGGCAGTTAAGTACAATATTTCTTTGGTATCAAATTTTGTTACAAAAAAAAATATGTTTAATATTATTCATTAAATAAACTATTTGTAATGTATTTCGTTTTCCTGCAGCTTGACGGCAATCTCGCTGAGTTCCCACAGTTTGGCTGCGCGCCTCTTGTCCTTGGAGATATCTGACAGGTTCTCCTTCTTGCAGTCACTGAAATATTCTCCCGTTACGTGCTCCACGTCTTTTGATACGCACAGCATTATCTGCGTCTGTGCTCCTTCCTCCATACTCTGGAAAACAAAATATATTGGAAATTCATGACCATGAATTAGTCTTATTCTTCATACACGGTTGGAACAACGGTGACTATAAAGAGAGACTAGTACAGGGTGGGGCAGAGCAACTTGCTTATTCGAATATGGCGCCCTGAAACTGGTGAGGATGGGCACATTCGAGAGGGCGTGGCGTAAAGTTGTAGCTTTGCTTGGTTTAGTTAGCATCATGGAGTAGACAAAGGTCGAGCGCGTGTTTGCTGTCGAGGCATACTTTTCTAATGGTCCAATTACTCATGAAGTATGTACGATATTCTCTTTATTAGCCAACTGAAATCACTCTGCGCTGGAGCCCCAAAATATTTGATAAACCTCCTTGATTCTGTGGTCCATGATTGACAATTCATTGTTAACAGACTGATTGCCATCTCTAATGCACAGACGCAATGCAAGCCTGCTCTAAGTAGATAGGCGTATTTTTCAATCATCGCCACACAACGTGCATTCCGTACCCATTTCAATATTGCCCCTGTGATTGCGTTCCTGGCTGGCAGTCGATTGTTTAGACGAAGCTCAGAACGAGCAGACAACCCAATCAATCAATTCTTTTGTGGATAAGTAATATTAATACGGGCCAGATCAATTTGGGAGGCGCGTATGGGTACCACTGCCCCGAGAACTATTTATTGGATAACCACCACCTCTTCCGTAGGTCAACCCAAGTGGTTCGCTACATTTGGTGACTTAGCAGGGGTGCCCGGGTTCATGGGGTGAGGTTTTTCCGGGTCTTGGTGGCGGATGCGTCTGTCCACCAGCTGCGTGGCAGGCCGGGTCAGGAGAGAATGGTTGAGGGGGTCCCTTTGACTTCTCCAGCTGTACTCTCTCGGAACATCTCATTGCACCGCAGTGGGAGGGATGAATTCATATCCGTCACTCCTGGACACACTGACCCCCAGGTTCCTACCCACCTCCCAGAACTTCCTCTCCTTCATTTCCTAAAAAGACCCTCCACGCAGCATCCCCTAAAATGACAGGTCCTGATGGGAATTATTTCCCTCAGGACCTCCTGTGTGGAGCTAATGTAAAAAAATATATATATCGTTTAAACTGTAAAGAACAAGTAATCTAAAACAAGGATGTTAATGGTAAAATATGTTGTGAATCTAATATAAGTGATTGTAGGATTTACGTATCGAAGATTCCGCCATTGTTTGGTTTACGTGGGAGTCGTGAGTCACAACCTCTGCTCGTGCCTGTCTGAATTCAACTGACCTCAGCCAGTCTGTAGGGAGGTCTGACTCGATTGCTTATTCATGTAGCGATGTAAGGAACCTGAGTCGGAAGTTCCGTATAATATAAGCGCTTTACAAGACATCCAAATATTATTATTTTTATTATGGAAATCAACCTTTACAAATTCAACAAAGCAAGTTGCTCTGCCCCACTCTGTATCAAGTATCCATCGTCAGGGCAGAACCAAATGTACACTGTAACGCTATCCGAAATATTGATTACAAAAGGAAGAAATATTATACTAGGCGTAATTCCCCTAAAATAAACCAGAATAATATTTGTGCCCGTAAAAATCTCAATGTCTTAGACTAATGTTGTTCAATCATTGTTCAGACTTGCTGGGCTCCTGAGGAACTGGGAAAGTGGACAATGTGCTCCGTGGTTTGACCCTCTCCACATTTACACAATGCGGAGTCCTTAGCTCCGTAGTACTGGTCTCCAGGAGAGAGAGACAACTTTGGTGACATTGATGCATATTAACGTACATAGTAGAAAAAGGCTATTCAGTATGTATGGTTTACCTTTCCAAATGCAGTGAAGATGTATTCAAAAATAAGCTTCCTGAATGAAGGCGTGTTTCTCAAAATTTCAGTTTTAATAACTCCAGGATGTAAGGTATTCACTGTCACTCCTGAAAAAAATACAATTCTTGTATTTAGTTCATCTATTAAAAAATATTAACACCTAACCTAAACAGTTTACATTAAAACATTAACCCAGCGAGCGTAAGGTTCGGTAATTTATGTTGCTCGAAAATTTTAGTTTGCCCCTCAGTAGCTGCGCAGGGGGAGGAAAGGAAGCTACAAGAAATGAGAATTTACTCAGCCACTGCTCAGTGAGGTAGTTGGACGATATCAAAGTTGTCGGCGGGTGAGTTTTGCCCACCTAACGCTCGGTGTTACTATCTTTCACAAGTACTAAGATTTGTCGTAGAACAAAAACTACTATAATTTGTGTTTGATACGATTAAAACTTTAAAAAATATCAATTTTTCAGTGCTTTTATTTAGTTTTATATAAAAATGGACAATAAAGTGCCGTATGTTGAATTCTCTAAGAAAAATGTTGATTCGAATAAAAATGATTAAACTACTATTATAACACTTTTATTCCTGGTTTCTTGTAACAAACGCTTAGAAAATAGATAAAATAAGGATACTATCGATTAAATATTAATAAGTCAAGAATAAAAAAAAGAAAAGTAAGAATTTCGGGTGAAAATTACCCAACCTTACGCTCGATGTTACAAATTTGAACCTAACGCTCGCAGGGTTGAAGAGGGCATTTTCCAAAAATACAAATAAAAGAAAAACAAGTTTTAAAGGGAAAAAGTGTTCAAGTATATTATTCAAGGAAATTCATCACTAAATAAATTCTGCAGAAGACAAAGAACTGAGACCGTTTTACACAAATGGGGTAATTGAGATTCACGATAAAACTATTTTTGTTGTAGGAAAAATTATATTAAATTGAAACACCCTTTTCAAAGATATTTTGCTAACATAATATGTTTATGGCAGCAGACGAACGGCATTTTGGGATAACTTACGACGAAATGTGTACATATATTTCAGCAGTGAAAACAAAAGAGAATGTTAAGAAATATTAACAACAAAAATCAGTATTCACAAAAACAATAACACGTAATTTGCACCTTTTCCTTTTAACTTGTTGGCCAGCTCGATGGTGAAGTAGACGTTGGATAGCTTGGAGTTGGCATATACTGACATCGCGCCTCTGACATTGCTCTGGTCCAAGTGGTCCAAGTCCAACTTTGCCCACTTGTGCGCCTCTGAAGATACATTGACGATGCGGCTCGGTGTTGACTTTCTGATCTTTCCTAGAATAACAATCAATCAAACAATATATTACGCACAATTATCTACTACTCTTGAGAAAGCATTGCCAACTGCGTGCAATCTAGGTATAAGCGAGTATCTAAATGACTGAGTCCTGATATTTTTGTTGCAATTAAAAAGAATTTTGGATCGAATAGTTCTTGTAGGTATGTGGAAGGTAATTAGTTAGGCTTAATAAATCTGTCTATAACACCATTAACAATTTTTAAAATAAAAGTCAAGTCAGAAATAAGACTTTTATCTGAGAGTTTTAGTAAGTTTAATTCTTTCATCAAGTGACTGTAATTTATTGATTCTATTGGTAGGCCGAGTTTATAGTTACTTAAATACAAGGAATTTATGCTGAATTTTTTCAATGGAATCGGAGTGGATTTTGAAGTGAGGGGACCAAATAGTAAAATTATATTCGAGTTGACTTCGAACTAGGGAGGAATATAGGATTTTTAAAGTCTACCATTTCGGAGAATGCATTTATACATTTACTAGCTGACCCGGCCACGCGTCGCTGTGGCTAACGAAACACAATGCCATCTACTGATAATGCCATTACCCAGTTTATAACCTTTTAACATTTAACAATTTATAACATTTATAACCAACGCCATCTGTTAATTTGCATACAAATCAAATCCACAATGCCCGATTGCCAGCTGACTCCCTTTATATATTATATATTATTTCAACCAATTTACACAAAACCTTGACAAATTATACACCTAAACCTTCCTGTCGAATCACTCTATCTATTGGTGAAAACTGCATGAAAATCCGTTCAAGAGTTTTTGAGTTTATCGCGAATATACAGACAGACAGACGTGAGGTTGACTTTAATTTATAATATGTAGAGATGTAATTTTAGTCTGGAATGGTTTTCCATATGTGACCATGAAAAATGATTTCTACAAACTTTGCTTACCAAGAAGAATATTAGTGAACAAGAAAGGTCCAAAGTGGTTGCATTGCATCAGGATCTGCAGACCATCATCAGTTATCTTGTGGCGCATTCCTCCTGAACCCGCATTGTTCAGGAGAATGTCGATGCGAGCCTCTTCCTTGAGGATCTCCTGAGCACAACTGCGCACGCTGGCTAGGTCAGTGAAGTCTACACGTTTAAGCTGGAAATCACAAAAACACCATTTTGTATTTGGTCTCAAATAACATTTATTTTATGTCAAAAAGAGATGTGTCTGAAGGACTTAACTTAATTACTAGATGAGAGATATTTATTTATTTACACTAAAGCAGATAAATTAATATTGACGACATGGACACTTACAGTGAGGTTGTTATTTCCCGTCTCCTGGATGATTTGCTGCCTGACCTTCTCCCCCTTCACCATGTCCCTGCAGGTCATCACCACGCGAGCCCCCCTCCGAGCAAAGTCCCTGGCAGACTCCATTCCGATACCTGTAATAAAACCCGTTATCAATTAGTAAACCCTGAATTAAATAAATGGTTTAAGTCGAGGGACAAGAAAGGAATGAGACAATAATCTAAAAAGCAAAATACAGCTGAGCAGTTGAACTCAAGAACAAATCTTAGAAATGACCTGTTACAAATGTTAACCACATACAAATGTTGGGCGCATGTTTGGCGTGTTTCCTGACTATGCATCGGTGCCGAAAGGATCAATGATGCTTCCTTGGAGCATCTTTCATTGAAATACCGGTAGAACAAGGATGGCATTTCCACATGATGCCTGTGCCCTATAGATTCTATAGATTTCAATCCAGTTGATAAGACAGGGAAATCTATCAAACAGATCGCCCGTTTCTGCACAGTCAAGGGTTTTTTCAAGTATTTTGGGGTCCAAATCAGAAGTGGCCAAATCAGAAGGGATCGAAATGACAATCTAGTCTCCTTTGACGGAAGCAATCTTCCCAACAGGCCTTCCATCGGGCCTATCTTCAGGGGAAGCGGGCAGTGAACTGGGGAGAGGGAAGGTGGAGGAGGCGAAGTGGGAATGCGAGAGGGGAAGGGGACGTGGGAGAGGAAGGGGAGGTGGAAGGGGAACGGGACGGATGGGAAAGGACATGCAGGGAGAAACAATTTCTTTATTAAATGGCATAGCAACGCGTACCGCAAACTCGCTGTAATAATATAAATGGAGCGATCGATCAACGTGATTTTTTTAAACAGAGATAATTGGATGACGGGGAAATGATATAGGCTACTTTTTATCCCGGAAAAAACATTTCATTCGTGTGGAAAAATTCTTTGTACAGTAATTTCCCACTAATACCATGCGAGCGAAGCCGCGGGAAAAGTTTGTATATAATAATGAGATGTTCTGGATTTGAGTCCCAGTTGCGTCTTGTTCTTTTTCATATCTTCAAAGAATAACCTTCAAAAGTTATGTGAAAAGGGAAGGAGACGCGGGAAAGAAGAGGAGGCGGAAGGTGAACGGGACGGATGGAAAAGGACTCGCAGGGAGAAATAATTTCTTTATTAAATGGCATAGCAACGTATACCGCGAACTCTAAACTAAAAAAACTAAATAACCATCACTCCGTTTCTCCGCAGGGGTAGGCAGAGAGGACGGACCGCCAAACAACTCGGTCTTGGCACACACTCTTTGCCTCACTCACATTCATACATCGTCTCATACATTCTCTTCTATTATTCTGACTTTTGACGTGGCCCGACTCAAGCATCTGATTCACTTGATCATGCCATGTCTTCCTCGGGCGTCCCCGACTTCTTCTACCATTCACATTCGCGTTGTATATTCTTCTTACACTACTTTCTTCGTTCATTCGCTCTACATGCCCAAACCATCTGAGGGTCCCTTTCTTAATCTTACTCATTATGCTTTCATCAGCCTTACATTCTTTGCGGATATCCACATTTCTCACACGATCATACATTGTTTTACCACACATACGTCTCAGGGATCTCATTTCAACAGCATTCAGTTTACTTTCATCCTTCCTCTGCCAGTTCCATGCCTCACTGCCATACATCAGGGTAGGTACCAGGACTCCATTGTGGACTGCTAGCTTCACTTTTTTTGACAGTTTTTTATTAGCGCCAACGGCATTCAGTCCACCATTAATGGAGTTACCGGCATTCACCCTTCTTTCAATATCTCTTTCAGCCTTCCCATCTATCGTAAACATACTACCCAGATACACAAACTCATCCACCTGCTCCAAGTATTCATCATTCACAACTATGTTGCATACTGTTTTCGTACTCTCCCTTTCAAACACCGCTATAATAATATAAATGGAGAAACCGATCAACGTGATTTTTTTAAACAGAGATAATTGGAAGACGGGGAAACGATATAGGCTACTTTTTATCCTGGAAAAAACATTTCATTCGCGTGGGAAAACTCTTTATACAGTAATTTCCCACAAATACCATGCGAGCGAAGCCGCGGGTAAAAGTTAGTATACAATAAAGAAAGGTTCTGGATTTGAGTCCCAGTTGCGACCGTTAGCTTTTTTATTTTTCTGTGTCTTGATCTTTTTCATATCTTCAACGAATAACCTTCAAAAGTTATGATATGGGAGTTATTCTAATTTAAAATTGAATTAACAAATTTTGATTTCTCTTAATAAATTGGGTACTTACCAGCGCTGGCTCCAGTCACGATGACAGTTTTTCCATCCAGTCGCTCCTTTCCCTTGAAGATACCAACAGTATACCTGGTGTATAGCTTCAGCAATCCCAGGAGACCCAGAATTACTCCCACTATCATCACAGCAATACAACAACAGCATTCCGTCATCTTGAAGCCGATCAAATCAACTTCTGTTAATTCACTGAGGAAACAGCACAGAATCTATCTTAGTATCCTAAGTATTAGGAAGACACGAATAGACTGGAAATAAGTTTTAATAATTTTATATTTTTGACATGTGTATTCCTTATCTAGAGATAATTTATCGTGTAGGGTAATGACTTGCAAAAAAATTAGATTATTCAGTAATCTTCAGTCCGGGGTCTAAAGAACAATAAATTTATGAGAATTGTCAGCAAATAAATTCCTTAAATAAAACACAACTACTTTTAGAGCTACATATGTTAGCAGAAACGTGCATATTTACTGCTAAATAAACACCTTAAAAAAAACACTTTGTATCAGTTTTATAATAATGCAAAATAAGTTCTTCCGTTTCAATTTTTTTCTTCGGTTTCGATTCGGGCATGATTTCATTCGGTGGGCATGAATGAAGGAATAATCAACACCCCTGCCATAGGTCACCCCAAGTGGCAAGCTACTAAGCAGGGGTCCCCGGGTTTATGGGGTGAGGTTTGTCTAGTTCTTAGCCGCGAATGCGTTTGATCACCTACGGTAGGCCGGCTCAGGAGAGACTGGTTGAGGGAGACCTAACCTAGACTTCTCCAACCAGACTCTCAACCCGTTTTGCATTGCAGTGGTAGGGATGGTCCGTCACTCCTGGACACATTGACCTCCAGATTCCTGCCCACCTCTCATGCCTTTTTTCTTCCCAGAACTTCCTATCCTTTCATTCCCCTCCTTTCCACAGCATTCCCAAAGAAGACATGGGGCTTTTTTTTCTCACAGCCTCCTGTGTGGAGCCAACACAAAATAATAAAAGGACTTCAGTTTCAGGAAAAGGAAAATATTGTATTTAAAAGTTGTTAACCTTCCAGTAGTCGCACCCATGCGCTGAACATAAGCAGACACGCGCGGTCGGTTATTCCGCAACTTTAGTTTTAGAAGATGTCTAAATATTTCATGGTATTGTGTTTAGCATATAATAAACAAAAGTCTTTTATAATTTGTAATCACTTTTTAATTTGTACATAATAGTTTAAGCTTGTGAAATCTCAAATCTCAAATCACATCTGACCCAAAAAATGCTATAAATCAACATAATAACGAAACAAGATAAAATTTTACAACTACTTATTTGCGTATAACGTATTTACGTAAAGTAAAACTAAGTTTTAAATGATATGATACAAATATCTTGAAATACCCAGCTCTAAATATTATTCACGAGATTTTTCAAGTACACAACCAGTCGCACGCAGAATCTGAGAACGCAAATATAAACAAAAAAACACATGCATTTGCGACGAATGTCACTGGGGTACTGAGAGGATGTATTTATTTTGCAAATATAAACAAAAGAACACATGCATTTGCGACGAATGTCACTGGGGTACTGAGAGGACGTATTTATTTTGCAAATATAAACAAAAGAACACATGCATTTGCGACGAATGTCACTGGGGTACTGAGAGGACGTATTTATTTTGCAAATATAAACAAAAGAACACATGTATTTGCGACGAATGTCACTGGGGTACTGAGGGGACGTATTTATATATTTTTTTTTACATGGCTCCACACAAGCCCTGAGGGAAATTATTTTCCTATGTCATCTTTGGGGATGCTGTGTGGAGGGTTTTTTTTTGGGGAAAGGTAGGAGAGGAGAGTTCTAGGAAGGAAAAGGATTTAAAGGGTGGGTAGGAATCTGGGGTTCAATGTGTCCTGGTCATCCGCCTGCAATACCTAGACAAACCTCACCCCATGAACCCGGGCACCCCTATTAAATCACCAAACGTAGCGAACCACTTGGTATCACACCCCCTTGAGGATATCACGGAAGCGCAATTGTCTATTTTTTATAGTTAGCGCACTTACAGACCGCGCGCAACCACTGAAAGGTTAAAATGAAAATCAATTGTTCCCTTGATGGTGAAATAGCTAATAATAATAATGAAATTTTACATATTCAGTTAGGTTAGGTTACTAGATACAGAAAAGTTGTTTATCATTGTTATTGAATTTAATATAAAATGTGTTATTTTTTCCATCCTCAGAGACAGATCTCACAACGATACGTTTTAAGATTTTCACAGCCAAAAGTATTTTCGTTATTTGTTTTTGGAGTGTTATGCCGTGTTGCGCTATCTCCTTCTTTAGCCAACGTTTCAGACAGCGTTGGCTAAAGAAGGAGGTAGCGCAACACGGCACAACACCCCAAAAACAAATAACGGAAAGATCTCACAATGTTAAGGCAGAGACAATTATTCCAAGGAGGCCTGCTACGCCTCAATACAAAGGACTATCCCATCAAAACCGTGTTTTCAACAATTCACCATTTTTACAAAAAACAAATTTTCTGATTTATTCGAATGAGAATTGGACATAGCTTTGTTCCTTCTCACCTTTTTAAAAGTTACGTCCTTGTCTCCCCAGATTGTACATTCTGTGATCTTGATCTGGGAACTTTAGATCACATATTTTTTGGTTGACCCTCTCTAAACAAATATCCTCTCTTCTATCAAGACTTGTCTAAAATTACCTCCCTTCCATTCAACATCCTATCTCTTCTAGGTCTGAACTCTACTCTAATCAATTTATAATTTTGAAATTTGCCCATTTGAGTAAAATTAATGTCTAAATTTACCTCTCCTCTCTCCCCTCCAATTTGAAATGATGTCCTAGAACCGCTTTGAAAGGGTTTTAAAATAAATAAATAAACAAAATATGCTTACTAACCATGTCCCACTTTTCTACATATTTACCTAAATAGATTCCTGTGTGAGGAAGAGATAAAGTTATATAACAACTTCAAGTTGTAATTTGTAAAATATTACGGATAATTTAAAAAATATTATCTTACCTGAAAAAGTATTATCTTATTCTCTGGTTTAATAATCATAATATGTTAAACTCCGCCATTTCCCCTACGTAAACCCGACAATGAGTAGTTTATTTTGTGGAAAAATTTATTTGTTTCCCCTTGTAAATCAGTTCTCACTTGTGTTTTTTCTATCATGTACATCTTTCAAAACAAACTCGTTTGTTTTTGTTTTACATTACATAATTATTTAAAAGCAGAATACATCTAAAATATTTTACCAATTCCACTAAGAAAGTTCACAACCATATTTTATTATTATTTTAACACCATACATGAAATAAAAAACATGTATCATTGCTGGGCGCGCAATACTTCCAACGTGAAATTATTTTAAACTTTACAAGAGAGTGGAAAAACCCATTTTTAGGAAGGAAAATGAAGGGAGACTTTACATTTCTTTTTTTATTTATTGGGTACATTAATATTTATTATTAATATAAATAAATACTGTTTGGAGGTCCACCTTCATTTTCCTGCATCAAAATTAGTTTTTGACTCTCCTGTAAAATATTAATTTGTTTCACAATGGAGGTATTACTTTCCCAGTGACGATATATAAACATTAAAATTAAAAATAAAATATATCGCTACAACCGAGAATCAAACCCAGGTCAACTGCTTGGAAGGCAATTATAATAGTGACTGTTGTATGAATGGCGATATAAATTAATTATATTTTTCTTTTTTTTTTATTATACTAGCTGGTCCCGGCATGCGTTGCTATGTCATTTAATAAAGAAATTGTTTCTCCCTGAGTGTTCCCGCCAACCCTCCTCCCGCGTTCCATATATTCAATCCCAGTACATTCAGTTTTTAAACAGCCCGCGTGCCACCTTTTACAATTTTTATTCAATTCTCCATTTTTCATGTATATTAAATTTGGTACCCAACATAGGTACCTATTTAAAATATCTAACTATTAGGGGAGTACCTACTTTAAATAAATTTATCAACTTAAATATTTTTCAAAAATAGAATCCTGATTTATTTCATTGTTTTGCAAAATGTCATTCTCAAACGCAAACTGTCAAACGTGCGATAGTCGTTAGGTTTTCTGAAATTATCCAATTTTCTGCGCAATTTTCTAAATTTTTCACTCCGTAAAAACAATCCTTGTACTTCAAGGAATGATTCTAAAAAAAGAATATGATTTGCGCTTAGCAACACATTCAGCGATTCATTTTTATATATAAGATATATTTATGCAGAAACTTCACTGGTTTATGCGAAGCAGTAGACATGTTATATTATATACTCATAAATATTTCAATGATATTATTTAATATTTTTATAAAGCACTATATTTATCAAATACTTGGATTGCTCAGTATAAAAATAAATCTATGTGCAGTTCACACGTGGTAGAAGTGAAACCTTCAGAAAACTAAAACTAAAGAAGTTTTCACTTCAAAAACTCGCTGATAAGCAACTTGCAATGACCTTAAATAATTAACACAAATGTATTCTACGAGTTTAGCCGCTTTAACTGATGTTATGGAAATAAAGAAAAAGTTTTAAAAAACTGCAACGCATCGTCTCATGAAAAGGATGGAACACTGAGAAAGACATACAAATCTAAAATTTATCTGTAGAATTGACAAAATTATTAAACATTTAAACATGTTTAACCCCAGATAGCTGCTAACCTTCCGGTTTACTCTATTTAAGCTAACCATCCGTTGAAATGACGGATTTGATTGTTGTATTTTTTTTGATGAAATAATTATAAAAATCGTCTCCTTTTTTATAGTTTTATTCTTAGATATATTTGTAAATAAAAATGCATTTTGGAATTTAACCTGATTTATTTACTAATTAAATTATTTGAATCTTTCTTAAACCTCTAATGAAATAGGAACATTTTTTACTAACCACTTTGACACGCAAAATCAAGTTTTCTGGCTTCATATGCAATATCAATTAGAACGTCAAATAAATCATTTTTCTTCGGCGCAAGTGACACAAAAATCAACTTTATGTTCACCGCATATCGCAACGTTACAGTTGGCGCACATACTTTTGGTCATACGCTTTTTCTTATAGTGGCACTTTCTACACATTTTCCTTTTGCGGTTTTCTCGACCTGGAGATGTTGATAGCTCCTCCTCGTTTTCCTTTGAAGAGGAGATGACTGGCGATCTTGATTGGTAGATGGTAGTATTTAAAGAACGCCTCTGATCTTCTCTTTCACTTGGGTAGGCATTGTTGTTTTTGCCAATCTTACCTATCATCCAGGGCATCGCTATTTAATTCTTGATATAGTAGATTAATTATTTCAACTTCTTTTAACGCAGACATGGTGTAAATCTAAAAATAATTACAAATTTAGAGTAAAATATTTACACGCACTCGAATTAAAATACTGACGTTAAAGCTAACCATCCGTCGAAATGACGGGCAAAGGTCAAGTACCTCAAAATCTGTGACGCTTACCTGTTCACTGCGTGCGTCAATGCAACGGGCTTACCGGTGACTGAGTTGGCTAGCCAAGACAACACATTCGGACGCGGCGTTAAAAAGAGACAGCGATATTTCTTAGCGCTGCCCGTCGAATCAACGGAGGTTAGCTATCTGGGGTTAAACCCCTCAGGTTAATTTATTCGCTTTTAGGACTAACACTTGTAGGTCTCATAGAAATCGTTGTGTCTCCCTTACTCTCATGCTGAGAAATAATATATAAACGGTCTTAGAAAGAGAAAATACCACTCTTTATATTCCAATCTAAAAGTTGGATACAAGAGAATTTAAATGTACACTTTTATGAAAGTAAAATTTCTGATTAAAAAAAAAATTATGAAAATTTTTAGTAATTATTTTTCACGAAACACAAAAAAGTGAGACCGTAACGTTTATAATGCATTTGTTTAATAAAATTTTTGTGTTTTTATATTTTTTCATTGTCAGTAGTTTTAGCAAGAAAAAAAGTTTGGTGAGCCTTTTTAAAACTTTTTTTATGTTTGCATTAATATTAAAAAACAAGCTTCACGTACATATTATACGTTTTCTTATTCACAATATCTGCAGAATGTGAATATTACATTCGTGTCTTGAGAATGGGTCGTTTGCACCATTTGCTTTTGTGTTCAACAGCCTGTCAACCTTTGTGTTTCCTCCCTCTTATACCATGAGTCTCTTCAAGACAAAAGATCACTCTTTCCCCTTCCCCCCCCCCCCCCCCCCCCTCTTACAGCATTCCCAAAGATAGCGAGTGATAGCCATCCTTCGACAAAATGTGGTAGATACTCTCATGTGATATCTCTCAGGAGAAAGACCGCTTGGCGAAACATTGCTTAAAATGGCTTTAGACATGTTTGGAGACTAAATCTGAATAACCAAGTTTCAACCAACCTTCCTCTCCCCATATCCTTCCCCTATCACACCCATCAGCCGTACAACATACCCAAATCAGGATGCCGTAGTACTACTGGCTCCAGCAGTCTGGAGTAGTTGGGAATCTTGCGCAGCATTCACATTAAAAAATATATTTATGTATTACATTCTCAGTGTTTCTCCCCATCTTCCACAATTACTGCAATTGACCTAGCACATGAATATGCAAAAAAAAACAATGCAAGTTTCAATAAATGGAATAAATTAATCAAATGTGAAATAAATGTCAAACAATTCAAGAAGCAATACATTTATTTCCAGGTAATGTTAATATTGATTGTAAACTATGAATCGGTCAGTGGCTGAGTGGGCATCGCATTTGGGTCCCACTCACGCGTCGCATGTTCGATTCCTCGGCTGGCTAAGTCCTCCATCACGACACAAGAACATTTTCCGCTTACTGTGGTGGTAGTAAGAGATTTTCAAATATTGCCGGGTTATTCGTAACCCGGGTATGTTTGTCTTCTTTTTTTAAAAAAAAAATAAAAATCAACACACCTGATCTGTATATACCCGCTGGAGTATTTTTGGCCACATTTTGGTCAATTTGCAAACCCCTTGCTGGTCAAAATATGGCCAAATTGATGAAATATTTTAAAATATTTTTTGGATTAATTTTTAAAGTTCTTGCTTGTTGGGATTTTAAATAATCACAAAGAAGTTCACAGTCTAACAAGAGATGTCTTATAATTGAAATACTTTTTTCTTAAGCGTCGATGACACAGGGCTAGTTTACAAGCTACTTATCTGGGAAATTCACTATCTGTTAGTAAACTCGCCCAGTGTCATCGTGTCACTTGCTAACTAGCATCAACTAGCAGATTGTTGACAATCTACGAAAAAAGTTGAAAGGTCGTCAACTTTACTCGCCTACACGCTTGCTCTGCTTGCTCGTGATTGGTTTATTTACGTTTCCAACATGGCTCCCGATAAACAGCTGATTTCGACTGTCAGAAATCTGAAGAATTAGTTCACGCAGGCGTCGTTATTCTTGTTACTGGCGCTAAAAGCGACCTCAGTTTCCTACGCTTCTGAGCGAGTGGACGGTTTTGTGTGTCATCGAGACAATCTCACTCGCCGATTTACCTGCTTTTAAAACTTTGTAGATAGTAGCTTGTAACTCGCCGTGTGTCATCGAGGCTTTACCAATCATTGATCAAGTGAGATTTGTATTCACTCCATACTTGGACAACACCTTCCATAGCTTTTCGGCTTTAGCTTAGATCTACAAAGGTGCAGAAGAATGTCTGTTTTTTGCCAGAAACTTCTCAGTGAGCATATGCAAAGAGAAAATCTGGTCCATGCACACCCTTCCACTCATAAAGACACCTTGCACGTTCCATATTTTATCCTTTGTTTCAATTCTTACTCTTTCAATCAATATTCTTCCGTACAGCTCACAGACTGAACTTAGCAGGCCAATAGCCCTATGATCCCCACATTCCATACGTGACCCTTTACCTTTATGTAATGGCATGATTACAGCCCTCCTCCAATCTAATGACGTATAACCCTCCTCTAAACTCTGGTTAAAGTCTGCACAACCATGTGAGAATAATATGGCTAGCTCCTTTAAAGTATTCGGCAGCAATATTGTCGAAACCAACAGCTGTACCATTCTTCATGCATTTTATCCATGCTGATTTTAACAACATTTACTCCGTCATTGTTCATGCCCAATTCGCCACTGGAATGACTATCACCTACACTTTTACTTAGTTAATTATTGGCTTTAATATTATTTAATTGTATATAATTAATGATTATCACTCTCTACACACTTATTTCTTTATACAGGGTGTAACAGGACGTACCCGAGAGATTTTAACTTTAACCATCGATTCCTGAGCATATTTGGAGAAAAAAATGTAAATGAAATTTTGGTCTCCGGTGATATTTTTGATGTTTTTTTTATTTATTTTTTCTACAAAAACATTAAAAAATGGTAGGTGTTGGACAGTTGGAGGCGGGGTGAGGGGTTGGTCGGTTACTCGACTGAGTGACCAATGACAACAAGTGGAAGAAATTTTTTTTTGTTTGGATTTGAAGAAAAAAAAATTTAAAAAATAAAAATGTCATAAAAAAAGTCACCGGAGACCAAAATTTCATTTACATTTTTTACTCCAAATATGCTCAGGAATCTCTGGTTAAAATCCCTCAGGTACGTCCTGTTACACCCTGTATGTTTCAGGCTTCTTTCTGTTTTACACACTAAAATAAAATAATAGATTAAATTCAAGAGCAAAAAAAATATTATGAAAATATATTTTTTAAAGTTTATTAAAATATTTGGTAGATAGGTACAATATTTCATTGGTGTCGTATTTTGTTACAAAAATAAAAATAAGTTACACATATTATATTTTTGTTATATTACAGATTTATTAAATTATTTGTAATGTATTTCGTTTTCCTGCAGCTTGACGGCAATCTCGCTGAGTTCCCACAGTTTGGCTGCGCGCTTCTTGTCCTTGGAGATATCTGACAGGTTCTCCTTCTTGCAGTCACTGAAGTATTCCCCTGTTACGTGCTCCACCTCTTTAGATACGCACAGCATTATCTGCGTCTGTGCTCCTTCCTCCAGACTCTGAGAAACAAAATAAATTGAAATTTCATGGCCATCAATTAGTCTTATTTTTCACATGGTTAAAGTGGTGGTGACTATAAAGGGAGGTTAATATCATCGTGATTGTGATCCATCATCAGGGCAGAGCCAGGTGGACACTATAATGCTATTCAAATGTTGGTTGCGGAAGGAAGAAGCACCACGTGGCGTAATAACCCAAAAATAAACTAAGCATAATATCCAACGGGATAATACTTCTGGCCATAAAAATCTCAAATCATATCTTAGGCTAATGATGTTCAATCATCCAATACATCTGGTGTTGCATCGTGCAGACTTGCTGGGCTGAGGAACTGGTAAAGTGGACAATCTTCCACAATGCTCCGTAATGCATGGTCTCCGCGAGAGGGGGACAACTTTGGCGATATTGATGCATCTTATGAACATGGTAAAAAAACTTTTTTCAGTTTTCAATGTTTAATATGTACTGTAAAATAATATAATATGACTCGACCACCACAAGACGGGCGTGTGCCTAGCATGATGGTCGAAAAATCCTCAAATTATGTAATTACAAATAAAGAAAAATAATTTAAAAAAACAGAGTGGTGTACCTTTCCAAAGGTAGTGAAGATGTTTTCCAAAATAAGCTTCCTGTTTGAATATGTGTTTCTCAAAATGTCAGTCTTAATAACTCCTGGATGTAGAGCATTCACTGTTACTCCTGAAAAAAAACAAGAATTTTACATTTAGTTCATCTATTACAAAATATTAACAGCAAACCTAAATAGATGTACGTTATAACATTAAGGTGATACACCACGTCAGATCTATCTGGATCGAGACAGATATCGGGCGGATCTCTTCTCAGATTTGTGTGATTTTCTTTGGCTGTTAAATGAATAAATAATCATGCATACTTGCATGAATTCATCTTTAAAACGACCTAAACTAAAATATGTGACAGCTCACAGCTGAAATTCTGACATCGGCCCATAGAAAAAGCAAATAACAGCCAAAGAAATGATAGGAGATCTCGCCCGAGGTCTATCTCGATCTCACAAAATGTAGAGAATCGCTCGGCTGATTATTTTGTCTAAAAGACTAATCAAAGAATTCTCGATTATTTCAAAAGCATGTCTGTGTTCTACTCACAAATTAAATTTAAGCATAAGATAATTAATTAAATCGATTACAAAATTAATAAAAACTTGAAAAATAACTCTCTCCCACAATGTAGATGACAAAAAAATGACTCACTAATCAAACGCTTAAAGAAGGCAAATTTAATATTTTCCAAACATGCAAGTAAAAGTAAAACAATTCTAAAACGGAAATATTATATCCTCCTTGGCAATTCATCACCAAATAAATTTTGCAGAAGACACAGAACTGGTAACGTTTTGCACAAACGGGGTACTTGAGATTCGTGTTGAAACTACATTGTAGAAATTTTTTTTTAAGAGATTTTACTGACATAACATGTTTATGACTGCGATCAAATGATATTTCAGGATAACTTACGCGTTGGTATGATATACGTAGAGATTGTTTGTTCGGCGACGATATGTATACAACAGTAAAATCAAAAGAGAATGTAGATAATTATTATAAGTAATAATTATTAGCCTGAAACACTCATCTACATTGAAAAAATCTCCCGAGAAAAGATATATGTCGCCGAAGGGACTCGAATCCGCGTCCTTCTGATTTCCGGTCAACTGCTCTTATCTACTGAGCTACGTCGGCTTATCTCCTGCCCGCCAAATGATTCAATATATACCAGTGTTTCATTCAACAATTACTGCTGATTACATCTTTCCACTTGCAAACAACCAACTTTATTTTATATGAGAAAGGCATTGTAAGTGATAAATCTCCCACTATGTGGCATCGAGACAAATTATGTCTACATTTTTTTGGTGAAATACTTTAACTCGTCAAATATTAATTATTATTTTTAATTGATAAACTAATGTTTAAGACAAGATTTTTATGCATAGCACAAAGGGTAACAATTATTATAACTAATAATTTTATTATTAGCGGGCAGGAGATAAGCTGACGTAGCTCAATGGATAAGAGCAGTTGACCGGAAATCAGAAGGATGCAGGTTCGAGTCCCGTCGGCGGCATGTATCTTTTCTCGGGAGATTTTTTCAATGTAGATGAGTGTTTCAGGCTAATAATTATTATTCAAATTAATAAGTATTTTATTAATTTGAATTAAAATGGTGCCACAAAATAAGTTTGCTGTGGTAGAAGAAGTATTAGTTATTACTTATAATAATTGTTACCCTTTGTACTATGCATAAAAATCTTGTCTTAAACATTAGTTTATCAATTAAAAATAATAAGAATGAAGATAGTTATTTTTGAATGAAATTTTAACTAGAAAAACCAGTACGCACAAAAACATGACCATGAAATTTGTACCTTTTCCTTTTAATTTGTTGGCCAGCTCGATGGTGAAGTAAACATTGGATAGCTTGGAGTTGGCATAGACTGTCAATGCGCTGCTGTCATTGCTCTGGTCCAAGTGGTCCAAGTCCAACTTTGCCCACTTGTGCAGAACTGAAGACACATTGACGATGCGGCTGGGTGTTGACTCTCTAATCATTCCTAGAACATCATTCAATCAAACACAATTTACAACAGTTTTCAACTATTCAATTAGAAAAAGGAGTATTGAAAGCTCGGAATAAAACAGGTAATACAAATATGTACATTTTTAGAAAATATACATCATTTGCTTCCGATTTATTATCCACTGGAGCATTTTTGGCCACATTTTGATCAATGCAAATGCAAATGCAAATTTGAGCAATGCAAATGCAAACACCCGAAAACCCCGCTGACCGAAAAAAGATATTTTTAAACATTTTTGGATTTTTTTTTGTTATTAGTTTTTGGGATAATATCCCAAATATGCCGTGTTCCGCTACTTCCTTCTTTAGCCAACATTTCGGACCGCTTTGCAGTGTCCATCATCAGGGCAGATGTGTAATAGTTAGGGGTGATGTTTGTACTTATCTACTTAGGAGCGATACCGTGTCGCCAGCTCCACTCCTCTACGAGCTGGCGCTACAATATACCGGAGTGGAGCTGGCGACACGGTATCGCTCCTAAGTAGATAAGTACAAACATCACCCCTAACTATTACACATCTGCCCTGATGATGGACACTGGTCGCTGTCCGAAACGTTGGCTAAAGAAAGAGGTAGCGCAACACGGCATAATACCCCAAAAACTAATAACAAAAATACATTTTGCCGTGAAAATCTAAAATCGTATCATTTTTGGATCCCGCATATTGAGATTTTTGATAATCACAAGGCTAACACGAGATAGTTTCACAGTTTAACAAGAGATGTCTCACATTTCTTCTTAATTATTTGAATTGACATTTCTGAAAATAGTGAAATATTTTTCTTAAAAATCATTGATCATGTCTTTACATACTATTAAAAAATGCATGTTCGAATTAAAATGTATATCTGAGACTGTTAACTAAACCAGTAGTTTGAACCTGGTGGCTAGGGAATTTCAAGGATAAAAATTTCTCCACAAATTTTCTTATCCATAAATCATTATTTATCTGTCATCCTGTAAATTTTTTTATTATAATCTTTATTTATTAAGTTACTTAGGTGATTGTGCTGTGCCTGTCTCATTGGGAATTCCTGTGTTGAGAGCAGGCGCATTTTAGCATAAATAATTTAAAACAAAAATAAGGATAACAACAACAATGTTATTTACATAAAGTATGTATGTAAAAGTACAAGGACAATCAGCATCGTACCAATGGGAAAACATGCATTAGGAGGTTCTAAAAATATTGTTAATATATGACCTGTCTTTGCTAGTGATCCAAAACTTATCTGATTCCGTTGATCACAAAATTCTTCCATTTCAGGATACTCCAATCCGCCAGATATGACGGAAAATCCGTCAAGTTGACAATACTCCGACGACGACCACTGACGACCTCCGTAGTCCAGTGGGTAAGACTCTTGACTCACAAACCGGAGGTCGCGGGTTCGAACCCGGTATGCGCAAATAAATTTTATTTGATTAATTTGTGTTATTTCACAATTAATTCATTTAAAATAATATATAGTATATTTGCGGCATGTTCCAGAGTGGAAGATGCTATCAGTATCGCCCTGGTGTAAGACCACCATTCAGAATTGAAACGTTGCTTAAAAATGGCTTTAGCCGTGTTTGGCGACCAGATCTGAATAGCCAGGTACTTCCCAACCTTCCTCTTCCCCACCTCCTTCCCCTCCCCACTACCTTCAGCCTCACAACATACCCCAATTGGGGATGCCATAGTCTCACTGGCTCCAGACGGGAGCAGTTGAGATTCTTGTGCGGTATTAACTGTAAAAAAAAAAAAAAAAACTGGCCATGGGTCTGCGCAGTATGTCACACTCCAAAGAGTAGTGATGTTTGGAGATAATCACTATTCCATGCAGTGAACAGGGATAGGTCGAAGTAATGTGCTACAATCTATACTTACCAAGTAGAATATTAGTGAACAAGAAAGGTCCAAAGTGGTTGCACTGCATCAGGATCTGCAGACCATCAGCAGTTGTCTTGTGGCGCATTACCCCTGCTCCCGCGTTGTTCAGGAGAATGTCGATGCGAGCTTCTTCCTTCAGGATCTCTTTGGCGCAAGTGCGCACGCTGGCTAGATCCGTAAAGTCTACACGTTTAAGCTTGAAATCATAACAAACATCATTTATTAAAATATAAATGATTTGTTGAGTTCCAATATCCTCCCTAAGGGAGCGTTCAAGTATACGTAACACCCGAGTAACAATTTTTACCTGAAAGTCACAATTAAGTTGCGCAATGTACTGAAATGTCGCTTATACCCTTTTTCTTGATTTAATCGCGTTTGCGGTAATAAATAAAACAAGAGATTTCTAACTCACGATATATTATATATATTTTATTTATTCATATTGTTATTTATTAAAAAAATTGGAAATATTATTATTTTATCGGCCTTGCATTCCTTCCGGATCTCCACAATTTTACACTGTCTTACCTGGAATAAACCTAAATGGTTTTACAACACATACTTTTTTTTACATTAGCTTTACTGAGGAGGCCCTGAGGAAAGTAATTTTCCTAAGTTTTCCCTGTGGAGCAACACTTTACTCCACTATGATTCACAAGCTGACTTATTGTGGAGTAAAACCTTTTTCATGTTCCGAATGCAGTTATACAAGTTCTCAAAGGGAAGATTTAAAAATCCAGAGTATGATTCTCAGAAGAGAAAAACCATTTTCATGTCCTGACTGCAACTATTCGTGTCCTCAAAAGAGATATCTAAGAAGTCACTTGCTGACTCATAGTGGAGAAAAACCTTTTTCATGTTCCGACTGCAACTATTCATGTACTACGAAGAGAAATCTAAAAATTACCCATGTTTACCCACAGTGGAGAAAAATCCATTTCACGTCCTGACTGCAACTATTCTACTTCTCGAAAAAAAATAACGAAAACGGCACAGTGAAGAAAAACCTTTTTCTTGTCCCGATTGCGATTATTCATGCGCTGCACAACGGTATCCAAAAGTTCACATGTTTAACAACACTGGACAGAAACCTTTTTCATGTCCCGACTGTAATTATGTTCATGTTGTACAAAGGAACTTCTTAGAAATCATTTGCTGACTCACAGTGCTATTAAACCACTTACATGTTTCTACTGCAACTATTCGTGTTCTACAAAGAGGCACAAAAAAATCACATGTTTACCTTCAGCAGACAAAACCATTTTTTTGCCCGAACGTAATTATTCAAGTTCTCGAAAGAGAGGTTTATAAATCCACAGTGCGATTCAAAGTGGAGAAAAACTTTTTCATGTTCTGAGTGTAGTTATGCATGTACTACGAAACTTATCTTTAGGTGACATTATTATATTTTAGCAGTAAACTAACCTGTGTGTAATAACAAAAACGCCTTGTACTAACTAAAACCTCTCATATAACATCATTCATATGTTCCATAAATTTTTCATTATTTTTTCTTTTGCTGTCTTCCAAATTTGGTTAGCATTTTTTGGTTGCGCTGCGCTAGCAAGTCAGCATGAGAGCCTTTATAGGTCAATAACAGCTGATGATGTAAATCTCCCGCTTTGGAGGACATTAGAATTCCTACAAACTCACACAACATTGACTACAGCAAATTGTGTTTATGCGTATCTCGTGTTTAAAACACTAACGAATACTGACAACGATAATAAAATAAAAATGACTCACAATACAGTCGAGGAATTCCCCGTACAACATAAACTAAAAGGGTTGCCAACTTGGAAGATTTTAATTCCCTAGTTTTTTTTATTTAAATAAAGAAAAACATGTTACGTAACGCGTCGTTCGAACCCCCCCCCCCCCCCGTAACGCACGTTTCACCAGACCCCCCCCCTCCCCAAGTGCGTTACGTAATACTTGAACGGCCCCTAATGAATTTTGGTCAAAAATTAGGTGTGAACGCCATCTGATGTGGTTTCTCACAAGTCACAAGGAATGCGTTGCCATTCTTATTTTTCCAAAAGTCTTCTAGTTTCTTTATAAATCTGCCTGAGTTCCAAAATACCCCGTAATTTAGACAGTCAATCAGAAGTCAGTATTATGAAAAATTTTGGTGGGGATAGTCAAAGTCATATCTAATAATAGTGGTTGAATACCTTCCTGGTAAATCAAGAAAGCTAATGCGAAAACCAGAAACGTGGAAGAATAATTTAAAACAAAAAAATCAGTATGTAAACATTTGAAAGTTTTAGCTGAATTTCATTGAAGTTTCCAATAGCGTAAGATTTTTGTTTAAATATTGTGAGAATAGTTTTAGTGACACACCTGCCTTTTCAAATATCCAAGAGCGAGACGGCAGAACTGAGTATAAAAGGTGATGAATGTACCTGCTCGCTCTCCTCACCTACAGACAGCTCCGTTAGCTAGGACGTAGTTAACTTATATATTGTACAAATAAATGTTCATCTCGTGTACGCGTGTATTATTAAGATCTACAAAGATCACTTCACACGCCTACACTACACTAAAGTCTGTAAATAAAAAATATTTTTAACAGTAATATAATTTTATGAAATTATATATCCAATATTTTTTGTAGATAACGTGAGGGATGTCAACAATTTGTTGAAAAAAATTATGGCATCGATTAGAAACAGTTAGAAAACCTCAGTTTCTACCAAAAAATCGGTGATCAAATCATTTGAGTTTAGGTGAAGCCAGAGAAAATTAAATTGGTCTGATAAAATAAAACACCTTTTTAGTTTTTGAAAAGAATCCTCTATTACCGTCTGTAATTACAACGACAAACTAATATGTCTCAACTTAACTATTGTTACATTTTTGTTAAATATAAATGAAAAAAAAGATACCTTCTCTAACAAGTCGTCTATTTTTATTATTGTAATATAAATTTTTTTGCATGATTTCAATCTTTTGACTCCTCTGCACTGGCCGAAACAGCAATAAATACAAAAAAATGTGTGTTCCAAAACAGTCCGTGTATTTAAGTCGATGAGTTCAAAACCCTCCGTAATTGAAAGTAAATTCCAAAATTCACCCTTATGAAAATGAAAACACGTTTTTTAAATATATGTTGAACGTTTGGATAGAAAATAACAATTGAATCATATTATAACAAGTTCATTCTAACGTGTAAAAAATAAAATAACTGGAATCATGAACACTCATGAGATGATTTACTTGAAAGTGAGAAAATCCATTAGGGAGGATTTTGGAACTCAACGATTCAAATATCATATTATACTCGATCTCAAATATCATTTATTTTGTCGAACATAGGTATGTCCGACAGCCAAGATGGCATTGTTAAAACATAATCACTTAGATGGATATTTACTTACATTAGACTTTAAAGCAGATAAATTAATATTGACGAAATGAATATTTACAGTGAGGTTGTTATTTCCTGTCTCCTGGATGATTTGCTGCCTGACCTTCTCACCCTTCACCATGTCCCTGCAGGTCATAACCACGCGAGCCCCCCTCCGAGCAAAGTCCCTGGCAGACTCCATTCCGATACCTGTAAAAAACCCCTTAATCAACTGAGAACAAGCAGTTTCCATCTAGTCTGTTAAATAAATAAAAATAATTTAAAGTACTGTAATCAAAGTTTAGGTTGGCAAAGTAAGGGTACTTTACACAAACTACTAGTTTAACCCTGTTGTATGAATCTTGGTTTTCAAAGTTTGGGAACAGAGCATCCAACATTTGTGTTGGTTTAGGATTCTTGGAAACCATTTTGAATTGTAATACTAATGTAATACCAGCTTGTAGAGGAGTGGAGCTGGCAACATCTCATCTATGTACATAAGCACAAACTTGATAGATACTAACGCTGTCCGAAATATTGGCTAAAGAAAGAGGTAGCGCAACACGGCATAACACCCCAAAATTAAATAACGATAATCAATACATCTTTATCTTTTCTTTACTAGTATAAAATGAAGTCGCTTACACTGTATGTGCACTTAGATCTTTTAAATTACGCAACCAATGTTCATGCAGTTTTCACCAATAGATAGAAGATGAGGAAGGTTTTTAGGTATATAATTTAGCAGATGGCGTTGGTTATAAAGGTTTCATTAGCCACAGCAACGTGTGTCTGGGTCTACTAGTTATATTATAAAAGAAAGTCCAAAAACACATGCGGCTCGCAAAAACTCAGAAACGAGTCCCGATACGATCAAAGGAGTTGTATGATGTGGTAGATCTCTATCCCCCTTTCCAGGATGACGGTTCCCGTTTTTACCTAAAGGGCGTGCTTTTAAAGATATAAGGGCTGGAAGTTTTGCCCTCTTGAAATTTCTAGAACAGTCTTCCGAAAACTTCTAGAAGGTTCCATAGAACTCTAGAATGTTCAGGAGTGGCGGAGTATGTCGTGGAATGTTCGGGAATAGGGAATCGGGAACTTCATTTCGAATGTTGTCCTGAGCAAAACGGGTAACCCAGAGAATAGCGTAACGTATTCATTGTGTAGTTCCCTTGAGGTGACTAAATCACTAATCCACGCTATACAAAGTTAACCAATTTTGATTGCTTTTAATAAATTGGGTACTTACCAGCACTGGCTCCAGTCACGATAACAGTTTTTCCATCCAGTCTCTCCTTTCCTTTGAATATACCGACAGTATACCTGGTGTATAGCTTCAGCAAGCCCAGGAGACCCAGAATTACTCCCACTATCATCACACCAATACAATAACAGCATTTCGACATCTTGAGGCCGATCAAATCAACTACCATTAACTCACTGAAGAAGCAACGCAGAATCTCCCTTAATATCCTGAGGGTCTTTGCTCACAGAGAAACCGAAAACTGGCAACTCGATTCACGGCGCAACTCAATTTTACGATTTCAGTAATTATATCAGCTTGTTTAACAAAAATAGCGCGTTTCAGTTGCCATACAACGCCTCATGACCTGTCAAGTTTCCGAGTAATATGCCATCGATTTTGTTCAGGAGGTTGATAAATTATTATTTTATATTAACCACTGGAGCGACGGCACAATTTAAAACTTTTTTCTTCGATTGCTCCATATTTTTTAGTGATCATTTTGAATATTTACCGCCCACATTAAAAAAATCATACCTCCGATTTTTAAAATGGAGACATACAAACTGATTATAGTTCTATATAGCTAATGAATTCACCTATCTTTTGTCGACTATCCCGTATTCCTAGGATTTATAAAAAAAATATTATAAAATCGTAAACTTCTACTTAATTACTTTCAAATAAGGGAAAATTTGCCAAAATTGGCAGTAAAGCAATCCTAGGTATTTTAAATAGTGCCATATTGTGGCAAAAAGCGCTCCAGGCGTTTAGGTTGATAATTGATAAATTTTTTAAATTATATTTTTGTTAAACTAGACAGTGATTCCCAAAGTGGTCCAGGTGGACCCCCAGGGGTCCACGGGAGACTCGACGGGGGTCTACGTTAGCGAGATAAAAAAATGGGGGTCCACAAGTTGTGTGTGGGGGTCCACGAAAATTTATCTAGTTTCGATAGTAAAGAACAAAAATGTTGGCTTGGCTTTACTTATCAATGTAGGCAGATAATAAATACACTACTCCAAAAAAAAAAGGGAGCAAAAAAAATCCTAATTTTTCGGTGATTTTTGACAGGTTGTATTTCGGTGAAAAATGGTCATATTCAGACTTTAACATTTTGAAACTTTGAGATCCTAATTTTCATATTTTTGGCAAACATTTTTTAGGAGCTACGATTCTCATGCAATCCTAATAGATAGTGTGAAAAAATAATTTTGCAAATTTTTTGGTCCACGGGCTTGAAATTTTCAGTTAAGCCGGCTTATGGATCAGATATTCGGCAATAATTTCCTTTTTTAAAACCTCTCATAAATTTTTTGAGAAGTGTATTTTATGAAGATCAGAACTTGCATAATCGTATTTAATTCTATTAGGTCCTTACATATGAAATTAGCGTTTTGCCGTACTGACAACTTTGATCTCAAATATCTTCTCTTTGGTTGGGAATTCTAAATTCAAATTTATACAGCTATTTACTCGTTTCGAAAATTATAATTCATTTGTTTTTCCTTAATTTTTTTTTTGCGTCACTTAGTTTACAAAATGGAAAACTTGAAATATCGCGTAATTTACGAGTACGAGTTCCACCGTGGCAACAATGCTGCAGAAACGTCTCGAAGGATTAATGATGTATATGGCGACGCTGCCGCAAAAGAAAACACAGTGCGTTTTTGGTTCCAACGTTTTCGTTCTGGAATTTTCGACCTGCAGAACAAGCCCCATGGACAGCCGGAAACCAAAGTTGATAATGAAGAATTGAAGGCTATTGTGGAAGCGGTCCACCGCAAACCACGTCCGAGTTAGCTGCAGGCTGCGGTGTTAGTGATAAAACTGTTTTAATCCATTTGAAGCAAATTGGGAAGGTGTAAAAGCTTGAAAGGTGGGTACCTTACAAATTGAGTGAAGCAAATCAACAAACGCGCGTTGACCGCTAGACCACAGACTGCATAACAGACGGCTACCAAATTAGAGGAGCTTCAATTGGAACGTCTAAGACATCCACCGTACTCTCCAGACCTTGCCCCAACAGATTACCATTTTTTTCGAAATTTGGATAACTTCTTGCAAGGGAAAAAATTCAACTCCGATGGGGCAGTCCAAACCACCTTCAAAGATTTTATTGATTCCCGTCCGAATGGTTTTTTTAGTAAAGGGATCGATGAACTACCTATGAGATGGCAAAAGTGCATAGATAGCAATGGTACATACTTCGATTAAATTTTTTTTATTTTTTTTTTTATTTTAGCGTCTATATAAAAAAAAATTACATACAAAATGTAATGGTGAAACTAAGTATAAAATATTGTATTTCTTAGTCCTCCTCACTAGGGGGTCCTGTGCCGAGGCGGACTAAAGTTATTTAAATATAGTTCATTTGTCTTCTATGTCGTTTGTAGCGTCTTCGTTAAGGTTTTCTCTTTGACCTCTTTAAAAGCCATATTTTTATTCTTGATTTGTATTCAATTGGATTTTTTATTAGTTTTATGTCTTGGGGAATGGTGTTATGGAGTTTTGTTGCAATAAATATATTATATTAAAATAAAATCGACTTTCCGTTCCTCCCAAACAAAACGCCAATTTCATATGTAAGGACCTAATATTAAGGTGGAAAAGATAAGACTCGGTTTTTTTTTATGATTTTCATGAATTTTTTGGCATGGAAGAAATATGTATAATTTACTGAAACTTTAAGGTCATTTTATACGTCTGTTAACACGTTCACGGGCAGTGAGTCACCCTACTTTGGCACTATTTTTTTGTATTAGATTTTTGCGACTGCTCTAGCATTTCCGTCATGATACGTACCAACCAACACCATCAAGTGCGACGCGAATGCTCTAGCAGACGAATCTACTGACATCATACATACATTTGACGCATGCTATAGCATACGCGACCACGCGGGGTACGCCGGGCGAGCTGTAGGGGAAGGGGTCAACACTGTTTTATCTTTGTGTGCAGAAAAGGTCTCATGTGACAGTAAGCGATCTGTGGTTGTGTCAGCAGTGACAGTAAGAAATAGACTACCTATATTTTATAGGGATAAAGCAACTGCTCAAGCATATCTGACAAAAAAACTCAATAAACTTCGAATGCTATAGCATCCGCGACATAATTAAACTATCCAATGCGAATGCTATAGCATGCTCGTCCGGGAACGTGTTAAGAAAATATTGTGAAATTTTCGAAGAATTTCCTCGGAAAATATGAAAATTATCAGCTGCTATACATCGAGTGTCACCATCGGACTTAGCTTTTGTATGCATTTTGGAGACCATAGTTTTCATCTCAAATCAATAAGGTTTTGAATTAAATTTAAGAATGTGTGTCTCTTCTATGTAAACTTGACTTTTACCAAAAAAATGGAAATACATTTTTTTAAAGGTGTGTAAACAGGAAACTTTGATTTTTTGCAATTAAAAAATATTTTTGACAATGATATTACTACGAATTTCGGTTCAAATAAGGTATTTGCAAATTTTTAAAATGTGTGGTTAAAAACTTTCTGAGCTAGAGTGCACATAAATTCAAAAAAAGTCGTTTCGAGAAAAATGCGTTTCAAGTTTACCACGTGGTTCGGTACAAACACCCTCATAACACCGGAACGAATTGAAATTTTTATTTAAAACTTTGGGAACGTATTCAATCTTTATGAAATAAAAAAAAGTTTAAACATTTTTTTGAGTCATCTACATGTATTTCCCCACAAGAAAACACACTATTTTTCTTTTTATTTATACCACTCCGAATTTAGGGTTGGAATTCAGCCGCGATGCAAATTTCCATCGTTAGATCTAATCTTCACATTTATTGACGAGTTTTGGGAATGTGGTAGAAATGTAGCAGCAGGGGTCCACCGAAAAAAAAATAAGTTTGGGAACCTCTGAACTAGATGATATAATTACTGAAATCATAAAGTTGAGTTGCGCCGTGAAATTGAGTTTCCTACCAGTTTTCGGTGTCTCCACGAGCGAAGGCCCTAATACTAACAAATGATAGAATGGTGGCATAAATGTATTTTTTAAATATTTTATATATTTATGCAAAAACGTTACTGATTTATGCAACCCAAAATTATTATGTTTATGTGGCACTATACATATTTACCAAACACTTTGACTACTCAGTATAGAACAAAATAAATGCAATGGTAAGCATCTTGCAATAGCTTTAAATAATTAACATATAAATATATACGAGGGTTGTCCAAGAATTAACAAACGTTTTAATTTTAAAAATCATGAAAATTACATAAATCCCCGTTACGATCGATGCACTTGGTGAGCCGTGGCACTAGGTCTTGATTGCCTTATATCGTAGAACTCCGCCGCCAAAAATGCTATCAGCTCTCCCTCCGCCTCCTAGACGTCCTCCAAAGGTTTCCCGGTCTAATGTTGCTTCAGGTGAAGAAAAAGATGCAAATCATGTCATTCCGGGATTAGGTGGTGAACCCATGTTTTAACCCAAAAAAGCCTAGCCTTAGTTTGAAAAACAGTTCGAAGAGACCCTAGAACTTTCCACACGATTTTGCTCAACAGCATTTTGGGAACCCGACAAACAGGCAATTTGCATATGCCATTTTTCCTTCAAAATTGTTTCTGTGATAGACTTATTGACGTCTGGGATCAAAATTGCGAGCTTATGAACTTCAACAGGGAGGACTCCCTGTTAGGTGAGAAAGCAAATAATTGAGCGCACCTCGCAGGCGGTGGGATTCGACCGCAGAGCATCCATCTCAAACAGACGCAAAAAAAGTACTTATGCAGCTACCAAGCTGGATCACCGCTCGTTTTTTAGGGGATAGTCTGAGCTACACGAAAGTGCAGCTACATTTTGAGAAATAATGTCCACTTCGCCGAAAATGAGGAAAGGTCTTTAATTTGTGGACAACCCTTGTATTTATGACTATAAGTTTAAAAACTGCAATGCATTGTCTCGTATAAAGGGTGTAACACTGAGAAAGACATACAAATCTAAAACTTATCTGAAGATGCGACAAAAACTATCGAACATTTAAACATTTTTAAACCCCTCCAGCTAATTTGTTCGCTTTTGGGAATAACTCTTGTAGGTCTCACAGAAAGAGTTGTGCCTCCCTTACTGTCGTAGTGAGAAACATGATCTAAACAGCTTTAGAAAGAAAAAACACCACTTGTATTCCATTCTACAAGAGAATAAAAATGTACACTTTTATTAAACCAAAGAAAAATTATGAAACTTTTTGTTAAGTAATTAGTTTTACACAAAACAACATGAATATAAAGGTGACCACAACGTTTATAATACATTTGTTTAATAAAACACGTGTTTTTATTTTTTTTGTTGTCAGTAGTTTTAGTCAGAAAAAAATGTTAACTTTTTTATGGTGGCATTAAAAATTTTTATAATTTAAGAATCATGTTTTCTAAAATTAAAATTTGAAAGTGTATTTCATCATGTTTCAAAACAGTTTTTAGTTTTCGAATACCTTCAGAAATATTTTGTTATAAAGATTTTATTGCAAAGTGGAAATATTCTGACCCTCTTTTTTTTACATTAACTCCACACAGGACGCCCTGAGGAAAATAATTTCCCTCAGGGCCTATGTCATCTTTGGAGATGCTGTGTGGAGGGTCTTTTTGAGGAAAGGAAGGAATGAACATGGGTCTTGAAGAGACCCATATTGTAGGAGGGAGGAAACACAGAGGCCGGCAAATCCTTCCACAGCCGAGCCGTTGAACTCAAGAACGAGTCATAGAAATGACCCGTTCTCATATGACTAATGTCAACCATGTAAAAATGTTGGGCGCGTGTTTGACGTGTTTCCCAACTACGCAACAGTACCGAGGGGATCAATGACACTTGTTCCTCGGAGCATCTTCCATTGTAATACCGGTAGAACAAGGACAGCATTCCCACCTGATGCCTGTGCTCTAAAGATTGCAGTCCGTCTGTTAAGATGAGAGAATCTATCAAATGGACTGCCCGTTTCTGCACAGAGTCAAGAGTTTTTTTTAGGTATTTTAGAGCTCCAGACCAGAGGTGGCTGCCAAATTCAACCGTGGGGCGGACTTGAGATTTGTACAGGGTTAGCAGTTGTGTACTATTAAAATATCTGGGGGCCCTGTACAGCACGCCCAGTTTCTGAGAGGCTAACTTAACCCTGGTTTCGATGGAGCCCCCGTACCTGAGCTGGTCACTTAGAGTTACACCAAGCATATCGATGGAGGTCCTGTTCGGAAGATTACTTCCGTTGAAGGAGACTAGATTTTCATTTCGATCCCTTTTAAACTTTATCAAACATGATTGGATCTTTGAAACATGAATGACAGTTCCCTCTGACAGAATGTGCCCGAGGTCTGAGGGGTTAAGTACATATTATATATATTTTTTATCCACAATATGTACAGAAATTGAATATTATATTTGGTCATGAGAAAGGGTCTTATACACAACTTGTTTTGTATTCAACAGCTCGGCTAGGGAACGATTTGTAAGCCTCCGTACTTTCTCCCTCCTATAACATGGGTTCAAGACAAAGGTTCACTCTATCCTTTCTTCAAAAAGATGCCTCCCACAACATACCCAAATTGGGATACCACAGTCTTACTGGCTCCGGCAGTCGGGAGCATTTGGAACTCTTGTGCAGTATTCACATTAATAGTATATATATATTACATTCTCAGTGTTCCTCCCCTTCTTTAACAACTACTGCAATTGACCTAGCATATGAATATGCATACAAAAAACAATGCAAGTTTCAGTAAATGGAATAAATTAATTAAATGTGAAAAAATGTATATCAATGCAGAGACTTGCAGTTAATGCTACTCGTAATAATGATTGTGAACTATGAACCAAAATATTTTATCTATACAAATCCCCCAAGTGTTTTTGGCCATATTTCGACCAATTTTCAAACACCTGCGAGCGCCCGCTGGCCAAAATGTGGCCGAAATGAAGAGGTATTTTAAAATAATTTTTCGATTTTTGAGGTTTTTTTAAAACAATTTTAAAGTTCCTGCATGTTGTAATCTTCGAAAATCACAAGTCTAAGACAGCAGTTAGAAAGTCAGTCTAAAAAGAGATGTCTCACACTTCTTTTTAGTTATTTGAAATGAAATTAAATATTTTTCTTACAAATCATTGACCGTTTTTTTTCATTTTAAAAATGCATTTTAGAATTTTTTATATTTATCTAGGCCATAGACAACATAGACACGTCATAATATTTTTTATTCACCTTCAAATGGGTACTACTTATGGCAATTTTAAAGTAAATGTTAAATGGGGTATAGATAGTAAATGTTAAGCAGGGTATATATTACAATTTTAAAGTAAATGTTAAATGTTAAACAAGCCTTTCATAACGATTTTTTTTTAAACTTTTTATGATTCCTAAAAATATGGGATAAACAGTCAAATATAGATGCATACAATGTTAAAATTCGATCGTAAAATTTTATGAATGAGGGTGGGAAATTACCAAACCGAACTCTGAAAAATTTTCTAGCGCTCAAGGCCGCAATTGATCATATTGTACAAAACTTAGAAAATGTAATTCATTTGTACTGCAATCATATAGAAAGAAAAAGCAATAATATTCGCATTGCTTATTTAACTATTTGAATGAATATTTTTTTGCATTGTTGGTTCAGAAAAAAAATGGCAAAACAAAATGTTTTAAGTTTAATTTATTTATTTTTTCAGGTTCTCCATAAAACAGTTATACACCAAATTATTATGGAGAAGATTACAAAATTTAAGAGAAAAAAAAAGTCCAAGGGGGCAGTTTCACTATGTTGAGACGTATGTCAAAAGATAGTTACTGAACTCTCTATAGGTAACATTGAAGATGTCGATGCTCAATGCAGAATCGTTAAGATGAAGTTATATGTGAAATCCTATTTAGATTAATCTTTACGACAAATCGGCTTACAGTATGAACATAAAAAAATATGCTATGGATAAATCGAAGCTTTTACTAGTTTTTCTATGTATTAGAATTACAATAAAATTATTATTTACATAACAAAAAATATAAGCGTAAACGACAAAAAAAAAATTTTTTTAATGACTTAACTATGAAGTGATACAAGAAACAATTTTTTTTAAATACCACTTTATGGCTGAGACTATTTTTGAGGTTTTGTATGTTCTAACTTTTTTCGTTCTTATAAAATTATGGACAAAATAAATAAAAACCACTTTTTCGCTAACTTGCCACGTGCAAATAAGACGCTCGATTTTAAAATTTTGCAGACGTGAGAAGCGAAATATTTCTAGCGTTTACTCTTAAGCAGTTGAATTGCTCTGTTTAATGGCGCATTCTGAAAGGAAGAAGTTCTCGCTTTCGGAGCATAAAAAAGTGCGTGGGATCTCCCAAGAGTTAGGGACGCGTTAGGGACATATAGGTTAATCTCCTTCAACATAGGTGGATTCAGTACAGTACCGGAGATCAGCTTAAAAAAATGTTTCCCCAAAAATATATTTCGGCGGGCTTGAGGTATTAAGATCGAGCATTCCTGTTAAGAACAACGATGGATACAGGAATGGGTAGTATGTATATTCCCTCATATACAGGTAACGCATAAACCTTTTTTGTATTCTTTTTATTTCTAGGATATGGTTTTGTTCAGAGGGGGCCCAAATAATGGAGCTGTATTCCAGGATGCTGCGGACAAGTGCTTTATATATTCTTCGTATTGCAATTCCATTAGTAAATGATCTCGCATTACGAAGAACAAATCCGAGCATTTTGTTGACGCCGGAGACAATGTCTGATATGTGAGATTTGCTTCAAAAATCACGCCAAGATCTCGAATCTGATTTTTGCGTGTTAGTATAATTTTATTAATATGGTATGGGAATAGAAATGTGTCTTGTGATCTTGTAAATGTGACGACACTGCATTTCTGGATGCTGAATGGTGAGTTATTCAATTCTGACCATTTGACAAGAGAATCAAGATCTTTCTGCAGAAGAATGGAATCTATATGACTTTTAATAGCTCTGAAAGTTTAATATCGTCAGCAAAGAGGAGATATTTTGAGATATAGATATTTAGATATTTTAATGTGTACTATGTTGTAAAATCCAAAATAACGTTAGTCAAAATTCATTTTTATTGTCATAATCAAGTCAAATACATTTAAAAAAAGTTAAAGTACAAAACCAAGTATAATTTTATTAGTTTTCAATAATACAAGGTGGCGCAAAAGTCGTCACTCGATGTTCTTTGTTCGTAATTTTGTTTCTGCTTTTGGTTTGTGTTCAAGGGCGTCGCCAAGGGCGGGCAGCTAAAGTCCTAAGTCTTTGACTTGTCTAGCTTGATCATTCATTCCCGTACTTCGAAACTCGAATGAATTTACCATTTCCATTCCTAATATCTATGCTCAATTACGCTCTGCTCTATGCTATTGTTAAAGCAGGAGAGGGGGAGCGGGGAAGCAATTTACCAAACATAAAAATTGAAGTCGAGCTTTGGCCGCAATTCTGGCATAATAAACCAAACCTAACGGATCGAACCGTTGTTGATATCCTAAAAGAGGCAAAAATCTTCTTTCCCGACACGCAAAAAGCTTTGAAAATTTTGATCGCTCTTCCGTGCACAACGTTTACTGTAAAGCGATCGTTTAAAACTTGGCTAAGAAGCACTATGGGACAAAATCGCCTCAATGATCAGGCCATGATGAGTGTACACCAGTGGTTCGCAAACTTTTTCTGACCCGGGACCACTTGTACGTTTATGTTTTCGACAGGGACCACAAGCAGTGGCGTAGCGAAGGAGCGGCGGCGCCCCGGGTGCCACCCGACCGAGTTTCACCCCCAAGGCCACAATTGTCTAGCCACCCCCCCCCCCCCCCCCCCCCCCCTATTTTTTATGAAATCGAATTTTGTCAACTCTTTGGGGGGTGACACCATATCTGTCCCAGTGATTGATTGAATGCCACTGACTACAGGCAGTTGCTTAGGCTAGCATGGGTGGCGCCTGGGATGGATAGCACAACGGGAGGGGCGTATGGGATAGGGTAGGACGGGTTCTAGCAGAATATTTACCACAACGGAGGGGCGGAATGGGATAGGGTGGGACGGGTTCTAGCAGAATGTTTACCACAACGGAGGGGGCGGAATGGGATGGTGTGGGACGGGTTCTAGCAGAATATTTACCACAAGATGGGGTGAGGCAAATCGGAATACCATATTGACCACTGACCACAAGGTACAATATTGATAAACTGAATATTATCCCGATTTTTTTAATTCAGACTTCTCGACCAGGGGTCCTAGCATTATTCGTTAGCAGCCTGCAGTCGTGCTCGGAAGCGATCGCAAGTTACCGACATTTTCGATAAAACCTATATCGATCGACCATGCTAGGGGGCCAGGGACCGCCCGCACGCTGGCTCGTTTATTGACCGGTGAACCATCGCGGACCATCTTCTAGCCTCTTGCGGACCACTGGTTGGGAAACCCTGGTGTACACAGAAAACTTATTCATGGAAACTTAGAAGATTTTCAAAATAAAGTGGTCGAGAAGTTTACAAAAACCCCCGAAAATTATGTTTTAATTAACCTAATCTTTATCGACCCTTATATTAAAACCTGTTAATTACAAAAAAAATACTCTGTACACTTATTCAAAACTCAAACTCCCAAATTATTTTTATTGAATTTTTCTAATAAATGTAATACCTAACTTATTAACAAGTTTTTTTTATTGAGCTCGTGTAGCTTTACATGTTGGACGTTAGATATCGTTTATTACAATCGCCGTAGATGTAAGGCTCGTATTACAAGTGAAAAGCTTCATGTGCTCTCGACTTTACCTACAATTCATACTTTTCTCATTCTCCATATCAACTTGCCCCCCCCCCCCCCCTGGGCTGGCGACGCCCTTGTTTGTGTTTATTTGATGTCTTAATTTTTTTTCCATTAAGTCGAGAAAATGATATCGGCCAAGTGGCCACTGCCAGAATTGATGACCATACGCGCCCGATTTACGGCATTTTCCATCACTCTTTCCAGAACTTCCGGCGATAGGCTCTCGCATTCTTGACAGATTTCTCTTTGAAGGCTTCAAGAATCTGAGGCTTGTTGACTTAGATTCGTGACTTCAAGAAATCCCACAAAGAGAAGTCTGTTAAATCGGGCGATCTTGCCGGCCAGTGTGAATCACCAAAAGCGTTTTTTCCGCATTCTTGAGGAGTATAGTGATTCATGTCTTGTTGACATGTATTTTGCATCTGTTTACTTCACAAATGTTAAAGCAGAATAGACATTTTGCCGCCATTTGCAAAAAGTATGGCATCTTCCGATAGGGTGATAAATTTTGCACCACCTTGTACTTTTGAGAGCTCATTTTTAATTTTTTCGTCAATATGCTTCATAATTATTATTTTTAAGAAATAAATTGTTTCTAAAAAATCAAAAATAAAACATCCTTGTATGCTCCAACTTTAAGCATATTTTATATGTCATTATTAATTTATTGTAATTAAATACCTTCTTTATAAGAGAAGCGGTAAGAGATAAAGCGATGTACAGAAAGATGTTTATATTTTAAATGATATTATAAAAAAATGTACTCATTTTGAATAAAATAATAATTATTCAAAGTAATAATTTAAGACAGGTTGTTTCACAGTATTTGAACAATTCTTCAAATCTCAAAGTTAAAATTCATCTTCTGTAAAAGTGCTATTTGAGTTCTGTTGTTATTCCATAGGTAGAAGTGAAACCTTTAGAAAACTAAAGTGGACAAGAGAGGGGAGACTATGAATCACTTTTATTTATCAATGTGAAGGATGATTTTTTCCATATTTTGTTGTCGAATTCCAGTGAGAATCACTTTTGTTGTCTAATCCAGTGAGAATTACTTTTTTTATCAATGTGAAGGATGATTTTTTTCCATATTCTGTTGTCGAATTCCAGTGAGAATCAATTTTTTAATCAATGTGAAGGATGATTTTTTCCATATTTTGTTGTCAAATTCCAGTGAGAATCACTTTTTATATCAATGTGAACGATGTTTTTTTTTCCATATTTTGTTGTCTAATCCAGTGAGAATTACTTTTTTTATCAATGTGAAGGATGATTTTTTTCCATATTTTGTTGTCGAATTCCAGTGAGAATCACTTTTTTTATCAATATGAAGGATGATTTTTTCCATATTTTGTTGTCGAATTCCAGTGAGAATCACTTTTTATATCAATGTGAACGATGTTTTTTTTCTCCATATTTTGTTGTCTAATCCAGTGAGAATTACTTTTTTTATCAATGTGAAGGATGATTTTTTTCCATATTTTGTTGTCTAATCCAGTGAGAATTACTTTTTTTATCAATGTGAAGGATGATTTTTTTCATATTTTGTTGTCGAATTCCAGTGAGAATCACTTTTTTTATCAATGTGAAGGATGACTTTTTTCCATATTTTGTTGTGAATTCCAGTGAGAATCACTTTTTTTATAAATGTGGAGGATGATTTTTTCCATATTTTGTTGTCGAATTCCACTGAGAATCACTTTTTTTATCAATGTGAAGGATGATTTTTTCCATATTTTGTTGTTGAATTCCAGTGAGAATCACTTTTTTATCAATGTGAAGGATGATTTTTTCCATATTTTGTTGTGGAATTCCAGTGAGAATCACTTTTTTTATCAATGTGAAGGATGATTTTTTCCGTATTTTGTCTTCGAATTCCAGTTTTTTTCACTTCCACAATTCAATTCTACCTTTTCTTATGCTTTTGGTCATCTTATTAGTGTTTCTGTTTTCTTCTTCAGGGTCGCTAGATGTAGCTTTCTTTTGTGTTTTTTTTGCCTGCTCATTTTGGAGTGGTTTGAAGATTCGATATTGATTTTACAAAAATAATATATATATATTTTTTAATTTGGTTGGATTCGATCATTGGTCTGCTCAATGTCTGGCCGCTGAGAATTGTAAGGCGCTTTATACCACTACACCAAAGGAGACTTGCGTGGAACCATTGATTTATGGTATTATATCAGAACCGAGTACCCGTGAAATAAATAAATATTTTATTGCTATCTCATTCTCTCGTAGGCTAAATCCTATAGATGTATGTGTTTGTCTCTTTTTATTGTCACTCGTTTCCTTTTCATCGACTTTCAAATCACAACGGTGCTAAAGAAGTGTCCACTTCAAAAACCATTTCTCTGAGCTCTTCTGGGGAAACTTATTATGGTAAATTTATAAACTATTTTTAACAATAGCATCCCCACACGGATAGTTCGAAGTAAAGATCGAAAGTGAGATAAGGGTTTACAGCGCAGTTCACTGTTAGACTTTTCTATGCGTCGGCCTGAAGTGGCGCAGGACACGATCGCTCTGAACTATACGTATGAGGTTGCTATTATATAATCACATTATTTGGTGAGACAGTAGTAATTTTTTTTTTTAAATTAAAGACGTCATCACTCCTGAAAAGTTACTATAAGATCGGGCAATCAGCTGTTCAACTGGCACTTCAACTGGCACCATTTTGAAATTCAGAGTTCAAAGTATACTCGCTAGAGTAGCATTACTTTTTTTTATGCAATAGTTTTTCAATAATAGAGATAAACTAATAAGAGATACCTTTATTTTTTAAACTGATTTATTTAGGCCTAAATAATGTTTCAATAAACACAACAACTAAATCTCTATATACAGTATGTAAATAAACAAATAAAATGAAACCTTGTTAATATGATGGCTTGTGTCATACCTACATTCCCATGCAATGACTTTACGGTGTTCAGAGAGGTCACCACTAAACATTTTAATAATACCAACTTGACGGCGTGTTTCTATGTCCCGATTAAAAATGTACTTTTTAATAATTTTTTAAAAACTCTGCGTTTAATATTATTAAATAAAACTTATATATTCAGAATCAGCGTTTATTGGTCTGTATAAACATATTTTTTTAAAGCCATGATATTTTTCACTGGAGTTCCTTATTGTTCAAATTCTGTGAAACAAATCTTTCTAAGTCTCTGCTGTAATCACTTCAATAATAATTTTACTAAAATTCTTCATAATTTATTACGGGGACCCAACAGTTGATCCTCCCAGAGTTGGGCCCCCAAAATTATAATTATTGCAAAATTATAATTCTTGTGGATTACTTCCCAATTTCAAACCTAAAATTGACCTCAAAAAAACCTTCAAATAATAAATTGGAATGGATATCAAACTATTTCTATTACGAATTTATTTAGAGTATCGATTTTTTGTACTTATACGCTGCTATACAGTATATCAGACAAGTAGTTTTATTCTTGGCGCATTTGAATGAAAATATGTTTTATATTTTAGTTATTCGATGCACACTCCTTCGGGAACGTTTAGTTATATTTTGTGTAAGTAGGTATAACATATTTTCCCTAAACTGAATGCGTATTGCATATAAGTATGCCGGGGGGGGGGGGGCACCTGTCGGGGAATCAACTGTCATAGAATCATTTATTAGAACCTACTATTTCATGGCAAATTTAGTATTTATTTACAAAACCCACAGTCTTTTCAATCCAATTCTTACACAGTTGTGTTCTAAAAGCCAACACCTGTGAATGAACATAAGCAAATAGAACAAAACTATGAACCAAAAACACATGTTCTATGTTCAATGAAATCTCCATCGATCGCTCCCCTATACAAAAGTAGCCTTTTTCTATATTCCCGCATTCATAATTTATTTTAATAGGAACTAAACACGATAGATAGAGGTTTCCCTTTATATCAATTTGAAATAAAACTTATGCCACAGACAGACCAATTAAATTTATAATCTGTTCAAGAAAAAATTTCAAATTATTAAAAGTTTGATTAATCACGCGTTGAAAATGGTTAACAGCTTACAGATTAATTTATGTAAACAATTCTAATAACACATTCAAGATGAATGCAAAAGCAATAGAATAAATTTAACTACAAAAGGTTTTACATCTCTCAAATAAGACATAAATTGCCTTGTATCCCATACTGAGTCACGGCACCGGTTAAATTTAGCATCCAGATACCATTGTACAATAATATCATTGTATCGTATCATGGTATTGTTGTATCGTAATATCACAGTATCAAGATTGTTATGTACGAGGACATCATGATATTGCTGTACCAAATTTAATTACTGTAGTGATTTAAAGTGCATCATGATGTCATTGTATCATAATGTTGCCATATCACATTATTTATCATACTATCATGATTAAAAGTATATTGGGTCCTTTTTTACACCATGCTATCAAAATATCATGAAATCGTTGTTAAAAGTGAACCACAACATCATTCTATTGTGATATCATTGTTAAAAGTGAATTATGATATAATTGTATCATAATGTTGATCGTTGTTTAAACTGTTCCATGATATCACTGCATCATGACACCGTTGTTAAAAGTGAACCACAACATCATTCTATCATGATAACATTTTAAAAGTGAATTATGATATAATTGTATCAAGACACCTTGTTAAAAGTATTCCATGATATCAGTGCATCATGACACCATTGTTAAAAGTGTATCTCGCTATCCTGAAGACCGACGGCGCGCTCGCTGAGATCCCAGAGCTGTACCGCCTTGCGCCTGTCCTGGGCTGTGGGGATGGTGCGGGCCGGCTTGCAGTCGGAAAAGTACTGACCCGTCACATTCTCTACGGAGCGGGAGACGCACAGGAATATTTGCGTCTGGGCGCCTTCCCAGGGACTCTGCAAATAACAAATATGTAAATCAATCAATTAAATCAACAAATCGATTGCATAATCAAAATGCAGCCCGCTTATATAAAATGCAACCCCCTGCACCAGAGCTCAGTCTAGTACTCAAATATAGTCAGTCCAATATTCAACACCTCACAGCGACTTCGCCGTGACCACTCTTCGAGATCCACTCGCATCTCTGGCCTAGCATACCTTCCAGTCTCCACCCGCTTGGCGTCGGGGAATTACTACACGGCTACATCCACACTCCACCACGATTTATCTCCACTATCCAGGATGTCGAACATCGGCCTCGCCTCGAGGATTTATCTCTCCTACCACAGCATTGAGCATCTCATTGGAATGCCAGGAAGATCTTCACCACCAGTTGACCACAACAAAGGTTGAATACACACAATAAAAACAGAGTAGTAGGTACATAGCGTCTGTCATTGTCTTTACCCACAATATTCAATGAGTAACGATGCTCACTTTATGATACACACAACTGTGTGTCTGCACAATAAAGACATGGGTGCCACATAAATTCTATTGTCTCTACCCACTTACCTCTGTCAATGGGTAATGACCCACAGTATTAATCCGTCAGACTAATTTGTTTGCTTTTCGGAATAACTCATAGAAATTTTAGCATAGAAAGGCGTATTTTATCACCTTTCAGAAACAGTTTTTAGTTTTAGCATACATTCAAAAATATTTAATTTATTTGGATTTTATTGCAAAGCAGAAATCATTGACCCTCTGAGAAAATATGGTCGAGGCTCGAGGGATTAAGATATTGTAATTACATAACAATGAGCCAACCGGACTTCGAGCGGTTAAAAAAATAGTTACAAAATAAGATAATGTTTACCTTGTTGAAGACCCAAACCAGGAAATTCCACACAACCTGGAAGTAGTTGGGAGTGTTCCTCGCTAGATCAGTCAGTACCACTCCGGGATGTAGACAGTTCACTGTGACTCCTGGAATAAATGAAGTATTTTCACAAATTATGGATTTAGTTCACTGTGACTCCTGGAATAAATGGGGTGTTTTCACAAATTAGGGATTCAGTTCACTGTGCCTTTTGGAATAAACGGGGTATTTTCACAAATTAGGGATTCAGTTCACTGTGATTCCTTAACTAAACGGGGTATTTTCACAAATTAGGGATTTAGTTCACTGTGATTCCTTAACTAAACAGGGTATTTTCACAAATTAGGGATTTAGTTCACTGTGATTCCTTAACTAAACAGGGTATTTTCACAAATTAGGGATTTAGTTCACTGTGACTCCTTAACTAAACGGGGTATTTTCACAAATTAGGGATTTAGTTAACTGTGATTCCTTAACTAAACAGGGTATTTTCACAAATTAGGGATTTAGTTCACTGTGACTCCTGGAATAAATAGGGGTTTCACACATTAAGGATACTATCAAAAACGTGTGGAAAATTTTGTTTATTTTACTGGTTCTGATTGCACTAAAAATGTTGAATTTAAATATTAGGTATCTATTTAATTTATTTTCATGGAGAAATCTTAACCGATTTTTTGAAGTGAAACCTTCTTTAGCAGAGTTGTGATTTGAAACTCGATGAAACGATAAAGCGACACTAAAAAGAGACAAACACATATGTACATCTGTAGGATTTAGCCAGTGAAAGAATGAGATAGAATAATGGGTCTCCTCTTTGGCGGTACTTCATAGCCCCCCCTTCTTGTCCACTTTAGTTTTCTGAAGGTTTCACTTCTACAGCATGTTTACTGCACACAGCATATGTATATTTTTTTACATTAACTCCACACCTTGAGGCAAATAATTTCCCTCAGATCCTATGCCAACTTTGGGGATTATGTGTGGAGGGTCGTTTTGAGGAGAGGAAGGAGTCTTGCGAGATGTTGAGCTCAAGAATAAGTTGTAGAAATAACCTATTCAGTGTACAAATGTCGGACGCGCCTTTTCAGGGTTTTCTGACTGTGCGCCGGTGCCGATTGCAGTGTTTTGAGAAGACATTTAAACCCTAATTAGGTAAGGTAAGGTTGGGTTAGGTTGGATTGGGCTAAGTATGTTTGGGTTAGGTTATGTTAGGTTAGGTTAGCTTAAGTTAGGTTGGGTTAGGTTAGATTAATTTGATGGTAATCAAATGTGATGGCTATTTGAGAAGACAATTATGAAATGACCTGATCTCTTGATCCTGTCAGCCAGCTCCGTGGTGAAGTAAATGTTGGCCAGCTTGGAGTTGCAGTAGATGAGGGTGTTTGAGGAGGTGTTGCTCATGTCTAGGTGGTTCAGGTCCAGCTTGGCCCAGCGGTGAGCCATAGAGGACACGTTCACTATGCGGCTGGGGGCGCACTGTTTTATTTTACCTGACAAATGAGAAACAAATATTATGTTAAAATATCCATTAACCAGAAAAACTCCCAAGCCAAACAATAAAACTCATTATTTTTTTTATTTAAACGCCATAAAACGGCTTTTACGTTCCATTGATAAATGACAGTGGTACAAAGCATTAAAAAAAACGAGTGTGCTTTAGATCACACAACTGAAGTAAAACTTTACTAACTTGTAAAAGAACATATTATGTTTTTGACATTGACATTGGGGTTACATATGACATTGGGGTGACATATGACCATGGGGTGACCTATGACCTTGGGGTGACCTACGACCTTGGGGTAACCTACGACCTGGGGTTGACCTACGACCTTGGGGTGACCATCCTAAAACTTATCCTTATCCTTATCCCCAAATCAAACGTGCGTAAAGGCCCGACTGTTCGTCTCGCCATCGATCACCGTTCGCATCACACTTTTCATAACTTCACACTTATCGTAGCACCACACTTATCGTAACATCACACTTTTCATAACACATCACCACTTTATGTAACGCATTCACCAGCTTACCATCAAGTCAAGCGTGCGTAAAGAAGTTTAACTTCAATAATAAAAAATAAAAATAGCTAATGTATATTTAAATAATAAACTAGGTTTGAATAAGACCTGAAATAAAAAAAATTATGTATGTATGATAAAAGCTAGTATACAGATGATATTATCTGATACAAATATGTGTTAAAACCAAAAAAAATATGAAATCTTTAGGAATAGAATGTGTTGTAATGTGTTAAAATAACAGAAGATTATATTTACGCAATGTCTAACCTACTGAGAAATATTTTTAATCAAATAACGTTTGTATGTTGATATTCTTTCAATATTTATCACATCATAAAAAACATATTTACAACCAAGCATATGCAGGCGATTTATTATGGAATATAATTCAGCATTTCATCCTACAATGTTACAATGGTAAGGTAATCTGTGACGAACTGATCTACTCGGAACATGAAAACATTAATGAAAGAAGTTCAGGGAAGTTCAACAAATCGATTATTGATTATGACATCATAGTTCTACGCAGAAAAAATGACATAAGTTTAAAATCCTTTAGATCAAATTAGATAAGATTATTTATTGTCGCTGTCAGTCAATTACCACTCTAGCGATGGGTATTCAGTTTTCAATTTCAATTTTGATTTAATTAAAATCATTCCTCAAAATATTAATACAGAAATGTATAAACTGCTTTGCAGTTTAAGCTCTCAAAAAAAAAATTTTTTTAAATGCGATTTTAACCCTTATGTATAAAGAAAATGTATGTAGGACAAGGTCAGAATCGCTTGCGCCAATATCAATCTAGGACCTAGGAACTATTCGATTATTGTAGCTACTCTAAATTATTTTTAAATAATTTTCTACGATATTTGTGGGTGGTTTTTCGAAATGAATTTAAATGAATTTTCCGGTTATCGTACAACTCATAATCATGCAACTTCAAAACCTCCTTTGAAAAGTCATTAAAAGTGATGAAAAAAATATATTGAAAAATTGGATAAATAGGTTACATTATGTTAGGTTATGGGCTATTTTAATTTTTTTTGTTCAAAACTTTTATTGACTTTTCAAAGGGATGTTGAAATTGCATGATTCCACAATAATTAGCAAAGGTATTTTTAAATCGATTTTAGGTTTGAAATTGGTAAATAATGCACAAAAATGTCTCACTTACCCAGTAATATGTTGGTGAAGAGGAAGGGTCCAAAGTGGTTGGACTGCATGATGATCTCCATCCCGTCCTCGGTGACCTTGGTGGGTGTCGTGCCGGATCCGGCGTTGTTGAGCAGCACGTCGATGCGCTCCTCCTTGGCCAGGATCTCATTGGCGCAACTCCTCACGCTGGCCAGGGAAGCAAAGTCCACCCTCATCAGCTGGAATACGTTTTGAGGTTAATTATTAACGACCACGATATAGAACAGCAGTCAGATAAATAAAATAAAATAGTAAAATATTTACTTTTATTTTTTTACAATAGTTCCAGACAGGAGTTCCTGAGGAAAATAATTTCCCTCAGGGCCCATATCGTATTTGGGAGTGCTGCGTGGAGGTTTTTTTTATGGAAAGGAAGGAGAGGAAGTTCTGGGAAAGAAAAGGGTATGAGAGGTGAACAAGAATCTGGAGACCAACGTGTCTAGGAGTGACTGAAGTGTGAACCCATCCCCCCAACTGCGATACAAGACAATGGGTCGAGAGAGAGCGGCTGGAGAGGTCTAAGTTAGGTCTCCCTCAACTAATCTGTCTCAGTAATGCAGTAGGTGGGCAAACACATTAGCCGCCAAGACCTAGACAAACCTCACCCCTGCTAAGTCACCAAACTTGGGATGACCTTTGGCAGAGGTGTGGGTTATCCATTAAATGGTTCCCGGGGTAAAACGTAACAAACCTCACCCCATGAACCCGGCATCCCTGCTAAGTCACCAAACGTAGAGAGCCACTTGGGGTGACCTATGGCGGGGTTATTGGTTATCCAATAAAAGGTTACCGGGACGGCGGTATCCATTTCTACCTTTCCAAAAGTTCTTGTGTTACAGTGGCTTTAAAATACTGGCATTTTTTCTGGCATCTTCACGTGGTACATATCGGTAGATGCTTCGGTAAAACTTCATGGAACACATTGCGACATTCACACAGATAAGATGAAAAATGGGGAAAATTTTAAATTCAGGTGTAATGTGCGACGAGCAATGATTATAAATAAAATAAAATAGCAAAAAGCAAACAAGTGAACAAAATTATATTGCATATATTATTTTTACAGTAGAATCAAAGGCACTGTTTTAATTTGTACCCAGGGTTCAAACCCATTATGAATTTAAATTGAGAATATTATTATCAACAGGTTATCTCATTTGTCCAGCAGATGTCTCTGTAATAGAAAAAAAAATTGTCTTCTATCCCTCTCCACAGACAAGGAAGTACACTTATAAAAAGCCTTACGCTAGTAAAAAAAACCTCTAAAGTTTTGTTAAGAATCTAGAAAATGAAAAAAAAGTAAAAAAAACCTCACTTCTTAACAAAAACTTGCACTGAAAAATTAAAATACCATTGAACTCTTGTCCATTGGGTGGGGAAAAAGTTATTGTCGTCAATTTATAAATATCAAATCATAACAATAAAAAACGAAGAATTTAAGTTATCAAAAGTGCTTCATTCAAAAAACCAGTCTACCATTTTACCCCTTCGTGAAGACCTAAATATTTTACAGGCACTAATGGGAAATCTTTGTTGCTAAGTACAAACATTATTGCAGATTTTAACATTTTTGTAAAATATTTGTTAGTTTATGTAAGTCAGCAGTTAACAAAGTACAATACTCAGTAATTTACATTTATTTAGATAAATGAAACAGAGTTACTTTGTTTGAACCACTTGTATATTTGTTTAACGCCGACCGGTTTTGGAACGACCGTTCCTTCTTCAGGGCAAATGTATACTGATTTGACAGTTGCAAAATAGTGGATGGGAACAATGTATTATTACTATGGATTGTGGTAGGGGTGGAGCCGTTGCTAGGTATTAATGAAGAGTGGGTGGGTAGGGGAAATTATTAAGGAACGGTCGTTCCGAAACCGGTCGGCTTTAAACAAATATACAAGTGGTTCAAACAAGTAACATTTATCTATAATGGATAACCACAAAGTTAAAGCTACATTCAAAAGTATATACATTTATTTCACTTATAATAGTATATCTTGTTTCTGCTGTCTTCCAGATTTCAACATCGAAGAATACCGGAATAAGATATAAGTACAAGAACCATTGAAAATTTAAATCTAGCTTGATTTTTATAATCTATTTAATTCATTGTCGAAAAATAAGTATGCCTAGATACATGGAAAGAATGTTTTGAGAAAAGATTTGAATGAAGACATGAAAAAATGTCTTGTGTTCACAGTGTTCAGAAACATGGAAGTTCAAGCGGAAAACTGGTGAATCTACATCACACTTTGAGTCGATATTGAGGGAAGACTTTTTGAAGTTAAAACTTTAGGCACCATTGTGATTTGAAACTCGATGAAACGAAAAGTGTCGATACTAAAAAAAAAGAAACACAAACATCTATAGGATTTAGCGAGAGAATGAGATAACTCCTCCTTGCGCGGTGCTTCCTAGCCTTCTCACCCTTGTCTACTTTAGTTTTCTGAAGGTTCCACTTCAACAGCGTTTGAATTGCACTCTGATTTTTTTGATTTGAGCTTTAATTTTTCGAGCAAATTGAGTTGAAATTTGTAATTTTTTGTATCAAATTAATAAATATTGGTTGTTAGAGGTTTAATACTCGTATAAGCCGTTTTATGTGTTTTAAAATGCTTCGTAGCGTGGACCTGGCTCCAAAGAAAACCCCCAAAAACCAAGTTAAAATAAAATCGAAATGTATAGGTCGAAAAAAACAGTTTAGGTTCTCTATGTGGTGAAGATTCACCAGTTTTCCGCTTGTACAGTGATTTTCCAATCGCAGTGTATATTGTGTCCAAATAATAATTGAATATCTCAAAATATATACTTAAACCTCCCACCACAAGACCATGAGCATTGCTAACTTTAATATATATTCTGTAAATAAAGTATGCAATGTGATATTACGGTATTTTAAATGAGATAATATTTAGCGCCAGTAACTGTAGTGTTGCCACCTCAAGTCCATTAGGTTCATTATCACAATCAAAAAGGCAATAATTTTTAAATAAACTCTAGTCCATTTGTGTGGACTCTAATAATAAATATTTAACATTACACACATTTTTGTCTGTAATAAATAATCTATAACGGGCAAAAACATGTTTAAAATCCCATTATGTTAGCATGGTATGCACTAAGCAAATAATTGTTAGAATTTATATAAACCTTTCAACTCGTAGGCCCCAGACACACCAATGAAATATAATTTCTGTTTGATTGAATTGTGATATTTGCAAATGTTTATCTCTTCTCTGCGAACAAATAATATGGCTTCTTGTCTTATTTTTTTACTGTTAAATCGACATGTCAAACTGCAAAGCTTATGATGGAAATCAAGTTAGGTACATGCAGAAAATAGACTTATCCAGTGGAGCGCTTTTTGCCACAATATGGCACTATTTAAAATACCTCAGATTGCTTTGCCGCCAATTTTGGCCAATTTTCCCTTATTTGTAAGTAATTAAGTAGAAGTTTACTATTTTATAATGTTCTTTTTATAAATCCTACGAATATGTGATAATCTACAAAAGATAGATGAATTTATTGACTATGTAGAACTATAATCGGTTTGTATGTCTCCATATTAAAATTAGGAGGTATGATTTTTTTAATGTGGGCGGAAAATATTCAAAATGAACTCCAAAAAAATCGCAAGCAATCCGAGAAAAAAGTTTTTATTTGGTCTGTCACTCGACTGGTTATTGATTGAACGGAAGTAAGAAAAATTGAAAATTGGAAACAGTTTAAATTAATTTATATTTCTTCTGTGCGAAATCAATGATTGGGTAAACAGTTAACCTGACAAAACAATGGGTTAGATTATGTTAGGTTATGTTGTTTGGTTGTTTATTTTTTTTTATCTGTTTTCATGATTATTCACTTCAATCAGTACCGGCAAGAGATTATTTAAATCATTTTTTGTGGTTTATTTGAAAAAAACTTTCTGCACATTTATTAGACGTCATTTGATTTCGAATAACAAACTCGACTTTTTCAAATAAGTACTAAATACTGGTGTTACATATTAGCATAGAAAAAATTATTTGATCCTCAGTCAATAAAGTAATTCAGTCTGCAATAATTGTGAGAAACAGATTGCCAATGAATTACAAAACTCCCTTGAGCTAGTACCCACCAGCCACCAGATCAAGTTATTATAAACCACTTCAAGCAAACGTAAAATGCTGCGTTTCTTCTTGGAAATCCTCTATATACAGATATTTATTACGGGGGGACAGGCGCGCCACTGCTTTCAATGGGGTAGTGTTCTGTTTTATCATGGAACCGGGTTATTAGTACTCACAGAGAGGTTGTCGTTCCCCGTCTCCTGAATGATGGTTTTCATGACCCGCTCTCCCTTGGCCATGTCTCTGCAGAGCATCACAACACGGGCACCTCGCCTGGCAAAATCTTTGGCTGATTCCAGACCGATTCCTGAAATAACCAATTAATGTTGTTACTGAAGACTATTGTATGTACATCCATATATAAAGAAGAGTGTCTTGGTATATTTGTACAAATCTACAGTTCTATTCCGATCATCAAAACAAGATGAAAGTGACTGTCCACAAGAGATTCCTATAAATTTCCCCCAACTCCTGAAAGTTGATACTTCTTTATGAAATTTTGCACACTTGACATTCAAAATAAGAGCTACGTCTGATTCCAAAAAAAATCAGGCTTTTCAGCTGGTTTTTCATAAAAAAAACATGATATACGAAATGTCTACTTGTATTGTAACATGCCAAAATCAAAAGGCATACATTGGGTTGGCAAGTTTGCAATATAAAGAAAATAGGAAATGCAAATAGCCTGCTTATTTTCAAATATGTAACAACAACAAATTATTATAATACTAAGTAGATTCGTAATTAAGTGTGAAAAACGGTGACCGGACAATTCAGAATAAAATCAACTCAAAACCTCCTTTGTAGTTATTAAAAATGATGAAAAAAATATATTAAAAAATGGTTAAATAGGTTACCTTAGGTTAGGGTTGGGCTATTTGACATTTTTTTTCATAACTTTTAATGACTTTTCAAAGAGGTGTTGAGTTGACTTGATTCTGAGTTGGCATGGAACCGTTAAAAACAACTTATCCTGGAAAGAAAAAAGGAAAGGCTCCATGTATATGCATGGAGCAAAAGAAATATTATTCATGTAAGAAACAAATTTGTATCTAAGAAGCAAATCTCCACACTAAGGCAAGGTTGGTCCACAGAATTCAAACAATTCTTAAAATTGTCTGTTATAATTATTCAAGTTCTATGAAAGTTGTATCTATTCAAGTTCTGTTATTATCTAAGTACTGTGATGCAACTGGCCTATGTTGAAATAATAACAGAACTTTCACAATTTTAGTTATTTAAGTAAGTACCTACACATTTGCCTACACATAGCTTTTTATGAATATGAATATTAAATTATGAATAATTATAAATAAGTAAGTACATGTCTGCTAAAACTAAAAATTGCAAATTAAAATTACAAGGGTTATTTAGCAAGAGAGAGTACACAAAGGTGAAAATCGAAAGAAAAATAGATAAATATTAACCTAACCTAATCGCAGCAAAACAGGAACAGATGGGATTGGTTTATTTCGACCAAACAATTGGTCGAAGACACGTTTGTCAGAGAAAGCAAGTTTTCTTACTTATGTCAAAACGAATGTTTACTCGTCTATACCAATCCTCAATCATGAAAAGTATTAAAAATGTATATTATAACATTACAAAAACTCACCTGCGCTGGCCCCAGTAACAATGACAGTTTTCCCATCGAGCTTCTCTTTCCCCTTGTAAATCCCCGTAGTCACCTTCAGGTACACCTTCAGCAGGCCGAGGAGTCCCACCAGAAGAAACAGCATGGAAGGGACCGAATACATTTTGAAGAATCACTAAAAACTGCCCAACTTAATTTTTACGACTTCTGAAAAAAATAGTACTTATACTTTTTATTCGAATATAAATGTTCATGTACGAAATGACAGTTGTTATTTGCGATATTTAAGTAATAAATTCTATTATTTTGTGGGTAGGTACCACCAGTATCTACTTGTTTTAAAATTATTTTCCCTGTTTCCCGGAAATATTCGTCCTTCTTTTCAAGATCAAAAAATTTCATATAAGTATTAAAAAATTCCAAATTTCGCGTCTCAAAATCAAGAAGGTTAATGTTCTTATAAAAATTTCGCCATCAATTTTGCGAGCTAAAATCATCCAACTTCAATATCTTGGACATGTGATGAGACATCCAGAGAAGCACGAGATATTGCATCTCATAATGCAGGGAAAGATTGCCGGAAGTCGGGGCCCTCATGGCTGTGGAAGAAGGAGAACCTCATGGCTGAAAAATCTGAGACAGTGGTTTAGCCAGTCTAGGTAGAGCTGTTCCGGGCCGCAGTAAACAAAGTCCGCATAGCCAACATGATAGCCAACGTCCGTTGAACGGACAGGCACAAGAAGAAGAAGAAAATCATCAAATTTCCCAACTTGAAAAATTTCCAAACTTCAAACAACAAAATCAAAAAGATAAATGTTTCATAAAAAAATTTTGACCCATGTTCCCGATCAATTTTCTGCGATATTTTCTTTGTCGTTTTTCTATTTTTTTCAGAAAAATATAATTTCCCGACATGAAAATTTTCAAACTTCAAATATTATCGAAAAGAAGAGTGTCTTTATAAAAATTACCCAACCTATTTTCAATTTTTATGCCAATGTTGCTGATATTTTTCATATTTCCTTATTAAAATACAAGGCTCTACTTATCAAACATTTCAGCCTTACGTATTGTAACGAGGTTACTTCAAAACAAGTTTTTCTTTTTATTTCATTGTATCCTTTTGAAGTTTTCATTAGTTGTTAGAATTTTTTTTCTTTTTTTCTCTTATTATGAGAAATTAAAAAAAAACACAATCTTTCTTCACTGTACTATGACTGTTTAAATATAATAAATAACACATGTTTGTAAATGGCACTTCGTGCCGTAAATTTTAAGTAAATAAATAAATAATATCTAAAAATAAAAAGTTTTCAAACTTCAAACAACAAAATCAAAACGATGAACAGAATCAAAAACAAAAATAAAAAATACCCAAACATAACGTTTTCCAAACAAAAAATGTATAAACATTCAAAAGAAAAAAATTAACCCAACTTCATTGTAAAGAAAATTCTTGAGCGGAATTCGGAAAATTGGTTGGAAAATATGTTGGAAAATCGGACGGAAAATATTTTGGAAAATCGGACGAAAAATAGGTCGGAAAATTATGTGTCAAGTTTGAAAGTTTTCCGTAAGTTGTTATATTTCTGAAAAAATCTTCCGGGGAAAACGTAAATTTTAGTTTGGAAAATGGTAGGAAAGGAGCCGGGTAATTTTTATAAAAACTTAGGCATTTATCTTTTTGATTATGTTATTGAAGGGCCGCAGGCTGCAGGCTGCAGGCTGCTACAGGCTGACAACTGTTCCTCGAGCTGATAATACCTAAATAAAATCGTCAAAATCGAAGTTTTGTTTTCCCCAAAAAAATGTTCTCCTCCAAAACTGGACTGTTTTTTTTTAGATTTTTTTACTAACTGTTTTAGAAGAAAATACCTAATTTCTGTACGTATTGCCTTTTTAAATACATTGTCTAATTTGTATACTGAACGTCTGTTGATGACGTTCAAACAAGGCAATTTTAACGATTTTTGGAGGGTCCTAAACCAAGGGCGGATTTAGGGGTAATTCGTAATCTATCAAAAAAAGCAAAACACGTCACGCCATGCGCCAGTGGTCGATATCTAGGTACATTAAATAAATAAAATATTTGAACTAGTGTCAAAAGCCAGAGATGAAATTGGGGAATACGCTTGTATGGAAAAACACCGCCCGGTTTCCACTTCAATTCAAAATTGAGTTAATTGAACCCGATTTTAGGCAGGATTAACGCACAGACAACCGAAATTCATAAGTTTGATGATTTGCATTGTAAACTCAACTAGCTGAAGTCCCCAGCGATGCTCGGGCTTTACACAGAGTTTTCGAAATCAAATGTAGACAGTGACCTTCCTCTTGTTTTGAAGGTCACATGTGCAAAATTTCATCAAACTCGGCATAAAATTGTAGATTTGCATACAAATCAAATCCACACCGTCAGCTTGCCAGCCCGCTCGTCCACCATATTCAGACATTCTCCTTTATACATTAACCAATTTACACAAAACCGTGACAAAATTACATACCTAAACCTTCCACATCAATCACTCTATCTATTGGTGAAAACCGCATGAAAGTTCAGTAGTTCAGTAGTTTTTGAGTCTATCGCGAACAGACAGATAGACGCGGCGGAGAACTTTAATTTACTTATAATATTATGTAGAAATAGAGATAAATGAGTGTTTAATGAACTGATCAAATATTTTCAAAACACGACTGAATATTACGGCACAATATAAAACAAATAAAAAAAATACTGAACACGTAATATACCTATGTTCTGATTTGCACATTATATAAGTGGTTTTTACAAAGTTGTATTATTTCATTTTTCTATAATGGATAACCACAAAGTAATAGCTACATTAAAAAATACCTATGTTCTGTTTATCACAGAAAAAATAGTTTATATACCTTAATAACTGTTATTATTTCACACGTGGATAACACCGGTGTATTTACGATAACAAATTCTTATCTTCATCAGAGATTCTGAACACTAGAACTGATTCTACACTCTACACACAGGAACTGTCTGATCCAAAATCATAAGTCCGAAATGAATCACATTCAACGATTCAACAGATACCTAATAATATTCAATTTTAAGGTGTAGAAGAGATGTGTTTTGTTATTCTTATCACAGATGGCAAACCTGTGGACAAATGTTAACTAAATTAACATAAAATTCAAATAATCTGTGTGCCACAACTACAACTAAACTGGACACAGCTCTGGTATTTACAGTTATTTACCAGTTTCACGAGAGGTAAAATGAACAGTACGTTTCCGTCTAGTCAGAAACTTGGAGAAAGAATGTATGTAATCTATTTGTTTAACGCGCTAATATGCGTTATAGGGTGTTCTGAGAATATTATATTTTATTAATTACATATTTGATTTCGTTATCCACTTGTAGGTAATATTATTAATACGACGCGAGCGTTGCCCATCCGCGCTCATTGGGCAACTTACAAAAAAACAATTGGCAACTCAAACTCTTTCCCAGGAAATCAACTCGCAAATTTCATTGGCGGTCCGCACTTTTTTAAGGCCTTTGTCAAGGGCGACGCAACCAGTCACTCGCAACCAGGGCTGGGCAGTATTTGAAATACTTGTAATTGAAATACGTGTTTGAAATACAAATACGTATTTTGTATTTGTATTTCAATTACCTGTTGCTGAGGTATTTTGTAATTTGTATTTCAAATACTTATGGCTTCAAAATACATTTTCAAATATATTTTGCGATCTTAATAATGATTATTAAAAATAAACACATAGATAATATAAAGACTAAAAACGCTAGAATCCTGTACTAATTAATTAATCCTTTGCTATAGCACTCTTACTAATGATTATTTGTAGTTCTCTTATATCATTGCTTTATAATGTACTGTACATTTTTTTAAATGTCATGCTGGTTATTATTATTGTCCTGTGCTAAATAGCACTGTTATTTTACATTTTGTATCATATTATATTATACTTGTCATTGCTTTGTATTGTACATTTTTGTATCATAGTATTAGATCAAGCACTATAGGAATACTTTGACTGAATACTAGATTATTTTTAAGTTAATTACTTTAGAGCGCACTTGAAGTGAAATAACATTAAACTGCTCTATACAAATGTCATCCATTTATATATAAAAATGAATCCTTGTTTCCCTTGGTCACGCCATAACTTCAGAATGACTTTACCTACTTCATTAATTTTTTATGAGTTTATTAATACTTTACAGAAGGTTCTTACGGAAAGAAAAATTAAGAAAATTAGATAATTTCAGAAAACTTAACGACTGTTTTGAATTTAGCAGGCAGCTGTTTTTGTTTTGTAGCAAAAGAATTGTCCATGGATTTTATAAATTATAGATATTTAATTGATACCTATGTTAGGTACCAGATTTGATTGATTATTCTTATAATATAGAAAAATGAATATTTGTAATATGTGAAAAATTTAAATTTGAATAAAAAAAATTGTAATAGCTGGCACGCGAGTTGTTTGAAAACTGAATATACTGGGACTAAATATATGGAACGCGGGAGGGGGGTTGGCGGGATGAGGGAGCGGGAGAGGGTGGGCAGGGAAGGTGGAAGGGGAATGCAAAAAGGGAAAGGGATGCGGTAATATGGCATTGCAACGCATGCCGGGAACCAGCTCCGACCGAGGAACGACCTCCGTAGTCCAGTGGGTAAGACTCTTGACTCACAATCCGGAGGTCGCGGGTTCGAACCCGGCATGCGCAAATAAATTTTATTTGATTAATTTGTGTTATTTCACAATTAATTCATATAAAATAATATATAGTATATTTGAGGCATGTTCCAGAGTGGAAGATACTATCAGTATCGCCCTGGTGTAAGACCACCATTCAGAATTGAAACGTTGCTTGAAAATGGCTTTAGCCGTGTTTGGTGACCAGATCTGAATAGCCAGGTACTTTTCAACCTTCCTCTTCCCCACCTCCTTCCCCTCCCCACTACCTTCAGCCTCACAACATACCCCAATTGGGGATGCCATAGTCTCACTGGCTCCAGACGGGAGCAGTTGAGATTCTTGTGCGGTATTCACTGTAAAAAAAAAAAAAAAGCTAGTGTTATTATAATAATTATTATTATAATCTAACACCTAAGTCCTATACCACAAAACTTTACAAGTGGAGCGGAGACGAGATGTGTCTCCTGGGCAATATGATTAGTCAATTTTAGCACGTCTCTGTTTCACTCTGCTCAGCTTTGCTTATATGGAAACACACCCTTTAATAAGGGCACTTACGACAATTTATTGCAACCAAAGGTTTTACCAAAACCAAATGTATTTTGTAATTTGTATTTTGTATTTGTAATTAAAAAATGGTTAAAATACTGTATTATGTATTTAAAATACACGACTTGAAAGTATTTTGTATTTCGTATTTTAAATACATGCCAAGAAGTATTTTGTAATTTGTATTTTAATTACAGCAAAGCATGTATTTTGCCCAGCCCTGCTCGCAACTCGCAACTCGCCGTACTACTATGTAGTTGCTTCGGCCGGCGCATTTCAGTTGCCTGGTTGACAGGTTGCCATGGCCGCGCCTTACGATCTGTTAAGTTTTCGAGTAATTTGCGATAATTCCTTAGGAAAATATCGATTTTGTTCAGGAGGTTGATAAATTATTATTATACAGGGTGTCCGGGGGTTAAGTCCATGAACTTCGGGAGGTGATTCTACGTGATATTATAAGTAAAAAAGATAAATAACTTTTTTCGAAATTCCAACTTTTAGGGGTTGTTTTGTGGTAAAAATATAAAAATATAGCGGCGTGTGCCGCCAGCTTTATTATTTTCCGCTGTAACGATACGGGCCAGTCACAACACACAACCACGCAATATTGCAACGATCGTGCCCGGCGGGCGCTCGGCAACTAAGATCGTACCTCACACTAAGGATTTTTAGTAGGTACGTCTTTTTGTATGGGAAAAAAAATGTTGGAATTTCGGAAAAAGTTGTTAATCTTTTTTACTCCTACCATCGTGTAGAATCACCTCCTGAAGTAAATGCACTTTACCTCCGGACACTGAATTGAGTTGCCAACTAGTTTTAGTTTGGTTTCGGTTTCTCCTTGAGCGACGGCCCTAACTGCCCTTCCTAACTTTATGAATTTTTTTCAAAATGTTATTTATGTCCTTCAACTTATATTTTTTTGTGTTATAAAATGGGGTCTCAGCACGGGTAAGCCACCCGATAAGGCCAATATTATATAAGTAAAGTAAAATGTTGTATCAAAATATGAAAATATTTTACACATGATCACTGTCTGTTATTTATATTTTCGTATCTAAATGACTCGGTCTGTTGTTTTACTTTCGTTTCCAGCTCAACTATGCTCGGTTGGGGATTCCCCTGAAATATTCCTTGCTTGTCACCTGTTTCATTCTCATTTATTTATGATTGCGATTGACGTGACACGTGACCTCGTGAAGTGAATTGTTACCTATTGATTGACGTGAATTAGTGAAAAAGTTGTTATTCTATGTAGTGTTTTAAAAATGTTGAAAGACATCTTTAAAAAAACAAGGTAAGTGGATTGGGTGGTTCATTTTTTGTAATAAACGATAACTAATAAACACACAACCTGATTACAATAGGCCACTTGGGGGGCGTTCAAGTATTACGTAACGCAATTTTTGAACAAGACAAGATTTTTGACCACCCCTCCCCCCCATGTAACGCGCTGTAACTTTTTGTAATTTTTACCTGAAAGTCACAATTAAGTTGCGCAAAGTACTGGAAAGTCGCTTGAGTACCTTTTTTCTTGTTTTAATCACGTTTGCGGCAATAAATAAAACAAGAGATTTCGAGAACGAAAAGGGTTGCCAACTTGAAGATTTAATTGCCTCGTTTTTTAATCTAAATAAAGAAAAACATGTTACGTAACGCGTTGTTCGAACCCCCCCCCCCCGTAACGCACAGTAACGTTTCACAAGACCCCCCCCTCCCCCCCCCCAAGTGCGTTACGTAGTACTTGAACGGCCCCTTGCAAGGACTTCATAACGACTTGGAAAAAATCGTGTGGATAGATTTTTTTACTAAGATTACGAAAATGTTAGTACTAATTTTTAGAAATGCACGTTTTTTTTTAACAAATAAATCCATTATTTGGGCTAAATTTTTGGTATGCCTCGATATTCTCCTGTGCCATTCGTGTGGAAAACGTTATTTTTTTAAATGATTTTCGCCTGTGTAATTATCGTTTTTTTCGCACCTATAAAATTATGTCCCGTATTTCCGGTTTATAGAAAATGGTCTGATTTTTCGGATTGAAATTTTCAAAAAATCGCCAGGGTTTCAAAAATACGCTTAAAAAAATACAAAATGTCTTAGAATATTTGCCTAAACCGGAATTTTTTTTTTTAAAGTGATGCAAGTGGCCTATTATGGCAGAATCGATCAATAACTGCCTGAAAAAAAATTGTCAATCATCTGTTTGTTTTTTTCTGTATTTAATTGTTGTGTGTACATAAATAAATAATTAAGGAATAATAATAAATATTTAGTAATTTGCAGGATTTCGAAAAATATTTTTACACATTTTACTGGGGTAGTTTCGTCGGTATTTCGTCGACCAAATGTAAGAGCGCCCCAGATTTCGTTCAGTTGTCGATTCTTTGAATAAGAGGCCCCTCTCATATTACTAGCGCCGCCAGCCATATTAGGTTTGATATTATTCAAAATCTAGTTTGAGGATTACTAATTCTTGGAGTGACATCACGTTCATTCTTGAGGTGACACCACGTTATCCGCACGAGGTGCCATCCGTGCTAGCTACGCCACTGCTTCTTTACTTTATTCATATATTCGTATAAAATCGAATAGGTACTGACTTCCGATTATAGGGTAAATTACAATAAAGTATAGTCTGTCAAAAAAGAGTAGAAAATATAAAAACTGGAACTAGTAAATTTGTAGACTGGCGACACCAATTTAACTGTCAAATATTTTTTTGAAGTGCTATGACACTGAATGTATAGAACACAGTAAACCACATTTAAAAAAACATTTTTTCTTCATGAAATAAATTTGATTAAAAGGTGATTTAAAAAGCGATTTGCTTTAATTTAATTTAACATAAATTTGAATTTAATAATAGATAGAAAGGAAAAATCACTAATGGTGAGTTTAGTTATACTACTTTTAGATCTGAATGAGTTAAATATATTCAGATCTAAAATTAGAGACATGATCTAAAGCCCAGGCAACGCTAGGTACTTTATCTAGTATTAAATAAATATGAGCATTTTCTAAAGTGTGCTTTATATTTTATTACATTATAGTTATTCTTCATTATGTTAACACAAAATTTCAATGGTATAATAATAATATACCCATATGTAATTCTTATTTTGAGATCGGCGAGTATCTATACTGCAATGAAAAAATATTTTTTCCACTATTATGCCTTTTTAATTTTTTATAAAAATGTAGGTTACAACAGCTTAACTTTAACACCATGAGTTATGTGTTTAGTATTGCCATTTGATCAACAGTGGCGCCCTCATATATTTTCTACTCTTATTTGACAAACTGTATGTTTAAAACTTGGACAAAAAAACGCGGCACTAATTTTAGTTTTAAAATCAATTTAGTTTACTGCAAAACAAAAATGGGAAAACTAAACCTGGACATACTTACACCATCTTTTCGATTATAATGTCGAAAAATCAATGAAATAAGTTTTAAATTTTGACTAGAAATACGCGGCTCTAATTTTAGTTTATAAAATAATTTGGTTTGCTGCAAAGTAAAAACGGAAAATTAAATCTGGACATACCCACACCGTCTTTTCATTTGCATGCGGTAAAAAGTCACGAAAATCTAAGGAATAGTGTTTTTATATGTAGCCAAAAAATGCAATATGTTACTACCCTCGATTAGGGTCGCAATTGGAGCCTTCCGCTCCGGGCGATCCCTTTTCCATTTCAAATCATTATTTAAAAATGTTCTACGATTCTTTCGTTTACGAATCCAACTTTTTTTTATTATTTATTAAAAATATCAATAATTATATATTTTTAAGCTGCAAATTTCGCAATTCGTAAGAAAACCGTACGCATATTATGAGAGTAATACTAATTAAAGCTGATAACTCGCAAACAGATTCACTCTTAATTAAAACCAGAATTGTGTTCGGAATGTATTAACGAATGAATTTCAGTTGTGTATTCATCTGCTGATACATTTCATTATTTTATTCGAAGTGCAGTTTTAAAATTCTAGTTGCAGACTATGTATGTGCTGCCAGAATCAAAAGAGAAACCATTTTCATATTCTGAGTGTAGTTTTAATTTGCCAAATATAGATTTAATTTAACCCGTCTAATCACAGGAGACGCAAATTGTCCCACACATTTATTTTTAAAATAAAATTGTGAAATTATGTCCCACACATTTAATTTAAAATAAATTTGTGATTGCGTTAAAAAGTTAAGATATAGTTGTATTACATTTTTTTATGAAAAGGAATCCGTTTTATCATTTAATCATTAAAAAAAGTTTAAAATTTTAAGTTTATTCTATTTTAGGAACTTTAATTCGAATATTCGCAGGCGTGTATTTTTGAGCCAATTCACATTTAAAATATCAAAATTTTAATATTTAGAAACAATAATGTTGTAATAAACACGTCGGAAAATTACTATATGTAGATTTTAGATCAATTTTGTTTCTTGCAAAAGGATAAAAAAAAACAGTAAAAAACAACATTTAAAATGCATGAGAAGAACCGAAAATTTTGTGCGCAAACATTGACAGACAAAAGTTTATAGATATATTTTCTTATTATTCGAAGGGTTAAACCAGTTTTCAGAATGTAAAATTCCATTTGAGGATTCATCTGCTGTCACAATTCAAAGGAAAACATTATCTTGTTCGAAGTTCAGTTATAAAATTCTAGTTACAGACTCTGTATCCTGTATGTGCTGCCAGAATCAAAGAAAAACCAATATCATGTTCAGAGTGTACATTTAATTCGCCGCAAACAGACTTAATTCAAACCAATTTTGTGTTGAGAATATAAATTTCCAGTTATGGATTCATCTGTTGACACATTTCAAAGGAAAACATCCTGTTATTTGAAGTTCAATTATAATATTCTATTTGCAGACTATGTATGTGCTGCCAGAATCAAAGAAAACCCGATTCATGTTCTGAGTGTAGATTTAATTCGCCAGGTACAGATTTAATTTAAACCAGTACGGAATGTTAAATTGCAGTTGGATTCATCTGCTAAAGAAATAATTCCGTTATTCGACGTGCAGTTATAAAATTCTAGTTGCAGACTATTTATTTAATGCCAAAATCAAAGAAAAACCATTTTCATATTCTGAGTGTAGTTTTAATTCACCGCATATAAACTGGTTTTGTGTTCAGAATACAACGATAAATTAAATAACGAGTTGCATGTTCATCGTGCATCGAGTAAAGTTTTACATTTCAGTTACATAATGCTGTAAAATTCTGAGAAATTGATTGAAGCGTGTGTAACTATTATTTGGGGAGTCTAACGCAGTATCAATCAATCAACTTTGGAGTAGAATTTATAAACATACAACCCCCCCCCCCCTCCATTTGAAGTACCAAAATAAGGGGGTGGCGAAATTTTTCTACGCCCCGATGATCAGAGTGTAGTTTTAATTCCCAACATACAGATATAATTAAAACCAGTTTTGTGTTCAGAATAAGTGCCGCTAGAATCAAATAAAAACCACGTAGTTTTGATGTTTAGAGTCTGCATATTTAGTTTAATTTAAACCAGTTTTATGTTAACAACTTAACAATAAGTTACCTATTCATCGTGTACTGGGTGAAGCTTTGCATTTGAGTTGCATTCCATACGTATGCGTGATGAAGATGCGAAATTCTATTACGATTGTCGATTTGTGAGAGCCGTTATATATAAATTTGTAAAAATCGACATAAAAAATAGAAAATATCTAACCCCGGTCAGCGCTTGAAAATCTGCGGAAGAAGCTATATAAATCATCCAAATATTATTATTAAGTACCTGTAGAAGTTAGGGAGGGGCGGCAAGATTTTCCTCCGCCCCGAGCGGCCGAAACCCACGCTACGCCACTGCCTACCTTGTGATACCTAGGTTTTTTTTATACATCGACTTAGTGATACATTGTTTCAGATTATAAATAAAACACATTTACTTTTACGAGAGTGTAACCACTTGTGTGTAAAGGTTAAATAAAAATTATAACTTAACCTAAATGTGTATTAGAACAAATACATATGCTTAGTTATAGGTGCATGTGAAATGTGGGGTTGTTAATCTCTAATCTGACTGCATGCCCGCATGGCAGCAGGCAATTCTGGTCGCTTGCGGGCTCAATAGGTCGCAATTTCTGCAAATCCAGTCTGCCACCTCTTACCAGACCTGACGGCTCACTAGCAAACACCGCCACCGAAAAGGCTAACTTACTAGGTAAAATGTTTGCGGATAACTCAACCCTCGATGACCAAGGTGCTGTCCCGACGTCGGTTCCTCACTGCGGTTTTCGTATGAAAAAGCTGAGGATCCGGCATCGGGAAGTACTCCATGTTTTACGAGGGCTTGATGTTAATAAAGCTAGTGGGCCTGACGGAATACCTGCCCTGGTACTGCAAAGGTGCGCTGCAGAAATAGCTCCAATTTTGACGAAGCTTTTTAAACTGTCCCTGAAGACTGGCTCTGTGCCCTCTGGTTGGAAAAAAGCGGTTATCCATCCTATTCCAAAGAAGGGTGACCGCTCCAACCCGGCCAACTACCGCCCCATAGCGATCACATCAGTTCTGTCTAAGGTGATGGAACGTGTGATCAACGACAAACTGCTCACATACCTCGAGAAGAACAAAATTATTAACGACCGTCAATACGGATTCCGGCGGAACCGCTCGTGCGGTGATCTTCTCGCGTATGTGACGCATGTTTGGGGGCGATGCCTGGAACGTTTCGGTGAGACCCAAACGGTTGCACTGGACATATCCAAGGCCTTTGACCGGGTTTGGCACCGAGGACTTGTCAACAAACTGCATTCTTACGGACTTCCCGCATCCTTGTGTACGTGGATTGCCGACTTCTTGAGGGAGAGGTCGATTCAGACGGTAGTCGATGGTTTCACCTCTTCCTCTCACTCGATAAATGCTGGCGTCCCGCAGGGATCGGTTCTGTCTCCAACTCTGTTTTTGTTGCACATCAACGACCTTTTGTCATGTGCACCAATTCACTGCTACGCGGATGACAGTACAGTTCATGATAGCTTTTTGTTTGACAAGCCCCCAAAGGGCTCACAAACTCCAACAGCTCGTAAGGCTTTGAAGCAAAGAATGGACGGTTACCTCGAGAGTGTTTTCTCTTGGGGTAAAAATAATCTCGTTGAATTTAATGTTTCAAAGACCCAATCTTGTCTGATTACGTCTAAAAGGGATCGCAATGAAAATCTAGTCTCTTTCAACGGAAGCAATCTTCCGAACAGGCCCTCCATTGATTTGCTTGGTGTAACCCTAAGTGACCAGCTCAGGTATGGGGGCTCCATCGAAGCCAGAGTAAAGTTAGCCTCCCAAAAACTGGGCGTACTGTACAGGGCCCGCAGATACTTTAAAAGTACACAACTGCTAACCCTGTACAAATCGCAAGTGCGCCCCACGGTTGAATTTGGCAGCCACCTCTGGTCTGGAGCTCCAAAATACCTGAAAAATACCCTCGACTCTGTGCAGAAACGGGCGGTCCGTTTGATAGATTCTCCCATCTTAACAGACGGATTGCAATCTTTAGAGCACAGGCGTCGGGTGGGAATGCTATCCTTGTTCTACCGGTATTACAATGGAAGATGCTCCGAGGAACTAGCATCATTGATCCCTTCGGCACCGGTGCATAGTCGGGAAACACGCCAAACGCGTGCCCAACATTTGTACACAGTTGACATTAGTCACATGAGAACGGGTCGTTTCTTCGACTCGTTCTTATGTTCAACAGCTCGGCTGTGGAATGATTTGCCGGCCTCTGTGTTTCCTCCTTCCTACAACATGGGTCTCTTCAAGACCAATGTTCATTCCTTCCTCTCCTCAAAAAGACCCTCCACACAGCATCCCAGATGACATAGGCCCTGAGGGAAATTATTTTCCTCAGGGCCTCCTGTGTGGAGTTAATGTAAAAAAAAAAAAAAAAAAAAAAAAAAAAAAAAAAAAAAAAAAAAAAAAAAAAAAAAAAAAAAAAAAAAAAAAAAAAAAAAAAAAAAAAAAAAAAAAACAATACAACTCAGATGATCGGCCGTTACGAGTCGTGTTTATTATCGTATTAATTTCAATGAATATTTTTCTGTACTTAACGTCCGTTCTAATGGATGCACTGTATTGATCTGCGGCAGGGAAACTAGTCACTGAAGGTGCTCAGCTGTCGATCGGATATCATCGGCTTTCTTCGTAACCGTTCGGGTATTAGGCGTTAACGGGCGGCAGCTGTATTTGTCATATAGTACAACTTTACTGACCCCTGTTAAAACACTTAAAACTACATACGCATACGACGCGACGCAATGTCTGTTGGAAGACATTGAAACTACATAATATTCACACGCACTACGTAAAGTGATGTGAAAGAGGAAAAAACTAATAAAGTAATACAATTTTAAACTAATACACTTAATATAACTAACCGAACCTAAGGCCTAATACAACTTTATAGTTGAGGTTTTTACAGAGCAGGCCCTGCCCTTCGAAATTATCTTTCACGTCCGTTTGACAAAATGTTCACATAGCATATTATAAGCGGTATAAATAAGTGTTTCCTAAAACATAATGCCCTCACTAACTTGGTTGAAGCCTCACTACAATCTCAGCGAGAGAACAACTGCCACGTCTGCCACGCTTCGCCGCTTCGGTATCGGCTTTCATGTCGAGTCAGACTCAGACTCAGGTCAATTTAACATTCTACTCTCGTCTTTTCTGTTATTATCTTATAATTCGTTGCTTAGCTACTACGAGTAGGTTCGTTTCGCATACATACTCTCACACAACATTTTGACACACTTTAGGATTAGCTTAAAACACCATACAAAATATTTGTTTTAAAATATCCAGCGGCCACTAGAGTAAATTAATCAATGCTTTTTTAACCTCCCAAAATATAATCAAATTTATCCAGTTTCTGGGCATTAAAACATGGACATCGTGGGTCTTTGAGATGTGCGCATTTGAATGTCAAATAAACGTAATAAATTTAAATATTTGAATGATAAACAAGTTTTTATGTAGGCTGTAGACAGCAGTGGCAGGATGAAATCACATTGCATAGTTTATTATCGACAAGTCACCAAGGCAGGCATAGGAAACTGTTTTTTCCAAAACAATTTTTGTAGGTGTTCAATTAATAATTATTAAATTTTATTTGTTCAGGGTGAGCAGGGAAATTCTGTTGCAAAATTATTATAAATGACATCAGTAATGTGTCATTTAAAATCCGTATCAGTCAAATTAATTATTATGGTACCTACTTACTTCACTTTTCTCAACGTGTCGAACTAACTAAACGTTGTATTTTTTATTTTTTATTGTTTATTCTGTCTTTTTTTCAATTTTTTTCAAAGCGTTTAAATACTGATGATACTGACACACATGCTCATTTCTCCAGTAGCATGCTCACAAATCAACAGCCGGTTTATTTGTAAGCATGCTCATTTGAGCGTTATCTCTTATCTGTGAGCGTGATACACATGCTACTATGTAACTAACTAACTAACTAACCATCACGACGTTTCCCCGCAGGGGTAGGCAGTGAGGACGGACCGCCAAACATCCTGGTCTTGGCACACATTCCTTGCCTCGTTTACATTCATACAACGTCTCATACATTCTCTTCTATTATTCTGACTCTTGACATGGCCTGACTCGAGTATCTGATTCACTTGGTCGTGCCATGTCTTTCTTGGGCGTCCTCGACTTCTTCTACCATTCACATTTGCGTCATATATTCTCCTTACACTCCTTTCCTCGTTCATTCGCTCTACATGCCCAAACCATCGGAGCGTTCCTTTTTTGATATTACTCATTACGCTTACATCAGCCTTGCATAGTTTTACCACACATACGCCTCAGGGATCTCATTTCTACAGCGTTAGACTTACTCATCACGCTTACATCACTTAAATGAGGATTGTAATTGTCCCTCATTAGAAAACGTTGACCATATAACGTATATGGGTCTAAAAATTGACCAAAACTTAAAATGGACCGAACACATTACCGATTTAAATAATAAAATTAAAAAACTAAGTTATTTTTTCAAATCTATCAGGAATGTCCTCATTAAAAAAGACTTAATCAAGATTTACATGGCTCTCTGCCAATCACTGTTAGAATACGGTATTATCGGATGGGGCAGTGCAAATAAAAACATACTAAATCCACTAATTAAAACTCAAAAAGCCATAATGAAAATTATACTGAAAGTTCCTGTAAGAACCAGCACTGACGAAATCTTCAACAATCTTAACATAATGTCAATTAAACAACTATATTCTAAAACTATACTCATTTACATTCATAAGTACAAAACCCAAGAAATAACAACTGACACGTACATTAGAAACACTAGATCTCATGGTCAAAAACATATCCAACAAGTAACTGCTAACACAACATTTGGGCAAAAAAGCTTTTTATATTATGGCATTAAACTCTACAATAAAATACCACTCTCACTTAAAAACCTCAACATTATAACATTTAAATTTCAAATAAATAGCTGGATACTAAATATAGGGAGATCAGAAATAAAAAATATACTGAAATCAAATACAGACTAAAACCGAATCTAATGAACTGAATTATAAAAAAACACTATCTTATTTACTTTTTAATCATTAAAAAAAATACTACATGATATATGTTATGTCGAATTCATATTATTCTTATAATTTTTTTTTTTTACAGTGAATACCGCACAAGAATCTCAACTGCTCCCGTCTGGAGCCAGTGAGACTATGGCATCCCCAATTGGGGTATGTTGTGAGGCTGAAGGTAGTGGGGAGGGGAAGGAGGTGGAGAAGAGGAAGGTTGGGAAGTACCTGGCTATTCAGATCTGGTCACTAAACACGGCTAAAGCCATTTTCAAGCAACGTTTCAATTCTGAATGTAAATTATAAAATGTAAATGAAATCCTCAGCATGGGAGATCTCAGTGAGGATATCATTATCTCTATTTGTTATTAAGAAATGAAGACAATAAATCATTATTATTATTATTACATCAGCCTTGCATTCTTTGCGGATTTCCACATTTCTCACTCGATCATACACGGTTTTACCACACATACGCCTCAGGGATCTCATTTCTACAGCGTTCAGTCTATGTAACATTTGCTTATTAGAAGCATCTTATAGTAGCATATTATTTGCTACTAATGAGCAAATGCTATCTAGCGCGTGTGTGTCAATCAAATGGGAAATGAGCAAATGAGCATGCTCATTTGCTTATTTCCCAACGTTACGTCAGAGGGACATTATAACAACACCCTCTGTACCTATTTCTATATCTATCTACTACGTGTAGCACCGTATCTTTTTGTGCAGCACTGATTTATTCTTCATCATTGCAAGTGGGGGCGTCGCTTCGCTATCGGTACAAATAATATTTTCGAAAGCTCCTTTTTTTGGCTAAGTGTCTGATATTTTGATATTTCTTTGGCGTGTTGGAACAGTAAATCTAAATCCTTAAATAAAGACTCTAGTGGTTATTCAATCTATTCATGGATAATTGTATGCAAGAATTGAAAAAGGTGGGATTTGGCGCGAAATTGAGTAGTCTGAAAGTATGTTGCCTGTTGAATGCTGATGATGCGGTGCTGATTTCTAACTCTATGGAAGATATACAGTCTCTAGTGTCTAAGATGAACCGAGTACCTATGTATGAAGAATGTGTTAATGATGAATGAAAGTAAGTCTAAAGTCATGGTGTTTGAAAGAGAGAGTACGAAAACAGTGTGCGATATAGTTGTGGTTGATGAATACTTGGAGCAGGTGGATGAGTTTGTTTATCTGGGTAGTATGTTTTTGTTTACGAGAGATAGGAAGCCTGATAGAGAAATTGAAAGAAGGGTAAATGCATGCCGGTAACTCCATTAATGGAGAGGTGAATGCCTTTGGCGCTAATAAAAAATCTGTCGAAAGAAGCGAAGCTAGCAGTCCACAATGGAGTCCTGGTACCTACCCTGATGTATGGCAGTGAGGCAAGGAACTGACAGAGGAAGGATGAAAGTAAACTGAATGCTGTTGAAATGAGATGAGATATGGTAAAAGCATGTATGATCGTGTTAGAAATGTGGATATCCGCAAAGAATGCAAGGCTGATGTAAGCATAATGAGTAAGATTGAGAAAGGGACCCTCAGATGGTTTGAGCACGTAGGGCGAATGAACGAAGAAAGTAGTGCAATAAGAATATATGACGCAAATGTGAATTGTATAAGAAGTCGGGGACGCCCGAGGAAGACATGGCACGATCAAGTGAATCAGATACTTGAGAAGGGCCATGTAAAAAGTCAGAATAATAGAAGAGCATGTATGATACGATGTATGAATGTGAGTGAGGCAAAGAGTGTGTGCCAAGACCGAGTTGTTTGGCGGTCCGTCCTCTCTGCCTACCCCTGCGGGAAAACGACGTGACGGTTAGTTAGTTAGTTAGTTAAATAAAGACTCTCGGATCTTGGATTGAATTCTTCGATCCAATCACTGGAATACAACGGGCCTTGTCGGAACCAATTAGAATTTTGATGGAAACGTACATGAAATTCTATACTTCATTGCCAATTACTATTAAAAAAAACACTAGTAGGTATAGAATTTCGTATTATGTACGTTTCCTTCAAAATTCTAATTGGTTCCGACAAGGCCCCTTGTAATCCAGTGATTACAGTACAAAATAGAGGTGGTTGTCCTGATCTTAGGTATAGTTTGCCCCTTTGTATGTACAACAGCAATTATTAGAACACGTGCAAAAGTTAACTTGTCACCCATGGGCACCCGTAAATAAATCAAACCACCCACTGCACCCACTAGGCACCTATTCATTTTTCTAACCACATATAAAAACCATTTGTGAATGCTTACTAAAAAGTATACGTACCTACTAGTACTTACATGTGTCGTAGGTATATAATACACTGGACGAATGAAAACTAATTTCTAAATAACAAACTTCCATTAACTAGAAATGTTTTGCCAATCAGAATTAGGACGCCGCCGAAATTGTCAATTTTGACATAAAATTCGAGTTTCTCCTCCCAAACCTCCCCTGGAGCAATTTTTTAACCAAATCGTTTGTCAGCTGTAAAATTTCAAGAACACCATTTATAAATTTGTATGTTCATTTTAAATACATTTTGTTGTTTGGATTTTGTAAAAACCAAAGGGATAGAAATACAAAAATGGCCGAAAATCCCTGAAAAAATAAAATGGGGCGATCCACTATTTGAATTTTTATTTTTTTATTTTTTTTTTATATAGTAACTATATAATATTTTTTACATTTTTATATGAAACATGTTAGTTAGATGTATATATAAAATATATTCGTAGTCCTCCTCACTAGGAGATCCTGTGCTGAGGGGGACTATGCTTTGGATAAGTTTTTCAGCGACTTCTATGGTTTAACTTTATTGATTGGATAAGGTTTTCCAGAAACTTCTATGATGTTTTAAGTATACTAGTAAGTTCATTTTCCGATAGATTCTTCAGCCAACATTTAATGTCCTATGTAGCTATTTTTTATTTTTATTTGTTTGATGCTAAGTGGGAGTTTGTTATATAACTTTACTGCTAAAAATGCAGAACTTCTTTGACCAAATGAAGAGTTACACTTTGGTATATTAAGTATGTCTTTTTGTTTGGCTCTGGTTTTATGAGCGTGTGAGGTGTCTGCCTCTGAATCATTTTTGTGGTGATGAACTAGAATGTTTTTGGCATAGATTTTCTGTATGCTTGGAACATCAAACTGTTTAAAAATTTCTACTGTTGACGTCCTTATGGGGACCTTTAGAATGGTCTTTATAATGCAATTCTGAGTTGTCTTAAGTTTCAAGTGATTAGATGCTGCTGAGCCCCATCCTATTACTCCATATTCCAATCGAGAGTGGCATAAAGCATAATATACTCTCTTTAGATCCCTCATCGACAAGATGTTTCTTAATTTTTTGAAGAAGTAGATGAGTTTTGTTAGCTTTTTAGAGGTAAGATCAATGTGTGAATTCCACTGTAGATTTTCATCAATTTCAATCCCAAGATATTTAATACTTTTGGTTTGGGTTATAGACGGGCAGGAACATTGTGGAAAAGTATTTTGACATTCGTGTAATTTGAGGGTATGCACATTCATTGGTTGTCCTCTTTTGTTTTTGGAGAAAGTTAGATATTTAGTTTTACTAACATTTAATGTAAGATAGTTTACTTTTAGCCAGTTTTGAAGTACAGCCAGGCCATGTTCCGCCTCCTTGTAGGTTCTTGTCCAATCTTGTTCGTGGAATATAATAACAGTGTCATCTGCAAAGCTCATTATGTTTCCATTAATGGGAAGATTCATAAGGTCATTTATATATATCAGAAATAGTATAGGTCCTAATACGCTTCCCTGGGGGACCCCGAATTTAATTGGAAGAGATTTGCTCTTTCTTTTACCAATTTGTACAATTTGTTCTCTTCCAGTTAAATAACTTCTAAGTAGGTTTAGAGTTGTTTCGGTTATTCCATTTTTTTTTAGTTTTAAGTAAAGTATTTCATGATCAATTGTATCGAAAGCTTTTTGAAGATCAATGAAAACAGCTAAGCATTTTTTGCCTTCATCCAGTTTTCTAATAATTGTATTAGTTACATTAGCTATAGCGTCACCAGTACCCAGGTTTTTTCTAAAACCATACTGCGTAGGTGATAATATTTTATTGGTATCCAAAAATGTAAGAACTTGTTTTTTTATTACTTTTTCCAATATTTTCGACAGAGGAGTTAAAATACTAATTGGTCGATAATTTGAAATATCGTCTTTGGGACCATTTTTATATAATGGTATGATCGTAGCAATTTTAAGACAAGCGGGAAAAACACCTTTAGATATTGATAGATTAACAAGGTATGTCAGTGGTTGAATTAACTCATTTTGTAGGTATTTAATTGATTTGCTTGATATCAGTTCATTTCCCGATGAGGTATTTGTGTTTAAGGAGGTTATAATATTTCTTATTTCATCACTTGTTATCTTGACTATATTGAGGCTGTTTTCATGATTTACATCATCATTCCTCATTGTTTTTTCGACAGAAGTAGATTTTTGTTTAATTTTATTTGCAAGGTTAGAGCCTATATTGCAAAAGTAGTTGTTTATAAAGTCAAGAAGTTTGTCTGGGTGTTCCGTAAAAGATATGGGAATCTCATCAATGTTTAATTCTTTAATTTTTTGTCTTTATGCGAGGCTTTAGTATTTGTAATTTCATTTATGATCTGCCAGAGTTTACGGGAATCATTATTGCATTCATCAATTTTGTTTTTATAGTATGTTTCTTTAGCATAACGAATTACATTTTTACATGTATTACGATATCTTTTGTAGAATCGAAGTGTATGGACATCATAAGGGTTGATTTTTACTTTTCTGTGCAGTTCATCTCTTTTTCTGATCGAGTTTATAATATTCTGACTGATCCATGGTTTAATGTGAATATTTTTATGAGATACCTTTTTATCTGTGGTTTTGGTGTTAGATAGAATACTGTGCTGTATAATTTCTACAAAATAACTCCAAGCAGTATCAGTATCATCTTTTTCCAGAAGGGCGGTCCAGTCATTCGTTGTTAACTCCCTTTTGACATTTTCCCAATTTGTTTCAGACTTCGTTAGGAGTGATTTTGTATTTAGGTTTACATAAGAGTTATTTTTTGTTATAGATAGAATTATTGTGTAATGGTCTGTCAGTGTGGTAGTATAAATAATGGCTTGAGTTTTTTTATTAGTTTTACTAAAGATATGATCAATGCAAGTTTTGCTATCATTAAATACACGTGTAGGTTCCACAATTAGGCTTTCATATCCATGGTATGCAAGTGTCTGCATGTAATCATATTTTTTTGGGTGGCCATTTTCAAGGATATCAATATTTATATCACCGATAATAAATACATCTTTAGTGTTTTTTAGTAAACTCAGTTCAAACGATAAGGAGTTTAGAAATGGCTCCAGATTTTTTGTAGATGGAGATCTGTAAATTGCGAGTATTGTTGTATCATTGCCGATTGATATCCTTAGACAGTTCGCATTATTAATACCGATCTCTATGACATCAGCTTCAATATCTTCTTTAATATATACGATGACACCATCATTTTTGGTATTATTCATAATTGTAGAGTAAGGGACATATTTATCGATTTGTAGAGGATAGAACTTATCAGTTAACCAACATTCAGTAAGAATAATTATATCCCAGTTTAGATTTAAACTTTTTATCAATATTTGTAGTTCGTCAAAGTTTTTATTAATACTTCTAATGTTTTGATGCATTATGTTAAAATTATTTCTTATGGATGATAAGTTAGGTAAATTTGTTGTTATTGTGTTATCCATTTATGCCATCTAAATTAATAATGTTTTTATATTACTTACTAAATTATTTTCACCATATCATCAAGGTGCTTAATGTAGATTATTTTATCTTCAGGTTTTTTACGAATCATAACTTTACCATTTTTGTACCACACATATTGGTATTTTTTTTCTATGGCTAATTGTTTTGTTTTCCATAGTATTTCTTTATGATAAGGGCTTAGTTCTTTGAGTTTGGTATATTTATCTTTTCCATTTTGTTATTTGAAGGTTGAAAACTTAATGGGAAAATTTTGATCCTGGAAAATTTTATTTTTCAGAAAAAAATGGCCGGAAAACAGATTGGGATTTTTTTTAAAGACAGTAAATTTATCTTTTTGATGTTATGTGAATTTTCCATGTTGGAAAAATTTTATTTTTGAGAAAAAAAATCTTCCTGGAAAATTAAATAATCAGAAAATTTTTGAGTTTGTTATTTGAAGTTCTGGAATTTCATCTTGGGAAAATTTTTGATCATTGAAATTTTTTTTCTGATAAAAATCTCGTGGAAAATCGAAAAATAGGTCGGGAAGTGTTTTTAAGACATTTATTTATCTTTTTGGTATTATGTAAGTTGAAAATTTTCCATGATTCAAAATTTTTATTTTTTTGAAAAAAATCATTCCAGGAATATATTTTGATAAAAAATTGAAAGGAAAATGAGTCATGAATTTTTAATAAATCATTTATATTTTTAATTTTGTTATGTGATGTTTGGAAAATTTTCATTATTTATCAACACTTGTAATTTAATCATAGACATTTGTACTGATTGTAGGTATGAATACTTTAAATTAGTTTTACAAGAGTGGTTATTCCGTACTGTAAAGTTGATTCTGCAAGTTAATAATAAATCATTTTTAAAATACTCACAGGAATGAAACACCTACCCAGTGTCACCCGCAGCCTTTCACAAATTCTGTTTATTTGAGCACTTCTTATTTCGCATTAGACAACCTAAAACTCGCGGCTGGACATCATTGGAGAAGAGTAGCACGTGACAAGTCCCAGTGGAAAATGTTAGAGGAGGCCTATGCCAAGAGGCAAACTTAGCTTCGGGATATATTATAACAAACAAGAACATGTCTAGTATTCATACCTAACAGAATTCCAGAATCAAAATGCTTATTTTGTCAAACCAAGCATCATTCAAGTATTAAGATATTTCAAAACTACACCCTAAATTAGTGACAAAATCACATTAGTGACAACATCAAAAATCAAGAAAATTATTATTTGATTATTTCACGTGGTGAAAAATTATCAGTAGGTAGGTTTATAATGTTCTTGTAATATTATACCTACACGGTTGGTTGTATGTTGTATGGCTTCTGTGCTGAACACTTAAAGTATTGAAGATTAAACAAGCATAAACAGTCTTAAGACACCGCGAAGCCATTCACATTTGCCGATTGCTTAGTTCAATAGTCCTGTCGGCTACTGCAACAAATAGTGGCTAAGTGCACTATAATAATATTTTAACATCTCCAAGAACATCTAAGAACATATAACTATAATATAAAAATGAATCGCTGAATGTGTTGCTAAGCGCATAACTTTCAAACGACTGCACCAAATTGGATAATTCTTTTTTTATGTGTTCGTTATTGTCAGGACAAGGTTTTTGTAAAACTTCAGGTGAGCTCTGGCATTATGAAATTTGTATAAAAAAAACTGCTATTGGTGGCACGCGAGGAAGCGGCTATTGCTATGGAAAGCGGGAGGGAGGGAGAGATGGGGGAGGGGAACCATGGAGGGGAACCTGGGAGGGGGGAGGGGGACCTGGGAGGGGACAGGGGAACTCAGGAGAGGGGTTCGCGGGATGGGGTAAGGGGGAAGTGGACCGGGTAGAGGGAAGGTGGAGGAATGGGAGTTGGAAAGGTAATGGAATGAATGGGAAAGGACACGCAGGGAGAAACTATTTCTATATTAAATGGCATAGCAACGCATGCGGGGAACCAGCTAGTAGTATTAATAATAATTACTAAATAGTAGTTATAATTGTCACCACTAGGGTTGACTCGGGTGCAGTACTCACAGAGTTGAACTTTTTTTTTATTAAGCAGAGACGGTTTATGAATAGTTCCCGTGAGCACTCAGGCCATAGGCCCGTTGTGCTATCTCCCATTTTACCTCATCCCTTCAACTGTAACTCTGTATGTTTAATAAAATTCAACAGAAGTGTCATTTTTTGAAGTGAAAACTTCTTTAGCACAGTTGTGATTTGAAACTCTAAATGGAAACAAGCGACACTAAAAAGAGAAACACATACATCTATAGGATTTAGCCTGCGTGAGAATGAGATAGAATAAAATATTTATCTAATTCATGTGTACTCGGTTCCAAAATAATACACAGACCCACGAAAGATAAATCCACAGACCCACGCAAGTCTCCTTTGATATAGTGGTATAAGCGCCTGACGAACCTCGGTGGCCAGACATTTAGCAGACCAAGGATCAAATCCTACGAAATCCAAAAAATTTTTTTTTTTGTAAAATCAATATCCAATCTTCAAACCACTCCAAAATGAACAGGAAAAAGAAAACACAAAAGAAAGCGAAATCTAGCGACTCCGAAGAAGAAAACACATCTACTAATAAGATGATCTGATGTATGAGAAAAGGTGCACTGAAATTCTACGACAAAAATATGAAAAAAATCATCCATCACATTGATAAAAAAGTGCTTCGTAGTCTCCCCACTCTTGTTTACTTTAATTTTCTGGAGGTTTCACTTCTACCGCGTGTGAATTGCACACTCTGATTTAAAAAAATATATTTATTTATATTGTACTAGCAGACCCGGACACACGTTGCTGTGGCTAACGAAACACAACGCCATTACCCAACCTTTATAACCAACACCATCTCTTAATTTGCACACACAGCAAATCCACACCGCACGCTTGCCAGCTGCCCGCTGCCTAAATTTAATCTTTGAGTTTCTCGGCTTTTCTCTACAATAATACGCATGTATTATACATATTCACCTTCCTCTTGAATCACTCTATGTATTGGTGAAAACCGCATGAAAATCCGTTGCATAGTTTAAAAGATCTAAGCGCACATACAGCGAGAGCGACTTCATTTTATTCTGAAGATAAACAAAACAGTACTTAGGTTACAATGGAAGTAGGGAATGCAATCCCGCAAGACCATGTCAATCCAGGTATTTGCGGGACTGAACAATCTTAGTCCCGCTGGATCCAGGTATTTGCCAGATCCAGCAGGGTGGACTTAGATATCTAATCAATCGTATAATAAAGACCTAATACCTCGATCTACCAACCTTGTTTTTAGAGTTTTAAATTTATACCTAATCAAACAAGTTCTTTGGGACATTTTAAATGGTTTATTAATATACCTTTAGTTAGACATAGGTAAAGTTTAAGTCATAAATTGGCAAAGAATATGATAAGACATAAATTTACATAACAACTTAAATTTAAATAATAACATTCACACGATAAACAATATTCTTGTACAATAAGCATCATAAGTTTAAACATTATTTTGGAAATAGCTTTGTAAAAAGTTAAAGTATTAATTGTGTCGTCTGATAAACGGCTTCTGATATTGAACACAAGGTAGCCAGCGGATGAAAAAGCTTGTTCAGCTTTTACGCTGGTTGGCACAATAGTCATTAGCGCATTGTAAGTGAATTGAAGATATGTACCTTTTAATCCACCGGACTCGAAGTAATACATTTCTTTCTTTATCAAAACCTCAAGGTTGCTCATATTGCCAGATCTAGGTTGTTGGGCTGTTGATCTCGAACTCTTCATACTAATCAAAGTAATTTCAAGTTCGTCTTGAAGTGACATTGGTGCTGCTGCTGCTGCTGCGTATGTCTCCATATTAGCGAGAGGAGTGTCATCATCGTAAGGATCATCAGCGTCAGCAGGAGCAGTGGCTACTGCGTTGTTACCCGTGTCCGTGTACTCTAGCCTTTCGACTATATTTTGATTGCCTTGCGTATTACACTTTTTGAAGGTAGACTAAATGTGTCATCAACATGAATAAATTGACTTCTGTCTTCTTCGTACTTATATGGATCATGTAAGTATAATAAAACCGCTGTCAAGTTAGTTCGCCGCACTGAAATCCATATGAACTAAGCTTCTCTGTAATCCCGCCAGTCCAGCGGGATCCCGCAAAATTTTCGACCGAGATTAATCCCGCAAAATGTCTGCGGGATCTCGGTATTTCGGGATCCCGGTATACCGGGATTGCATTCCCTAAATGGAAGTGATACAATATTTATTTATAGTGGACACTGATAATATTCATTTCATCTTCTACCAAAACAAATTAAAATGAAAATCAAATTACATAAAATAATTAAAATAACAGGTGAATGATTCAGATACCTTTCCCATAAACCATTTGTAAACCTTCATGTTTGACTTTTCTTAACAAAGCTAACATTAAATACTTACATAAATAATATTTAAACTTATATTAAAACTTGCTTGATGTCTTTTAGTACATTATTTTATTTAGTAAGTCAGTTATACCTCCTGCCTCATATGTATGTATGGCAACGTAAAATTGTTTTGAAAACAAGCTGATGGGTCTGAGTGGTTAAAAATTATACATATTTTTACATTATCAGTCATTTTTTGTTATATTATCCACACACAGATGGTGCCTTAGTAGGTTATTTTATCCACACACAGATGGTGCCTTAGTAGGTTATTTTATATGTATGTATTTTTTTTTGAATGTATGAACTTTTGTTGTAAAAATATTGGAGAAAAATAAATAAATAATGTTTTTTATTTCATTATTTTATTTAGCCATTAATTTTCTTGTAATTTATTTTTTTACATTAATGTCACACAGCAGGCCCTAAGGAAAATAATTTCCTTCAGGGCCTATGTCATCCTTGGGGATGCTGCGTGATTTCCAATGTTTCTCTTTCCCTATATCCTTTTCTAATTTTCCTTGTGCCTCACACAAAATACCTAATATGTACCAATTACACGCAAATTACAAGTATACTTCGGAGCAACGGTATTCGAAAATTCGAACAATCAGAATCATTACATAGTATAAAATGAAGTCGCTCAAAATGCTCATTTTAAACTACGCAACGGATTTTCATGCAGTTTTCACCAATAGAGCAAGATTTATATGTATAATACATACTTATTATAGTAGAGAAAAGTCGAGAAATTCAAATATTCAATTCAGGCAGCGGGCAGCGGGCAGCTGGCAAGCAGGTGGTGTGGATTTTATAAAGGTTGGGTAATGGCGTTGTGTTTCGTTAGCCACAGCAACGTGTGGCCGGGTCTGCTAGTTAGTTAATAAACTTAGCTGAAGCCATTTCATGGATCATTACAACTCGATAAACAGAATCTTTCATGTAACTGGAACAAAAAAAAACTTTTTTTATTTAAAATTGAAGAAAATGTAGAATATTTTTTATTCACGCTATTCCAGTTTTATACACCTGTAACCTTGGAACTGTGTCATTGAAGTTCCTGCCTACAGAATATATAAACATACATAATAATTAATTCAAAAGGGTATCATGTTACATTTCTGAATAGATTTGAAGACAAAAGAAAGTGAGGTGGGAAATGGGGGGAAAAGTTACTAGAAATATTTTGAACATTTTTGCTTTATTAAATTATCATCGTCATCATCATGTGCAGCCTTCATGGATGAACGGCAATCTGCACTCTATCGGGTAAGAACTAAAATAATAGATTGAAAGCAAATAAACTGTTCACTATTCCATAAAATATTCAAATTTAAAAATAAAATAAAAGACAACATTTCATACATTTGGTGAAACTGTCTTCTGACAGAAAAATGAAATTTAAGAAAACAATAATATAAAAATCATTTGGATGGACAAACTTTATTAAATTATGAAAAAAATTGCAAATTGAGTCAGAAATTTGACAGGAAAATTTACAGTGATGAGTTATTGTTAGCTGGAACTGATCTGAAAAATTATTTTATGAGAAAATTAAAAATAAATTCTTGAATAAAATATGCACAAGTCTCAAAATCAAAACTAATGGAATAATTAATAATAATAATATAGGTAACTGAATTACGGTGTGGATTGTCTATTTAATACGTTTTAATGGTAAAGTTCTAGATTTCCGCTTCACACTCTAAACATACAAATTATTGAAATAACACTTTAACAATTTTTTTACTATTTGCATTAAGGATGCATTAATACAATTTTTTTTTGTCAAAAATTTCACATGTTTTGACATTTCAATGCTGATTTTTCTTTTTAGCACGATGTGTTGCCGAAGGTTACATTTCAATCTAAAGGATGAGAAATTATTTAAATAACCCAAACCAAGAACCTAATAACCCATTTTGTGCATGTTTTTCCATCTCTCCCAATGTAAATTGTTGTTTTTTTGTAGTAAGTTGAAACACTTCAATAATTGTCATGTATAAATCGAGAAATGGATTTCTAGATTTTACCAATAACTATCCTAATATAACCATTTTTATGATTTATAAAAGTTCAATTGGATATTTAGCTTTCACTGATTCAACTAAAACTGCGGCTTTTTGATGACTTTTTTGTTTTTATTGGCGCTAACAAAAAACTGTTCAAAGAAGCAGAGCCAGCAGTCCACAAAGAGTGCTGGTACCTACCCTGATGTATGTCAGTGAGGCAAGGAACTGGCAGAGGCAGGATGAAAGTAGACTGAATGCTGTAGAAATGAGATCCTTGAGGCATTTGTGTGGTAAAGCTATGTATGATCTTATGAGACATGTGGAGATCCGAAAAGAATGCAAGGCCGATATAAGATTAAGAAAGGGACGCTCGGATGGTTTGGGCGTGTAGAGTGAATGAATAAATAAAGGAATGTGAGGAGAACACATGTCACAAATGTGAATGGTTGAAAAATCAGGGACGTCCAAGGAAGACATGGCATGATCAAGTGAATCCTATACTTGATTCGGGCAATTTCAAGAGACAGAATAATAAGATGATTTATAAATGTGAATGAGGCAAGGAGTGGGTGCCAAGACCGAGTTGTTTGGCAGGGCGTCCTCTCTTCATCTTCCTATTGCTGTGGGGAAACGGCGCGGTAGTTAGTTAGTTGTTTTGTTTTTGTAAACAACTCAAAATAATAAATATCAGATCCTCTTGCCATAGATTTTTTATAAATAATTAATAAAAAAAATTTATGATTTTTCAGAAGCTAACAATAAAATCTACGCATTTTACACAATAAGGCAAACAATTGAAATATAAAATGGCAAAAAAGAGGAGGGGAGCGCACCACAAGAAACCCAAAGAGGCGTCGTGGCGAATCCAAACCTTGGCACATTGTAAATACTACACCCCTAAAGTGACGGGACCGTACGAGTTTAAGAATATCATTCATCCATCCACACTCAATGGCAGACGGCCCGAGAGAGTTTTAGCAGCGGCTTATCCATATGAAAGGTGATTAACCTTCAATAGCTTATTTGGATTTTTTTTCCATTTCAAGCAATTTTTAAAAACAAAATGCTTTGCCACTGGAGTGACTAAGTTTAAAATATGGACTGTTTTATTTTTCTGCAATTGACAGCGGTCTGAAATTGAACCACTTTTTTTTTTGGACATAAGTTTACGATTTTATAATATTTTTTTTGTAAATCCTACAAATATGTGATAATCGATGAAAGAAATATGAATTCATTGACTATATATAACTATAATCCGTTTGTATGTTTCCATATTAATATTCGGAGATAGGATTTTTTATATTGGACCGAAACTTAAAATGGACTGAACACATTACCTATTTAAATAATAAAATTAAAAAACTAAGTTATTTTTTCAAATCTATCAGGAATGTCCTCATTAAAAAAGACTTAATCAAGATTTACATGGCTCTCTGCCAATCACTGTTATAATTCTGTATTATCGGATGGGGCAGTGCAAATAAAAACATACTAAATCCACTAATTAAACACTCAAAAAGCCATAATGAAAATTATACTGAAAGTTCCTGTAAGAACTAGCACTGACGAAATCTTCAACAATCTTAACATCATGTCAATTAAACAACTATATTCTAAAACTATACTCATTTACATTCATAAGTACAAAACCCAAGAAATAACAACTAATGCGTACATTAGAAACACTAGATCTCATGGTCAAAAACATATCCAACAAGTAACTCAAATCAAACTGAAATCAAATACAGACTAAAACCGAATCTAATGAACTGAATTATAAAAAAACACTATCTTATTTACTTTATAATTATAAAAAAAAGTACTACATGATATATGTTATGTCGAATTCATATTATTCTTATAATTAAATTATAAAATGTAAATGAAATCCTCAGCACGGGAGATCCCAGTGAGGATATCATTATCTCTATTTGTTATTAAGAAATGAAGACAATAAATCATTATTATTATTATATTAACTATTAACACAACATTTGGGCAAAAAAGCTTATTATATTATGGTATTAAACTCTACAATAAAATACCACTCTCACTTAAAAACCTCAACATTATAACATTTAAATTTCAAATAAAAAGCTGGATACTAAATATAGGGAGATCAGAAATAGAAAATACATATACTGATATCAAATACAGACTAAAACCGAATCTAGTGAACTGAATTATAAAAAAAAACACTATCTTATTTACTTTATAATTATTTTTTTTTTTAAATACTACATGATATGTGTGGTGTCCGACCGAACTTTCGGTTTCGGTTTAGTTTCGGCCAAAAAATGAGTTTCGGCTGGATGGCGGCCGAAACCGAAACTGAATTTGGGAGGTTTCGTTCTGCGATCGGACATGTTCGGTGCATTGAACTGCGAACCACGAAGTGTCATTTTTCAGGACTTGATTCACTTGTTTGTGTTCGCTCCGCGAACTTTGCGGTAGTTTGGTTTATTTGTTGTGAAATTGGAGGTGTTTATACTTAACATTATTTCGAAATAGGTAAGTTTTATTTCGCTATTAAAATGATTGAGTTCATGATAGGCCCTGAGGAAAATAATTTCCCTGTGGGCCTATATCATCTTTGGGGATGCAGTGTGGAAGGTTTTTTTAGGGAAAGGAAGGAGAGGAGAGTTCTGGGAAGGAAAAGGGGTGGGTGGGAATCTGGGGTTCAGTGTGTCCCGGTCATTCACCTTCAAGACCTAGACAAACCTCATCCCATGAACCCGGGCACCCCTGCTAAATCACTAAACGTAGCGAACCACTTGGAGTGACCTGTGGCAGAGGTGTTGGTTATCCAATAAAGTTTCCGGGGTGGCGGTACCCATTCCCGCCTCCCAAATTATTTTGTTCTTAAGATGAAAGAGTATTTTGTTTTCTACCTTTCATTTTTTGGTAACAATGTTCAAATAGGTAATACCGACTTTTTATTTTTTTAAATATTATTTACAAAGCGATTTACGAGTACGATTTCAAAAAGCTTAAATAATTTATTTGAAATAAGGAGTGATAATTATGTTATGTTTACTTTTAGTTCAAATATCTGAGACTGAATGATTAATGTATGATTTAAAAATAAAGGCTGATTGATTAAGATTGACTATTTTTTTTCCACGAAAACATTACCTTATATGGAAGTTTCGGTTTCGGTTTCAGCCGTAAAAACTAGTTTCGGTCGGACACTAGATATATTTTTATGTCTAATTCATATTAATTTCTTATAATTAAATTATAATATGTAAATGAAATCCTCAGCAGGGGAGATCCCAGTGAGGATATCATTATCTCTTACCAAGAAATGAAGACAATAAATCATTATTATTATTATTATTATCAAGCTGATTCCAGACTTCTCGCGAGAACAAGCACTTATCCAGACTCTCATTTTTCTCACTCGTGATCTGTTTCCCATCCGGCATGGACGACATTACAGACGATATTCAAAATGCTGCAGGTTTGGCTCTGTGCGATAAATTGCAACTCTTGTTGATTGTTCCACATTTTTAACACAAGGAAACAAAATTTTCGAAACAAAAACAAAAATTTGATGCACGTCTACTCTCAACCGCTCACTAAACAACACTGAGACAAAACGTGAGTGTAGTAGCCTTCTCGCTTCTCGCCCGAGAAATCCTTTGAAGCGGCCAAATTTACCGACAGCGATCTGAGAAGAGGCGAGCCCGAGAAAGAGAATGCGAGAAACACCTCACATTCTCGCTTCTCGGGTGTTCTCGGGGCTTCTCGCCGTGAGTCTGGATGGGCTATAACAGTGGGGAAGTAACATAAAGGCGATTCCAGACTTCTCGCGAGAACAAGCACTTATCCACACTCTCATTTTTCTCACTCGTGATCTGTTTCCCATCCGGTATGGACGACATTACAGACGATATTCAAAATGCTGCAGGTTTGGCTCTGTGCGATAAATTGCAACTCTTGTTGATTGTTCCACATTTTTAACACAAGGAAACAAAATTTTCAAAACAAAAACAAAAATATGACGCACGTCTACTCTCAACCGCTCACTAAACAACACTGAGACAAAACGTGAGTGTAGTAGTCTTCTCGCTTCTTGCCCGAGAAATCCTTTGAAGCGGCCAAATTTACCGACAGCTATCCGAGAACAGACGAGCCCGAGAAACTTATCACATTCACGCTTCTCGGGTGTTCTCGGGGCTTCTCGCCGTGAGTCTGGAGGGGCTATTACACCCAACACAGTCCCCTTGAAGTTTTTTATGATGCTTAACTGGCATGGCCAATTCACTCCCATATTCACTCATTGGCCAAATTCAGAGAAGATTTGACGACTACCAATCTTTTACAAAATTTACTGCCATATTAGATTTACTGCTTGGATTTTTTTTTAATGTTTGTGTGCACAAGTGCTCTCTTCTGGAGCCAGTGAGACTACGGCCTCCCCAAGTTGTGGGAATGTTGTGAGGCTGAAGGTAAGTGGGAGGGGAACGAGGTGGGACCCAGGATGGTGGGGAAGCAAACCTCTGGATCATTATATTATCAAAAGCTATATGATGGAGCGAACACAGAGCGTCCAAATTAATAAGAGAAAAAGCGAACCTCTCCTAATCAACCATGGCGTACCGCAAGGAAGTGTACTAGGACCAATATTGTTTTTGATATACATCAATGATATCTGTAACCTAGAAACAAGAGGAAAAATTATTAGTTTTGCTGATGACACAGTAATTTTATTTAACGAAAAAGATTGGATAAATACTTACAAAGAAGCGGAACACGGGCTTAGTCTCCTGCAAACCTGGCTTAAAAGAAATTCCCTCACGCTTAATGTTAATAAAACAAAATATCTTACATTTTCTATAACAGCCAGAGGGCAGCCGTCGGAGGACTTAAATCTCAAATTACACACATGCCAAGGAATTTATCAACAAAATCTAGGCTTATCATGCCTCTGTCCCACTATAGCACACTCCAAAAGCATCAAATATCTTGGAATTGAAATTGATGATAATCTCCGATGGAACTCACAAATTGACGTAATTACAAAAAAACTAACCAGGTACATATACTTCTTTAGAAACATTCGTAATATCCTCAACATAAACGATATTAAAAAAGTATACTATGCTTTGTGTCAATCACAAATAGAGTACGGTATAACTGGATGGGGGTCTGCCTTGAGCACTCACACAGAGCGACTCAATATAGCCCAAAAAGGAGTACTAAAGACAATACTGAAAGTTCCGCTTAGAACTCCGACGGAAGAAATATTTAATAACTTTCAAGTCTTCAATGTACAGAAACTTTATTCAAAAAATATTTTATTTAAACTGAAAAAAAACATATATGTATACTCCACTGCCCAACATAAATACTCAACCAGGGCAGTAAGCAATAACATCCTGGTTACTCCCAGTTTGAACACATCTTTTGGACAGAGAAATAATAAATTCCATGCTATGAAATTATACAATGCTCTACCAGATCAAATCAAAAATATAAAGGAAATGAATATATTTAAAACAAAAGTAAAAACATGGCTGAGAGATCAAAGTGATAATAAAATTACAAACATCGTGAAGACGATATAAAGACAATCCATAACCAAATACAAATATTTTAAAAAAACTACAGGCCACCTCAGAACAGGAAATCCTAGTGAGGAGGTCTGTGAAAAAAAAAAAGAATCTATACTTATACTATACATTATACATACATGTACAAACCTTGCTATTGAAACTAATAATAAATAAATAAATAAATTAGTCGAGAACCTAACCCCTTGACTATGGAGGCCGTCAAGTTACTATAGCTCATGGATAGATGGCGCCACTAGGTCCATTTTACAAATGAAGACAGTGTAATGAAATATTTTATTGAATACGGAGGTCTATCTGATGATTATTTCCCTTTCAGTTATTGAAGCCCTATCAGGTTTTTTGGTCCGTCATCTCACTTTTGCTTTCATTTCGAACACCAAGTGTACAAAATTTCATCAGAAGTATCAAAATTCTGCTTGTGGGGGGGAGGGGAAACGTCAAATGTCATATAGAGAGTGAACTTCATTTATTTGTGCAAAATTTCATCAATCTCGGAATAAAACTATAGATTTGTATAAAATAAAATCCACGCCACCCACCCGTCACAAACACACAGACATTCTACTTTGGAAAATAAGATAATTATTCTAATAGGAATGAATATTTCTGGAATAGTTCGATGACCATGTAATGTGTGTTCACATTTTTAAATTGTGTATAATTTTCCAGAATCCTTCTGGACACCAGAGAAAAGTTTGCCGATGTGTTGACGCCCCGATCCAAGAAATACATCGAGCTGGTCCTAACCAACACGGTGACCACCATCTACAACAAGCTGGTGAAGAGGCCCCAGTGCACGGGGCCCGTTCGGGAGGAGCCCAAGCCCGTCCCTTGGACCGCCGTCACTTGGCGGAAACACAAGGAGAGGATAAGGTCGCTGGCAACGCCACGAAAATTAATAGAAAGACCGGTTGAGGTAAAACTTGACTTAACCAAAGCTTTATAAATAACCCATTATACTCGTACTAATAGAACATTAGATAGGGAACAGTATATTCAAAATATTATGTTTATAATTTCCTCTATTTAATCAATCAAAACCAAAATTTCAACTAAAATAATAATTAGATTTTAAGCAGAGTCTGTCAAATAATAGTAGAAAATATAAAAAATGGAACTACAAAATTTGTAGGCTGGCAACACATATTTACCTGTCAAATGTTCTTATAAAGTGCAATGACACTGAAGTTACAGAACGCTGTAAACAAATTTAACAATACATTTTTTTGTTACTAAAAAAAAAAAATTGAAGAAACACTGTTAAGTTACCGACTTAATGACATAAATTTGATTAAATTGTGTTTTACAAAGTGATTGGCTTTCATTTAATTTAACAATAGGTAGAAAGGAATAATCATTAATGGTGAGTTTAGTTACACTAACGCGTTGTTCAAACCCCCCCCCTCGTAACGCACAGTAATGTTTCACAAGACCCCCCCTCCCCCCCCAAGTGCGTTACGTAATACTTGAACGGCCCCTAAAGCCTGGACAACGCTAGTAGGTACTTAAGCTAATATTAAATAAATGTGAGCAATTTCTAAAGTGTGCTTTATATTTTATTACAATATCGTTATTCTTCACCATTTTAACACAAAATTGCAAAGATATAATAATAATTTACCTAAATGCAATTCTAATTTTGAGATCAATGGAATGAAAATATTTTTTTGTATTTATTTGTTTATTTGTATTAAATGTAGGTTATATAGCTTTAGATTATCACTATGATTATATTTTTAGTTTTGCCATTTGAACAACAGTGGCGCCCTCCTATGTTTTCTACTCTTATTTGACAAACTGTAGATACTTAAATACCTACCTACTTAATTATAAACTTTTTTCTTTTACAAGACCTCCAGACAGGAGGCCCTGAGTAAAATATTTTGAGAGATGCTGTGTGGAGGGTATTTTAAAGGAAATGAAGAAGAGGAAGTTTTGGGAAGGATAAGGTATGAGGGGTGGGTAGGAATCTGGGGATCAGTGGGTCCTGGAGTGATGGACGTATGAATCCATCCCTCCAACTGCGGTGCAAGGCGATGTTCCAAAAGAGTTCCGCCTGAGAGGTCACAAGGTTTCCCTCAACCAGTCTCTCCCGATACGGCCTTCCATGCAGCTGGTGGGCAGACAAATCCGCCACCAAGACCAGGACAAACGTCATCCCATGAACACGGGCACCCGTGCTAAGTCACCAAACGTAGCGAATCACTTGGGTGACCTATGGCAGAGTTGTTGGTTATCCACAGGGCGGCGGTACCCATACCCGCCTCCCAAATTGTATATTTAATAACTGTTTATTTTATGTAACATTTTTTCCATTTCAAAAATTTTTGCAGTCGAGAATTTGTTTTAAGGTGCTTCACACTAGAAAAGTGGCTTCCAAACTCAACTAGTGGTGTCTTGGAGAATGTCTGAAGATCACAGAAGGTCTGAAGGATGCTGTGATTTCTTATTGCTGAGGTTGTCCAGCTAGTCGACGGGAATCACTTGACTCAGCGCAGAATATGCCTCCAAAAAACTGGAAAGGGGAGATTTTTCTGCAATGTGTTCTGCTGTTTGAATATGTCATCATTGAAACAAATCAGAACCAAATGCGGTTTAGTTAGTCAACGTTGTCTGGAGGAGAGAGAACCCTGGCAGTTTAATAGTTAGGTCCACAACTAAGTGCTTGTTTTCATGCCTGAGGTCTGCCACTGATTTTCCCATGACTCTTCAGGATGTCTACGATAGCTGTAGAGTTTTTCAGTCACCTTATTAGCAAAAGATCCCAGCGTTTAAATCATTCAATCATCGGCAATAACCTCATTTTATGTATAACAATTAGAGCAGTAGTTCTTAACCTTGTTGGAGGTACTGACCCCCACCAGTTTCATATGCGCATTCACCGAACCCTCCTTAATTGGAAAAATAAAATATGAGTTTCCAAATTCAAAACATATGTATAAATTTATACATAGGTGCATTAAGAGATTAAAATATTAAGAACGGTATCGCACGACGTACCATCACGACTGTTACAATTCGACTACTGGGCGCCCCAAATGCCCTGCAGCACAGATAGGTCAAGCGATGTTGCGTGATCATCTACCAATGATGGACAAGAGGGACGTGTCAACATGAATCATATGTGTCGGGGTTATGTCTCGACCTCCGCCGTACCCGCGAGACTGACTCACCGCACCCCCGGGGTTCCAAATATACCAAAAGGTGTCGCAAATGTACCTGCCATGGAATATTCTAGATAATGTTTTGAAATCTCTAACACTCGAGTGGTTAGGGTTAGGTCCGATAAAGGTAATTTCTTTACCTTTATTGCAGCAGTGCGTACTTTAAAAGTTTATTTTATTTACAGAAACGTAACCACATGCCCCTGGAAAAACTGCTGCCGAGAATAGAGGAGATGTCTGTAGCGCCGGTCTGGAGGGTCTACAAGACTCTATCACAGGATTCTACCTACAAAGATCCTATTAAGCTGGTAAATAATATTATTAAGTGCATTGTTTTCTACTATAAAAAACACAGGTGTTTTCATACATATATCAATGACGAGGTAAGCACTTGTGGTAAGTTTTAAAGCTCAATTCAGAAAAGTTATAACACAAAATCGTCTCCAAATTTAATAGATTCACCAGTTACCCACTTGTACGAGTTTCTGAACAAAGTGTATTTTTCTTGATTATTATATAAGAAAAAGAGTGTTGAAATCTCACTCCAAATCGGTTAGCGAAACTACTCATAGTTATCCGTACAAAAATAATAAACTACAAATTGGATGAATAAAACCACAAATTATAATATTTTATTTAAATAAAGACAATATTAGCAAAACTCAATCAAAAATCTGAAAAAGATACGGTCACTTCTGTGACTCGAACCCAGGACCTTCGTCTTGCCGGGGTGCAACTCTACCAACTGAGCTAATGCGTCCCTATCTAATTCGGTCATATTTAACTGTTTTGTACTTCAACTAAGAACTACCAACCTTCCGCATATTTTTATTGACTGCTATCCTATGTATGATTGCAAGATTCAAACCTGAACTAAATGCTATATAGATGGTGTCTTGGATAAATATATCTATTTTTTTTTTAATATGCGACATCTATTGACTTTTCTGCAAGTCCAGGATGAATTTTTATGTTTAAATTAATAAGTTTTCAACTTTATGAGTATTTTATTTTTAATGTCTTCATTTAATTAAAAATTGGAAGCCTATTGTTTGTCATAAATAATAAACTCTTTTTTCTGCATTTTATGTACAATAACATTGGCTTGAATTTCTAAAAAATACAATAATTAATAATTGCAGAAAAATCGCAAGTGCTTGACCTACGAGCCGACAGAGCGAATGCTGGAGCTGGCGCGACCAAAGAAGTGCGATGACCAGAGTGTGACGGGCATGATGTACACGCTCATCTGGGGCAAGTTCATCAAGAAGACGGACCATATCTACCAGAGGCTCATCATCAGGGAGAAGTTGGGATTTATCAAGTGAATCAAAAGTAAAATGGACAATCTCACGATGGTAGATAAACTAGTCACAGCGAGAGCTCATTCTCTTCCTAGGACAGAAGATACTAAGAACGATGACGTTATATGTGACCGCTGGGACTAATATAAGTACCGCTAAGTACTGGGACCAATATAAGGTGCGGCGGTGGTAAGGAAGGAAACATTTTTGGATTAAATAAAATAAAAATTAAGCAAGGCCTTTTGTTCACAAGGATACGCAAGTATCTGATACTGGACGGATCAAGGCACTTGGCGACTATTGTCAAATATTTACGCAGAGGTTCATACACAGGCGCAATTTGCCGACATTTTGTAAGTTTGTCACCACTCACATCGTCAATATTTTGTAACAATGTGTGTGCTTTAGATCAATGCTAGGAACTAAACAGTTGACAAAAAATGACAGGAAAAAAAATTACGTCTAGAGCAACTGTTTGGTTGGGAGTGAGGTTACAGCATTGTAGTTATGAAGTTTTGAGAATTTTACAATGATTGTTGGCGAGGAGGGTCTCGTGACTTCAGTGGCGACTTGCACTGACCACTGACTATGCACAACAGGTTTTTGGCAATATAAGTATCAAATACTTACACATCCCTGAAGACGAAGGACCAAAATATGTAAAAAAAAAAAAGTAACTAAATATGGGTATTACAATTTAGCTGTGGGTCCAAAGGACACTGGTTCAAAACTAGATAAAGTACAAATAAAACTCACGAGTTCTTTTATTTATAAATTCAATAAAGCTCTCTGATGATGCAACAATAAAAACGAGAGCATTGTCAATTTGTTTATTTAGGTTTGAAAACGAACTTTGAAATATTATGGTGATTTATTTTTGGGGGTCTTACGCCGTGTTTCGCTCCCTCCTTTCTTAACCAATGTTTCGGACAGCGTAACAGTGTCCATCATCAGAGCAGATGGGTAATCGATGGTGGTAAAATGTGTGCTTATGTGTCTAGATGCGATACCATGTTGCCAGCTACAATCCTCTATGTTATTACCGTAGAAATTAAAAAGATTTTTTGCAGTTAGTTTTGGGGTGGCCATCAATTACCGTTATTGTTCTTGGTATCTGATAATTGATGGCTACACCAAAACCATTTCAAATTATACTGCAATCAACACCAGCTCTTTGGATTGGAGCTAGCAACACGGTATCGTGTCTAGATACATAAGCACACACTTTAGCACTAACGAATACACATCTGCCCTGTTGAAGGACACTGTAAGACTGTCTGAAACGTTAGCTAAAGAAGGAGGTAGCTCAACATCACATAACACCCTAAAAATAAGTCACAATACTTTTGGCCTTAAAAATCTAAAATCATGTATGAACTTAAAATATTGTAATTTAAAACTTTTTATCGGCAATTCCTGTTATCGATTTTGTTACACCTCTAATTTTAAACGTCAAATTGAATTTCAATTTCTAACTCTATTTGTTGTGTCGAAATAAGTGTATGTTAAAAATATATTTGTGTCCATAATGTATAACAAATAAAAACAGATTTTGTCACTTCATCATCAGGTTAATTTTATTACAACAAAATTAAATACATTTCATAAACAATAAGCATGTTTTCCTCTATCACAATCATTACACAAATTGTATTGTCAACAACGTGTTTACAAAAAATGTTATTTACATAAAATTCAATCGAAATAAAGCACAATTTTTTTTATCAACCTACAGTTTTATTTTTAATATAATGCTATGGAAAAAAGCTATTACACTATGAATTTTATAGGATATAATTTTTGGATATATCTTGTAACACATAGTAAAGAATTATTTGGTTCTAAAAGCCTCATAGGTTTGTATTAACTTCACATCTACCCCTGTAAGATTGACAATTGTGCATAATTTATTTTGCACAAGGTATGTAATTGTTTAACTTCAGTCAACTGCTGCCATCACCCCTGCAAGTTTGACAATAGAGAACTCCAGTTCAATTTTTTTTTTTTTTTATGAATAATGACCTTCTAACTTAAATAACTGAATTTTTATTTTTATTTTTAGAGTTAGTTTTAATAGTTAAAATAATTGTCAAAGTTTTAATTTTTCAAGATTCCCCTAAGACCACCGTATGTACGGTGAATCGTGTGACGTCATCACTCCTGAAAAATTACTATAGGATTGGGCAATCAGCTGATCAAGTGCCGCCATTTTGAATAGCGTTATTCGAAGCATTCTCCCTAGAAGTAGCATTACTTTTTTTTTGTGCAGTAGTTTTTCAATATTTTAAATAATAGAGATATCTCTATTTTTGATACTGAATTATTTAGGCTTAAATATTGTTTCAATAAACACAACAACTAAATCTTTATAAACAGTATGAAGTAACGAATAACATGAAATGTTGTTAATACTGATGGCTTATGTCATACCTACATAATCAAAGATTTCAATACAATGACTGGTGACGTGTGATGTCAGCACTAACCATTCAGTAATACCAACTTTACAGTGTGTTTTGACGAGAGGTTTAAAAATGCTCTTTTTTAATTTTTTTAAGAACTCTACGTTTAATATTATGAAATTAAACTTATATATTCAGAATCAAAGTTTATTGGTCTATATGAATATATTTTTTTACAGCCATAATATTTTTCACTGGAGTTCCTTATTGTGAATAATTTATTTTGCACAAGGTATGTACAGTGAAACCCTCTTAAGAAGTTTTCCAAGGGACCGGAAAAAACAAACTTCTTAAGCAGGAAAACCTTATATATGGGAAAAATTGGGCCAATTTTGGGCCGAGGGACCGAAAAAACCAAACTTCTTAAGCCACGAAACGTCTTAAGAGAGAACTTCTTAAGAGGGTTTCACTGTAATTGTTTAACTTCAGTCAACTGCTGCCATCACCCCTGCAAATTTGACAATTGTGTATAATTTATTTTGCACATGGCATGTTGAATTGTTTTAACTTAACAGACCACTGTGCATAATTTATATTACACAAGGTATGTAATTTTTTAACTTCATAGTCAACTGCTGCCACTACCCAAGTAAGTTTGACAACTGTGCATAACTTATTTTGCACATGGCGTGTTGAATTGTTTAACTTCACAAACAACTGTCTGCTTTTGATAATAAAATCAGCTCTTTTACAACATTGTATTTTACAGGTGCTTAGGGCTTGGTAGGGTTGAAACTAATAAGTACCTAGTGCTGTTATTAGCTTAGGTTGTCTACCAATAATTTTCTTATAATTATTTTTAAGGTTCATCACCAAAATGTCTTCATCAAGAATAATACTAAAAATTGTACTGGAGCATCCATCAAATGGATAACATTAAATTAATTTCGACCCTTAAAAGCTATTAGCTAGTAGAGTTGAAAATCTCCATCAGTAGGTAACTTTGTTTTATCATAAATAACAATAACAACAACAAAAAACACTTTGACAATAACGATAAATAAATAAATAACCTATTCGTAATGTTGTTCTTGTAATGTGTCTAGTAACTAATTTTGACTGTTACGTTATTGACTTTTATTCCTTTTTTTTTTATAAAGAGTATAATAGTATGCCACCTACAGTAGCAGAGATTAGGAATATCACAAATATTGTATTCAAATTTGTATTCATTATTTCGAATAGAGTTAAAAAGAGCAAAGTTTCAGATACTGTAGAAAAAACAAGCAAAAGTTTTTTTTTTATAAGAAAGACAAACATTCCCGGGTTATGAATAACCCAAAAATTTTTGAAAATCTCCTACTACCACCACAGTAAGTGGAAAATGTTGCTCGTGTCATGATGGAGGACTTAGCCAGCCGAGGAATCGAACATGCAACGCACGGGTGGGACCCAAACGCGATGGCCACTCAGCCACTGACCGGTCATACATCGTCTCTGCATATGAGCAAAAATAGTATGTAATAAAATCAATACTGCAAATGAACCATCCCCCATACATAAGCAAGCAAGAGCATGCATATCCCTAGATAGTTTTTTGTTCCACCTGAATATAATTTGCAAATGGTTCTTCTCCAGACTTACACCGACGATATCATACTCCAATTGATTGATTTTGTATACATACATATTATATTACGTAATTACAGTATAGTCTCTGTAATCTGAACCTCCATTAATCCAAATGACCGGGGGACAGGACGGGTGAAAATTGGCATGGCGTTAACAAAAAAGTGTAATTTTAAAGAGACTTGAAAGTGGAGAGAGTTAGCGAGAGATTATAACTTTGATAAATCCACAGCAGGTATCCCATTTGAAACGTAAAAATAAAATAAAAAATTGACTATTAGCATTTACAAAAATGTAAAACTATCAATCGAAAAAATCCAGCTGTTTCGTAAAGATTCTACTCATTTGAATATTCATTAAACTGAAAAGACTCAGTTTTAAATTCTTCGAATTACATATACTACACTATATTAGAGATTTCCATTATGTTTTTATTTCCATAAATGCCCATTTACCGAATATTTTCAATTGAGGATTTTTAATTGAGAACTTTGTATTTTTCGAGTATTTTCTACATTATTTGCATCCATTACGTTGCTGTTTTTAACGGTAATTCTGGATGAATTAGAGATATTACAATAAGAATGGTGGGCTATGATACTGGGCGAGTTTACTTGAGGTTGAGATTTCCGATAACGGCGTGGGTGAAGTCGATGGTATTGGACTGGCCACCAATATCCTTTGTTCTTATCTTACCGGCCTTCAGGACCCTGGAAACCAGAAGAAAAAAACATTCACATATTTGAAGAAGACAACAAGCTATTGATTTTTTTTTTGATGATGTTGTGCTATGATGGTGAGATGATTTTATATTGCAGGGTTAGTAAAATGCTGTGGTTTAATTTTAATACATGTTAATATTTACTATAAAATTCAAAATAAATAAAATACTAAATTCAAAACTAAAAAATGTCTCAATTTACATTAGGGAACATACCCATACTACGTGACCTGTTCAGGGGGGGGGTCTTCAAAATACCACGCTTGGTACAAATGAGCGGCGGGTTGCTTAGGTTTTTGGTCACCGGGGGGGGGGGGGGGGGGGTTAAAAATTGCAAAAAGTTGGTCACGTAGTATGGGTACGTTCCCTTATTACTCTTTTTAGATTTTTCTGTATCTACTGTATAATAAATAATGAACCAATTTAAATTTCTGTATTTTTTGCTGAAAATACAAATGCATTAGTAATATTTATTTATCTTAAAAGAGCACATAATGTAAGACGGAATATAATTCTGGGGATCAATGCTAGAAGTGCCTATGTCAAATTTGTGAATCGCCCAGGAATGAAGATTTATTGGTGTAAAAAATGCTGAAACTATATTTTGACTTCTAGATTAGTTCGGCTACAATTTCACTAATCTAAAGCACCTGATATAGATATTTATAAAATTCAATAAGATTATTTTAGAGTATTAGAGTTAAACAAATTTTCTAAAACTGATGTAGACACTTCTAGCTTTAAACCCCAGAACTATACAACAGTATTAATTCCCATATTATTTACAGAACAAAGTACATATTCAATTAAATATACATATTATTGTATAATAAATCTGAGTTTATTTATTGTACTGTTATTCGTGGTGGAATTCTATTGTATTAAAATTGAAATTGAAACACTTTTTAACTTTTTTCCACTTATTTATTTCACCAGTACCGGTTTCATCCTATTATGGACATCTTCAGGCTGGCAATTGACATTCTTTTGTTAAGCCTAAAGATGTCCATAATAGGATGAAACCGGTACTGGTGAAATAAATAAGTGGAAAAAAGTTAAAAAGTGTTTCAATTTCAATTTTAATATAATAAATATGATGTAGCACAATATAGATAGATAAAATGTAAAAAATTGTAAAAATATACACGTATACTTTTGCTTAGAATAAAGTCTACAATAATTTTCAAATTACAGGGTTGTAATATCTATCGGAATTGTGAATTAACCTAATCTTTGATATATTCTAACAATATCAACTATGAAAAGGGAACGGAATAAACCATTTTGCATGTTACAAGTAAATACAAATCGGTCAATTCTGTCTACATTTGTGAAGCCGATTATCTATAGTAATTTAATTTCGATGTACAGTGGAACCTCGCACAAAGAGCATAATTCATTACAGAATCTTACTTGTAATCTGAAACATTATTTAACCGGTCACATGCCGTGACATTTAGCGGAAATTCGCGGAACTTCGCAAAAAAACACTAAAAAACCACCACTTTGAATTTTGAATTGAATGTTTTGTTGATAAATTTTGAGCTATTGTATATTTTATTAACTGAAACACGTTCACAACACAATAAGCTATCTACTAAAACCACATTACTTGCATTTATTACGTAAATTAATAGGTTTTATGATCGTTTTATTCGCGATACACCCATTAATTGCGACCGTTAAATTCGCGACAAATTCTGACAGCCGATTGTCATAGAAGAAATCGTTTTTAAAATATTCCAGGGTGACTAGGTGAATGAAACTTGTAGCGTCTCCGAGAGTAATGACAGCGCAAGCGATTCTGACACTGTTCTCCATACAAATTGTGTACATAGAAGGGCCAAAATCGTGGACCAAAAGTTTTTTGTTGGATGTATTATTCAAATATTTGAATTATTTTCTCGCGCATGCGCATATGACGCGCGCGCCGGCGCGTCTCCGGCGTCCCAGCGGTTAAAGCCAAACAATTTTTCCTGTAAAAAATGTAATATATGACAAAGCATTCTTCTTAACTTATTCTTATGTCATCTTGCGGCTTTTTCTTCGTGGAAATTTTTGAAAGGGCTTTTAAACTTTGCACAAAAAAATCACAAACGATATCTGAACACAAGTTTGGAAAAATGCGTGACCACAAGTGACACTAAAATGTTAACGGAACGAGTGCTAAACACAGACTGATGCAGCAAAGGAGCGCAAGTCCCAGTGTTCACCTTTGCACTTGTCACTCGTTATGCGAAATGACACTCGTTAAAGGTGCCATTTTTTTTTACATTTTCTCTAAAATGTAAAAAAATGCTAATTCGTAATGCGAATTGTTCGTTATGCGGGGTTCCATTGAAATATTATTTAATTAATACCGTTAACCCAGATTACAGGAACTACATTACAGGATGTTATATATGTATAGGGAAACGGTAAACCTTATTGTTTCTGAGCCATTCTAGTAATGATTGCTTGAGTGAAGTCTTTCGTAGTATTTTGTCCACCAACATCTTTAGTTTTCACATTACCTTCTTGAATAATGCTACAAAATAATACCACTACAATGTTAACAACATTACAAATAAATAATGAGGTCTCCCTCAACCGGTCTATCCCGATCCGGTCCGCCACGCAGTAGGTAAGACATAGACAAAACTCACCCCGTGAACCTCTATGTCGCCACATGTAGTGAACCACTTGGCCCATGGCAGGGGTGTCCACCAGGGAACCAAGAAATGGTTCCCGTGGTGGCGGTACTCACACACGCCTACCAAATTGATTACAACCAAATAAATGGATTATAACCAAAATTAGTTATAAATTGGCGCCCAAATGGGGCAGTTAAATTTACCTTGCCAAGTGAATAAAATTTATTTTAGTATTTTACGAACATTTAAGGTTCAAATTACAAGGTGGTGCAAAAGTTGTCACCCGATGTTCTTTGGCTGTATTTTTTTTCCATCGAGTCGAGAAAATGATTTCGGCCAAGTGGCCGCCGCCACAATTGATGACCATAAGGGGGCCTTTTCATCACTCTTTCCAGAACTTCTGACCGTAAGTTCTCGCATTCTTGACGGCTATTCTCTTTGAGGGCTTCAAGTGTCTGAGGCTTGTTGACATAGACTCGTGTCACTCGAACCCCACAAAAAGAAGTCTGTAACGGTTAAATCGGGCGATCTTGCGGACCAGTGCAAATCACCAAAATGAGAGATTAGGCGACCAGGAAATACGTTTTTCGAGAGCGATTCATATGACGTGTATTTTGTATCTGTTTACTTCACATATGTCAAAGCAGAACAGACATTTTTCAAAATTATGGCATCTTCGATAGGTTAATGACTTTTGCGCCACATTGTACAATAAATCGAGGCAAGTGCAGTGATTTCTACAGATTTGTCGGCATTCCAAAGGTTAAAGGGACTGGGCTTAAGGAGGATCAAGGGGCATTGTGAAGGCATACAGGAATCTTTTCCTTATAAATAATAATAATAATATAGTAATAAAAAAAAACCTTTTGACATAATCTCTGTAAAATCGTGCAATATTAAACAGTGTTCATGCTCCTATACCCTAATTGCTTTTAAAATAATCTAGCCATTACCACACACTTTTAAAATAATCTTATGTTTCCACAACGTAAAACATAATAAATGTAATACTATCACTTCCACATTAGCTACACAAAATATTTGAAAATTCCATTCGCGTACACAATTAAAATATCCATTACTGTTTAAAAACTCGTGATATAAAGGTGAAACTTAGAATTCTACACCACGAGTTTCTAAACACCATGTACATACAATAATATTAAATAAATTGATTTTATCTGAATGTACAAGGTACATATCGGTCCCCTAATGTGAAGCAATCTATCTGGAAATATGATATTTTACAGAAGGTAGTTTTGATATCAATTGTCTCGAATTTTTTTTTTTTTTTTTTATATGAATACCTCGCAAGAGTCCCAACTGCTCCCAACCGCCTGCAGCCAGTGAGACTACGGTATCCCCAACTGGGGTATGTTGTGAGGCTGAAGGTAGTGAGGAGAGGAAGGAGATGGGGAAGAGGAAAGTGGAGAAGTGCCTGGATATTCAGATCTAGTCACCAAAAATAGCTAAAGCCATTTCAAGCAATGTATTAATTCTGAATGGTGGTCTTACACTAAGATGATAATACTGAGAGTATCTCCCACTCTAGAACTTATCGCAAATGTAGCTTATATTATTTTTAAACGATTAAACTGTGAGACAACACAAATCTATCAAATAAATTTTACTTGCTCACGCCGGGATTTAACCCGCGACTTCCAGATCGTGGGCTTAACCGAGTCAATAATAAGACAAGGATGTTTAAAAAAATGTGAATACCACACAAGAGTCCCAACTGCTCCCATCGGGACCCTGGCATCCCCAATTGGGCTATGTCGTGAGGGTGAAGATAGTAGGGACGGGAACGAGATGAGAAAGAGGAAGGTGGAGAAGTACCTTTCTATTCATATTTGCAGATAAACTGGCATCACAATTTAATAGACCAAATAAGATAACCATAATATTTCTCTCCATTTCGCAGAACAAATTTTTACTTGGTATATTATAAACGAAAAATTACATATTTTCAAATCTTTTGTATGGAAAAAATGTATGAAGAACAATTTTTCGTGTATAAAAACATGTCCACATCAGCCAAGAAAATTTTTCTCAGAGAAAATTGAAGAAATTTAGATTTTCCATTGTTATTATTATTATTGCATATATTTTAATTGTGTAATTGAATCATAAAGACGACAATGCTATGATATCTCCAAGGAAAGTATTAAAGTTAGTATAAATTCATATTGAAACCTTAAACTTAAAATCTTGATTGATTTTAGCAATAACTTCGTGCGTAAAGTCAATAGTTCCGCTGTGTCCTCCAATGTCTTTAGTCCTCACTTTACCTTCCAGAAGGATGCTGTAAATGTATGTGTGCGGTGTTTTTACCCATAATTTTGAAAATTTTCCAAATAATAAATTTGATATAAATCAGCAGAGATAGACCAGTCCATATTATATGTACGGGCATATAAATTTTTAAGCATGTTTTAACTTTACTGAGCAGTATTTTAATGAGGTTGTCTCCTAATTTTGTTATTTTGGTGAAATCTATTATATTTAAAGTGTTCATTGGCAAGAAACCCCGGTTCACAGACGGGCCAGAAGAGTAGGTCGGCCAAAAACGAGCAAAACAATGACATCTTTGAATAAAATTTTAAAGGCCAAAAGTTCTGTAGGCAATGAATCATTCATTTTGTATTATTGACAAGACCATAATGTTTCGTCAATTTTTTCCCTGATATTTATGTTTGAAGCAGCCAGCCGCCATTTAAGTTCTTCAAAATGGTGAGTGGTTCTAGGCTTGTGGCAGTGACTCTTCACGTCCCAGATTGCTTTGAGGACTATCACACCAAATTATTATTCTTTTATTTATTAATATATATTTATGTAAAAAACTAAAATTATTAATGTTCGATTAATAAATAAAATAAAAAAATGTATCTTATGAATAAAAATGTGAAAAAAAACTTACAAAAAAAGAAAAGATATATTTGAAAGTTAATTAAACATATTTAGATTTTTTATTATTATTTAACCTTAATCCAATATGTAAACAAGTTTAAATAAATGGTACAACAGATTTAGTACCTACACCAATGCAGGATTTCAATTTTTCCTACAAAATTAATTCAATGGTGAGAGCCAATTATTAGCTTATAATTCTGTGGCCAATGGGTTAATAATGGCAGTAAAATTAGTGTTTTCAATAAGCATTCAAAGTGAACATTGGTAAATGTTCATGTATGCAGTTGTGTCTCGTGACCTCACAAGGCGTACAATTAATAATTCAAACGGCAATAATGCACATGTGCCGTGATGTCACACGCTTTTCGGCCAGCAAATATCAACAATCTGGGATTTTACAAAAATTCTAAGAGTCCCGTCCTCGGGGTAGTCTAATTAATATGATGCATTTATAAAAAATATGAAATTTCTTTGTAGGAGACAGCCCCGTTGAGAAAAACAAAGCTCAGTATAAAGAAAACTAAAATAAATTAGAAAAATCGCAGAATCCAAATATTTAGACATTGTTAAAATCCCGAATACAAAATGTATAATGTAAATGTAATTTTGAACATTGAGAGCTCTCAAAATCATCATTGTGTTTCATAAACATACAAAAAAAATTGCAATATTTTCAAATGTACAGCTCAACACGCTTATCTTTGCAGGTGGCAGGAGGAGGAAAAAAAAAAATTAATCCATAGATTTTTCTATCGGCAAAATATACACTAGTGACGCCTGCAAAGTTAAGTGTGTTAAGGTGTACAGATTTGATATTAATAAACACTTTGCACAACTCATAATAGTAATCGTAAAATTTGCACAAAAATGCATTTCATATTCAGACATTCAAATTGATAGACCAGCCAATCAGGGAAAGAGGAACAACAAAGCAAGTAATGCGGAGCGGGGAGATGGCGTAGCCGTTGCCTTTCTGTGATTTTTCAATAAATGAATATGACACTATACAGGCAACCCGCATTGTAAAATTCAGTACTCGAAAATAAAATCAGCTTATGAATTACCAATCCTTTTTACAATGGCGCTAAAAATGGTTCCATGCCAACTCAGAATGAAACCAACACAGAACCACCTCAGAAAGGGCATTAAAAGCTATGAAAAAATAATTTTAAAATAGCCGGTAATCCTAACCTAACTTAACCTATTTAACCAATTTATCATACCTCTTAACCGGTCAAATGCCGGGCCATTTCGCGGAAATTTGCGGAACTTCACAAAACAACACTAAAAAACCATCACTTTGAATTTTGAATTGAATGTTTTGTTGATAAATTTTGAGCTATTGTATATTTTATTTACTGAAACACGTTCACAACACAATAAACTGTCTACTAAAACCACATTACTTGCATTTATTACGTAAATTAATAGGTTTTACGACGTTTTATTCGCGATACACGCATTTATTGCGACCGTTAAATCCGCGGCAAATTATGACAGCGCATTGTGACGGATAAAATCATTTTAAAAATATTCTAGGGTGACAAGGTGAATGAAACTTTTAACACCACCTAGAGTAATGATGGCGCAAGCGATTTTGACACTGTTCTTCATACAAATTCTGTACATATAAGGGTCAAAATCGCAGACAAAAAGTTTTTCGTCGACAATATTATTCAAATATTTGAATTATTTTCTCGCGCATGCGCATATGACGCCCCCAATTCCGCGTTCCCGGCCTGTCACAGGTTAATGACCTTTCTGAGGTGGTTCTAAGTTGGTTTCATTCTGAGTTGGCCTGTCACTGCTGAAAATGTTGGCTGCGTAAAAAACTTAACTACGAATCTCAAACCTTGTAAACAAAAGTTAGGGCTTGTTTCCAAAATTGAATATTTTGTTACACTATTTACGTAGACACTTTCACAAATGTGTTATAATTTACCCACCTCACTCAATTTTAGCTTTGCTACGCCAAGCAGTTTGTTTAAAAGCAAACATTCAGATCCTGCACAGAAAAGATACGTATGGACAGAGCTGCAAGCCTTTGCCTTACTTTAGCAAACTATACTTTTCTGCACATGGTCTGGTTATTTCAATGTGCGCTTTTCAGTGGTCAATGTATGACTGATGTCATAGTTTATTCAAGGCATTCTCGAACCGTCCTGGTGCCAAAAAATGGTCACGTGATTTTCCTCCAGCTTGTCGAAATGGTATCCAGATTTCATGTAAGGGCAAATCTATCAATTTGAATGACTATTGATCGAAAAGTTGATGTGATTAACCTCAAAGAATGTTTGATATTTAAACGTAAGATGTATTATAGACAGTAGACAATGAATTTGAATTTGAATTTCTGATTTAACAGCCATCTTCCTAGAATAATTGTTATCAAATTGCACTTTATCACACAGATTATTTAGGTGCATTGTGCAGGAGGAGTTGAACACAAACAAAGGGGTGTTGCATTCAACATTCTCTAATAATAATGCACTGTGAATTCTATAAAGGATAAAACATGGTTGCACACAATGTTAATACAAATATATGATTATTATTGGAGAACTTGCGCAAGGAAGTACGGCACATATTTAAAAAGAAATAAACATCTCTCAGCCTTGCCATTTTTGAGATTGATAAAGGAGATTTTTACCATAAATCTGTTACCTGAAGGTCTACCTCAGATGATCACTAAATATATCAATACGATATTGACTAAATCTGCTACCTATGATCAGTTATCAATATAGTGAGCACCGTCTACAATTGTTATAAGATATTCCAACCGCCATTGACAAATTTTAACACGACCTCCTGAGTGTCATATAAGCAGTCAATATACAAAACATTTTGAATAATATCATTCGTTATGCAAAATAACTGGCTTATTAATGAATGGTGCGGTGAACTAACGAAGCTCTTAGAATGGAAAGAAATTGATTATATGATCCATAGACTTAAATAATTCATCTAAGATGAGATCAATTTACTCTCCTTGATCTTGGAATTTGAATGTGGTGGAAATATTACTAAAGACCTCATTAACTAATTAACTCCAGTTTAATGTTAAAAATTAAATGCAGACTGCCAATGCATATTTAGGTTAGTATTTAAATTCAACATTGCCAATTTATTAATATTTTTACATAATTGTTTGGCATTTAACGTTTCGAAATGCCAATTCGTAGAAAACACCTGCAGTGTTGTAAGCGTACATCAATTTCTCATTTATTCCCTGTTAATATCTGTTCAACTGTTAACAGTGAAAGCGTGCTCGGGATAATGATGTAAAATCATCGGTGGTTACGCCCGTCGATCCGATATTGTAAAGTAATTGATTTCTCTGTGGTGGACCCCCTGGTGATGCTAATTTTAAAAGTAATCTGAAATTTACCTTTAATAATAATTGGCTAATTTATATAGCGCCGTTTTCGTGGAAAATCACCTCAAGGGCGCTTTGTTCAAAATGTGCCACGCATGGTTGTTCATGCAATGCCTTCAATTAATAAGTATTAACTAAACGTAAAATTTACACAAATGTTGAAGGTACCATCGGGGGACTTATGTGTTTAGCATGGTAAGAATACTTATACACCGTCAAAGGTTTCTACGTTTTCAATTTTTCTGAGATTTTCAGGTAAGAATTTTAATAAAATGAAAAAATCTCTCTCCCCAATTTATAAAGGCTAAAACTTACTAAAGTAGTCTACTCCTTAACAGGAATATAACTAACGGAACCTTTCGGGAATAAAAACAAACAGTAATTTTAAAATCAGTAAAATAGCAGATATTGAAATAAAATTCACGGCACCCTAAACAACAGCCATTTTTGGCAACATGATTGTTTTTTAATTAATTTATTAAAGGAAGGTATTTATAATTCACCTGTCGACAGCGTTTTTGATCAGAGCTGCGTAGTTGTGGAGATTAATGTGAGAGAGCATGTTGACTGCGCAGAGCAACATGGCCGTTGGGTTGGCCACGTTCTTGCCAACGGCTTCAGAGAAGGTGTGACGCGCGCCCTGGAAAACAGATGGAATTGTTAGGTGTCTAGTCTCCTCTTCTTCTCGTTGTCCAAATGTGTTAATCGACAAAAGATAGGTGAAGTCATTGACTGTACAGAATTATAAACAGTTTGTATGTCTCCATAACAAAATTCGGAGATATGATATTCGGAGATATGTCTGTCGCTCAAGTGGTAAAAGTGGTCGCTCGCGTAATTAAACGCGTCCTTGCAATTACTATCAAATGGAATTCAATGTGCTCTTCTTGGACTTCTTCAGCTACCTCTCCATCATTAAAACCAAAAGGGTTACGAATCAGCTTTTGGATACCTCTCGATTCGGTTTTCTAGTAAATAAATAAACATTTCGTGGACCACGGGCCACCACTGTTATAGAGTGAGATTTAACAATACTTACAGGCTCAAACACGACGCAGCGGGCACTGAAGGAGGCTCCGGCCACCACGCCGGCCCCCCCCACCAGCCCCGAGGCCAGATTGTCCACGATGTTGCCGTACAGGTTGGGTGTCACCATCACGTCGAACTGGTGAGGGTTGGACACCATCTGCATGGTGCAGTTGTCCACTATCATCTGCTCAAACTCGATCTTGGGGTACAGCTTGGACATCTGCAAATACACATATTGTTTCAATGTTAGATTTTTGTGAAGATACGGTTCTCTCAGATTCTGGAATTGATAAGTTTGGCTTAATCGAGAAGCGGATTATCCGAGAAGTGGTTTAACAGAGAAGTTGCTTAACCAGGAAAGCTTAACCAGTAAGTGTCTTAACTGTGAAGGGCCAACAGGAAAGCAGCTTAACAAGAGAGTGGCTTAACGAAGAAGCGACTTAACAGAGAAATTGCTTAACTGGTAAGGTTTAACCAGAAACTGTCCTAACTAGGAAGGACTTAAATAATAGGGAAATGGCTTAACAGAACAGCAGCTTAATAGATAAGCGGCTTAACAGAGAAGTTGCTTAACTGGGAAAGCTTAACAAGTAACTAGGAAGGACTTAACAGGGAAGCAGCTTAACAGGACAGCAGCTTAACACAGAAGTGGCTTAACTGGGAAGGCTTAACCAGTAACCCCCTTACCAATAAACGCATTTTAAATTTGACACAACTGATTTACCCTTCATTAATTAATGCCTAAAATTTAAAACACCATTATTAGGATTGCCCTTAATGAAAGGGCCTAACAGAAATGCAGCTTAACTGAGAAGTGGATTAACCGAGAATTGGCTTAACTGGAATTCGGGTACATGATTGCTTGATTACCTCAGTGCAGCTCTTGAGGAAGAGGCCGTCTCCGAGTTTCATGATGTTGGCCTTGTGCACGGCGGTGACCTTCTTACGCCCGTTCTTTGTGGCGTAGTCAAAGGCAAACTTGGCAATCCGCTGAGACTCAGTGGCCGTGGTGATCTTCAGGCACTCTACCACTCCTGGGAACACAATGGGAAAACAGGTGGTTAGAGGGACGAACGGCTACAACAATAATATCATAATTTACAATAAAAACATAAAAAAATTGTTATAGACCTCTTTAATTTTATTTTGTTCACACTCTACCACTTTTGAAAGCACCCTTCCTTCGTCAGGAGAATATTAGAACTAACCTGCGGTATAGAATATTAACAGACATACACATAAATTTTAAGTGTTTGAGTGGGAGGTGAACGAAGGGGAGGGGATAATTAAGGGATTTCCGGAAAGAAAAAAGCGGTTTATTGGAAATATGTCTAGAATAGTACTAAAAGATAAATTAATTTGGTTATTCAAAATGGTAGATTTATTATTAATTGATTTTCTAATTTCAAGTGACTCTAAGTTATCTAATTTTTTGCTTTTATTGTTAAAGTATTTTAACCTGTGTCCTTATTAAAAGAATGATCGGTTGAAATGAGTTGATTTGAAGAACATCATAATTATTCAGGTTGTGTTTAGATCCAGTACAGAAAGCGGTTATGGGTACCGCCGCCCCGGAAACCATTTTTAAATAACCAACACCTCTGCCACAGGTCATCCCAAGTGGTTCGCTGCTTTTGGTGACTAATGGGGTGATGTTTGTTCAGGTCAGTTTTCGGGTTCAGCTGCATGGCCGCAGGTCGGGTTGCGGGAGACCCTTTGACCTCTTTAGCTGGACTATCTCCACCCGTTGCCTTGCACCACAATGAATTCATACGTCCGTCACTCCTGAACACAACGACCCCTGATTCCTACACATCCCACATACCCTTTTCCTTTCCAGAACTTCCTCTCCTTAAAAAGAACCTCCACGCAGCGCAGCATCTCCAAATATAAATGAGACCCTGAGGGAAATTATTTTTCTCAGATAATTTAAATAAATTCAATTTTTTTCTCAAATAATTTTAATATATTTTATAATCAGTTTATATGTCTCTATAACAAAATTTGGAGGAATGATTTTTTAATGAGAATGGGAAATTTCCAAATCAAACTCTCAGAAATCACAGCCGCTAAACTCGTTTTGAAATTACAGTGAAACCTCTATCAATCGTTCCTCGAATAATCGTTTTCCCGTAAGCGTCGTTTTTTTCTTGTAGTCCCGAATTAATTTCATATAAAATATGCAAAATTAGATCGCATTCATCGTTTCTCTTTACCGCTTTGATCGTTTAAATTATGTGGAAAATTTCGTATATAAATGGTCAATAACATTGGAGAGGGAAAGAGAGATAGAAAAAACGGTTTGTCACCTTTGTTTGCGGCCGTTTCTGACATATTAGTGCTAAATTAGGTAGGTACCTGCCAACCTACCGTTTAGGTCCGTTTATCATTTATGGGTCCGTTAGTTCTTGTTAAACATCCAGGCAGAAGGGTGCGCGTCTTAAGGTTTTTTCTTTTTACGATCTAGTTTTTGAGCCCTCCATAAAAATGAACCGTCCGGTGAAAAAAGTGCGTACTCTCCAAGAAAGACTAAAAATTGACGAGGAAGTGGAAAAAAATCCCCTTGAAAAGCGCGTTAATTTAGCCAAGCGGTTAGGAATCGCGGCTTCCACCTTAAATTCGATTTATAGAAATAAACTTTCATAATTTTGTTACTTTCGACGACAATATTCCAACCTGTGGGATTGAAACAATTGAAAATTTGTGTGACGCAACCTTGAAAGAGACTGTAGAAGAGGTCGATGAAGAGGATCCGCCATCTGTCTCTTCATTTTCGGAAGCGTACACAATGTTCGAAAGATTGAAAACCTTCTTTTATGCACATTCGATAACTGATTCCGAAAAAAATGTAATATGTAACACCGAAAAAATATTGATTTCCTACGGCAATAAAAAAAGCCAAAAACAAATGACGATGAAAGATTATTTATAGCACAAAGTGTAATTTTTTTGTCTCCATGCAGCTTCCTTTTTTTAATTTTTTTACGATATTTTTTATTTAAACAAATTGATTTACAACTGAAACGTGTTTCTTTTTTAGAATATGTATGTATGCAGGTACATATTAAACCTTTTAATATTAATGTGTTTTTTCTATATTCCCGCAATCATTGTTTTCCCGCATCCATTGTTTATTTCAATTGGTCCCTTCAAAAACGATAGATGGAGGTTTCACTGTATTGACATGATTTTTCAGTGGTTACAACAAAACATTTATTGCAAATATGAGAATTTCACATTGGTTTATTTTTAAGGCACAATCCAATTTTTTTTTAACTGTACATCACTTAGAAACCCATGTCCAGTCATTCTCGAGGAGTGTAAAGGCATATTACAACCTGGAGACATTTTAATTAGTACAATTATTAATATTTTCTTAATAAACTTTCGCCATTTCAAAGGAATAATGGCTGACATGATATCCAACTACACCAGCGCCAACTGTGGATTCCAACATTTCAAATTACCTGCCATTAACCTGTTGAACGTGGGATGATATTTCGAAAACCGCAGAAAAGTTACCTTAAGTACTGGTCAAATATCGATATAAAAACAAAGTGATTGTTTTCTATTCATCAGATAAAAATTATGTTATTCATGTATATTACATAATAATATCGTAGGAAGTTTTTCCAGAATAGCCAACTGTCATTTAAGGCAAGCTGTATCGAACGTGACGAAGAAAGCATATGACAACCCTGGAAATTCAAGAATGGAATTTACGCTCCCACAGAGTACCATGCCGCCAGCATGTACCACCCTAGACAATCTGAGAGCTGCTATTGGCTAGCGGAACAATGTGCATTTGGCGCAACTTCCAAATGATGCCTACAACGCTATTACGTCCTTTAATTAACTAATCAATTGAAAACATAAACGAAATTGATAATAAATACATGCAGCTGCCTCATTGGACTGGAAACACATCTGAATAACCACGTAATGTTTCCACCAGGGACTCCTTACAGCAATTTATTTATTTATTTATTTATTAACGCCCTTTTTCGGGGCTTTTACATATGAATAGTAAGAAATATACAGTATTTATTGTACATAACTGAACTGCCTTCGTAACAATATTTTATATTTGTTTAAAGATAAATTGAAGATGTCCACTGACTTGGTATAATTGTTTCCCTCCATTAGTATTCGGGGTAAAGAGGAATACATATGGTAGTTAGTTCCAGAATTACTGCACTGAAATAAATCCTGACTTCTAGTATTACGTAGTGGAATCCGGAAGCTTATCAATTCGAGCAATACCGGACTGTCAACTAAATCATTTAGAATTTTATACAGAAATACCAACTCAGTGAAAGTTCTTCTGTCTGACAATGTAAGCATATTCATATCATTCAAAATAGTATTGTAGTTCAACATAATTGCTGGAATACCCATTTTAAAATTAAGAAAACGTAAGAATTTGTTTTGTATTCTTTCAACAGCTTGTACATGTATATTGTAATATGGGTTCCAGACGGGAGAATTGTATTCAAGTTGACTTCTAACATATGCAAAATATAACAGTTTTATACACTTAATATTGTTAAAATTTCTAGTTAGCCTAGTTATAAATCCCAACATTTTTAAGGCCTTATTAAAGATTTCTGTTATGTGGTTAACAAATGAAAGATTAGATTGGAAAGTGATGCCCAAGTCTTTAATTTGTGTTAACGTCTCCAGAATATTGTTATCAATGTTGTAATTGAAGATCACTGGATTTTTTATTCGAGAAAATCTAACTATATGACATTTTGAGATATTTAAGTAAAGTCTATTTTCATTACACCAAATTAACAATTTGTTGATATTATCTTGAAGAATGTTGCAATGGTAAATATTTTGAATTATTCTAAAAATTTTGAGGTCATCAGCAAAAAGTAAGATAAATACATCATGAAATATTTTTGAAAGATCATTTATAAACAAGATAAATAATATTGGGCCAAGGTGTGAACCCTGTGGAACTCCACTTGTTGCATAAATTTTTTCCGACAAAGAGGATTTTATTCTAACAATTTGTTGTCTTCCAGTAAGATAGCTTTCAAACCAGGCTAATATACTATGATCAATGTCAAGGAAATGGCTGACTATTTACATCACCCCCGCCATGCGACCAGCCGAGCCACTATTGGTCAATGCTGAACAAAGGAAATATCTGAATCGTAAATATTTACGACAGCGAATTCATCTTCCGAAAAACTTGGAGTTCAATTTCGAGAAATTGGGAATAATTTGGATCAAGAAATAAATATAATCACCTAAAAATGAGTATATGCTACAATAACAACTCAAAAACTGATGTCTACCAGTGAGTGTTGCACTTTAAGAAAAATATTTACTACTTAAAATTGTACCTTATATCACATTATGTAAACTTACACCTTTTCTTGTTAAAACAAAAAAAAATGATGTGGGACTTTGGTTTCCGGGATTGGGACTGTCTTGGCAAGAACTATCACACATAATTTTAACACAGCTGACTTCCAATCGTAGTGACCAGGGAAAATACCTAAAACAAGCACCTTAGAAAAATTAAGGAGGTTCTGTCCGCCAAAAGTCCAACCCGATTTGGCCCTATAAAAATAGAAGGCAAACCGGTAGGAAGTCAGTTCAAAACTATCAGCCAAGAAGAAACAATCCTCAAGAAACCAAAGTCTCTAAGTTCAGACCTCTTTTCAAGTGTTTTAATAAGTCTTAGATTCAGTTTACCTCTCCCAGTATCCCAGTAACCTGAACCCCTAAAAACCCCAGTCTTCAACAGACTCCAAAGTGAAAAATATATATTTTAATCCAAGTACTCAAATCAGTTTTGCCATTATACCTAGAAGCATTTGTCAAAGTAGTAAATTCAACCAAAAGACCAGTGGCGTACCAAATTCCACTGGCGTACCAAATTCCATTGGCGTGCCGAATTCCAGTGGCGTACCGAATTCCATTGGCGTACCAAACTCCACTGGCGTACCAAACTCCATTGGCGTATCATTGTGGTCAGCGCCCTATTTTATACAGTATATGTACAAACGTCTAGTAAAGCAAGCAAATTGTCAAAAAAAAAATATCCATACAATAAAAAACTAATTTCATTATTTATACACAAACCTGAATACATACTCAACATGAAAACACAATTCAAAGAAATAATGACCTTTATACTCATTTGAAAACGTAAAATAATAATATTTTCACCCCCAAATTTCATAGAAAATTCTTTTAAAACCATTCAGAGTAGCTACAATAATCAAACAGAACATAGGTCCTAGATTGATACTGGCACAAGCGATTCTAACCTTGTCTTCGTGTTTCTTTATACATTAAAAAAAAGCAAAGATTTTTTTTGTGCCCACCGGCGGACGAGCCACAGATGAGAGGTTAATAATAAAAATAACATACCCGGTACACACTCGTGCTCCAGGGCAGAGTACTCTCCCTCCGTCTGCTCCCTGATGATGACGCAGTCCACGTTGGAGTGGCGACTCCTCACTCCGGGCAGCGACTTGACATGCACCACGTTGGCGTACAGGTCCAGCTCGTTACGCAGCTTCATGTTCAGGGTCTGCAGCTCGCCCGTGTGCGAGAAGTCTGGCGTTGCCAGGATTCCCTGGAAACAACAACGGACATTGGTAACTGCCGTAATTTCATTGGAGGATTTAGATTGAACTAACTCTAGACTGCCTTTACGTAAGCGATTTTTGTTCAAATTATCTAACTAACTAACTAACCATCACGCCGTTTCCCCGCAGGGGTAGGCAGAGAGGACGGACCGCCAAACATCCCGGTCTTTGCTTGGCCTTGCCTCGTTTACATTCATACAACGTCTCATACATTCTCTTCTATTATTCTGACTCTTGACATGACCCGACTCAAGTTTCTGATTTACTTGGTCGTGCCATGTTTTTCTTGGGCGTCCTCGACTTCTTCTACCATTCACATTTGCGTCATATATTCTCCTTACACTCCTTTTCTCGTTCATTCGCTCTACATGCCCAAACCATCGGAGCGTTCCTTTCTTGATCTTACTCATTACGCTTACATCAGCCTTGCATTCTTTGCGGATTTCCACATTTCTCACACGATCATACATGGTTTTACCACACATACGCCTCAGGGATCTCATTTCTACAGCGTTCAGTCTACTTTCATCCTTCCTCTGCCAGTTCCATGCCTCACTGCCATACATCAGGGTAGGTACCAGTACTCCATTATGGACGGCTAGTTTCACGTCTTTGGACAGTTTTTTGTTGGTGCTAACGGCGTTCAGTCCTCCATTAATAGAGTTACCTGCATTCACCCTTCTTTCAATACCTCTATCAGCCTTCCCATCTCTCGTAAACATACTTCCCAAATATACAAACTCATCCACCTGCTCCAAGTATTTATCATTCACAACTATATTGCATACTGTTTTCGTACTCTCTCTTTCAAATACCATGACTTTAGACTTACTTATATTCATCATTAACTCATTCTTCATACATACTTCGTTCATCCTTGACACGAGAGATTGTAGATCTTCCATACTGTTAGATATCAGCACCGCATCATCAGCATACAACAGGTCTAATCGCATCCGCGCGAACTTCCACCCTTCTCACAACTTAACAAATCAGTTCGATAAGTTGGGAGACTTGTCTTAAGAAATGGTACCAAAATGCGCCGTTGCAAGAATTAAAAGACAGTTGTTTTCGTAAGATTTTTTTCCTGTAGAACTAGTATTTATTTATACCTAAAATCTGATTAGGTTAAGTGGATAATTACCCACCTTATTATATTCCAAAAACAATACAAAAATAACACTAGATAAAACTCAAATTAGCACAAGGTACCCATGAAAATAAATTTAGATGGAAAAAAACTTTTATGATTCCAAAATCCGAAAAGATATCATTTATTTTTCAGAAGGAAAAAAGTTTTCTGAATTTGAGCATCCTTCTATTTAATTTTCGGTCCAATCCTTTCTAATCTCAATGTTTATGTTTATAACTTTACGTTTTTGAACACAAAGTCGGTTGCTATCAGGTAGCTATCATTCGGATAAAACAACACAACATACCCCAATTGGGGACATATTAAACTTGTATGGTTTCAATGCACACTTAAAAAGTTAAACACCATTAGGATTGTTTTTTAATCTGATTTTACAGTAAAAGTAGGATTATAATTATTTAATCTACTCTGTCTGATAATATCTAATTTTGCACATCTCAAATGAGTACATATTGTTCTATTTACTAACACGTACTTTGTGCATGACTGTTTACACATCAGTATTTTCAAGTATGATACCATATTTATGTAGGTCAAGGTTGGAAATCAATAGGTCACCTGACCTCATTTCGCTCAGCTGCTTTTTTGGTAAGAGAGATTTGAAAACTATTTTGATTAAAATTCAAACCATACTGAATCAAATAGGATTTTGAATGACACGAATGATTGATATTAACCGTCTGCTTGGTTCAATATATTCGCACCTCACAATTTGGAAGCCTGGATTTCACGCATAAATTCTGAAACCGTCACTTTGGATCGAGATTGTAAAATATCTATGCAAGATAGCTTTCATATTTCAAAGACATTAACCGGTCAAAGGCCGTGACATTTAGCGGAAATTCGCGGAACTTCGCAAAAAAACACTAAAAAACCACCACTTTGAATTTTGAATTGAATGTTTTGTTGATAAATTTTGAGCTATTGTATATTTTATTAACTGAAACACGTTCACAACACAATAAGCTATCTACTAAAACCACATTACTTGCATTTATTACGTAAATTAATAGGTTTTATGATCGTTTTATTCGCGATACACCCATTAATTGCGACCGTTAAATTCGCGGCAAATTCTGACAGCCGATTGTCATAGAAGATATCGTTTTAAAAATATTCCAGGGTGACTAGGTGAATGAAACTTGTAGCGTCTCCGAGAGTAATGACAGCGCAAGCGATTCTGACACTGTTCTCCATACAAATTGTGTACATAGAAGGTCCAAAATCGTGGACCAAAAGTTTTTTGTCGGATGGATTATTCAAATATTTGAATTATTTTCTCGCGCATGCGCATATGACGCGCGCGCCGGCGCGTCTCCGGCCTCCCAGCGGTTAAGAAGCATTATTTAGTTTTCTTTCTGGCTAAAAGAAAAATACGTATGATTGCACGAGAGAAAGAGAGATATTTAGCTTTTAAAATGTAAGGTCGCTCGGGACGTTTTTGGTCTTATGAAAGTATAACGCGATTACGTGTTTTGGGATGTATTTATTCCTAAACAAGCAGACGGGTTAAACAAAGTGAAATGATTGATAATTTTTTTTAAATTATGTGAATACCGCATAAGAGTCCCAACTGTCTGGAGCTGGTGGATCTATGGAATCCTCAATTAGGGTATATTGTGAGACTTCAGGAAGTGGGAAGAGGAAAGAGATGGGGAAGAGAAAGGTGGGGAAATACCCAGCTTTTTTTTTAAATTAGCTCCACACAGAAGGCTCTGAGAACAATATTTTCCCTCATGGTCGTCATCTTAGGGGATGATGTATCGAGGGTTTTTTTAAGGAAAGGAAGGAGGGGAAGGAAATAGGTATGAGGGGTGAGCAGGATTCTAGTGGTCAGTAGGTCCAGGAGTGGCGGATGTAGGAGTTTATCCGTCTGGGGTGCAAGGACATGTTCCGAGAGAGTCCTGCTGAAGAGGCCAAAAGGTCTCCCTCAACCAGTTTCTCTCGATCCGGCCTGACACATAGTAGATGGGCAAACGCATCGGCCGCCAAGACCTAGACCCTCACCCCATGAACACGGGCACTAATCAGATCTGTTCACCAAATGTAGGTAAAGCCATTCAAACAACGTTTCGATTCCGAATGGTGGTCTTTCAGCAGGATGATACTGGTATTTACCACTCATAATCGTTCCGTAAATATACGTTATTTTAAATGAATAAATTATGAAATATCACAAATTAATCAAATAAAATGCACAGGCGCATAAGTCAGAGATTTGAGCTGGCGGCCTCCGGTTTTGTAGCCAAGGATCATAACCACCCAACCACTGAAGTTGTCAGAATGAAAGTGTTACTCCCGCAGGTAATGAAACAAGGGACAAATGGGCCATCAACAATTAGTAATATGAATGGGTGCACATCAAAGTGTCGCCAACATCGTTCACTCATACTATTGATATTTGAATATACGCACAGTAGTGGCCAGCCTTTATTTCTATATACAAACCAAATGCATAAGTTTCATTGGCTTCAACAGTCGCTCTGCAATCGTCTGCAGTCGGCACTCTTCCATGCCCTACCTCCTTTTATTTATATTATCTTTGGTTGGTCCGTACCTTGAGGCAGATCCTGTTCTTGGTGATGGACTTGGCGACATCCTCGAGGGGGGCGCTGAGGGTGGGATTCACCTCCGAGAAGAAGTAGGACTCAAAGTCCACGGGAACATTGGCCGCCTGCAAACAAACAGACAAATTATATTTAATAAAATTACAACTTCTTGTATAAAGCTTTTATAGAATTCAATAGACCCAACAAATCAAAATATATTCAAACCTGCTTGCTACCACATAAGTTACCACATAAGAAGTTTTGATTTTCTGAACTGAGTTTAAAAGAGAAAATTAAAAAGTGGCTTGGCTCAGTCCCGGTCAATTTTCAACATGCAATGCCATTAACATCATGAACTTTGAAATATTCAATTAACTCTAATAATTCATATTTTTCAATTGTTCAATAAGGAGTGTTCAAACCTCAGACGAAGCTGGGTTGTAACCACTAGGTATGTATAGCTAAAACAAAATTACTTCCATAAGATTAAACTTTAAAAGGTTAAATCACCTCCAGCGCAATATCACCCAGTTAAATTTTGAAGTTAAATCTCCTGCACGAGAGCTGTGAGCTGTGAATTGTAGCACTGATTGAGGTCAATTAGATACTTTCTATCAACGAGTGAAGGGTTGGAGAAAATACAGGGACGGACTTTACACAATATACGAAAACATGATTTGGAACATGAATTGATAAAAATTTTAAGAAACCTCATTTTCATTTTAAGTAATTGTAATTTTGAGTGAAGTTTTTTCCTTCGCTCCAAATGCAAATAGTTGTCTTTTGTAGTAATTTAGGTGAATGAAAAGGTTTTTCTAAAAAATATTTTATTATTTATGCATTAAACCGCTGCAATCATAGAAAAAATAATTTTACATAAAACAAAGTGAATGCATTGTTGACAAGTTTGTACCTGTATTTATAACAGTAGAACATGGAAAGAAATGTATTAGAATAATAACACAGACCCGCTAGACAAACCCTGCTTTGCCAAACAAACCATTCAAAACCTGGGATGTTTTTTAAAATTATGATGAAATGCGAGTTTATTTTATAGAGAATTTATTTTATAAGATTGGTACTTCCGACAAATGTCATATTTGATTGTCTATTAGTTAAAAAAAGAACATTCAGTATTATCCGGGCATCAAACTTCGACAACACGAACGTTCCGTATTATCCGTAAGGTGGACTAACTGCATATTTACCAAAATGTTATCGACTTCTACAAATTCTTTCACGATATTCAGTCTGTCAAACAATTTTCCCTCCTTTTATTAATTTATTCTCAGTTGAAAATTCAAACTTAGAACATTAGGCTGTTACCACTATGAGAAGTAATATTAACTAAGGTAGGTACCTAACAACAGTCATAAGAGAAATATTAAGTACCTATTTGAAGCATTTTTTTTTCAAAAAGGGTAAGGTAATAAAATAAGAAATTAAACAAACCTTGAAGACTTCCTGGACAGAGTAAACCAATTCAGGACCAACACCATCCCCTGGGATCAGGGTGCATGTGGTCCTGCCTTCAGCTTTTCCCTTTTGCTGAAAACATTCATGGGGACATATTAGTACAACAGTAGGGATTGTTTATAAACTATTTATCCAGATTAAAATAATTTTCAAACCTGAAAATGCAGATTTCATCAAAAAAATTTAAAAAAAAACTCGCAAACTTTCACAGAATTCATTAATTCAAATGAATGAAAAATTAGGTTTTTTTTTATATAAATAAATAAATGCCAAAAAGGGGCAATAGCTCTTGCAGTGCATAAATTATTATTTTGTGTTCCGTATCGATGCCTGGAATCCATTATGAGAGAGAGCTAGCTCTTTTGCCCTTATAGTTTCAGTTTCGCGCGTGTTTATTCCCTATATTTGCCCTTTTTTTATTCGACTTGCCACATTTTCTCTCTGCTGGCAACACTAGTGACGCGCATCTCAGATCACGTGATGTTATTGTTTGTCATATGACGCCGTTTTTTCGCGCCGAAAGCAGTTTTCGTGTTTCGCTGTACTTAAAAAACCAATTTTGAGTCGAAAATCGAAGTTTATTCCCTGCTCTTTCAGTTTAAACATTAAATATACCGTGATAAATAGTTTTCTGAGAAATTGACTAAATGTTTAGTGTGTTTTTTCGGTTGTTTACGTGTTTAAACTGTGCAACAAAATGAGTGATATCGACAACTAAGACGCTTCGCCGGTCGGAAACAATGATCAAGCACGAGTTTCTCGGAAACGCCGAATGCCGCGCGAAAGCTCTGGATCCGACACTTCGGAAGAAATGCATTACTATCGGGATCCTCGGGTAGACATCCTGATGCAACAGATGTCGGCCATGACGGACGTTTTATCTGGGAATCGGGTAGAGTTCGCGGAGAAAACGGTCTCGGACAAAGAAGACTCCGCGGGAGAGATGCGGCAAGAGGTAGAATCGGGGTTTTTAGAGATGCCCGCCAGCCTAGCCGCTCAGAAAAACGTTTTGGAGTTCTGCAATCCAAGCACATTGGTGAAGGAATCGCGGATTCCGAAGGCGGACGCAAGAAGAGTCGCAGTTATCTCGGCTCTTCAGCGTTTTGGCTCGGAGGAATGGTCGCGTGTTTGCTATGCCGAAACACAGAAAGTATACACCGCCACGCCCGCCTTCGTAGAGCTGGAGGTAAATGAAGAACTAGGAGGTTTGATAAGAACAACTCCTTCGCGCCAGCCCTGGACCGTTCCCTGGGAGCCCTCTCCAATGCAGTGCTATCCCAAACAGAGTCGGTCAGAGGAAACATGCAGGCACTGGTGAACTGGGCATCCGAACCAGGCACCTGCTTGACCCCTGCGACTCTGTTTGACAAGATTCAGGGGATGTTTGCCAAGTACAGTAAGACCACGGACGACGTCCTACAGATTTTATGCGGAAGGCGAACGAAATGCCTACAAAGTAGACGAAAGGCCCTGCTAGAGGGAGTAAGGGACCCGTACATCAAGGAAGGCCTTGCCAGGATTCCTCCGAGCGCCAGTCACCTCTTTAATAAAGAGGAACTAGCAAGTTATATCGTGGCAAATGGGGGATGAGACAAGATATTCGGTAGTGCATCCTCGTCGTATATCCCCCGTCAACCTCAACCCTCTACCTCACAAGCAGCAAGACCGGTGATAGAGGCTCCACACTCCCGACCTAGGAAGCCCTTTCGACCTGCCCCTAGGCCAGAGAAAGACAGGACGTACAGGCAGCCCGCCAAAAAGCCAGAGCCCTCTCGCAAGGCCAGCGATCGGGGTAGAAGGCGATGGAGGTGACTGGAGGCCGGAGCCATTCTGGGGAGGACGCCTAAAGGCATATCAGGAGGTGTGGAGGGAGCTGGGAGCATCACCGCTAATCCTGAACATTCTAAAAGGAGCAAGGATACACTTCATATCAAAACCTCCTCGGGCGCTCCCATCGGCCGAGCTGAAGCAGAATTTCAGGACAAGGTTGTCTCCAGGCATGACCGCACACATCGAAACGATGAAAGCGTCAAAAATCCTGGAGGCAGCAGACGACTCCCCAAGCTTCCTGTCAGGTATGTTCCTTACCTCCAAATCAGACCACACCCTCAGGCCCATCTTCAACCTGAAGGCCTTGAACGTCTTCATAGACTCAAAGCCCTTCAGACTCTTCAGTCATTTTCGGGTCCCGGAATTCCTCCAACCCGACGACTGGCTGATAAAAGTCGACCTCTCCCAGGCTTACTTCCACGTGCCAATCGCTAGATCACACCGGAAGTTCCTGCGCCTCGTGTACAACGGAGAGCTCCTTCAGATGACGTGTCTGCCCTTCGGCCTGTCATCAGCGCCAAGGATCTTCTCGCTGCTCTCAAACTGGGTAGCAGAACTACTAAGGAAAAAGGGACTCAGGATTGTAGTCTACCTAGACGACTTCTTAGTAGCAAACCAGTCCAGAAAACTTCTCACCTCCCAAGCCGTTGCTATAGTGCACACACTTCAACAGCTAGGCTGGTGCATAAACCCGGACAAGTGTGTCCTGACACCCACGCAGAAGTTGGAGTTTCTGGGTGTAACATGGGACACGAGAGCAGATCAAAAATCTCTCTCCGACCGCAAGTGCGCTGGTCTACGCCAAGCCTTGCAGATTCCCTTGGAAGTCGGCAGTTGCTCTCCCAGGCAGGCTCTCGGTCTACTGGGAAGACTCAACTTTGCAAATTTCGTGATCCCTCATGGTCGCTTGCATTGCCGCAGACTGCACCCGGACAAGTGTGTCCTGACACCCACGCAGAAGTTGGAGTTCCTGGGTATAACATGGGACACGAGAGCAGATCAAAAGTCTCTCTCCGACCGCAAGTGCGCTGGTCTACGCCAAGCCTTGCAGGTTCCCTTGGAAGTCGGCAGTTGCTCTCCCAGGCAGGCTCTCGGTCTACTGGGAAGACTCAACTTTGCAAATTTCGTGATCCCTCGTGGTCGCTTGCATTGCCGCAGATTGCAGAGGTTCAGCCGCCGCATACAGCACCTGAAACCATCGCGGCCCGTTGCTCTGCCCAACGCAGCACGGCAGGACATACAGTGGTGGCTAGCAGCCATTGGAAGGACAAGCCCAATGTCTTATCTTAACAAGACGAATGTCTTATTGCAGACGGACAACAAGACAGTAGTGGCTTATGTCAACAAGGAAGGGGGTACAAAATCGTTAGCCCTTCTGGAAACAACGCGGGAGCTACTGGATTTCGTAGACCAGTTGGAGATATCTCTGACAGCCCAATACATTCCAGGAAGATACAACGGAATTGCGGACCGTCTCTCTCGGGGCGCACCGCTTCCAGAGTGGCATCTACTAAGTCCGGCAACGAAGGAGATATTCAAAAAATGGGGTCGCCCTCAAATAGACCTGTTCGCTTCAGCCACTGCTCACGTGGTACCAACATACGTCTCCAGAGACTCAAGCGACTGCTTAGCCTGCTTTCCCAACGCGTTCAGTCAACCTTGGGACTACAATCTAGCTTGGGTATTCCCTCCGCCAAACCTCGTTCCGAGAGCGCTCACCCACCTAAATCAGGAAAAGGGCATGTTCCTTCTAGTCGTCCCAAAATGGGAGAAGACTTTCTGGAGAAGCGACCTAAAACAGCGAAGAGACGAACTTCCCATACGCCTGCGCAACCTAGAGGGAGTCCTCATAGACACATCGACAGGACTACCCCCTCCCAGGATTCAGGATCTGGAACTAGAGGTCTGGAGAATTGCGGGTGGGAACAAGCCCTGACAACATGGAGTCAGGAAGAACGCCAACTCCTCAAGTCATCCTGGAGAGAGTCTACACCGAAGACCTACAAACCTGCGTGGGATAGGTGGCGTAAATGGGGCACTCAAAACGGTGTGGACATCAACAATCCCCCACCAACTACGGTTGCCAGGTATCTAGCCCACCTATTTGTTCAAGGAGGCCTAGCCCCAGGGACCATTCAGGTCCACAAGTCAGCCATTGTTACCTTCTGCGGCCCAGCTCAGAATGCGAGAAAAAATCAGCTCTGATTTCTTGGTAAGACACGTTCTCAAGGCAATCTCAATGGCAAGGAGGACCAAGGAGAAAGCCCCTATCTGGGATCCCAGACAAGTAATAGACTGGCTGGTCAAGAATTCCCCCGCAGAAGACTCGCTGTTTGAAGCGTCACGGAGGGCAGCAATACTCCTCGTCCTGGCGTCAGGCAGGAGAGTTCATGATTTGACACTGCTCAGAATCACCCCAGAACATTTCATCGATAAGAGGAACTCTATTACCCTGTGGCCAATTTTTGGGGCAAAAACCGACACAGCCAACCATGTTGGAAACTGACGGGCTCACAAAAAGATAACATCAACCTCCTTAAATGGTTGAGAAAAGTCGTTGCCCTCTCTACAGCCAGAAGAGGTCCACTACTAAAGAACTTATGAACCTATGTGTGACCACATCAGGAGAAACAAAACCGGCAACGCAAACAATAATAGGGGGATGGATCAAATCAGTCCTCAGAGAAGCTGGAGTCCACGCAACCCCGGGAAGTGTACGCTCGGCTGTAGCCTCCTTAAACTGGTTGGAAGACTACCTCATAGAGGAGATCCTTGCTAGAGGGAATTGGAAGTCTGAGCACACCTTCCGGAAGTTCTACCAGAAGGAGATAGCGCACTCCAGAAGCGAGCACCTCCAGCACTCAATGGCTCCATTCTTTACTCCAGTGTAAATAGCATCACATATAACGCTAAGTTTTCAGATCACCAGGTGAGAGCAAACACATCTCATAATGGATTCCAGGCATCGATACGGAACACAAAATAGAATAATTTTACCTACCAATAAAATTTATATTTTGTTTCCATCGATGCCTGGAATCCAGGTAATCCCTACCTGGTGCATTACGAGTCATATGACAAACAATAACATCACGTGATCTGAGATGCGCGTCACTAGTGTTGCCAGCAGAGAGAAAATGTGGCAAGTCGAATAAAAAAAGGGCAAATATAGGGAATAAACACGCGCGAAACTGAAACTATAAGGGCGAAAGAGCTAGCTCTCTCTCATAATGGATTCCAGGCATCGATGGAAACAAAATATAAATTTTATTGGTAGGTAAAATTATTCTATTATCCATTGATAAAATACTTCTAATTTAATTGATAATTGAAACAATTTTTGCGATTATCTTTAGTTAATTTTGGAAAGTTCATTAAGTAGGTACGTATGTTTAATCGCTAAGCGTTGCTTAACCATTCATCTGATTGCGATGAAACTTTGGGGATTTGATGTGTGCATGCCTGTAATGGTGTCTATACACTTCAGCTTGGCAGGTTTCTTGTTCATTTGCAATGTATTATTTAATCATGTAATATGTACTGGTAATAAAGAATATGTTGGTGTGTGTCATTATTGCATGTTTACAAACGGTGGGAGGATTTCATTTTTAACTTTGAAAGAACTTTATTATAAAAGCTGTGGTATTTCTGGAAACATAAGATTGGCAATGTGTCAACTTGTCAAAATTGACAAATAAAAATTCACCAAACCAGATAAAAGCGCAAACAATTTTGTAAACCTTGTCACATAGCTTATGGAATTGATAATTCAGGATAAATAGTATCAACTATCTGTTTTACAGAAAAAATATTCAGAAATTGAGTGACATTTTGATGTTCCCCTGAAAATATTCTCCTTCAACTGTTCCCTTCATTTTTTTTTATTATTGATTGATAATATTTTGTTTATTTACATTATTTGATAATTATTATTTGCCCGTGCTGAGGCATTACTTTTATGTCACAAAATACACTTCCTGGCGTAAGGAAATGTTTTTCAAAGCATATTAAGTGTGATAAAAACCTTCTTTCTTGAATTAAAATCACGTATAATAAAAAAAATATTTAAAAAAACAGCAAGGCGAAAGGAGTTTTGCAGCAAGCCATAATATTCAATTTGCAATTGGCAGTAAAAGGAGCTAAGCTAAGCTCTGAACCAATCTATGTTAATAGCTTTCAAACACCTCACTTGTCTATTCCATTGTAAGGCAGAGAGAACAAGCTATAATGGTCAATGGTCAAATTATCAGAAAGGGGAATATTAAATTTTAAATTAACTTTCTAAAAATCTCACATTTGTTCAATGAAATTCAGTGAATAATTATTAAAATCCTGTTTTAAATTAACACCTGAAAACACACTAAAATTTTGAATCTAACGAAAATATTTTTTATTATCTTTTCCTTTGAAAACATTATTCATTTCTGTTTTTTTAGTCAATTTGCAAAAGGGCATATAAGTAGGTGTCCAGTAATAAATTCAATGAATTAGTTGGTAATAACTGAGGTTTTTTAATAAATATGATTGAATGTCAAAATCAAATTGCTCTATAAAATTCAAGCATTGTCAAGAAAAGTTGGTAGATATATGCATAGCATGTACCTAATATATTATTATACCTGCATAATTTTTTATAATTATTTTTTTTTTTTGGACATGCCTAAATAATGATCTTGTATTGAATTAAATTGAATATATAATGTACATAATAATATACAGATCACAACATTGGTAGGAAATTTATGAAGTTAATATGTTTGTATACGTAAATACTTTAAAAACAAACAATGAAATGTCGATAATATATTTTCTTACAGACGGAAATAGAATGGGAAATACTGTATTTGTATTCAGATAGGCATTAAACAAAATTAATTTTAGTTTTAACCAGGCCCTGCAGGTAGCAGGAATTTAACAAAATAGTGTAATATATATTTTCATTACTAAATTAATATTGAAAAAATATATACATATATATAATATCGGACAATTTATATTTTACTATGTTTGATGCTAAATAAATTAATATTAAATACATTATAATATTTTATTCCAATGTTATTGAGAATGGAAAATTAGTCATTTTGGAAGGCAAAAGCCGATGGGACCTTCGTGCAGATTTGCTCAGAAATAGTACTGAAGTTGAATGCAATAGATACCATGACACTATAATGAAATAGATTCACTTTGTTACATTTTACAATGTATTAAATTTACAATACTGAATTTGTGTTAATTACAGGACAGATGGGATCCAAAAGCATGAAAATAATAAATTATTTTAAAGATAGAACTGATTGTATTAGGTACCATGTATTTGAATTAACTATTTCTAAATTAGTGCTACATTGAATACACATTTTAAGGTAGGGAATAATACATTTATAATTTTTCATCAAAGAAACATAAATATCGTTAAATTATTTTTATCTTATTAAAGCCAAACGGACATAGGTACATTGTTCACAAAAACAGAAATTAAATGCATAAATGTATGTCCCAATCATCAGGTAAGCAATTTTTTTCCTTATTTAAAAATTTTGAATAATAAAATGTTTGTAAACCGACATTCAGAACATGGAAAAAAAAACAAATTTAAAAAGCCCATAATTCTGAAGCCAATGTTACAATATACATACAGTATTGCCATGAAGTAAAATGTTTCCTTGCTGAAAGCGTAAAACTAGTTTTGAAGCGAATTATAATAATATAAATATTATTATTTATGGATGAAATACCAAAGCACAAAAAACCATGCTTATAACTAAAAAAAAAGGTAGTGAAACTTACAAATGCAGAGATGTGGGCAGTAGTATTTCATAAAATCTCTAAAAGATCTTCACAAAATACAATTTAAATACATAAAAATGAATAACCCTTTTTTTCATTTTAAATCAGATGTTTTTTGGCTAATAAACCATAGCCAAAAAATGCCTTATGTTTAAATATTATATTTAACAGTACTTGGTCAGATGTAAAAAATCCATACTTTCATTAAATTGTTTTTGATGTATTTTTTTTTACCATAAGGCATCTAATTTTGTAATCATAAAATAGATTAAAAAAGGGGTTAAGAGTTCTCTGGTGTTTTTTTTTTTTGAAAAGCCAATAGTATTTTATAAATGAAATTCCAAAGAAAATACAACGCAAATCTTGATAAAATAATATGGAGTAGTTGTGGCTAGCCCAAAAGTTGTGGTTATTATTATGAATTAAAATCATTCCAATTTCTATAAAATGTTAAGAACGTAAATACATATTTTTTAATAATTATTTCCAATTTGTTATTAAAATTATTTTGTAAACTTACATATCAAACTAAGATATGCATAAAAAAATTTAAAATGGTTAAGAACAAACTTTTCAATAGTGTTGCCATTAAATGAGACCAAATTTTTAGAATAATTTAGAATCTTTGATGTATTTTTGTTTTCCAAAAATGATTTTATATACATATAAAGCCATATTACCTACTAACGGAAATACTGATTAAAATTAAGAGCCTTCAAGAAATAAAAATGATATTTCAATTTCCAAGAAATTAAACAACATCAGAATTAGTCATTGATGTTTCATTGATAACATTCCAAAAGATTTGTCACTGGGCATGGAATAAGGAATATAACTCTAGAAGTGCCTTCCATAGAAATTTAAATGGAGACAACCGTGCCACTGACTTAGTACCTTTTGGTTCTAGACCTTTTAGCAAGCGGTAGGCCTCTCTTACACTTGCCTTAAAGTGTATATCGCTATCCAGTTTGAATTTCATAATCACAGTGAAAAACAGTTCTGTATGAATACACAGGCTGAAAATGGACCTATAATTGATTTATGAAACACGCCCACAAGGCCCTTCCTGTGTTATTCTCTATTGTGTCACTGGGTTTCCATTACAAAAAATATAACTACTGGATATTTATGTGGTTATCGAGTGGATTCAACAAATTTTTAATTATTATTAATTTAGCTACTGTATCGCAGAGGCAAGATGAAGATGGTACATATTAGAAGCCAAATGTTGGACTAGAAATTATATGAGCAGGGTTTTAATTCCACAGTGGGTTCTGAATTCCCTCCCACCCCTCCCTTCAAGAAGCAATAAATTTGATAACCGAACTACAACATACCTATCTGAGGTTTTCATTCAAGATATCAAATTGTTTTAGTTAATCCTCATTTTCATTTCTTAATAATAAACACCTATACGAAGCAATAATCATTCATTCTGGATTGTAATCTTAATCAATATTTCCTTTAAATAAACATTGCGCAATTTTCGTTTTTCGTAATTTCAACCATTCGTAACAAAATTTTGATCAAAAACACCAAACTATAACTCTGTCACTCTTTAGAATATTTGGATTGCTAAAAAAAGTTTATTTTAAAAAAAATACCTAGGTAGGTGGTAGGTACTGTGAAACTAAAAAATAAATAGACAAAAAGTACTACTACGGAATTTTATAGCATAGCAACATTTACATATTTTTTCACAGCGGCAACACATAATTTAAATCATAGAAGTTTTTTTTTAAATAATCACATTTTTGTAGCAATCAATAATAATATGATAATAAAAGCTAAGTGTACAGTGCTTAGGTCAATAATTAGTAAACACACATGCAGGCAAGCTCACCGGGAAGGTTACAAGTTGATCCGACGATATACCTACATCATCTTTTTTGCTATTTAATACCGAACAATGTATCCCCCTCTTACCAAACGACTGAGAACCCTGCAAGCAAAAAATACAAAATGTCAAGATTTAATGATAAATCAATTTTAAACACTTTACCACAATTTTTATTAATTTATGAAAGTTCTTAACATTGCTAAACAACCAATAAAAACCAAGATAAGCTTTATTGGCTGGGCTGGGGTTGGTCAAAGAAATAAGGTAAAACTTGAAAGATGGCCTAAAACTAGGCCATTATAGCAATGACGTTAAATACTACATTAGAAGAGGGGTAGAAATCTCAAAGTGGGAAGACAAAGGCAAGACAATTGCACCGATCTCGATATCTAGTACTTTAGTACTAAACTGCTACGCGTCGAGTAAGGTTGCGTCTTACCAGCACTTACCAGTAAGTAAATTGCATTTTAAAAAGGGCCAAAATGCCCTCCTGTGTGATGAGAAAATGTTTCAATTACACGGCAAATAATAGTAAAGGTGAATGAATAACATTTAATAATATTTGGATGATTTATATAGCGCCGTTTTTGTGAAAAATCACCTCAAGGGCGCTGTAATTTCATTTGTAAGTACACGCAAATTACTTAATATTAATTTATCGATTATTATAAATATTACAATTAATTATCATGTTTCCCGCTCGCAGTTTTACACGTCATTAGAGAAAATTCAAGTCCTACTAAAGTAAAGGGTCTAGGCGCGCAACAGCCAAATTTCTGTTGCTAAGTAAACTTCACTGTTTTAAAGTAGACTAATCAGCCTAAACACTCCGTTTATTTGTTTGCTTGCGGTAAAACAACACATAAATCAGTAGTTCTAACAAGTATTGATGACAATCGCCACTATTTGAAAACTGTCGTTGCCCTATTGTATTTATTGTATAGCTCGACATATCAAACTCAGCTGTGGCATTAATTTGTATTATTGGATTCAATTTTTAATCCTATTAGTAACCTACCTACTTTTTCGTAGGTTACTAGCAGAAATAAAGTTTAAAAAACATATTTTTCTAATTTTATTTATTGGTAGGTCGTGAGATATCACAACCCCACTTTGAAAACCGCCGTTCTAATCAACCAAATTAATATTCTGCATAATGTTGATGGTGAAATAGTAGAAAATTCATCAACGCTTCAATATTATAAACCATTAATATTTTTCTGGCGGCATTAACCGAGGAGTGACTATTATATTTTTTAAATATCAAGTCAAGTGCACATCTTTAAATTAAAAATATATTATAGAATTGACCCTTTAATTCCAATGAAGTTGAGTGATGCCAACCATAAGACCTCGGGAACATCAATATTTAGTAACCTAAAAAAGTGGTTTTCTACAGCGCTGAAGATGTTTTTGTAGTTAGTCAATACAGTTGCAAAACTCTGTTGAGTATCTCTAAATTATGCAAGAAATAGAGCTCTATACCTTATCGTTCAAACAATAGGGCTATAAATGATTAGATCTGAAATTGTGATAACAAGCAAAAAGATCTTTTTTACCATAAATAGTATGACGTTAACCAATAAATGCAATCACATGACAAAAACTATACCTACAGAAAAAGATACTTCTTTAATCAGTTTATTATATTTTGTAATAGCATATCGAAAAGCAATATCGTTAATATTTTATGAGATCTTTCTGGCACATCTACTGATGTTTACATAATTTTTTAAAAGTGTATCTGAATAATCAATGATGATTTTCACTGAAAACTCTTTCAGGTCACAGTGACAGACACCAATTTTGAAAAGCACGTTTTTTCTATTCATGTGGTAATGAACATTATGATTGTCAAGTCTCGAGTGCATTTCAAGGACCATTAATTTTATATTTAAATTAAACAAGAAGGTGATAGTTATCATATTACAATGATTATAACAGTCTTGAGGAAAACTGAAACGGTGGACAATGTTGACATGTTTAACCTTAAGAATTATATAAAATAACAATTCATATTAAATAACGTACCTGGATTAAGGCCCTTGATAAATTTCGACTGACTAGTGCCATTTTAGGATTAATTAAATGAAAATGTAAAATTGAGAAAAACTTATCCTAGGAAACTCGAAGACGTAACAGTGAAGAGTATTGCCACTATATAAAATATATTTCCTTAGATTTTGTTTTTTTTTTGTTTGTGAATGTAAATAAATGTATTTATTTTATACGGTGGGTGGGTTATATACACGTGTTTTAAAAAATAATTGAAGTGCCTTGTTATATTTTATAGATTGATTTGTTGTTTAATTTAATAGCTTTCATGAATATTTTTTAATGTAGCCATGCGAAAAGCAAATATTACTGGCCTCTCAAAATGGTGGCGTCAGCCATTTTTCGTGACGTCACAATCTCAAAATGATTCGTGGGAAGATGTCGGCGTGTTGAGCGGGTTGCTGTTGGAAGTGTGAACGGTTTTTACAATATATGTGATAGCATAAGCAAATTTATAGACTTATCAAATATTATTTTAAACAACCATGGCGCTACGCTTTGGGAATAAAAAAGACTTAATGATAGCGGGGAGGTATCGCATAGTTCGCAAAATCGGTAGTGGTTCATTTGGTGACATTTATTTGGGCATCAATATTACAAATGGAGAGGTAATGCAATTTGATTTTAAAGCATTCTACAGTGTTATTATATTGTGTTCGTACGAAAAATGTTCTTGTGATGGAATTCCTAATCGGTGGAAAGTGTTGTGCATATGTTCGAAACGGGGCGCTTAAAAATATCCTCGATGGCTGTGAAACTGTGTTTCAGTTGGCGGCCATATTTTATCAATCCCTCGCTATTTCTTTTGTGCATCGGGACCGATTATATTTCAAAGTGGATGTATCTTATACTGAATGAAAATGCAGAAAAACAAATCAGATTTCCCGGCTCTGTCCGCGATTGAATCATTTGTTACTCCTTTCATGTATATAATTGAGATGTATTGCGACATTGTATTGTCACTTACTGAAGAACAGTTATGTTTCCAACTGGACTTACGAGTCGTCCCTACAGCGGGTGCAATTATTTATTTTTACTTTTTATGTATCGATTATGTTTCAATGGCTCCTGTAATTTGTATTTTCCTTGAGAAATAACCTTATAACAACGTTTGTGGCTATGGAAACTCGTCATTTTCACAATACCCTGGCCTTCAGAAAATGATGCTTGTGTCCTGGACTTAAAATATACTTGGTTCTAGGTATCTTATCTCTTATAATAAATAACGTCAATTGAGACATTTTATATTTAATTATGGAGAAGTTGTATTGCGCATTTCTTTGCTATAAACAAATAATTATAGGCGTTTTTTTTCCAAATTTGCTCAGCATTCACAGTAATAATACTTCAATTTCTATATTTGATATATGTATAGATATTATTAAAAAATTAGCAAAATTTAAAAAATATATATTATTTCAATATCAAATAAATTGAAATGTGAAACACGTATTTACTATTTTCTCAGCTAGTTTTGAATCTCAAGGGAAACGCCTTGTTATTTTAGTAATAAACTATTATGAAAAAGTGCATTTATTCACATTTTGTAAAATCCACCCAAAAAGCTTTATCTATCTGTCAAATATTCACCTGTATATTGTATAAAGGTTGTCATTGTGCTTTTTATCAATGTAAGTGAAAGATATAGGTAAATTTGAATTGAAAATAAAACTTATCAATATGGTGCGACAGGAATTATTTTATGCCTTCTATTTTATTTTCTGACATGTGCTTTGTGCAGAATGTTAACCTCTTTGTCTTGAAACCAGTAAAAAAGCTTTGCATTTTGTAAACAAACAAGCTTATTTAATTCAATAATTATTAATTTCTAGTTTACTTGATTATGTTGTGCAATGCCACAGAGAAATATTTTAAGTAATCTTTTTTTAAATTTTGGTACAATATGAGTTAGTAATACCACCAAACATAATAAAAAAAATACTCTTATGCCGAGGTTAAATTCACTAGGTATAAAATTATTCTGAAACGGCAATACAATTATGGTAAACTTTCAGGATTGCTAGAAGCGCATAAGTCAGGTACACCTCATACATCGTAACGTATGTCTGCCGTTGTCATAAGTAGCTTGAAAACAAGCTCATGCATCGGAGTGGTTAACTAGATTTTTTTAGAAAAAACCTTTTTATTCACCTTAATTACTATAAAAGATAACTATTTGCATGTGGGGTGTTGGAAAATGCTGCATTCAAAATTACAATTATGTAAAATGAAAATTTGCTTTCATCTTATGGGAGGACTGGACGCCATTGGTGCCAACAAAAAACTTGAAATGAGGTCCCTGAGGCGTATGTGTGATAAAACCTTGTACGATCGTGTGAGAAATGTGGAGATCCAAGATTAAGAAAGGGATGCTCAGATGGTTTGGGCATGTAGAACGAATGAATGAGGAAAGGAGTGTAAGGAGAACATGTGACGCAAATGTGAATGAAAGAAGTCAGGGAAGACCAGTGAATCAGATGCTTGAGTCGGACCATGTTGAGAGTCGGAATAATAGAAGAGCACGTATGAGACGATGTATGAATGTGAATGAGGCAAATAATATGTACCAAGATCGAGTTGTTTGGCGGTCCGTCCTCTCTGCCTACCCCTGCGGAGAAACAGCGTGATGGTTAGTTAGTCTTATGGGATGACAGCCGTCCGTGTTGGATGGCATTTTGTTATTTATTTGCAAAAACAGTGTAAAAACCAATACATGGCAAAAGCAGTATATATATATATATATATATATATATATAATATTAACATACAAATTAAAACATAAGTGATATTTCACGTTTAAACTCATTGTAGGACATATGGAAAATATCCACATTTCCTGCGAGGCAATTAATTAACCTAGTGATTTTTCCCAGGGGCATCACCATTGGCAAGTTAGTTCTGCACCTGAGAAGAATCAAAAGCCTGTGTTGGCTGCCTCGCGTGAAATTATCCGGGACATAGAATCCTATTTTTGCCAGTATATCTGGTACCGATATAAAACCATTTAGAAGCTTATAAGCCATCAGTAGTAATGCGACATCTCTTTTGGAACCAAGGCTGCAGATACCCAACATTCCCAAGATAACTGCTGTTGGAAACAGCCATGGGTAAAAACCAAACTCTCTCATATAGAGGAATCGTTAAAATTTCTTTTGTATTTTCTTGACCATTTGTACATAGATGATGTCCTCTGGCCCCCATATCTGAGATCCACTCTCGAGAATGCTACGCACCAAGCTAAAGTAAAGCAGTCTTATAACTGTAAGATTGGTTAGTTCCTTCGAATTATGTATGACAAAACCCAACATCTAGATGTTATGTTGGTATTCCTGATACTATAACATGACAAAGGGTTGGAACAGATGTTATTACCATTTGCAGGCACAAGTTTGGCCGAATTCTGGAAATAAAGGTTTGAGTCAAGGTTTTCCAACGCCCTGAATGCAAATAGTTGTCTTTAGTAGTAATTATGGTAAATCAAAAGGTTTTTTTTTATATTTGTATTACTTGTGCCCCACGATTCTGAAAGTTTACTAAAATTACAATCGGACTTACATATTCTATCAGAAACATGTAGATAAAGCCAAAATCCATAAAGTGCAGTGTATTTTCACCTTAAATTATTATTTCTTTATTATTCCATATGAAGAAAATGTTAAGTAGGTATCTACTCTTGTAGAGATTTAAAAAAAAATAACATTTATGTGTGACATGTATTCAAATTTGATAGTTAATGTTAGTTACTGGATAAATATTATAATTTAATTTACTCGGTAGTCTGTTTGCAAAAAAAGAAGAAAAGAAAAGTTAAAAGTGGGAAACCGGTGAATTTTCATAACATTACACAGCGCTCTTGAGGCGATTTTTCGCAAAAACAGCGCTATATAAGTTGTCCAAATTTATTATTATTATTTACAGTCAAATGAGTAATTATGCTGTGGAGGTCGTTCTTTGACTTGTCTTAACTATTCACACATTTCAATATCTTTAAATTCTCTAATACAAAATGTATGCTATTGTGAATCATGTTTTTTTTACCGATGTAGTAAACAAACTGTTCAGTAACAAACAACTGAGTTTGAAAAAATTTTCCACAATATGCACACTTTGTTAAAAGTGTAAATAATTAATTATTATTTTTAATTTATAAACTGATGTTTAAGACAAGATTTTTATGCATGGCACAAAGGGTAACAATTATTTTAAGCAATAATTGTCAGCCTGAAACACTCATTTACATTGAAAAATCTTCCGAGAAAAGATACTTGCTGCCAACGGGACTTGAACCCGTGTCCTTCTGTCCATAGCTCAGTGGTCAGAGCATCCAACCGGCAATCAGAAGGACACGGGTTCAAGTCCCGTTGGCGGCAAGTATCTTTTCTCGGAAGATTTTTCAATGTAAATGAGTGTTTCAGGCTGACAATTATTGCTTATAATAATTTTAAATAATTAATAATCCATTTATCGAGAACAAAAATAAAACTATTCTAAATTCAAAAGGAGCATTAATATTTTTCCCAAATAAATTGACAATATTCATTGAAATCCTTCTATTTCTACCAAATTAAGCGGGAAATATAGGTTGTGAAATGATGGAAGTCTTAGCCGGCAGAGAATTGAACCCGCTACATCTGGCTGGGAACCTGGGACATTTGTCCACTCGGCTATTAACCGATCTATCATTATAACATAGGTTGGTACTGTCAAGAAGAATATTATGCTTTTGCTGGCTTACAACAAAGATCCACATAGTGCATTATACAATGTCCGGAAAATCTCAATAGAAGTCTTGAGTTTTAATTTTTGAGTAAATTGAGTCAAAATTCAATTTTTTAGGTTAAAATTGAAAAAATCAGTCGCTAGCGGTTTAAGTATATGGACAGACTCAGCTATAAAAGCGCTAGCGTTTTTTGGCTTGGCGCATTTCGACATATTGCTCGCTGCACATTCCCAAGGGAATAAATATATGGCGAGTGAAATACTGAAATAGGCCAAGCCAAATAATGCCGGCGCTTTTACAGCCAAGTGTGACGCCCCCATAGTGTCTTAAAATGCGTAGGTATTACCAGGCTTCAAAAGTTTTTTTTTATGCCTTTAGTTGCCTAAAAAAATGTTATTTTTAAAAATATTCAAAAACTCAGAAAGGTAGAAGTTTTTTGTTCTCTAAGTAATGTAGTAGATTCACCGTTTTCCCGCTTCTACTGAGAATTTCCGGACATTATATAATGTACTATGTGGATCTTTGTTGTAAGCCAGCAAAATATATTATTCTTCTTGATAGTACCTACATATATTATAATGATAAATCGGTTAATAGCCGAGTGGACAAATGTCCTGGGTTCCCACCCAGGTGTAGCCGGTTCAATCCTTTGCTGTCTTCCATCTTTTCATAGCCAATATTTCCCGCGTATTTTGATGGAAGTAGAAGGATTTCAAATATTGTCAGGTTATTCAGGAAAAATATTAATGTTCCATTTGAATTTAGAATAGTTTTATTTTTCTTATCGATATGGCTGATCAAGTACCTTGGTGAGCTATTATTAATTATTTGCACTTTTAGCAGAGTATGCATATTATGGAATAATTTTTCAAACTTGGTTATTTGCTTCTGAACAGTTTGTTTACTAAATTATCACTACATGGTAAAAAAACGTGATGATATCCTACTCTTGCGGACAAGGCGATGTTCCGAGAGAGTGGGATAAACCTCAACCCGGGTACACCTCCTAAGTCACCAAACCTAGCGAACCACTTGGGGTGACATGGCAGAGGTGTTGGTTATCCAATAAATGATTCCCAGGGCGGCGGTACCCATACCCGCCTCCCAAATTTATTTAGTATATAGCAGAAAAATGCCATTGAACCAGCAATGCCATAAAGTGAGTTGAAATAATATATGCGATAATTTGTCAGTAAAGAGAAAATCACAGATCTTTATGTTATTTAAGCACACAATGGTTTCCCATGAATTGTATTCTTGGTTCAAAACAAAACTCTAATAATGGTGCATTGGTTTCAATGACCCGAGAATGAAAACAATTTTAGACACAGTCCATTAATTCACTCTTACCTGCATGACATTTTTTAAGTGAAGTTATTTCATTGCGTAAACTAATGTTACTCAATACAAATCATGTATATACAATATCCAAACTCGGTCCTATTTATGAATAGTCATGTAGTATTGGTAAAAGCCTCGCTATTTATTTTAAGGTATTGCTGAAGCGGTGATCAAAACATGTGGTCATTCGGTGTGATCAAAGTTACCACATCCGTAATTAATTGAAGGTTTGGAGCAACATTGCTAACTGGTTGAAAAGACAAGAAGTATATTAGGATGTCATTGCGTCGAGAACGAGAATGGCCCAAGCAATTCTGACCATGTCTTTGATACAGTTTCTTTATACATAAGGGTCAAAATTGCATTTCAAAATTATTATTTTTTTAAACTGGCCGCGACCACCGGGTGACAAGCGGCGCACGACCGGTTTGGTACTTCTCAACCTTCCTCCTTCACATCCCCCTCCCCCCCTCTTCAGCTTCACAGCATATGGCACATAAGGAACGCCATAGTCTTACTAACTCTGGGAAGTCGAAAATCTTTTGCAGTAATCACATAAAAAGTTCGAATATCTATAGATTTTTGCCACCGTGAAACAAATGAAAGATTTTTTATTTAATTTTTTACTTTAGCTCCACACAGGAGGCCCTGAGAAAAATAATTCCCCTCAGGCCTCTGTCGTCTTTGGGGTTGCTGTGTAGAGGGTATTTTTAGGAAAGGAAGGCGAGGAAGTTCTGGGAAGGAAAAGGGTGTTAGGGGTGTATAGGAATCTGGGGGTCAGTATGTCCAGGAGTGATGGATGTATGAATCCATCCTTTCCATTGCTTTGCAAGGTGATGTTCTGTGAGAGTACGGCTGGAGAAGTGAAAGCTCTCCCTATCCGGCCTGCCATGCAGCTAGTAGGCAGACCCATCTGCCGCCAAGACCCTGATAAACCTCACCCCATGAACCAGAGCACCACTGCTTAGTCACCAAATTTAGCGAACTACTTGGGTTGACCTATGGCGGAGGTGTTGGTTATCAAATAAATGGTTCCCAGGGCGGCGGTACCCATACCCTCCTTCCAAATATCCTGTGACATTTGCATACCTTCAAACTTAACCCTTACGCACCCCAGAGACTTTTTATTTTATTTATTACATAAGATACATTTATACAGTAAAATAACATAATAATAATATTTCAAAATAACTGTAAATATTAAAATGGGTACAAGTGTTATTATGTCTTGTTTGTCTGTATTAGTTCCTAGCTAGGCAGATTGCCCGTTCTAAGGAACCAAATGCTGGTGAAAAATGCAAAAAATGTATTCTGAACATAAAAAAACAAAGCTTTTTTTTTTATTTTTATTTTAACTTTATGAGTAAAACCTCAAATTGTAATATTTAATTAAATGAAGACAATATAAGCGAAACTCTATCGAAAATCTGAAAACAGAAAAATCAGAAAAAGATATTGACACATCTGGGACTCGAACCCAGGACCTCTCATACTTGCAATCATACATAAAGATAGCAGCCAATAGTATATGCGTTAAGAAAAATGAAGATAGTGTGGGTGGTTCTTAGTCGAAGTAGGATACAGTTAAAAGTGACCGAATTGGATATCGACACGGTGGCGCAGTGGTTAGCGCGTTCGCGCGGTAAGCGAGAGGTCCTGGGTTCGAGTCCCAGATGTGTCAATATCTTTTTCTGATTTTTCTGTTTTCAGATTTTCGATAGAGTTTCGCTTATATTGTCTTCATTTAATTAAATAAAGCTTTTTTTGTTTTGTTTGTAGATTAAATATATACTAAGTTCTTACTGATTGTGGCATTTAATAGTTAAGCATTTTAAGTTTTAAGTGACGTTATTTAACAATTTTTCAGACTCAACCCTACCTAAGCCAATCAACCATTTATTTATTATTGAACCGATGCATGTCATTTTGCATGTTTTAACATTTAATTCTGGGGGGATTTTATTATATAATTTCGGTCCCAGATACGTATATGTCTTTTGGAACTTCGACGTATTGCTCCCTGGGACCACAAGATCCTTTCTGGTGTGACTTCTTGTGATGTATTTATGATCAATTTTATCAAGTTTTTCTAGATTTTTGTGTACGTGGATAATAACCTTTTTTATATAGTTTTGACCAACATCTAGTACATAAAATTTTTTGTAGAGCAGATCGCTAGAAAACCTGTAGGGTTTGCGCATAATACGTTAAGATGGGGTTGCATAATCCGAAATATATTTTTCTTAGATCTTGCTGTTTGATTATATTTCGTGATACAAAGAATATATGGATCAATTTTCTTAACCTTATTGTGAGGTTGTCAATGTGATATTTCAACTTAAGGTGATTGTCTATAATAACGCCTAGATATTTGATGTTTTTCACACTTTCCAAAACTTCACAATTGCAGATAGAATCAATATTATCGGAATTACAGTTACGCTTATGTATTTTAATTTTATATGATATACTTGGTTGTCCTTTTATAGTTGAGCTGAATCTTATGTATTTAGTTTTTGATATATTTAGTGTAAGTAGATTTTTGTCAAGCCATTGTTTTATCGCCTTGATTCCACTTTCAGCATGTTTATGTGCTTGAGTCCAGTCGTCGCCTTCAAATATAGCTACCGTATCGTCAGCGAATGTAATAATTTTACTTTTAGCTCGCATAATTCATTTATGTAGATTATAAATAGAAGAGGTCTCAATGTGCTTCCCTGCGGTACCCCAAAGTTAGTCTCTAGTGATTTACTCACTGTTTTGCCCATTTTGAGTTCTGGCTTCTACCCGTTAAGTAACTCTTTAACCATTCGTAGGGCATACCTACAATGCCAATATTTTTTAATCTTTTGAGGAGTAGTTTATGAGAAATTCTATCAAAAGCCTTGGCTAAATCTAAGAACAGTGCAATGTTTTTCTTTCCGCGATTTATTCAATAGTTACATCAATTTACGTCTTTGATACAATTGACAAATACTAATTGATTGTTTACTGAGGCAATTGAAGCCATTGACAAATTTAAACTCCCATTGAAAAGGGGAATGATGATATTTTGATTGCATCGACACAGCGAAATGATCATTTCATTGTGCGATTGACAATTGTTCTATCTGTGGAGCCCTTTGGGATTCAGTTTCATCGCGGAGTAAGATTGTGTTTTACTTGTAATTGCATTATATTGTGACTGTCCAGAGTTGTGGAAAGTAAAATTTTAAAAAATATCAGTATATTTCTGCAGACATCAACAAAGCAACTGGGGTGAAAATATTTTATTTATTTTAGACCAATACATTGCAAAAGTTATAAAGAAAGTTACAAAAAAAAATTGGCATAATAAATTTTGACAGTCTCCATGGTTGAGGGGTGAGGGGTAAAGCTCTTGACTCACAATCCGAAGGTCGTGGGATCGGATCCCGGTATGCGCAAATAAATTTTATTTGATTAATTTGTGATTCACAATTAATTCTAACTTGCGCTCACGGATTGACATTTGTCACATGAGAACGAGTATCTTCTACGACACGTTCTTGAGTTCAACAGCTCAGCTGTGGAACGATTTGTCAGCCTCTGTGCTTCCTCATTCCTACAAAATGGGTCTCTTCAAGACCAATGTTCATTCCTTCCTCTCCTCAAAAAGACCCCCCTCGCACCATCTCAGATGACATAGGCCCTGAGGGAAATTATTTTCAAATTATTTTAGTTATTATTATTACCTCAGTATTACCCTGGTGTAAAACCGCCATTCGGATCTGAAACTTTGCTTGAAATAGCTTTAGCCGTGTTTGGTGACCAGATCTGAATATCCAGGTACTTCCCCACCTTCCTCTTCCCCATCTCCTTCCCCTCACCATTACCTTCAGCCTCACTGGCTCCAGATAGGATCAGCTGGGACTCTTGTGACGTATTCACATTTAAAAAATGCATAAGGTTACATGTGGGTCAAAAAGGTTGGAAGTCACTTTCTCGTGGTACCAAATATTACCATAGTAGTCCATTGCCTTCCATATCAAAATAAATCAACTGTTACATTTGAATACCTTAGAAGTTGGGCCCTCTTTTGAAGTAAATAGCCTAATGGAACTATCATGTTTGTGGTTTTTTTTTTTTTTCATAAATGGCTCCATTTTTAAAAGGTTTGAAGAAATTTTAGATGTCCATTTTATGTATGTTTTTATTTACATTTGCAGGAAGTGGCAATTAAAATGGAACCCGTTAGTTCGCGGCATCCACAACTTCTATACGAGAGCAAACTATACAGAGTCCTGCACGGAGCCGTTGGGATACCACACATACGGTGAGTCACTTCTTCTATAGCAGCGGTATAGTACATGCCAAACTTTAATGCTGGCCTGAACTTGATACAATCCATTTTTGCACATTTACTGATACATATTATAAAGAATGTAAGTGAAAGACAAAGATGCTTAAAAACGTGCAACATGCCATATTTCTGGCCTGACTCGTCTACCGCGATGCTTTCTGAAAGAGAATCAGTTTTTTCGAAATAGTGTGATATCTTCCTTTTTTTCGCCGGTGATTGTAGTTTTTCGATGTGGTCATCTTCGTAAATTAAGAGTGAGGTTTTAGCTGCTACCTCGGTAGATTAGCTGCGGCTCATAGTTGGTGTTGCGCTAGGACAATCAATCTCTTCCGATATCTCGTCGGAGTTAACATTTTTTGCTTTCCGTGCTTAGTGTGCGTAAATGAGTATGTAGTCCTCTTGTTGATCGTCCACTAGTTTTGATAATAACTGGACAGAGTTTACACTTCGCTGATTGACGATCTAATTTTTTTAGAAAAAAAAGTTTGATACATGGATACAAGTATAATACGTTAATATATTAGTCAAAATAATTATTTTTTCACCCTTTCACGTGGTAAACAAATAAAATAGGGCAGATTAGTCGCTCACTGATCTGACTTGCTAATAGTTGCGAGTGAGACTGAGACTGAGTAAGACTACAAACAAACGTTAGTTTGCTGAAGGGAATTCAGGAATTTCCCGACACACTGTTTGTATCAGGGATTTCCCTATCACGGTTCGTGTTTAATACTGTGAAATTCGCATTTCTAATCTCACTTTTGCGGTACTGAAAACAGTGCGAAATTCGCGCAATTGCGGTAACGATATAACGGTATTGCATGCTCTAATCCCAATACATTGCCCATAAAGCAATTTCTTGGTCTATCAAATGCTCGCTACCAGCTGTCCTATCTTTATACACGTATGTGATTTACCGCTATCATTTTTATTTTTAATTCACAGTTTCATCTGAGTCACCTGGACTCGTGATTCATAAAAATGATGATTGTTATCAACTGCCTTGTCCAGTAATGAATTAATTGTTTTATTTATAATCTGAAAGAATAACATTATTTATTACCGAGTCTATCTATCAAAATACTGAGCGTGGAATTCAACATGTGCAATAACATTTTGAACATTGCCGCGAGGTAAGTTAGCAATGACCGGCTTTTTAAGCTTCTTATGAACTGAACAATAAACTTTTCTTCTTGTGCATTGTATATATTATAAACTGTTCGATATCACCGTAGGTAAGACTCTCGGCTTGTACGTGGATGGAGCGAGTGCCATATCTACAGCGAATACCTGCTTACTCTTAAGAGCCGTTCACACTGGGAGAGTAGTTTAGTCGAGTTGCGAATTTTAGTAACTGAACACTACAATTTTCGTAGAGTAGTTTAGTCAGCTCTTTATTCGTTTTATTATTTCGGGCGAGTAGTTCTCCCCACCACACGTCCTGTGCACTTTCATGCACGAACCCGTCGTTTTAGTAGAGTATCTATCTATATGTCGTAAAAATTCTAAAATCATCTTGCAACGTGCGGCTCACTAATGTACTCTACTTGACTGTAATGCGAACGCTTTTCAGCCAGTCTTACTCGTTACTCGACTAAACTACTCCCAGTGCTAACAAGCTATTATCGAGTCTTTACTGCCAATTTATTCTTATCGTATAGTTTACAACTTCTTCATTTCGAAATATTTGTGGGACAGTATTCCCGTAGAAAACAGGTCGGCTCTTAATTGTTAATATTTTACAAATTTAAAAATCTTTTGATAGTCATCTACCATCTACTTTTCTTTAAATAGCGTAGGTATTTGCAGAATAATTTTTTTCAATCTTCAGTGTTCAGTTAATATTTGCACTATGTGGGAAGGATACAAATATTTCAATAACTCTACCATTGAGACTTAAAAAGTACTTGTTTTTATAGCAGTAATAATATTTGACTGATTTGTATTATTTGTACAACGCCATTTTTGTGAAAAATCACCTCAAGGGCTTTGTACAAATACATATACACATGAAATAAAATTAATTTAACTGCCTTACAACTAAGATATCTATCTCTACATATTATAAATTAAAGTCCTCCACCACGTCTGCCTGTCTGTTCGCGATAAACTTAAAAACTACGGAATGGATTTTCATGCGGTTTTCACCAATCGATAGAGTGATTCATGAGGAAGGTTTAGATATGTAATTTGTCAAGGTTTTGTGTAAATTGGTCGAAATAAATAATTAAAGGTGAACGTCTGTGGTGAACGAGCGGGCTGGCAAGTGGGCTGTGTGGATTTGATTTATATGCAAATTAACAGATGGCGGTGTGACTTAAAAGGTTGGATAAACATCCAGTAGATGGTTTGTGTCAGCTAATTTATAATAATAACTAGGGACTAACATTGAAGATTAACTTGCTAGTGACTTTAACCCCTCAGACCTCTATTTTGTCAGCGGTCAAAATATTTCCGCTTTGCAATAAAATCAAAATAAAGGTTTCTGAATGCATTCGAAAACTAACATTGATTTTGAAAGGTGATGAAATGCTCTTTCGAATTTTATGTTTCGAAATAAATATTTTTTTAAAATGAAACATTAGTTTAAACATTTAGTTTCATTTTATTATAATGGATAACCACAAAGTAATAGCTACATTCAAAAAAAATATTTTTTTTTTTAATATAAAAATTTTGAATGCAAACATTAAAAAAGTTTAAAAATTGCTAACTAATATTACTGATTACGAAAACAATAAAAACGCACATTTTATTAGGCAAATGTATAATAAACGTTATTATCAATATATGTATAGTCCTTTCGTGGAAAAATAATTCAATAAAAAATTCCCAAAGTTGCATACTTATATATTTTATTTTTGTACAAATTGCCTTCGAAAACTTTGGTTTTATAAAGATGAACATTTGAATTATTTTGCGGTTAACCCGTCTAATCACAGGAGACCCAAGTTGTCCCAAAACATCATATGCCGTTATAATAACAGCAGACCAAGATTGTCCCAGAGCGAACGTGCATTATTAAAAGTTAGATATCTCTCTTCCTGTCATGCGAATATTTGTGATTTCTTTTATGGTAGAAACGAAATGAAATAATGCTTCTCATTGTCTTAGAAATATATGAGCTAGGTTGTTCAGATATTTTACAAACCCGATCAAAAGTAACGGTTTAATTTTGCGCCAATTTGTGACGTATCACACATTTAATTTTAAAATAAAATTGTATGAAAGTGATAAAAAGTGAGGTGACAGTTTTATTACAAATTCTGTTTAGAAAAGGAATATGTATTTAAAATTTTGGATTTATTCTATTTTAATAACTTTAATTCAAATATTCGCAGGTATGCATTTTTTAGCCAATTTACATTTCCAATATTAAAATTTTAATATTTAGAAACAAAAATGTTGAATTACTATACACACATCGGAAAGATTATTTTATCTAGATTTTAGAACAATTTTTGTTTTTGCAAAAGCGTTTAAAAAAAACAATAAATAGAAACATTTAAAATGCATGGGATGAACATAGGAATTTTGCGCGCAAACCTTGACAGGCAAAAGTTGACAGAAAATTATTTTCTTATTATTCGAAGGGTTAACTGTTAGATTTAATGTTTTGAGTTGTTCCGAACAACTTAGCCTGAGTGGTTTACAGTAGTTTCCACATTAATCTCTTTTCTTCTTTTGATGCCCTCTTCTTTATTTATTTATTTTCATGTACACTGCGTAACGTGTTCCACAAATTACTACGAATAGTACAACATGTACACTGCGTAACGTGTTCCACAAATTACTACGAATAGTACAACATGTACACTGCGTAACGTGTTCCACAAATTACTACGAATAGTACAACATGTACACTGCGTAACGTGTTCCACAAATTACTACGAATAGTACAACATGTACACTGCGTAACGTGTTCCACAAATTACTACGAATAGTACAACATGTACACTGCGTAACGTGTTCCACAAATTACTACGAATAGTACAACAACATAACGAAAGCGACAAGTATGAAACACAAAAATAAAAAGCATTAATTATAAAATAACCAACAATTTTTTTTTGATAATTTAAAATGATTTTAAAAAGTAAATAATGCTAAGTAGAAGCCAAGAAAATATAATTTAGGTAATCTACCACCGGGGGGGTCATTTGTGTTTATAATATTACTAGCTGACCCCGTCACGCGATACTGTGGCTAACGAAACACAACGCCATCTACTAGTTGGTTACCCAACCTTTATAACCGACGCCATTTGTTAATTTGCATGCAAATCAAATCCACACCGCCCGGTTGCCAGCCCGCTCCCTTTATACAATATTATATTTCAACCAATTTAGACAAAAACTTGACAAATTATGTACCTAAACCTTCCTCACGCATCACTTTATCTATTGGTGAAAACCGCATGAAATCCGTTCAATAGTTTTTGAGTTTATCGCAAACAGAAAGATAACAAACTTTAATTTATAATATGTAGAATCTAGCTGTTAAAAACCCGCAGTTAGTGTTGGTGACCTTTTATAGATCCAATACGAACTGATTCCAAAAACAGCCCGTTTCCTCGAATCCAGTGTAGCTAGTCACCGGGACAAAGTAACTGAGGCAGAGCAATGACGTCATATGTAATATATAGTCACTTGATACAACATGTATTACCGTCAATTTTTCATATCCGGAGCGATGTACATATTCACAAATTCGTTGCAGTTATACCTAGGGGGGAGACCTCCCCGTCCGACCTGCTGACGGAAGTAGCGATATCTTGTGTCGATTTCTTGAATTCGAAACCGAATTATAACAGTAGCTTATATGTGAAATTCCACGTAAAAAAATGTTATTTGTGGCGCGGCACGTATGGCGTGCACTCGTATCTGGATTAAACACGCAGACGCTACGGTATTAATACTATTCGATTGATTATAACGTTATTACCTATCAGAGGTTGGCCATCATCAGGGAAAACTAAACTTCTATGAATCATTATCAGATACAAAAAGATTACACGGCGATAATTTATGGCGCTCTTCCTAGAAAGATGACGCTACATTCCAATGAACATTTATCTAAATTATTATCAGTTTTCATTCAAAGAAAGCTTTGCACACAATGCCTGCTTTTTCTAGTAAATTACATTATAAATCATTTATATAATACATATTTTATTACAAGAGAGTTTCGCATTACTAATAAAGCTGGGTTTTTATTTTTGTTAATTGAAGAGGAAACCTGGCAGTCTTATATATATATACATATTTTTTTTTAACATTAGCTCCACATAGGAGGCCCTGAGGAAAATAATTCCCCTCAGGGCCTATGTCATCTTTGGGGATGCTGTGTGGATGGATTTTTAGGAAAGGAAGGAGAGGAAGTTCTGAGAAGGAAAAGGGTATGAGTGGTGGGTAGGAATCTGGGGGTCAGTGTGTCCAGGAATGACAGATGTATGAATCCATCCCTCCCACTGTGGTGCAAGTCGATATTCCGAGGGAGTACGGCTGGAGAAGCCAAAGCTACTCCCTCAACCATTATCTCTCGATCCGGCCTGCAATCCAGCTGGTGGGCAGACGCATCCGCCGCTAAGACCCCGACAAATCTCACCCCATGAACCCGGGCACCCCTGCTAAGTCACCAAACGTAGCGAACCGCTTGGTGTGACCTATGGCAGAGGTGTTGGTCATCCAATAAACGGTTCCCGGGGTGGCGGTACCCATACCCGCCTCCCAAATTGATTCATAGGTACCAATGTTTTCCCCAATTTATTCTCTGGATTTAAATATAATATAGTTATCAAGGTTCCATGCCAACTCAGAATGAAACCAACTAATAAACACCTCAGAAAGGTCAAAGCGATGAAAAAATTATTTTATTATAGCCAGTAACCCAAACCTAACTTAACCAATTTAACCATTTTTTATCATCACTCTTAATGACCTTTCTGGGGTGCTTCTGAGTTGGTTTCATTCTGAGTTAGCCGGTCATCAGTTATCAAACCGCCAGCGTATCGGTACGTTTTGTTTTTTTGTTAACCCGTTCAATCATGGGTGACCATATTTGTCCCAGCTAACTATACTATACAGTCTCATATAAATTGCCGTAATTAACTTACTACCACAATGAGAAAAATGTCACGTTTTATATTACAGTCTAAAAAAATAACCACCAAAAAAGAAAATGTACACCTTACTGAATACAAAATTTTGAATCGCGATGTGAAAAAATGTTTTGAAATTTCGGGAATTTTTTATAAATTATTTTTACATGGAACGACAAAAGTGAGGTTACAATAACGATTGTAATACATTTGTCTAATAAAATATGTATGTGTTTTTTTTTTGTCGTTATCAGTATTTTTACTTCGATAAAACTGTTTCTCTTATCTGTGGATAAAACGTAAGGTGAGCCATTTTTAAAACTTTTTTGTGTTAGCTTTTAAAAATTTTATAATTCAATTACTATATATTTATTTCGAATTATAAAATTTGATATTGTTTTTCATCACCTTTCAAAAACAGTTTTTTGTTTTCGGATATGTTAAGAAATATTCCATTTATTTGCATTTTATTGCAAAGCTGAAATATTTTTAACTTCTGAAAAATACGCCAAATTTCTGAAGCGTTAAGTAAAACATATTAATTATTGTTATTAGCACGTGTAATTTAATCAAATGATTATCTTATCTTTAATATATCCAATATAATTTGCTGACAGTCAACAAAATGAGTTCGAGTTTGACTCCTAAATGATACTGAAACACACTAAATACATTTGTACGTTTTCACAGTGACAATGTTTATTTCTCACAATCTTTAATATGTAGTTATAAAAATGTGATTATTAGATATTAATTAATAGCTTATCAGGATTGTAAGTGATATTCTCAGTACCCCTCAGGCGATTCAGCTTTCTGGAGGCCCTGAGGAAAATAATTCCCCTCGGGGTCTATGTCATCTTTTTAGGAAAGTCAGTTTTGGGAAGGAAAGGGGTATTAGGGGTGGGCAAGAATCTGGGGGTCAGTGTGTCCATCCCTCCCACTGTGGTGCAAGCCGATATTCCGAGAGAGTACGGCTAGAGAAGTCAAAGGTACTCCCTCAACCATTCTCTCTCGATCCGACCTGCCATGCAGCTGGTGGGCAGACGCATCCACCGCCAAGACCCGACAGGAGACCATATTTGTCCCGTAGGTCTCATAGAAATCGTTGTCTCGAAACGATCACAATAATGTTTATAATTCATTTGTCTAATAAAATGGGTTTCATTTTTTAATCAGTAATTTTAGTTAGAAAAGGCGAAAGGTGATCCATTTTTAAAACTTTTTAAGGTTTGTATAAAATATAAAACAAAATATAAAATATAAAACAAAGTCGGGTTAGTTACACCATTTATAACTCTAGAACGGCTGGACCGATTTTTATGATCTTTGATTTGTTGGATTTGTCTCCGCCCCGAATAGCAGAATAGCTATTAACACATCAGAAAAATTCACAAAAAAAAAGGTTATGAGGAAAATTCTACATTTTGTATGGAACGAATTCTCGTCTTTTGAAAGAGCTGCAGGAATATTGTCATAAGTAGAGATAATATTGAATAGTGAGTGAATTCCAAAAATTTAAAAACTTCAAATGTCAATGCGCTGATAGTTTTGCTTTTGTTCATAAACATGTAATGCTGTCCATCTTTCTTATACACTTAATGTCAATTGTCGAAAATGAGACAAACGGTGAACGTATGTCTGCACCCCTCCAAAGAAAAAATACAATGATTATAAAAATCTCCCTAACACGTATAAAGAAAATGAAACGCATTTCCCATGAATTGCATTTTTAAGTGGAAAAGTAAGAAAATCACAAAAAATGTAAATCCGTACACAAGGCCATCCTCTGATACTGACAAAAACACAACACAAACAGTTGCGCATCGATAATTGCTTCATTGTGTAATTTTTAACTTAATAAAAAAATGGAATTTAATTCAGCAAATAAGTTAACCAACAGTTATTGATTCTGAGGCGGTACGAATTTCGTCGGGTCAGCTAGTAATTTTATATTTTAAAAAAAAAACTTGGTTATTTCTGATAATAAAATATGAATTTCATCGCCTTTCGAAAACAGTTTTTAGTTTTCGGATGTGTTCACAACGATTCCATTTATTTGAATTTTACTACCTACTGACAAAATTCGCCCTATTTTTGAAGGATTAATATTATAGACATAACAATAATGCTTGTGAAATTTGTGAAACGTCACTTCAGGGGCCTGTTATCGCATCCACGTGTGAGTTCCCTGTTAAGGGAACGTACCCATACTACGTGACACACTTTTTGCAATTTTTTACCCTCCCCCCCCCCCGGTGACCACGTGTAGTATATTCAAATACCCCCCCTACAGTTTTCATGTAGTATTTCATAAATATGGTTTCGAATCATTTTTTGCTAACAAAAAATAAAAAATGTATTATTTGTCTTTATTAATACGGCGCTTGCTGCTGACAGCAAGAGTGCATGCATTACAAGTGGAAAAAAATATTATCAAGATAAAACTTATATCAAAATATATTGAAACCAGAACGTAATTTATGGAAACGAAAGTCTTGTTATTTTTATAAACATTTTTCATCTCAATCATCTTTAAGGGTCGGGTTTGGAAAACATCGCTCCGCATTAGCAGTAGCATCCGCGTCTCGTAGCAGCAATACTAGAAAATTATATACAGGTAGTTAGAAAAATGTGTAAAGTTACTAGTGATTAAATTTTTTTTACTGTAATCTTACAAATTCTATAAGTTATACATACTGCAACTTTAGTTAAAACGTTGAAAAAGGCCTTCGCGATTATCTCTCCTGAACCTGTTGTAAACATTTTTACCAAAAATCCTTCCGTAATCTCAGAGTAAACATTATGTTAAATCAAGCTATTAAATTAAAAGCTCTTCAGTGTATCTAGATTTTTATTGTAATTCGCCTAAACTTTCTGAATTTTTCAACTATTCTCCGCCATACAAAAATGTATGGCAAAATATTACGCCGCGCGATGTCTTATATAACGGTTGAATTTCACAGAATTCATTCAGTTGTGAGGTAACGGTCAAGGCGACAGCACGCATATTTTTTTCGCAGCAATTTTGTTCGCTGTTTATTCGATTTTTGAAGGAATCATTGAGGAGATAGGTGTTACAGTAACCGGGTAAGTAGAAATAAAATATATTTATTATTATCTAATAAATTATTTTTAACTTGATTTACAGTTTTACATATTTTATTATTTTTTTTTTTTTAAACTTCAGGTACCTTCAAAATGGGTAAAAATAAAGGAATTCTTGCTTACCGTGCCATAAAAAATAGACCCTCCCACTGGAAGAATAGGAGAATAAGGTAATAAAGTCAAAATTTAATTTTTTTACTGATTTCTATCAAGGGTAGTTTGAAGGTAGACTGAAGTCATTTTGCTTTTTGACATCTAAAAATTTCGGCATCCATCTTGAATTTATCTGTAGTTATCTACCGATTTGGTTCAATATCAGAATTCGGGCGTTTAGAAGTGCACTGAACTCGGATCTAATGTCAAAATGCAAAATTTCGGCATCCATCTTGAATTTCTCGTGTTCTCTACCGATCTGGTTCAAAATCAGTATTAGGGTGTATTGGCGAGCACTGAACTCGGATCTAATGTCCAAATGCAACATTTCGGCATCCATCTTGAATTTCTCTAGTTATCTACCTTTTTGATTCAAAATCAGGATTAGGGCGTTTGGACGTGCACTGAACTCGGATCTAATGTCAAAATGCAACATTTCGGCATCCATCTTGAATTTCTCTAGTTATCTACCGATTTGGTTCAATATCAGCATTCGGGCGTTTGGAAGTGCACTGAAATCGGATCTAATGTCAAAATGCAACATTTCGGCATCCATCTTGAATTTCTTTAGTTATCTACCGATTTGGTTCAAAATCAGGATTAGGGCGTTTGGACGTGCACTGAACTCGGATCTAATGTCAAAATGCAACATTTCGGCATCCATCTTGAATTTCTCTAGTTATCTACCGATTTGGTTCAATATCAGCATTCGGGCGTTTGGAAGTGCACTGAAATCGGATCTAATGTCAAAATGCAACATTTCGGCATCCATCTTGAATTTCTTTAGTTATCTACCGATTTGGTTCAAAATCAGGATTAGGGCGTTTGGACGTGCACTGAACTCGGATCTAATGTCAAAATGCAAAATTTCGGCATCCATCTTGAATATCTTAAGTACTTTGACGATTTGGTTCAAAATCAGGTTAAAGGAGTTTGGGGTTCAACGAACTTAATATCAAAATTTAATTTAACAAAATTTAACAAAATTTAATTTCAAAATGCATAATTTCGACGACCATTTTGAGTTCTCTACCGATTCCGTTCAAATTGTCACTAAGTTTTATTGAAAACAACGACTGTCAGATCCATTGATAAATCGAATGAATTTCGATGTTGGGTAAATTCTGGGTCGTATTATTACAAATAAATTTATTTTATATGTTTTTTTAGAAAAGCAGCAGAAGCAATATAAATGACGTCGTTATAACAGAAACTATCAGTTAACATGTAAGTTTTTTAAATAAACATAAGCGGCCTGAGTAATGGCCTTCCATATAAACTTTTTGCTATAATGAATGATCTACCACACTTTTTGTGAATGTTTAGAATTAATAAATAATATTTGGATGATTTATACAGCGCCGTTTTTGTGAAAAATCAGCTCAAGGGCGCTGTATGAATTATCGATAATAGACCGGGAGAAAGGATGATGTCATTACAAAATGACAGTCTTGTGAATAAATGAGGGGCTAACACTTATCACTCTGTATTGTTTTGTATTTTTTTATTAATAAGTTTACATTACAAATGTATAGTCTAATGTCCTCCACGCTAGGAATTCACCTGTGTTGTGGAGGACATTTTTCAATTGTAAAATTATATAATAGTAAACAAGTATATAATAGTAACTTTGTTATTTTTGGATAATGCTGTGAAATAACTATAATAATTGTGGGTAATAATTAATTTATTTTGAACTTACATATAACATTTGCAATTTTACCTGTAACACGCACAACACGAGTTACAGCGTGTTTTATACAAAGAAAAAAAAACTTGTCAATAGCCTTCTATAAAAAAACAGAGTGGAAGATACTTTATGTATCGCCCTGGTGTAAGACCACTATTCAGAATTGAAAAGCTGCTTGAAATGGCTTTAGCCGTGTGTGGTGACCAAATCTGAATAGCCAGGTACTTCCCCTATATTATTCCCCTCCCACCTTATTCAGCCTCACAACATACCCCAATCACTGGCCCCAGGCGATTGATAACAGTTGGGACTTTGTAAGTTACATAAAAATAAAAATAAAACATTTAGTTGTTTTATAAAAATTTGTCTGAACTTCTCTATATTTTTTACTGTCTTTTTTCTAAATGTGCTTCGTTCTACTTTATGTATATCAAAGATAAATTGTAAAATATATTCTTTCTTACTACGTATTAAAAAAAAACTGTATGCATATAAATAAACTTTCAAAAACAAAACTACCTGTTTTTTAATTTCTAAGGCACAGAGTAAAAACTGGTTGTCGTAACTTATTCACACCCATTATTTTCTGGTAAAATTATAAAAAAATTAATAACATTATACAAACCATATATGAACCAGAAATTTTTTCCACATCAAAACACCATTAGATTCTATGTCACATTGAGTCAAAAACTAAGACGTCTGTAAAGGTCCAGGGACTAAAAAAAGTCTATGTATCCTTGCCCTTGCATAATATGATTTATAGTCTGTCAAGCTGTATCAATTATGTTAGAAATAAATTAAAATTATACAAAGCAAGTGTATTTTTATTTCGTATTTTATCAAAATGCTGAGCAGCCGTGCCTGAATCTAACCGAAATACACAGTAGATCGCGGCGGCCGAGCTTGTTTGCAACTACCAAAAATATCTAACTGCAGTGAATGGGCAGTTTGACCCAGGCGCAAATGTCTCTATGAGCTATCCACGCTATTCCACCATATGATTCTTAGTATGTTAAGCTGTATCCATTATTATAGTAGGAACTAAATTTTATAAGGCAAGTGTATTTTTATTTCCTAAGTCCGTAGTGTCTAGTATACCCACATCTCCTCTAGTCAAACGCAGGCGGCCGGCTGCGGCCGTGTTTGTCTACAAGTACAAGAAATACCTAACTGCAGTGTCAGCGCGGTTTGATACCCGACCCTTAACAAACACGTTCCCTGAACTTTTTCACTTATTTGAATGTACGAGGGTGGATTTTTAAGTTTGCGGATTGGGTAAGGAGTGGAAATAAAAACCAAAATTATTTTTCCTTTTCAACATATTCACCTACTACCCTAATACATTTTCCGATCTTTAAATTAACTTAAAGGAACTTTATAACAGCGCAGAACTCAATTTTCTCCACATTTCACAATTTCTTCCCGATTGAAGAATTTGGTCGACGATAGCTCAAAGACTAATGACCTAATTACGATAAAACCCGGTGTTTATCCTAAAAATGAGTTGTTCAATTAGTACCTAATTCAGCGGTACCCCCATTAATCACTTAGCTTCCCATTCTGCGAACTTAAAAACCTCCCCTCGTAGCTCGAAAAAAACGCGAGATTTCTAGATTGACTACGTGATAAAAACCTAACCCCCCCCCCCCCCCTTGTGACCAAGCGTGGTATCTTGATGACCCCCCCCCCCCCCTGAACAGGTCACGTAGTATGGGTACGTTCCCTAACTGGTCCAGGTTAAACACCCCTGAGTTGTTGAAAGCCATAAAGTGTGTCTGGTTGCAGGTTGCAATACTGAGAACGCGTTGTGATCGGGTTTATAAGTTCCTGCGACGTACTCGTTTATACCGCGATGTGATTGTCATTGTTTCATTATCAGTATCAGGTACTGTTGGATCAATCACTCTCTCAGTCATCAGTCTCTCCAACTGATAAACATTGGACATGCATTATTAATTATTATGAAATACTTCGTTTCTTGGAAAAATCCTTGTACATTTTTTATACATTTCTCATCTTACTGTGATTTGGATTCTTCTGATTTTTAATTTTATGCTTCCTTTATAATATGACTATTTGACTGAAAACCGCTAAGAAATATATCGATGGCTATAGACACATGAATATATATATAGCCCTGCCCTAAGTGATAAAATCGTATTATTTCCCCCTCCCCATACCGGTTCCATGGAACCGGCTGGGCTTACGAGAGCCTCGCTTGAATCTAAAAAATGTGACGTCATCATTCTTGTCCGGACCAGCGTGGAGCTCTGATCGTACATTTTACGAAATAACACGGCAAAAATGTTAGCTTGTGCTACACATTATACCCTAAAACATGTCGATCATAACGAATGTGGGCGGTTCTCCAGTGTGCTCGTCGCTGGTTACAGGGGTAAGTAAATTATGAAACATTTGTAAAAGTGTCTTAACTAAATACGGCAACAAAATATTCGTCTGGGAAAAGTGGCGAACTTTACTTTGCCGCATTTGGACTTCGCAAATATGTTAATAACGTGGCGAGCAATTCGCGCTCCCATGTGAAAAGGTCTATTCATTCAAAAGCAGATTTTGCTTTTAAGAACTAAATGGTGATATTATAATGCGAGATGCCTATATACTGTCAGATTGTTTTTTTTTAACGAATCACAGTCATCTTCCCCTCTTCTTCCCCCTATAGTTTGGTTTTACCCCTCATCTGTATCTTCTCGTCTATTAAATTTGGATGTCTATGTCGATGGCCCATTCTTAAACTGCAGCAATATTTTATTTTTGCGCATATCTAAATACGTATGCATTTCATATGTTTTTACGGAAATTTTTACGTTACCTTAAATGCTGTTGCGTGCCCCGGGACGGGAGCACCCACATTCTGCTCAAGGCCAGCTCAGTTAGGTCGGCAGAACAGGTGAAACGCTCTGCAACAGGGTTGTAGGTAGCTAAAAAGGGGGGTACATGGTTATGGGCCAACACTCTTCCTTGTCTCGTCAAATGAAAGATTGTCTGGGTTGTAACAACACTGTATTGACGGAAATACACAATTACAACAAGGGGCAGTAATATTCACATCAATTAACAATCACAGGTAAACAAGTATGCCTAGCTGAGTAAAACATCCTAAGCAAATCTCTCTCGTCGCCGCCCTCCCGGGGGGTGTTTACAGATCGCGAGGTAAGAGGGGACACATTACAAAATGGAGGTAGCTTCGTTACTCACGGCCGCGCGGGGAAGGCGCCCAAGAGGTGGTGGCGTAGTAGCTGAGCATGTCCATGCTCAGCAGGAAACTACAGTGGTCCATCGCCAGCAGGTGGCAACAGCAGCTCCGTGCTGGCCAGCTCGCGCCCACAAAGCAGGCGGTCGCGTCCCTTTTCCGTTGGCGCCGAACGTTCTAGAACAACTCGACTCGACGCGCGGGAACAGTTTGGGTATTGCCCCGACACGGGTTACTATGCTGGGAGCTAGTAGGGGACTGCGGGCTGCCGCTGAGGCGGCCGGGTGCGTGCGGCGAGGGGAAGGGAGCGGTAATATTTGCAAGGGGGACGGGGGACGCGGTGTGCAACTCTCGTAGGGTGGCCGACAAACAAACGTGTGTGGCGTAGAGTGGCAACGTAACAATGCAAAGCCTTTTTTTGTACATCTGAATACATGGATAGTCACGGAGGAGTCAAACATTATTGTTAACTAGCTAAAGTCCCCGACGATGCTCGGGCTTTACACATAGTTTCAGAAATTAAATGTAGACAATGACCTTCCTCTTGTTTTGAAGGTCACATGTGCAAAATTTCATCAACCTCGGCATAAAACTGTAGATTTCAATAGAAATCAAATCCACACCGTCCGCTGCCAGTCCGCTCGTCCACCACAATATATTATATATTTCAACCAATTTACACATAACCTTGACAAATTGTATACTTAAACCTTTCTCATAAATCACTCTTATCTATTGGTGAAAACCGCATTAAAATGTGTTTAGTGGTTTTTGAGTTTATCGCGAACAGACAGACACGGCGGAGGACTTTACTTAATAATATATGTATATATATATATATATATATATATATATATATATATATATATACATATATATATATACATATATATATATAGAGAGAGAAGATGTAGAGATGTTGTCGCTGTTTAAAACTGGGAAGAGCCCCTTTTGGCGAATTTTTGATGCCGTTATTGTATTTTGGACTTGTTTCCGTTTAATACTGGCTCATCGATATATTGTCCTAATGGAACCCTATTTTTCTTACTTATCCATTGAAAATCTATCTATCTAAAGAAAAGTGTTTGTGGGTTTCCTTTATCCTTTTCCCACCAATTCAAAATAAATCCCGGGCAACGTTGGGTGCTTCAACTAGCAAGTAATAAAAATATGACGTTTTAGTGTTATTATTGACATTTTAATCGATTTTCCGAAGCTCCTTAGGAATTGTGGAAACAAAACTACTTACACGACCTAGAAAAGCTATGCAAATTTCATTACGCTTCAACTCACTGTTTCCGTGTTTAGCTGCTTCCGTACAAATAGTCTTCTGATTTATATGCGCTTTTAAAAAATTAGAAAACATGGGTATCAAAGACAAGGAACTCCAACTACTAAAAAGTTATATGAGTAATAGAAGACAACAAGTCAAAATTAACAACCATATTAACAATCCACTTCCGACTATATACGGAGTTCCACAAGGAAGCATACTAGGGCCCGTTCTTTTCACTATTTACATAGATGAACTTTGCAGCATGGAAATAAACGGTAAAATAGTTAGTTATGCAGACGACACAGTTTTAATCTTTAAATTTAAGGATTGGAATAATGTATTTAACATAGCAAATTTAGAAATCACGCGATTGAAAACATGGCTAGACTCAAACATACTTCACTAAACATATCGAAAACAAAATTTACAACGTACAGTATAAACAACATGGGACAACCAAAAATCAACACAAACACCATAAAAATACACGAATGTTTAAATAACAACATCTGCCATTGCCCTTCTCTAGAAAAAACAGAACAAATAAAGTATCTAGGAATCGTAATTGACCGTAATCTAAGATGGACACATTATATCAAACAAATCACAAATAAACTCCTCAAAACAACACACATTTATTAAGGAACATATATAAAATAAAACAATATGTTTTGCACTTTGTCAATCAATAATAGAATATGGAATAATTGTCTGGGGAGGAGCAACAAACTCAGCTATCGATCACTTAGAAATCGCGCAGAAAACGATCTTAAGGGTAATACTTAAAAAACATAGACTAACTGATATATACCAAATATTCAACAGTTGTGACGTACTAGATATACGCCAATTATACGTTAAAACTCTACTAAACTCTAAAAATAACATAAAAACTCCGACAGTGAATACAAGCTTTGGACAAATGCACTATAAATATCATGCTATAAGCATTCAACAGTCTTACCCTTCAAAATAAAATAGAAAAAAAAAAACAAAAATAAATTCATACTCAAAATTTAAAAAAATGGATTAAAGAACAAAAAAGACAATATTACCAAAATCTCATTACATAATAAGAATAAAGCATATACACGTAACACACAAAAACACATCATAAAAATACATTTTACCCATAATTTTTCCTTAATTATAATTTTTTTTATTTATTTTAATTTTGGCCTTTTTTATGCAGCATTATTTTTATATTATTTTTAATGTAATATGTATAATTTTTATTTATTTTATTTTATATATTTTTATATTTTATATATTTTTTATTTATTTTATAATTTTGTTTTATAATTTTGTGTTATCAAATGCTCAGCACAGGTGAGCTACCCAGTGAAGTCGACATTGCTGAATTGTATTTAAAAATGTTAGATATTATGTCGAATAAAATAATAAAAACGATTTTTTTGTAAATTCGTAATTCTGCTTCTTTTCTCAATTTGTGGCAACTTCACAAACGTACCTAAAACCATTTCAAACGACCGCGACGTGTTGATTCTGAACGGTGGTGTTTGATGAATGTGCCAATGAAAAACGTATGCCTGGAATGGATTAAAATCACCCAGTTATTTATTCAGATCTTCTTTACAATTCAACATAGCTAAATCAATTTCAAGCAACTTCTTTTGAATGATGATTCCTAAATTTACAAAGCTTTACCCAATGTTGATTCATTTAAAATAATAAAAACTTTTCTACTCCATTATTTTCTTTAGTTGTTTTCTGGTCTTCAATAAAACCGTTAGGGAATTATTCACGCCCGACTAACTATCGTCACGGACTCGGATCGATGCAGAGAATTATATTACCAACGCTAGCCAGGCACAACAACTAGCCCCGGATAGTCATTCATTGTCTATGTCATATTTTTAAGTGAAAACTTCTTTAGCACCGTTGTGATTTGTAACTCGATGAAACGGTTACTAACGACACTAAAAAAACAAACACATGCATCCACAGGATTTAGCCTGCTAGAGAATGAGATAGCAATAAAATATTTTTTTTAATTCACCGGTACTCGGTTCCAATATAATACGATAAATCCACAGTCCCACGCATTCAATGAACCTCTGCAGACGTTTTGCGGACCAAGGACCGAATCTTACGAAATTCGAAAAAATATCGTACATTTTTGTAAAATCAATATCTAATCTTCAAACCACTCCAAAATGAACAGGCAAAAGAAAGCGAGTCCGAAGACGAAAACACAAATACACAAGATGACCAAATACACAAGGAAAAGGTGCAAATCATCCTTCACATTGATAAAGTGCTTCGTAGTCTCCCCGCTCTTGTCTATTTTAGTTTTCTGAAGGTTTCACTTCTACCGCGTGTGAATTACATACTCTGATTTATTTTTTTACTTTTCTAGCAGGGCTAGTTGTTACTGGTAAAAGCCGATAATTATTGGTTGGTAATCGGTCAAGAGGGATTGTGATAATTAGTGCGGTGGTTGCATCTCTTGGCCCCGTTTTATTCCATCTTTGGAACGGAAATTTTCCTACTCGATGCATTCTGTAGTTATAATCATAATCTAAAGTAAGAACCTGATATAGATTCTCAATTTGGGTTTAATTAAAAATTAAAACAAGTGGCCTAAAAAACCTAATTTCATTACGTCAAAATATGGCGTGAACAACAAAACCCTGTTAAATCCGGAAATTGGCGTAGGAGCCCCCTCATTAGTAAGTAACGCAAATCGTACCAACACGCTAGTAGTCGATAAAAACGGTTCCATGCCAACTCAGAATCAAGTCAACTCTTTGAAAAGTCGCTAAAAGATGTGAAAAAATAATTTTAAAATAGCCCATACCTTAAAATTTAAAATTACCCTAACCTAACGTAACCTGTTTAACCATTTTTTATTATTAAAAAAAATTCATCACTTTTAATGACCTTTGAAAGGGGGCATACATTAATTACGTGAGCAGTTATTCTTCCAATCTCGACCTCTCCCATCCCTTGGTGAGATAAATTTGGGCCATTCATATATTCTTTTCAATTAACGTGAGATTTTGCTGAACCCCCCCCCCCCTATCCCTCCCCCCTTTTATACTCACGTCATTAATGTATGCCCCAAAGGAGGTCCTGAGTTGATTTCATTCTAAGTTGTCCGGTCACCAGTGTCGGATTTATACTTTTCGTAAGTATAGGCTGCTTCATTTACGCCGTCCCTTCCTACTTAGAAGTTGCCGCCTATCATAATCACTCACTTGTAGGCTTGACGCTGCCCCCTGAAATCTGCCGCCCCTAGGTCGCGGCCTATACGGCCTATTGACAAATCCAAGCCGGTCACCATTAAAAACTTATTAGCGATAGTGTCAAAATCTGGGAATACTGTCCAGCGTGTCTGGTTATTTTATTTAGAAACTTATCTAAAATATTTCGACCCACTGTTTATTTCTTTTGTTTATTCAAATTCAAAACGTTTGTTTTGAATTTGAATAAAAAAATAAAAAATTTTGGAATTTTTATATCCCATTGTTTTGATTCTACGTATCCCCGGTTATCTATAATCTTCACTTTCTTTTGAATAATACTTCAATTTCTATGATAAATTGCCACATTCACTTGAGTTGTTTTAGCTCTGTGCAAATTTAAAGTCCTCCATTTCATGATATTATTTTATGTGTAGTTTCTCTCACCATTTCCTTCCCGCCTTACGACATACCCCAATAATTTAACAAGACATCCCGAGTACTGTCCCGTAAAATAACATTAGGTCGGTACTACACAACTGCGAGAAAAAACATGGCAAAATTCGCGGTAGCCAAGTGGACCGCTCTGTTTGGCGTTAGGTCATCCAAACGGGGTCACCATGTCACTTTCTAACGTCGGCAGCCAGCCAGCAAGCTAACCAGGCAGCCAGGTAGGTACTCGCTACCTTTCAACCCAGTACCTACCTTGCCTGCGGACTTGCTGCCTTCAGTTTCAAATTTTACCACTTGTGGCAATACCGAATTATAATTGAACTGAAAGAAATCTGTGGAATACATGGAAGGCTGGGTAATAAGGTTCTTCTTTTGAGAGCTCCGTTGTAACCTCTCCCTTCTGTGAAAAGAGGGAGGCTTTACAACATGTCTGTCTACGTTATGCACTTGGTGTGTTTGAAAAAATAGTTTTGGTTAATATTTACATTTATATTCTTTACAAAAATAACTATTGGTTCTGTGACTTTGCGTAATGTTTATTATTCCGACTTGACAGCTTGCAACGCTCATGCGCCCTAGTGGAATAAAAAAAGTTCTATAAAATACGTCTACCATCTTGACATGACTGACCGAACACGGAACGCACAAACAAATTTACAGACAACGAAATGCAAAGTAGTTGAGTCAAAACAGGACTTGGCTACCCTCAGATAGAGGTAGTTGTTTCACATAATTTAAACAATTCGGTCAAAAGTTCTGTTATTATTGTTAGGGACAGAACTTGTAACAGAACTTTCACAGAACTTGAAAAGTAACTTTGATATTTTATGAATTGTTCAGATTGTTTAATACAAATGGCGTCTTGCATCTAATAAGAATGGTTATTTAAAAAAAAACAATTCATCAAATTTTTTAAGTTAATTTTCGGCTCTATTCAAGTTCTGTGATTATTTCAGCTTTTTGAAGCAACTGGGCCTATAATGATATAATAACAGAACTTACACAGAACGTGAAAATTGTCTTTAAATACTGATGAATTCTTAAAAAAAGTTAAAGCAGCCCGTTAAAGTTAAATATTTTATACCCGGATTAGAATCAGTAGATTTGTCAGGCCGGATTAGTGATATTCTCACAACTTACTAAAACGAAAAACGTAAAAAACACTGTCATACTGCCTGATTTTTATTTTTATTAACTGACTGTACTCTTCTCTTTTCTGCGAAATGTTATGCACGTCTCCTATTTTACACATAATATTTATTAAACGGTAAAAGTCTCGGCTTTAAATAATTACCTAAAGTACAAACCTCCCATTAGTTATGTTATGTATTATAATACACCTGTGTTTATGAATATCTACCTGATTTCTTGTTTATTATTTGGTCGAGTGAAATTCTGAAACCAAGAACGAAAGTGGAGACAGGCAACAGGCACCACAGGCAAAGCGGTATTAGCGGTAATAACAATAAACTAAGATTCGTTCACTACTTTTATCGGTTTTGTAATAGGTAATACAAGGCAATACAAGGCTGCGGCTGCGGAACAAGCGAGAGTTTTAGGAGATACGTGTGTTTATCATAGGTGTTTACAATTATCATTGTTTGCTCGAAAAACTGCAATTTTAAAACTGGTAGCAATGCTTTTTGAATTAAAACTTCTTTACGCTCGCTCGACTTGGGGGGTAAGCTGGTGAATGCGTTACGAAAAAGGGTATATATATTTTATGCGAACGGTAATCGATGCGAAGGTGATCGGTTGAGGCGAACGGTCGGGCCTTTACGCACGCTTGACTTGGGGCGTGATAAGTGATAAGGATGCGGATGGGGACAAGGAGAGTAAGGATAAGAGGGAGATATAAGTTAATGAAGTTTTACTTCTCTCTCCGACATCTTCTGGGTATCTCCCATTATTGGTAGACACTCAGTATCGCCCTGTTGTGAGATCATCGTTAAGAGGAAACCCGGTCGCAGAGAAATTTGAACCGTAGGTATTCCAAATCCCCCCCCCCCTCCCCCTCACAGTCTTCTTTCAGTCTCACGACGTACCCAAGTTGGAGGTGTTATAGTCCAGCTGACTCCAGATAGGACACTTGTGCTGTCAAATATGTTTAAAATAATATTCGATTACAAATTCCTCTATTTTCAACACAACAAATGCACAATAATTATATTTACAAAGGCATAAAATATTTTAATAGTCTTCCCGAAGAATTAAAAAAAATAACAGATTTCGTATCATTCAAGAAAAAGGTCAAATTAATCTTTTTAAAAAATCAACAACCATAACATCACCAATCAAAATGTTATAACTTCATTTCATGTCATATCAAAAATTAACATCACAACATAGTTTATATTTATTGTATACTCTAAGTAAAATACATGTTATAAAAATGAAATAATTATATATTATGTTTATATATAGTTTATATTTATTGTATACTCTAAGTAAAATGTATGTTATAAAAACGAAATAATTGTAAAATTACTCCTACGCCAAGCTCAAGAGCTAGTACTCTCCATTGGCGTAGAAATTCATTAAAGTTATAACCCTATCCAACCAAGGTGGCGAACCATATGCGCCTCGTAATAATGATCAACTCTCAGATAGAAAGTGTAAGTTATGTTAGAAACTAGTAAAATTAATGATTATTATTTAAAATGCTTGATGTTAGAACTTTGTCATCTGTATATCTATAAAAATACAGATGGTTCTGAAAATTTATTTTGGGTGTAGAAATGAACAAAAGAAATGCTTTGGCATTCAAAGATCGTTTTTGAAAAAAATGCCATTTAGAACCCTGTTCAAATGAGGTGTCGATTTTTTTAAATCACCATCACTATTGGCTCTACAACCAACCTGGTGGGTCTTGGCCTCCTCAATAGTCTTCCTCCACACGTCTCGGTTTTGTGCCAGCTCTCTCTTGAGTTCAGCAGGGACTTTGGTGCTTGATGCTCGGTCATTCTCTCCAGAATTTGACGATTTGTTGAAATAGAAAGTATATTTATCGTGTGTCACTGTTAGCCCCAAAACAATGTCTCTGCCTATAATTTCGTATACTTTTGCATTGTACGTATTCGTATAATGTATTCTGTTCAAGGTATTTACATCGTCTCGTAACATCTTAATAACAACGAATGTTCCAATTAAAATTCTCCACTCGTATCGATTCGAAATTCCGGCGTACTTGATAGCAGCGAGGTGTTTGATATCTTAAAATCCGTCGTAGCTCCTTGACCTCTAAAAAGTTCCAAGAAAATATGCCTGTTACGCATATAAAACAAATTCCACGTGATATGGGGACGAAATGTAACAGTTCCTGTTAACAAGCAGTATTAATAGCCTTGCGACTGCGTACACACTATTCACAAATAGATAAAAACGGAAGTGCTGCCATCTATTTTGTTTAATTAATAGTCTTGCGTCTGCATGGTTGAATTTAAGAACCCGGCTTCGAATGCATGTCTACCGCCGCGCGTACCCGCCGCACCATATAAACATCCATGTACGTGAAATTTCAAGTAAAGCTACCGTTGTAATTCGGTTCTGTATTCAAGAATTCGTCAAAAGATGTCACCACTTCCGTCAGCAGCTCGCGTGGCGACGTTCCACCCTAGGTATAATAAGTACTACGAATTTGTAAATTTGAATATCTCTTAGGATATGGAAAGATTGACGGTAGATCTGAGGAACGGGCTATTTTTGGAACCAGTTCCTATTGGTTCTGTGCAATACTATTAACACCTGAACAACATTGTGTTTATTTCCGTACGCCAAACAAGTTGTTCGAAGCTACACATAATGATGAAAATTTGACATGGTTCGTTAGCAATATTACCCACTATTTATTTGAAGCTCGTGCTTTTGTAACTTTTCTAAGCGCCTACAAAACAAGCATTTGTTATATACGAAAAAATAATCTACTAATCGCTCCACAACATCAAGCACACACCACACACCCGCTTTTCACCAAACCTGGGTTGCGTGCTCCCAAAAACTAACACCTCATTCGCTCAACGACAATTCTGGTTCATCGCTCCTAAAATATATAATGCTCTGAGTACTGACAAAGTCAAGTAATTCTAATTCTCTTTTTATAACACGTGTACAACATTGGATTTTTGAAAGGGGACGAACGTACTTTAAAGAATTCATGAGTTCTTAACACTACATTTTATTTATTAATTTTTGCATTTCAAAATTTTAATTTCCATATTTATTTCTATTTTTCTTTAAAATGTTGTTATTTTTTTCTCTTAGTTTTTCACTAAATTTTATTTATGTTTTAATTTTGATTTATGTATATACTTATATGTTTTAATTTATATAGAACTCTTGAGTTCTTAACATTTAATCTTTATTACACCACTTTTATATTTATATTTCATTTGTGTTCATATCTGCATAACATGTTAGGTTAACTGGAAGAAATAGGATATAGGTACCTATAAGTTATACCTTTATTACACCACTTTTATATTTATATTTCATTTGTGTTCATATCTGCATAACATGTTAGGTTAACTGGAAGAAATAGGATATAGGTACCTATAAGTTATACCTTTTGTACTAAATGTTAATTTTGTACAATAAATGATTTCGATTTTTGGTTTTTTGATTGATTATTAATTTGTGTATTTCAAAATTTGAATTTTCATTTTTATTTCAACTTTTCTTTAAAATATGTTCTCTTTTTTCTGTTTACTTTTAAGTATTTCTTAATTTATTTATTTTTAATGTTTAATCATCTGTTTTAATTAAATCGTATTTAAAATATTAAATGTACGACTACCACAACACGGGCATTAGCCTAGTGTGGTAGCCAAAAAAAACAAATATCTGTAACTAATAAAAAAAATTATGAAATAAAATTATATTTAAAAATTTAAAAAAATACAATAATATCCTTGAAAATTGTAAAGTCATCATTTAGTTTTATTGTAAATATTTGTGAATGTCTAATAACGCCTAATGCAACATTTAGTCGATAGTAGAAAATTATACAATTTGCATGTTATACAAATATTTTTTTAAATCGGCCAAACTTGCTTCCTATAATTAATAAACAATAATTTCACGAAACGTATGGCTTCTTCAATTTTTCTATAAATACTTTCTTTAAATTCGAATACATAGTATGGTTGCGTTGTTATACTACTTAATAAAGAAATTGTTTCTTCTTGCGTGTCCTTTCCCATCATTTGTACACGCGTGCCCAACATTTGTACACGATTGACATTTGTCTCATGAGAACGGGTCGTTTCTTCGACTCGTTCTTGTGTTCAACAGCTCGGCTGTGGAATGATTTGCCGGCCTCTGTGTCTCCTCCTTTCTACAACATGGGTTTCTTCAAGACCAATGTTCATTCCTTCCTCTCCTCAAAAAGACCCTCCACACAGCATCCCAGATAACATAGGCCCTGAGGGAAATTATTTTCCTCAGGGAGTTAATGTAAAAAAAAAAAAAATCGTCCCGTTCCCCTTCTGCCTCCCCTTTCCCTCCCGTCCCCTTCCCCTCACGCAATCCCCTCCTCCCCTCTCCCCTCCCCAGTCTCCTTCCCCTCACGCGTTCCCCTCCACCTTCCCCGCTTTCCCTCTTTCCCCTTCATCAGTCCCGCATGCATTGTCGTCGATAGATAGTCTCGTCGTCGATGACAATGCATTCTATCAACTTTTGGTGGCACGCACACATTTCTCTGAAATTGAATACCATCCGTCCCAAGAGGTGGTCCTAAAATTTAAAATGCATTTAATATGATAAAATGAATTACAAGTGTGTAGTTCACACGCGGTAGAAGTAAAACCTTCAGCAAATTAAATCATGCCAGAGTGGGGAGGCTATGAAGCACCGCTCAAAGAGGAGACTGTTCATTTTCCCGCAGACTAAATCCTATAGAGATGTATGTGCTTGTCTTTTATTAATGTCGCTTTTCGTTTCATCGAGTTTCAAATCACAAGGGTGCTAAAGAAGTTTTCATTTCAAAAAACTCGTTACAGGTTGTTTTTTTCTCAAAAAACTCCCGCCTACTTGTAGGGGAGTTCCACCAATGTACGAGCAGTTACATTAAATACACGAATTTCTTATTTATTTTCTGCATTTTGGTCTAAGAGTATGGATATTATGGTACTATTTTGCCTGTACATAACTACACCAACGAATACATCTCGCTTTACAAGGTCTACATTGATCGGTTGTGCTAAGGTGCTAAGCCTAGGGACTGTTTACTAGTGCCTACTCTGCTAACTGGTTGCGGAGGTCAAGTCAGGCAATGAGGTTAACAGTATCCGTTACTTCCTCAGATCCGACATGTGTTACAAGGCCGTCTTTATTTACTACTTTAAATACCTATTATTGTGCTTGTCACAATTTTTCTCCTTCAAACCTGAACCGATTTTTAATTTTTTTTTTATCTTTTATCTTTGATGAAAGAAAATACTATGCCTGTAGGTTTTGATTTAAAAAAAGACATTATCTACTTTGTGTACTGAATGTCTGTCTGTTGATGGCGTTCAAAGCAGGCAATTTTAACGTTTTTTTTGGAGGGTTCTAACATCAAAAAAGCCAAACGTACCGACATGCTAATAGTTATATATAAATATCGTGTCACGGTGTTTGTGGTCGCACTCCTCCTAAACGGGTCGACCGATTTTTATGAAATTTTGAATGTGTATTTGGTAGGTCATAAAGTAAATTTCATACCGCTAGGTGATTAGGATGTCCCTATTCAGATTTTTTTTCTATTTTTTTTAAATTTTGTATCAAAAATACCTATATCCCCAAATTTTCATCCTCCTACCCTCGCCCTCCCATTTTTTTAATCACGACCCTTCCATTTATTAATTGCGGTTTTAGTAGTTCTGTATGAACAAATTTAACGCGTCGTTCGCATTTCAAACAGAACGAAATTATTTATGTTGTTGAATGGCAGATGGCGCTACGTCCGCCTCGTCGATCTTTCGTTTATATGGCAGAACAACTTTTTTACGGGTCAGCTAGTATTATTAAAAAATATATTTGCAGTAGTGTCAAAATCCAGGGAGGAAATTAGGGAATACGATTGGAGAGGCAAAACGCCGCCGGATATTTATTGTTTTACCTATTTCATTAAAACCTCAAACCACAAAGTGACTGCTTTCTTCATCAAAAATATTTCTTCACAAAATGAAATGTCGTATTGGGTTCCATGCCAACTCAGAATGAAACCAACTCAGAAACACCTCATAAAGGTCATTAAAAGCTATCAAAAAATAATTTTAAAATAGCCGGTAACCCTAAGCTAACTTAACCTATTTAACCCATTTTTTCATCATCACTCTTAATGACCTTTCTGAGGTGCTTCTAAGTCGGTTTCTTTCTGAGTTGTCCGGTTACCGTCATATTGTGGCCATTCTTCTTGTCGGTGTCTTCCCATTCTTCACTATGGCGGCGGAGCTAAGCGTTCAGATTTGTTGATTATTTTCAAGAACAATTTATTTAACTCTAAATCTTGGTATGTAAAAATGAATGTTTCTTTGTTTTTCCCTTGTGCGTTCCTAAACCATTCAACCGATTGCGATGAAACTTTAGTGAGTTGTTGTTCGCACGCCCTTGAAGGTTTCTGTATATACTGGTGAGTTTTTTGGAGTAAAACTTCTTTACGCATGCTTGACTTGGGGAGTAAGCTGGTAAATGAGGCGAAAAGCGAGGCGAACGGTGGTTGAGAGGGAGATATAAGTTAGTGAAGATAGAAAGAGAGAGAATTACGTTTCGTATAATACTGTAGGGGCAAGAGAGAGAGGTGCGAGCACACATTTTCTTTCTCCCTTTCTCTCATATCCAGTTGCGTTTCGTATATCTAAGACACAGTGCAGGCCTATTGTCTGTATCACACTGTAGGAGCAAGAGAGAGCAGTGCGCGCGCACATTTTTTTTCTCTCTTCCTATCATATAGATGGAGCTAAAGAAGTTTTACTTCAGTCGTGTGGTCTAAATAAAGCACACTCGTTTTTTTTTTTGAAAAATGTGTGTATTCATATAGTTTCGCAGCGGGGAGAGAAGGAGGGCGCGTTCATGGGAGTGGGATGTCAGGGAAGGTGGAAGAGGTACGCGGGGAGGAGGGGAGGGTCAGTAGCTATACAAAAAATATAATAAAACAAATTTTCAGAATCGATATATATATATGTACATATTATATTCAATGTATGGTATCTAATCTGGTATCCTTAATAAACCACCAGACCACACCTCCATAGAAATCCGTCTTGGATGTTTGGAACAATATTGAGAGCATAACCCAGTACCTACCTACTGTTGATTGATCATAACGTGTGTATGAAAATGCATCACTGTACACAGATGTGCTCTATAAACAAACGTTCGTGAATGTGACACATTACATTATACGAGTGTGATTCAATTACTTCTTTTTTTCGTGATTTCCGTGTAAGACTAAGAAGGTAATTTTAGAAATTGCCGATGACACAGTTTGATAATGTTTTGTACGGCGGCGTTTGTATGAAATACAAATCGATAGACGACTCATTTCATTTTAGCTAAACTTGTGTATGATTTTATAAACATGTGCAGTTTTTTTGTCGTAAAATAAACAAGACATCATATTATATAGATCGTTATACTTATATGTATATGCAATCAGGGTCGTCGCAACCGTAGATTTTCCGATAAATAAGAATCGGTAACCGACCAACTCGGAATGAAACCATGGGGGTGTTGTACCTTTTTGTTTAGCAAGTTAAAAAAAGCAATTATTTTATATTTAAGTACCGGGTTGCTACTTCCTTCCTCCTTGTGTTCATGATATAGTGTTAATTCTTAATAATAATATGTACAAGTAAAAGCATTATTATTATCGTCGTCATTAGTCGATCGACTCATATTATATATTTTTTTAAATTGTGTGTATCTGTAATGGAGTCTTTCAGTTCAAGTGTCATCTGCTTCCCGAACTATCGAAACGTGTGAATTTTCGCACACGTGATCGCCTCGCCCGATCACACTTTTCATAACGCTCTCGTCACGCATTCACCAGCTTACTCCTCAAGTGAAGCGTGCGTAAATAAGTTTTACTTCAAAAATTGGTTAAATAGCTTACGATAGGTTAGGGTTAGCGGCTATTTTAGAAAAATCATAGCTTTTAATGACTTTTCAAATAGGTGTTGAGTTGGCATGGAACCATATGAATCCGTGTAGTTAAAATGTAATTTGTTCATTCGTTAATTCACTATTCCTGAGTCCCAACTGCTCCCAACCGTCTGGAGCCAGTGAGACTATGGTTTCCCCAATTAATTAAGATATTTTGTGAGGCTTAAGGTATTGGGGAGGGGAAGAGGATGGGTAGAGGAAGGTGGGCAAGTACAAGTACCTGGCTATTTAGATCTAGTCACCAAACGCGGCTAAAGCTTTCAATTTGGGAGGCGGGAATGGGTACCGCCGCCCCGGGAACCTTTATTGGATAACCAACACCTCTGCCATAGGTCACCCCAAGCGGTTCGCTACGTTTGGTGATTTAGCAGAGGTGCCCGGGTTCATGGGATGAGGTTTGTCTAGGTCTTGGAGGCGGATGACCAGGATACACTTAACCCCAGATACCCACCCCTTAAACCCTTTTCCTTCCCTGAACTCTCCTCTCCTTCCTTTCCCTAAAAAAACCCCACCACACAGGATCCCCAAAGATGACATAGGCCCTGAGGGAAATTATTTTCCTCAGGGCCTCCTGTGTGTGCTCATGTAAAAAAAAGGCATTTCAAGAAACGTTTCAATTCTGAATGCTGGTCTTACACCAGAAGAGCGATTCTATCTATATCTTTTGTGGGATCGTTATCTCCTGTCAGATTTGTGTGATTTTTTTTACATATTTACTGTCAGATATTTTAGTTTAGATCATAGATTCTTAACCTTTTTTGGCACCGCCCATTTTGAGAATATTTTTTTTTTCTAGTGCCCTCTAACTCGTGAATTCGTGATTCCGAAACTGCAAGATGCCACGACGAAGGGCGCGTAATAATAGGATATCACGACGGGGTTATATTTGCCACAAGGGAGGGGGCGTATCGAGATACACCGACGGAGGGGTCGTAATGGGGTACCACGATGGGGTTAATGGGATTTGCCACAACGGAGGGGGTATTATGGGATAGGGAAAATATTTTTGTGGGTGTAAGATTTAGGATGGTGTGGAATGGGTTTCTCTGGGTCTCCTACCGCCCCCCTGAAAGTCTGAAACGCCCCAAAATTTTCTCATGGTCTTCTACCGCCCCCCTGAAGGTCTGAAACGCTCCCAAGGGGGCATTATCGCCCACGTTGAGAACCTCTGGTTTAGATCGTTTTCAATTGGAATTCCCCTGCAAGTATGCATATTATTTATTCATTTAATGTACGCTGTACTGTATATGATAACATCCTTTATCTCATAACGATCCCACAAAAGATATAGAATCGCTCGTCAGAGCGATGCTGATGGCATCTTCCACTTTGGAACGTGCCGCAAATCTTTATCTTTACTAGTTGTCGCTCACGCCTAGATCTTTTAAAATATGCAATGGATTTTCATGCGGTTTTCACCAATAGATAGAGTGATTCATGAGGAAGGTTTTTTGGTATATAATTTGTCAAGGTTTTGTGTAAATTGGTTGAAATACATAATATATCTGGCAGAGCGGCAGCGGGCAGCGGGCAAACAGGCGGTGTGGATTTGATTTAACAGATGGCTTTGGTTATAAAGGTTTCGTTGGCCACAGCAACGTGTGACCGGGTCTGCTAGTATACTATATATTATTTTTAATAAATTAATTGTGAAATTTCGAGGGCCTCACCACTCGACCACGGAGGCCGTCACAGAAAAGAAAATATGTTTGCAGTCGGACTACTTCAGTGGTGGAGCTAGTAGGCCCCTTGGCTCCGGACCAGAATGCCGATATGGGTAAATCGAATATTTCATATAATCGTAATATCCACAGCTCGTCTCATGGCGAAGAAGCCAAGGTGAGAGGTCTAGAGACCACCATTCCGAATGGAAACTTTACTTGAAATTATTGTTTTTTTACAATGGGAATGACATAGATCCACTAGCTGAAGATGAAACTCTAGTGCCAACCACTTTTTTTAAATAAAAAAAAAACATGTGTGCAGTTTTCGAAATTCGAAAGAATGAGACGAATGCAGAGTGTGAGGAGTAGGATAATTGTAGGGTTTATTTGTTTGTACAGCGCCCTTGAGGTGATTTTTCACAAAACTGCGCTATATAAATTAGCCAAATATTATTATTTTTTATAATACTAGCTGACCCGGCAACGCGTTACTTTGTCTAACGATACGCAACGCCGTCTGCTGGATGGATACCCAAACTTTTAACTAACACCGCCATCTGTTAATTTGCATACAAATCAAATTCACACCGCCCGCTTGCCAGCCCGCTCGCCCAGCACATACAGACAATCTCCTTTAATTTTATATTTCAACCAATTTACACAAAACCTTGACAAATTATATAACTAAACCTTCCTCATGCATCACTCTGTCTATTGGTGAAAACCACATAAAAATCCGTTCAGTAGTTTTTGAGTTTATTGTGAATAGACAGACAGACGTGGCGGTGGACTTTAATTTATAATATGTAGAGATTAGATAGGATTTTAGATTTTCACGGCCAAAAATTATTTTGTTATTTGTTTTTGGGGTATTATGCCGTGTTGCGATACCTCCTTCTTTAGCCAACGTTTCGGACAGCGTTGCAGTGTCCGTCATCAGGGCAGATGTGAGGGCACATGGGCAGATGTGAGGGCTACCTCCTTCTTTAGCTGACGTTTCGGACAGCGTTGCAGTGTCCATCATCAGGGCAGATGTGCCCTCACATCTGCCCTGATGATGGACACTGCAACGCTGTCCGAAACGTTGGCTAAAGAAGGAGGTAGCGCAACACGGCATAATACCCCAAAAACTAATAACAAAATATGTAGAGATTGTTACTAAGTTGAAAAATTATTTTCTTTTGCGACGCGCCGCATAAAGTGGGCACTCATTAAGTCTATCTCATTATCTCGCAGGCTAAATCCTAGTTGTATGGGTTTGTCTCTTTTTAGTGTCGCTCGTTTCTGTTTCATCGATTTTCAAATCACAGTGGTGCTAAAGAAGCTTACTTCAAAAACTCAAATCAGCGAAGACATACCTAGATGTACGTTTGTCAATTTGAGCGATTTTTATTAAAAAAGAGTAGTGAAGGTGACTTCTCTCTTTCTTGTGAACAACAGAAAGAGACGTTTTAACGGATCTCTCAGTGGCAGGGTGTACGTGCAATTTTACCACGAAGGTCATCAAATAATATAATTTTACGACTCCAAATAGTACGCTTGTATTTTAACTGCAGTCATGTACCTACGAGTATTGTAAAATCTCCGGATAGATTTCTACGACGATATTCACCCAAATTCAATGTCAATTTTTGTCCATTGCTTTGGCAATCTATTGAGATTGTTCGGCGATAGTTTTTTTTTTTTAGAAACATTACCAACATAATGCCGATCCCGTCGCAACTCGAATTTCTACCGATTTCTTACACATCTCCCTTAAACACGTTCAGTTTTAAAGCTCTTAAAATATATGTTATTCTTGAAGATTATATCTGGACATTTCCCGCGCCGAAACGCAAATTATATAAAATTCCCTGGATAGAAAAAAATCGCAAACTATGCTGCAAAAATTATTATAAACAAGTTTGTTTCAGATATTTTACAAGTTATATGTATGAAAAATTCACAGTGTTTCTTTAAATGCTGTTTAAGACAACCCCCGCAAGATTTTTGCTCTATTTTAAACGAGTCGTTTTTTATTAAACATTTTCACAATTTTCGCATCGATTTTGTCGCTTTAAATATTAGCGCGCTCCTCTAACATTCGTAATTTCATATCTCTACATCTTTTTCTTTTTGAGCCCGGTTGCGGCGCCTTAACCCTTTCAGGCTAATTTGTTCGCTTTTCGGAAAAAATCCTACACTTCTTATAGAAATGGTTGTGTCTCCCTTACTATCCTAATGAAAAATATCAATTTGGGCGGCGGGTATGGGTACCGCCGCCCAAATTGATATTTACTGAATAATGGTTCTATAATACTCTGCCATTGGTCACACCCAAGTGGTTCGCTACGTTTGGTGTCTTAGCAGGGGTGCCCGGGATCATGAGGTGAGGTTTGTCTTTGTGGCGGATGCATTTGCCCACCTACTGCGTGGCGGGCCGGATCGGGGGAGACTGGTTGAGGGAGACCTTTTGATTTCTCCAGCCGAACTCTCAACCCATGGCCTTGCACCGCAGTGGGAGGACTGGATTAATTCTGTCAATACTGACACTATCCACTCCTAATACCGTTTTCCTTCCCAGAACTTCCTCTCCTTCCCTTTCCTAAAAAAACCCTCCACATGACTCCACCCCATGACACACCCCCCAAGATGACTCAGGACCTCCTGTGTGGAGCTAATATTAAAAAAAGGTATCAAAGAAATCACTATGTCTCCCTCACACAGTCACAAATATGATATAAACGGTGTTAGAAAGAGAAAACAACACGCTTTATATTCAAATCTAAAAGTTACAAAAGTAGTACCGACAGCTTTTCGTAACCAAAGATCCGAATTTTTACACGAAAAGGCAAAAAAGTGAGGTGATATTAACGTTTATAATACATTAATTTGTGTAATAAAATGTGTTTTTTTTTTTCATTATCAATAATTTTAAGTTCGAAAAAATCATGATTTTTTAAAACTCTTTTATGTTTCCACGCAAAAAATTTTGTAGTTTTTGTTAAACGATATGTTTATTTTTCGGATATTTTAAAAATCACCTTCCAAAAACATATTTTAGTTTTCGGATATGTTCAAAAAATATTCCATTTATTTGGATTTTAGTGCGAAGCGGAAATATTTTGACCCTCTGACAATATATGATCGAGGCCTGAAGGGTTAAACCGCATGTTTGTACTATTGGCAGTTATGAGTCATAGACGCGGTAGAATGGTAGACGCTCTGATTCACGTTTGCTTTGAACATGATTATTTTGGCCTGAATTATTTTTAATGGCGATTTGAATAAAATTGTCCCTTGCTTAAGAGTCAGACACATCACTCGGGTGAAGGTTTACTCGAGCAAATGTTCGGTTCTGAGTTGTCTGGTCACTGTAGGATAAGATCTCATTGGTCAGTCTGGCGATTTAAAATTTATACGAAAATTCCCTCAATGTTCCCCTGTTTTGGGAATATTCCCTATACATAATTCCCGGAACTTTTCCCTTCCATCCCGCATATAGTCCTGACGACGAAAAGAGCCACCAGATGAAGAAATAAATAACGGAGATATTCTCAATATTTTTATATTATAAGGCAGACCTGCTTCAAAATCGGCCTTGAACAATAAGCGAGTTGCCCACTCGGTTAGTTAGTTACACAAAACATTAATTAGATGCGCCAGAAAAGGAGGTGTACGACTAGGTTGGTAGTTGTAGTTGTGTAGTGGGTGAAAACGCGGCTTTTACTTGAGTCGAATTTTCCAACGGCCGCGATCGACCTTGACTAGTTTCCACTTCCACCTCCATCCCAGCAGCGATGGTAATGAAATGACTAATGACCGAATGAACGGACGAATTCACCACTTGAATAATGCACGCTTTTTAATCGATAGCCTCTTTATTATTTATCTTAAGATTTATACTGTTATCAATGTAGGTCGTATAATGTTGAGCTATCGAAATATCTGCGCTATTTTCACGAGATTGTTGATAATTTTCAGCAGAAGTTTGAACTTTCAAACAAAAATTATTTACTATTTTATAAGCCCACTAGCAGACCCGACCACACGTCGCTGAGGCTAACGAAACACAACGCCCCGCCATTACCCAACCTTTATAACCAACGCCATCTGTTAAATCAAATCTACACCGCCCACTGCCCTTTGCCAGCCTGCTCCTTTTATTTATATATTTCAACCAATTTACACAAAACATTGACAAATTATATATCTAAAAACCTTCCTCATGAATCACTCTATCTATTGATGAAAACCGCATGAAAATCCCGTTGCGTAGTTTAAAAGATCTAATCGCACAGACGGCGGGAGCGACTTCATTTTATACTATGTGAAGATTGGGCTTTTACATTGCGTACATAATGTTTACATTAGGATTTGTGATAAACTGATAAACAATAGGTATAAAAATAATTTCTTACATTACTGAACAAAAACAACTTTCAACTTTATCAGAAATAATTTGTTGAATACTCCGCATTCCGATTACCTCAAACCTAATCTAAATTTAGGCGCGGTTGGAACCATATTATTTTAGAAAAATCGTTTTATAGACATGACAATGTGGCGCTTTACCAGAATTTTCTCAAAAACACCACTAGGAAACTTTTACTCTCACCTGACGGTATGGTATGTAGACACTATTCACAGGTGAAATGCCCCCTACATAGATCAGTAACTTGAATAACATTTATTTCATTCCCTTTTATCGTATCAGGCTGTTAATAATCTGTTGACTGGACAACTCAGAATCACGCAACTTAAATACCTCCTTTGAAAAGTCATTAAAAGTGTTGAAAAAAAAACATTAAAAATCGGTTTAATAGGTTTCGTTATGTTATGGGTGTTTTTTTTCACAACTTTTAATGATTTTTCAAAGTGGTGTTAAAATTACGTGGTTCTGAGTCTGAGTAATCATGGAACCAACAAATTAAAGAATTTTATGTTTGTGAGTAAAACTTCAAATAAATTGTAATATTTAATTAAATGAAGGCAATATTAGCGAAAATTAATCGAAAATCTGAAGACAGAAAAATCAGAAAAAGATATTGGCACCTCTGGGACTCGAGCCCAGGACCTTCTGCTTTCATGGCAGAGGTCCCGGGAGAGACTTTCGTAGCAGAATGGGTTCCTGTTTCGAGTCCCAGTGGAGCCAATATCTTTTTCTAATTTTTCTGTCTCCACATTTGAGTTTCGCTAATATTGTCTTCATTTAATTATTTGATATACTTTGAAGTTTTATTTATTGAAGTGGAAACTTCTTTAGCACCGACACTAAAAAGAGACAAACACATTCATCTATAGGATTTATCCTGCGAGAGAATAAGATAGTATAATCGGTCTCCTCTTTGTGCGGCACTTAATAGCCTCCCCACTATTGTCCACTTTAGTTTTCTGGAGGTTTCACTTCTACCGCGTGTGAATTGCACACTCGGATTTTTTTTAAAGCGTTATATTTTTAAGTATATGCTATAAATATAGACTCTTACGGACGTGTTTGCAATCCTTACCCCTTTTCTAATTGTATTAAGATTGCAAAACCGTCACAAATCGCCGCGCACCGGGGAAGCCCCACTTGTTAGATATAAATAAACGGTTCAGAGTTGAACTTTGACATTTCGGTATCTGCTGCAGTTCTGCTACAGTTCATCTGCCAGTGCCTAGTGCGTAATGCGTAATGCGTATAGGTAGTGTCCTACGTTCTTCTCACCGCAACTAGTTTTGCATGACGTCATTCAGAACCGTGCGGAATCTAGTTGTAGTTGGACAAATAACCTGGACGAAACTGAAGTAATCGCCGTACAAATTATAATAATAAATGAAAACCCTTATTAAGGTCATTTTTAACTATGCTTTTTTCTTAACCCTATATGTATATATTTTTGATCCCCGTGTGGAAACATGATCATGACCAGACAACTCAACAAAGTGGCACTTCATTACTCCTTTGAAAAGGTATTAAAAATGATGAAAAAACTGGTTTAAATAGAAGTTATGGGGAAAAAAATTGTATACGTTTGCCCTGAGGAAGGAACGGTCGTTCCGAAACCGGTCGGCTTTAAACAAATATACAAGTGGTTCAAACAAAGTAACATTGTTTCATTTATCTAAAAAAAAAATGGACCATTATTTTTATACGAGGGTCAGTCAATAAGTACCTAATGCCTCCTATTTTTTTCTACTGATAAAGTTAGTTAGGTGAAAATTTTGAATTCGGTGCTATTCCTCAAACCTTCTTCTACAATTTTTGCTGCAGTAGTAACTTTAACAGGGGGCAGCACTGCAGTCGCTTGCAAAATGGCCGACATCGATATTCGTAATAGTTAGCGTTCTGTGATTGATTCTTGACTGTAGAAGATGAAACGTAAAAATTCACATTCATTAAAGACTGAAAACGTGTACCATGATGCAACAGTCGACGTCAGCACGGCTAGATGGTGGGTTAGTTACTGAAACGAAGCTGAAGGACAAACACCGCTGGCTGAGGAAAAGCGGAGCGGCGTTGATTGCGGTGACTGCACTCACTCGTAATGACCCCAGGTAACTACAGATGTCGCATTCTCTCCCTCAGTAAAGGCAGTGTGATGAGAGTATTTGGCAACTGGTTTTTCAAAAAAAATTGCAAGGTCGGTACCAAGAGACTTAACCGGCCAGAATAAAGAAACAAGAAAAACAACGGCCTCACAAACACTTGCAGCTCTTAGTTTCTGTAAAAAATTGTGACCGGAGACGAAAATTGGGTTAATTTTTTTTAACCTGGGCAGTCAATGGAATGGCACCACACAAACGCACCAAGGACAAAAGAATCAAAACTGTGTGATCGGCGTGGAAAGTTGTGGCGATGGTGTTCTGGATATGACCATGATTTTTACAACACCGTGATGCATGCCTTTTCGGAGTGTCCTAACTCCTATAAAATAAGTAACTTGTCAAAAAAGTAAAACGTACCAAGCCGCCAGTGACCAAATAGTGAACATTTGCACTAGTATCAAAAGAGAGGTAATTGGGGAATACCTATAACATTGAGAAAAAAACGCCGCCCGGTTTCTCCTTAATATTTGGGTCGTTTCACAGAAATTTTATGAATTGTTCGAGTTCTGTGAAACAACTTGCCTTTATTCAAAATATCAATATTTACTTGTATGTGTTGCCAATTTAACACGTAGTTATTGGATTTTCTTTTCTGGTTGTGTTGATGGGGCACGGTTGTATTGCGAAAATCTGGGCGTAAAACCAAATTATGAAATGGAAAAATATAATTAGCTATATTATTTACTTTTTCAAATGTATTATATTAGTCTTGACATTGAAACGTTCTTCCACATTCTAGCATGTTCTTCCATACGAAGCAAACCTATTTTATTTTATTATTTTGTGTTATTATTCTTTTATGTGCCGCAATTATTTGAGTGGTCATAGTTACAGTAAAGGAGTCAAGACTACGTCAATGTGCAGTGCGGAAGTCAATGTGATTATATTATGGACTTGCAATTATGTACAATTAGCATGCCTATATTAATATTGTATGGTTTATTTAATATGAATTCTGTTAAAGCCAAAGACCTCTGTGACATTCTCGGCCGTTGTGAGATTACGTATTGACTGCGATGTGGGTGTATCAAGTATTTAATTTATACGTTGGTTATACACGGTGTCGGGATATTCGTAGTACAAGCGGGAAACTGGTAAATCTTGAAACATAGAGAACCAAAAAAGAAATCGGTAAATCAATGGATTAAAAAACTTTTGAATCCGGGTCTACTAAGCTTTGGCCCATTTCAAAATACATTAAACAGTTGATGTAAATCTTTTTAGTAATCTTTATTTTATATATTAATAAACTTGAGTTTAACGAAAGGAATATTTCCAATGAACTACAAAAACACAATAATCTCACCTATTTACAAATCTGGTGATCCACACCAAGTAACGAATTATCGCCCAATTTGTCTAATTTCTAACATAGGAAAGATCTTTGAAAAAATAGTAAAAAAACAATTGGTAAATTTCCTAGATAGTAATAAAATACTACACAAAAACCAGTTTGGTTTTATTAAATCACTCAGCACACAAGATGCAATTGCTAACGTAACTTCATTCATTTACGAATCATTGGATAAAGGTAAAAAATGTGCGGGCATATTTATTGATCTCAGAAAGGCTTTCGATAGCATATCCCATGAGTTACTATTAAAAAAATTAAATGATATTGGCATAAAAGGCAACGCGATTAAATGGATCACCAACTACTTAAAAAACCGCCCTCAAGTGGTAAAAATCAATCGTATTAATAGTGATCAAGAGATTTCAAGCTTTGGAATCCCCCAAGGTACAGTGCTTGGACCAATCCTTTTTACCATATATGTAAACGATTTTTTTTTTTCAACATCTACATGGTCAAATTACATCATACGCTTAAGAATTTTTTCGACACTAATTTACTATCACTAAATAGTGAAAAGACATTTGTAATTCCATTTGCAATCCATCCAAACGACGCTCCCAAAAATTTTAACATTGTCATACACGATAAAACTAAAATTCACAGCCAACATTATTGCAAATCAAACTGTACAATATTAAAAACAACAAATAAAATTAAATATCTCGGCGTAATTATCGATAAAAATCTGAAATGGAAGGAACAAATATGTCAAGTAGTAAACAAAATCAGAAAATTAATATATATATTTTTAAGAATTAGAAATTTTCTGTCGATAAAAAATCTATATTTAATCTACTATGCCTTAGTTCAATCCACTCTACAATACGCTATTATTAGTTGGGGATCCGCGTATAAATGTAACCTTCTTCCAATAGAAATTGTACAAAGAACAATTATTAAAATTATATTTAAAAAAAACCTTAAGACTACCCAACAGAACGCCTGTTTGAAGAATTTCAAGTACCCACATTTAAAGATTTATATATCAAAAATTCAGTAATTCAAATAATAAAAGAAAAAGATAAATATCCATTTTTAAATGAAAACAGAACTCGACTTAAACATGTTTTTCTATGCCCAAAACTAAATACGTCTTTTGCACAGCATCATTATACTTATCAGGGAAGAACTTTTTTCAACCGTCTACCAGAAGAAATCAGAAGCATCAATGATAAAACCCGAATACTGCTCTCTGTCAAGAGACATTTTAAAAATATTCTTTAAAAAAAAAACTACTGTCAACTAATCTTACAAATATCTTAGTTCTCCAAAACATTCTTTCTTTAAAAAAAAAAAAAAAAACACACCATTATCAAATAAATACTGCAGCTCACATATATTTATGTACAATTAATTATTTAAGTACTAACTTATACCTAACTAATAACTAATAGCATTTATGTACACTCCCCTTCCATACACAAGCAAATGCTTTTAATGGAAGGGTAGGAAAAAAAAAACTGTAAAAAAAATTATTTTGTTGTAAAATTGTTATTATAATATATTTTACATGAAAAAAATTCAACTTACGACTCGATTTACCCGAAAATGAAAGCGCGAATCAAATAAAGTTAAACTTACCACAAAATCGGCTCCAAATAAATGTTTACCCATTTTCCCTTTGTATTACGGCTATTCGGACACATACAGGACTAAGTACGGTCCTTTTTTACAAGAGCTCCGCACAGGAGGTCCCAAGAAAAATAATTTCCCTCAGGGCCTACGTCATCTACACAGCATCGCCAAAGATGACATAGACCCTGATAGAAATTATTTTCCTCTGGGCCTCATGTAAAAAAAAATGCTCATTCGGCTTCAAATGAGCATGCTCATTACTAGCAACGTCACTGACACACAAGCTACTAGGTAGCATGCTCTTCAGCTTCTAATGAGCAAGTGTGTCCGTAGCAATATGTTTTAAAGGCTTTGCAAAGAGGTATTGAGTTGATTGATTCTCATGGAACCGTGATTTCAATAGCAGCGTGTACTAAAGTTATCGAATACTTGCCCATCCCTATGGAAGAGGGATCTTAGAAGCGATTGTTGACAACATGCTCAATTAATACCAATTGTGGATTGATATTATGATGTTATATATACCAGCTGCCTGTCGACGGTTAATATAATGTTTCTAGTTTTATTAGATTCGCTGGCAAACAAACTGCAGAGTAGTGTAGAAACATCAAACATTTCCAGCGTTTGAAGGGTGTTACGATTTCGCATTATTATCATGATGTATTTACACGAGTGTAAATGTTTTGAATGTACCTATATCAAATCGAAACATCCGGCATATTTCATAACAGTGACCTCAAACAACTTTCCTTATAATGCAACACAATTTACAAATTGTAAATGCTCTTTCTCAATTTCATATTCTTGGATTATACTTAGATGTTTATCATCTTTATAAATAATTCATATTATCGTGCTACTTACTAACCGTAGGGCTAGCTTTACACTAATAAATAAAATTGACGTCTTTAGGCCCCGCAACCGCGCTTTAAAAGAAGATGGAGCGATATGAAATTACGAATGTTAGAGGAGAGCGCTAGTATTTAAAGTGACAAAATCGATGCGAAAATTGTGAAAATGTTTAATAAAACACGACTCGTTTAAAATAGAGCAAAAATCTCGCGAGGGTTGTCTTAAACAGCATTTAAAGAAACACTGTGAATTTTTTCATACATATAACTTGTAAAATAACTGAAACAAACGTGTTTATAATAATTTTTGGAGCATACTTTGCGATTTTTTTCTATCCAGGGAATTTTATATAATTTGCGTTTCGGCACGACGAATGTCTAGATAATATCTTAAAAAATAACATATATTTTTTTAAGAGCTTAAAAATTTCAAATGTTTCTGGGAGGTTTGCGAGAAATCGGTAGAAATTCGGGCAACGGCGTCTTGAAGTTTTTGATAAGTTACTCACAGGAGCATTTTCGTATGCATCCTCACTTATGGTAATTATTGCTCACGGAAGTTCGGAAGTTCAATTTATATAAGAGCTCATAGCGACCGTTCACATCTCTAAATTTAATTGCGGTAAGACAGCGGCGCATTTTGGTACTATTTCTTACAGTAACCGTATCAACTTATCAAACCGATTTGATAAGCTGTGAGAAGGCTGAAAGTTCGCGCGGACGCGATTAGAACTTAGAACTGTCAAATAAAACTTATTCGAGTTGATGTAAATTTCGGTAAGTGATTTAGGATTTTTTAGACATTTTTAGCTTGTTAAACAAATTTGTAAAATGAATATAATAAAAGCCTTTCCTCACCATAAAGAGACGCGGCTCTTGTGTTTGGTGAGGGAATTCATGCTGCTTAATTGTATACTACCATTTGAATAAGTAAATAATAGTATTGCAACTAATAACAATAGACATGTAAGAAAAACTGGGAGTGACTTACAGGAATAAACTTACGTGTGTGAAGGCAGCCTTGGGTTTGGATCATTTATAGACAACCATTGAGATAACACTAAAAATTAATATTCGTACATTTTATATTTTTTAAATGCATGGATTAATATTTTCGTGTCATTTTGATATTTTTCGTTGGAATCGAGTAAATTGCTCGAATATCACATTTTTCAACTGAAATAATGTCAAATTATTTGTACCATTTTTTAGGAAGGGTTGTTTCACAGAAATTGAACAATTCATCAAATATCAAAGTTATTTTTCTAGTTCTGTGAAAGCAAGTTTTCTTATTATATAATTACTAGCTGACCTGGACACGCATTGCTGTGGCTAACGAAACACAACGCCATCTACTGGATGATTACCCAACATTTATAACCATGATAAATCAACTCTCATCACCATCTGTTAATTTGCATACGAATCAAAACAACTCCGCCCGCTCGTCTGTTCTGGATAGGGACACCCTAATCACCTATCGGTATGAAATATACTCTACGACCTATTCTTATACCAACCAAATATACATAAAAAATTTCGTTAAAATCGGTTGAGTCGTTTCGGAGGAGTGCGACCACCAACACCATGACACGAGATTTTTATATATATAGATAAGCCAATTTCTTCACAGGACTAAAAAAAAAACAAAAAAAAAATAAACTTAAAAATAATTCAAACTCAACTCAAATTTTGTGAATACCGCACTAGAAGTGCGTTTAGAGTCCCAATAACTGGGAGACAGAGAATATGACTTCCCAATTGTGGTATGTTGTGAGGCGAAGGGGGTAGTTAGTACTTCAGTCTTTAGATCTTGTTACCAAACACGGCTGAAGCCATTGCAAACAACATTTCGATTCCGAATGGTGGTGTTTCACCACGTGACTTTCTAAAAGTCGTGTTTTTGCTTTTGTGTATTTTTTACGACAATATTCATTTGCAAAGCAAAATTTTCGGTCAAGTAAAAAAAAAAAAATTTTTTTTTAAATTATCTTGTAGTGGTGTTATTTTGGTAAACATAATTGATAATATCGTACGTGTTTACTTACGTATTGGACTGCGTAGTTTTTACTATCATCACAACAAACAACATAATATCTCGCAAAATAATAATACAATTTAAAACGCGTCAACCAAAATATTTCACCTTACTCCTCACTTCCTCGGTGCGTCGCGGTTCTACCAACGATAGCTCTGTTATGATTCATCATAAAATATTTAATACCCACTAAAAACAAATTTTATAATTTTCAAAATAATTTATTCGAAAATCCGGTTGATAGGATACATGGTGACTTGTATGTACTTTATTCCAAACACGTTTTGAAGGATATCACAACGAATATTGACGCGAACAAAGATGCATTCCTTGCTTACAGCATATTCAAATTTGTTATTAGACTTCATTAAAATCTACGAAATTCAAATAAGTTAATTTTCAATATAATAAAAAAAAATCAGAGCGCAATTCACACGCGGTAGAAATGAAACTATAAAGTCACTAGATGTCTCTTTCTTTTGCCTGTTTATTTTAAAGCGGTTTGAAGATTGGATATTGATTTTACAAAAATAATTTATTTTTTTTTGTATTTGGTAGGATTCGAACCCCCGTTCGCTGGATGTCTCTCCGGGCGCTGAGTAAGGCGCATTATACCGCTCATTATATTAGGTCCTTACATATGAAATTGGCGTTTTGCCGTACTGGCAACTTTGATCTCAAATATCTTCTCTTTGGTTAGGAATTCCAAATTCAAATTTATACAGCTATTTACTGATGTATTTGTGTTTCTAAAATTATAATTCATTTGTTTTTCCTTAATTTTTTTTTTCTTTGCGTCACTTAGTTTACAAAATGGAAAACTTGAAATATCGCGTTATTTACGAGTACGAGTTCCACTGTGGCACCAGTGCTGCAGAAACGGCTCGAAGGATTAATGATGTGTATGGCGACGGTGCCGCAAAAGAAAACACGGTGCGTTTTTGATTCCAACGTTTTCGTTCTGGAATTTTCGACCTGCAGAACAAGCCCCGTGGACGGCCGGAGATCAAAGTTGATAATGAAGAATTGAAGGCTATTGTGGAAGCGGATCCATCGCAAAACACGTCCGAGTTAGCTGCAGGCTGCGGTGTTAGTGATAAAACTGTTTTAATCCACTTGAAGCAAATTGGGAAGGTGAAAAAGCTTGAAAGGTGGGTACCTCACCAATTGAGTGAAGCAAATAAACAAATGCGCGTTGACCGCTAGACCACACACTGCTACCAAATTAGAGGAGCTTCAATTGGAAGGTCTAAGACATCCACCGTACTCTCCGGACCTTGCTTCAACAGATTAACATTTTTTTCGAAATTTGGATAACTTCTTGCAAGGGAAAAAATTCAACTCCGATGGGGCAGTCCAAGCCGCCTTCAAAGATTTTTTATTGATTCCCGTCCAAATGGTTTTTTTAGTAAAGGGATCGATGAACTACCAATGAGATGGCAAAAGTGCATAGATAACAATGGTACATACTTTGATTAAATAAATATATTAAATTAAAAAAAATTGACTTTGTTCCTCCCAAACAAAACGCCAATTTCATATGTATGGACCTAATATTAGAACTGAGAAATAATAAATTTTAGTGACGCACTTCCATTTCATCCGAATTTCAAATCACAACGAGGCTAAAGATGTTTCACTTCAATAAGTCGCAATACTTTTCGAATACTCAATTTCGATCTACGGATTGCTGTCCCTCTTTCGCTAAAAACAATGATTTGGCACAATAAACACAAAAGGCTGTTTCTCAGTGACACTCTTCTTAGACACCACTGTCGGATGCGTATATGTATGCGCCAACACACAATCGAAGGATAAGGCTCTCGATTGGCAATCCTAAGGCTGCTGGTTCAAATTTCGCCTTGCGCAAATAATTTTTATTTGATTAACTTGACCTTTATTTATTTACTTCGCAATTAATTCATTAAAAATAATATACAGGATGTTTAGGGACGTACTTGACTTACATTAATCAGTGATTCCCGACATTATTTGGAGTAAAAAATGTAAATGAATTTTTGATCTCCGGTGACATTTTTGATGTATTTCTATTTTATTTTTTCTACAAAAACATTAAAAAATGGTAGGTGTTGGACAGTTGGAGGCCGGGTTAGGGGTTAGTTGGTTACTCGGCAGAGTGACCAGTGATGACCTGCAAAAAAAAAATTGTTTGATTTTGAAGAAAAGAAATTTTGAAAAAAAAAGTCATCTAAAAACTCACCAGAGATCAAAATTTCATTTACATTTTTTACTCCAAATAATGTCAGAAATCACTGGTTAAAGTAATTCAAGTACGTACCTTAGGGAACGTACCCATACTACGTGACACGTTTAGGGGGGGGGTCTTCAAAATGTCACGTTCCATACAAATGAGCGGCAGGTTGCTTAGGTTTTTGGTCACCGGGGGGGGGTTAAAAATTGCAAAAAGTTGGTCACGTAGTATGGGTACGTTCCCTTAACACCCTGTATAGTATATTTGCGGCACGTTACAGAGTGCAAGATGTTCTCAGTATCGCCATGTTGTAAGACCACCATTCAGAATTAAAACGTTGCTTGATATATTTTATTTATTTATTTAAGTTTTTATTCCAGCAAGACTGGGAGGGTAGTGCAATCCCAGTCTGCCATATTACATAAACAACTATAAAAGAAAAGAAAAAAAAATAGTTTAAATATTAGGTAGGTACCTAATTAAAGCATAAAATGAAAACAAAATTCATCACACAAATAACAAAAAATAAGCATAAAATTAAAATAAATAATAAGTAGACAGAATTAAAAATAAAAAGATATTTTGGGATCGTCCATCATGGAGTTAGCCATATTTGGTGATCAGATCTGATTAGCCAGGTACGTTCCCGCCTTCCTATCTCCTTCCCTTCCCCATTACCTTTAGCCTCACAACACACCCCAATTGGGAATGCATTAGTCTCACTGCCTCCAGACGGGAGCAGCTGGGACTCTTGTGTGGTGTTCACATCGAAATATAAAATTATAATAATGTATTTCTTAATTTTCTGTCAGATTGTTTTTAATTTTAAAATTTCAAAATAGTCAATATGTGAATACATACTTGCATCAGTCAATATGTGAATTTATTCAAGCAAGATTATTGTATAGAAACTCAATTGGTTGCTGAAAGATGTTCTCAAAATAATATTATTTTGTTTGTGGTACTTATACACTATTAGCTGTGTGTGTACTTTCTTCTGGCAAAGTTACAGTAACATACATAATTTGTATTTTCCGTTTCAACAACATCAGCTGGTTTGTGTTGATTTATTTGGTATGGATAACAAATTACTATCAGATCATACAAATTCTATTGAGTGGTCTTAGGCAAAAACATATTTTAGGTAACTATGTCTTATATATCGCACTCCTCCGAAACGACTTGACCGATTTTTATGAATTTTTTTAAGTGCGTTTGGTAGGTATGAGAATTTCTGGAATGAAACTGACGAATTTGTCATTTTTAGCTTAGACCAACTATTTTTCTAAAACTGACATTTGTCTAAATCTGACATATTTGTCAGAAATAGATATTTTTTATCGCCGCCCTGGGAACCATTTATTGGCTAACCAATGCCCCTGCCATACGTGGTTCGCTACATTTTGTGACTTAGCAGGAGGGCCTAGGTTCATGGGGGGTGAGATTTTTCTAGGTCTTGCGAGCGAATGCGTTTGTGGGAGGGATGGATTTGTACGTCGATCACTCTTGGACACATTGATCCCCATATTCCTAGACATCCCTCAAACAGTTTTCCTTCCCAGAACTTTCTCTCCTACTTTTCCCTTAAAGACCCTCCACATAGCGTCTCCAAAGATGATATAGGGCCTTGAGGGATCTTTTTTCACGTGGTCCCCTGTGGGAGCCAATGCTAAAAATATATATGTCTACCTCTGATTGATGGACGTATTTGTAACAATTCTCTCATATTTTACTAAAACTGATATATTTGATTTGTACTGACATATTTGTCTAAAGTTGACATATTTGACTTATTCTGACATACTTTTCTAAAGCTGACATATTTGACCTTTACTGACATATTATTTTGACCAGTCAGTGGTTGAGTGGGCATTGCATTTGGGTCCCACCCGGGCGTTCAATTCCTTGGCTGGCTAAGTCCTCCATCACAACTCTAGCAACATTTTCGGCATACTGTGATGGTAGTAGGAGATTTTCAAATATTGTCGGATTATTCGTAACCCGGGAATGTTTTGACTTTCTTTGTAAAAGAAAATATCTATACATTTGTATAAAACTGACATATTTATTTAAAACTGACATATTTATCTAGAACTGACATATTTATCTAAAGACATATTTGTCTAAAACGGATATTTTTTTTCTAAAACTTTATATTTTTCAGAAAGTGACACTTTTACCACAAGTCTACAAAGTTTTTGTTTAAAAGTGACATATTTATCTAAAGTGAAATATTGTGGTTGTTTCAGATGGTTTGGGCAGGAACGGGACCACAACGTGCTGGTGATGGACCTGTTAGGGCCCAGTTTAGAAGACTTGTTCAACTTTTGCACAAGACGGTTTACTATAAAAACAGTCCTCATGTTAGTTGGTAAGTAACACACACACACTATTATTACATTACTATTAAAGTACACGGCATTGGCCGGGCTTTTCTGTCCGCTACAGGTCACTGTCACTCGTTTTTTTTTTTTAAATATTTTTATTTTTTATTTATTTATAAGTACATGTTACATAATTAATACATTTACTTGAGAAGGTACATTAGGTCACCATACTAGGCAGTTGCCTGTATCATGGTGACCAACGGAGGATATTTATTTTGAAATAAAGTCTAGTAAGTGTAAACATATTTAAGTAAAATTATAAAAACAAATTATAATATAAATAGATAGATTACTTAATGATAAACCTTATACTCTCAAATTAACAAAACCATATAAAAATCAATTTATTTAAATGGCTAAAATTCAATCATCTTATATTTCGATTCTCACGCCTGCAAAATTTTAAAATCGAGTGTCTTATTTGCACAAGGCAAGTAAGCGAAAAAGTGGTTTTTATTTATTTTGTCCATAATTTTATAAGAACGAAAAAAAGTTAGTTAATACAAAACCTCACAATTAGTCTCAGCCATATAAAGGTATTTTTTTTTTACCTTGTTTCTTGTATCACTTCATAGTTAACCCGTTTAATCACAGGAGACCCTAGTTGTCCCAATACATCATATGCCGTTATAATCACAGGAGACCCAGATTGTCCCTGAGCGACCGTGCATTATAAAAAGCATGATATCTCTCGTTCTCTCATTCGAAAACGTGTATTTTCTTTTGTGTTAGAAAGAGAAAAAAATAATGCTTCTCATTGCCTTTCGGATATATGAGCTAACTTGTACAGATATTGAAATATCCCGATCGTAAATGACGGTTTTATTTCGCGCCAATTTGTGAGTTACGCTGACTTTGACAGCGCGGCACCATCCAACGAAAAACAGTTTTTATCATAAAACAAACCGAAATGTCCAGGTAAGCTGACTTGTATTTGTTAATTAATATATTTTCTATATGATATTGTTAAATTTCGTTGGTTTTGGTAATATAATAATGTTGTAATCTCATTTAGAAAATCAAAAATCTTTGAAATCATTACAAATCCATTTTTAAATTCATCGTTACTAATTGAATTTCCTGTATTTGATAGATATTTTTATGCATATCGTAGAAGCATATATTTCTTTTCAATATTCAAGAAAAACAAGTGTGCCTTTTCAACGTATTTTTAAAGATTTCTTTGTTTTTATCATGTCGAACATCAAAATTTACCAATGTTTCAAACGAATGACATTTAAGAATCGTAAACACTAGTGATGGGATCAACAAATAAATTGAAGCGAGATAATTCGAATAATTGTTTGTATTTATTTTGTGGAACTAAATTTTAATTTAAATTTTATTATAATTTAACAATATATTCATTTTATTTTAAAAATATTATTATTATTATTGTATACAATAAATACGTAGAATAAGTACACATTTTGAATTTTATAAGTATATAGATATCAATTCGTAAAAAAAATTTAGCTACCAAAATTCAGCGATTGAATATAAAACTCGTTATTCTTATAATTACATTAGGAATATTTGGAAATGCGGTGATGACGCACCTCCGCCGACCGATTTATTGGATTTTATTATGCAAGGCAATGATTTTTACGATACCAGCAGCGAAGACGAAGCCGAAGGGAATGAGGAAGTTGTTAACCCGGTTGAAGTTTTCGAAGAGGTAAATTTATTTTTTTATTTAACACTGCACATGTACGGTGTTACGGTGAATAATATACAATAATAATATAACTGCTTTATTTACAGTCGTCTACATTTTTTACGGAGACGGTGGATGTGGGAATGGTGAAAATCATTGTCGATACCACGGATAACGGTATGAGCGCTAATAAAAATTATTGTAATAATAAATATTCAATTTAAAGCACATTTTGTTTATGAAAATATGTAAATTGAGTTCTGTACTTGCGTTCTAATAGTTTTCTATATTTTCAGAATTGATGACAAACGACTGTGAAGCTGGCCAGGAGAGCGGCGGCCGCGCAGATGGTACATTTATTTATATATATTTTTTTTTTTGTGAAGATATGTATTTTGAATTATGTGCTTGCATTCTAATAGTTTATAATGTTTTCAGAAATGATGGTCATAGACGTCAGTGGCAGTGAAGCTGGCCAAGCGACCGACAGCCGCACAGATGGTACATTTATATATATATATATATTTTTTTTTTTTTGTGAAGATGTGTATTTTGAATTATGTGCTTGCATTCTAATAGTTTATTATGTTTTCAGAATTGATGACAGACGTCAGTGGCAGTGAAGCTGGCCAAGCGACCGACAGCCGCACAGATGGTACATTTATATATATATATTTTTTTTTTGTGAAGATGTGTATTTTGAATTATGTGTTTGCATTCTAATAGTTTATTATGTTTTCAGAATTGATGACAGACGTCAGTGGTAGTGAAGCTGGCCAAGCGACCGGCAGCCGCGCAGATGGTATGTTTTTATATATATATACAAAAAATGTATATATATGTATATATACATATGTATGTACATTTTTACATATATATGTGTATATATTTATCTCTGTTTAGCATAAAAAATTTACGAAAAAAATGATATTTTTTTATATTTTCTACCATTATTTTTAGAGTTCCCGTTCCTTGTTCCGCCAGAGGCGTCACGGGGCGTTACAGGGGTCACATCACACCAAAGTAGACGTGGTCGCGGCCGCGGAAACGGACGTGCCCGAGGAAATGGACGTGGAGGTGGACCTGAAAGCGGCAACATCGTCCGCGACGCCGTTCGGCAACGCCGCCATAGGGTACGTCCTGTTGGAGCGGGAGATAACTGGGTATCCGGAAATTTACCAAATGAGGTTTATAGTACGAATGACCAGGTACCTCCCGAGCTCTCGGCCTTATCTCGGGCCCAAACCACCCGTGCGGCTCGCGGTGGGCGCATTCGTCAAGCGCGAGGTGCACCGTTGCCAGCGCGTTCTCATTATCCGTCAACTGATGAGGCAGATGGTGACGAAGTGGATGACCCCCTGTCGGATACCGATGCTCATTTGTCGACGGATGATGAGAACGCATCGGAGTTCTCTTGGGCTGGCATCAGTACATATGCCGGTCAAAGGGAAACGTTTGTGCCCGAGAGGTCAGGGCCTACCGCTGTTTATAATAGTGCATATGACGCATTTCGAGCTATATGGACGGATGATATTCTTGATTTTATTGTAACAGAGACAAACAGATATGCATTAGACGCTCGGCGTCATGATAGCCTAAGCCTAACATGGAAGAACACTGACAGGAATGAGATTTTGGTTTTGTTTGCATTTTTCATGATGCTAGGCATTGTTCGCATGCCAACATTAAATTCATGTTTCTCTACCCTTTGGGTGTTTAAAACTAGTGCGTTCAGGAAATTGCTGACTTTCAAGCGGTTCTGTGAGTTATCGAGGTGTTTACACTACAACGACAATGATAGGACGTACACTAGCCCTGAAGACATGAAACTTTCTAAAATTTTGCCTATAATAAATCACTTGAATGCCAAATTTCAAGAACTTTATGTACCATGCCAAAACGTTTCAATTGACGAGTCCCTAACATTATGGAAAGGTCAATTGGGTATGAAGCAATACATCAAAACAAAGGCTGCTAAATTCGGAATAAAAACATTTGAACTTTGTGATTCCGTGACTAGCTATTTGTGGTCGTTCTTTGTGTATACTGGTAAAACAACTGCTGTAAGTGATTCGTCACCGGGGGTCTTGAAATCAACTTCCACAGTTCTGAGGCTAATAAAGCCGCTTTTAAATAAGGGCTACACGCTTTGGATGGACAATTGGTTCAATTCTCCTCTACTAGCTAGGTTCCTCAAGAGAAATAAGACTGACTGCGTCGGGACATTGCGCCCTAACAGAGCCAATGTTCCACCAGAATTCGGTCGCATTAACATGGCGGACGGACATTACTTTGGTCGTCACGCTGGTGATGTCGCCGTACTATCGTGGCAAGACAAGAAAAAGGTGACGACAATATCGACTTATCATGGCGCGGAAATGGAAATTGGACCTTCTAGGGGTAGATCGAATATATACAAACCGAAGGTTGTCAGAGATTATAATAAATACATGGGAGGTATTGACAAAAAAGATCAGATGCTGGAACCCTACTTGATTGAACGCAAAAGGTGCATTAAATGGTACCACAAGATGTTCAAGCGTCTGCTCAACGTGAGTATTCACAACTCTCTTGTGATGTATCGCCAGTCGTCTCAATCGGACGAAACTAATTTAATGTTTAGGACGAAGCTCGTAATGGAGTTGGCAGACAAGCACCTCCTATTGGCACAGCGTCCGATGCCGAGACGACTACTAGTGACTGACCAGTTTTCCAACCCTACCCGCCTCATCCCTGGTAACCATTTTCTAATGACCAATTTCACAACTACTGACTCACAGACTGAGACAAATGACCAACAACCTCCACCGGTAATGAAGAAACGGCGATTACGGTGCATTTGGTGCACCGACCGCAACAGGGTTGAAAAGAGAACAGTTTATGTTTGCGAACTCTGTGAGGTACCACTCTGCTTAGAACCATGTTTTAAATACTATCATACTTGCGTTTAGTTTTGCAGGTATGATAGTATTTAGAGCGGCGACCGTGGTGTGGGCAGAAAATAATCTTATTAGTTTTTCAAATGTAAATAAATCTGACTGAATATTCATTTTGTGTGGACTAGGGTTACAGTGGTTTCTACTTGTTGATACTGATCATGTATTGTTGTTTACTGACATCTGGATGGCTTATTGTGCGTATATTTCCCTCCCATAGGCGGTACAGTATCTTCTTTGCACATGTTAACGCTATATAATCGTCACTAGACCGCCCGTTGTGATTCTCTTGAGGAAAATTTTGCTACTACGGATCGAGGTTTGAATTAATTAGTTTGTCCAATGAATGCTTCTTATCAACGTTATCGAATTATCGTCAACATTGTTCCCTGCGATTCACGTACTTCCAAGTAGTTTTGTTGGACTTCTGCAGATTAGAACGATCACAAGTCCTAGCACGGTCAAATCGATAACAATAGCGGATCGATAAGCTTAACTGACGATGATTTCATGTCGATTTCCCGAGCACGGTTGTGCTGTCGATATTGACAACGAAATAAGAACTGGCCCTACGGTATTTTTCAATAGTTTCTTTTCCGAATCTAGCTGCATAATGTTTATGTATTACCAAAAACCAATATTTCCTTTCATTTTGTTACAGGCTCTTTTTGAAATGTTTTCGTTTATTGAAATTAATGACTTTTATCATCCAGGCCGTTTTTGTGGGTTTACTTTTATAAGTTTCTTGTTTTGATGGCAAGTTTTGTTTGTTTTTCAGTCAAATATTTTTCCGAACGCAAAAGAGATCAAAACTTTTGGGATTAAACATGTCTGAAGTGTTCACTACTTACGGTGTCGAATGAGTTATGATAAAATGCTAACACAATTGATTTCTTATTAATGTTGTGATCATCCATGTACGCTTAGGTGATGTATACATGAATCTATTTTGATCTGCTACACTTTTTTTATAACATTCTTTTCCTTTCATATGGCTCGAATAAATCATATCTTTTATAAAATTCTGGTATCCTTCGCACAGGACGTCCTGGTGGTTACGATGGCTATTTGTTTTTTTTTGTCGTATTGGCATAGCCCAAGGTTCATAGAAGATATATTTAATAAGGTTAGCTCATCGAGGCGGTAAAGCGGAGATTTGCTAGAAAGTCGTGATGTAGATTGAAGTCTATTATCCACTTGAAGATTTGAATTTAATTTATAATGCAATACAATTTCAGTCAAGCTACGCTGAATGCATTTGCAATGATTTATTTCTAATACGTTGATAATTTTATACTACATATTAGCTATATTAAAACTATTATTCGAAATAAAAGAGAAAATCCCAAGAATATTTGCCTTACAATAATACATCGCCTTGGTGATGGTTATAAAAGACCACTAATCTGAATCGAAAAGTTGCTTGAAATGACTACAGCTGTATTTGGCGAGCGTGCGAGTGGCCAGAAACTTCGCCACCTTCCTTTTCCCCATGTCTTTCCCTCCCCATACAAAATAGCTCAAGCTCTTTTCATCAAAGCTAAGTGAAATAATATAATTTATTTATAATAAAACGTATATTTTTCCGAAGAAAGCAAAATTTCAACATGATCAAGTATTGCAAAGATCAAGTATTTTGCAACTGCACAAAGTGAATCGTGCATAGGGCACGGGGGTTTAGAATAACCTGTGGTTATTCCTTGCTAAATAAAACGCTTATGGATTTCGATAAGAATTATGCCCAATCACCAAACAAGATCCGGTATACACAATTAAGCAATACTCACTGTTGTGTCTCGTAGCTTGATCTTCATTCAGCGACGGTCATAGGTATATCCAAGGCGTACGACAAGATTGTTCGGTTATTAGAACCACGTTATAGTTTGAGTCACGATACGATGAAGCGGTTCACACAAAGCATTCGATAAAGACGACGATATTATAATGCTTCACATTACACGCTTCCGATTGATAGAAAATAACATTTAACGTAGAGCCAAATGTCACGTTACGATTTGTTACGATGTTGTTGATAGACTGACGATATTGTGGTACTTGACTTAGTCCACCGTATAGGTAAGTACACTTAACGTGCGGAAGTCCAAAATCTGGGTTCCTCCGATCTGCATGGTAAATTGGAACACAAATACGTATGAAATTCATCAGAGTTATGAAACACAAAGAATAATATAATATAATAAAACTGGTGAAAAGTGAAATAGATCGTTCCTTTCGGGCTCCGACCTGACCGCTATGAGCGAACCTTGTTAAATAAATTTTCTAGGAACCTTAGGTATGCCCTCTTTAACATATTTCTTTATCTTTATATACAAAAAAATCTCGTGTCACGATGTTTGTTCGAGATAAACTCCAAAACTACTTAACCGATTTTGATGAAATTTTGCTTACTGTGTGTAACTTGGTCCAACATAAAGGATAGGATTCTTTTTATCTCGATTATTGCGCATTTAAATGTTTGTTATAGGACACTGCTTTGTAATTATTTGTAAGTTCCATAAGTTTTTAGCAGATGGCGGTGTGAGTTCATTTATCGACAGAACATTTGGTTATCTAGGTTGGGAATTTATCCAGTAGATGGCGCTGTGTTCTGATCAACGCGTGTCCGGGTATATAATATATATATATATACACACACAAAAGGCACAAGAGCTCTTTCCTGATAAGACATAATGACCAATGATGACCTGAAATATTATATTTTGGAAAATATATATGCATAAATGTAACTCATATTCTTTATATCACAATAAAAAAAATATTAAAATCTGTTCCACCTTTTGTAAAGATTTTGAACTCGTTAGTTTTCTTGTAATTTTTTCGCCATTTTTAAATTTATCATTGCTATAATATAGCACGAATGAAGATGTAACTGTCTAGTAGTCTAGTCACGAATGAAGATGTAATAGTTTTGCATACTATTTGTGAAACATTTATTCTTTCATTGAAAGATTGTTGTTCATTGCTCACAGTGCGTTATTCATTAGCTTCACATTTATGTGTTTACGTAATTATTTTTATTTTTTAATTGGGTCAAAATAATAATCTGCGTAATTATAAAATATGTTATAATCTGTAACCATTGTTCCTTTGATATAATTTATGGGTAATGTATTTCTATCTCATTAATCTTTTATGTTATTTTAAATTGTCTCCCTCTTTATGTATTGTTTGAAAATATACTATGCTCGCACAATTATTATTTATTTACAGTTAAATGTTCTACTAGTTTAAAAAAAAAAATAAAATTCCATGGTTTTGAACAAAGTTATTGTTTTATTTCATAAAATAAAAAAAAAATATATATATATATTATTTTTACTGAACAACGCTTTTGTTTGAAGCAAATGATACGAGTTGTGTCTTTCAATTCTTCTCTACCTACGCCCGTAGAGAAACGGCAATAACATTTGTTAGGCAATAACTCTGAAACGACCGTAGAATGTATGTCGTATTCGAATTGACAATAAATACCATTTTATTTTATTAATATTACGCAAGTACTTATTTATTCTGATCGAGTTTAATTTGTAGAACTTCATTTAAACAGAACATACATTTTATGCGAATAAATATCAACTGACCCCGCTTTTGCTCGACAATCGATTCATGTTTCGAATAAAAACATCGCACATCCCCACCGGAGCGTATTTGAGGTTAGTTTCGCCGTCTTTTGTCCGGAGACAGTTTGGATTTTGTTGCCAAAACATGATTCTAATTGGAATGTTTTTATAGTATTTTATTGTTGTTTCTGTCCTTTTTTAACACTGTGATCTAGTATGTTCTATATACTATTGAATTTGCGAAATATAACGACAGCATATTCATTTTTTTACGCGAATAGTTGAGATCAAAATGAAGTGTTTTTTGGAGGTTATTTTGTCGGTTCTCGTGATTTCGCTATAAAATACATTAAATTTTGCAAGAATTTTACAAAAGTGATATAAATTCATTATATAAATGCCTAAGGCATACGTGAATCGTGATTTTTTTTCGGAAAGACATTGTAAAATTTAAAAAATAAACTTAAAAAAAATAAACATTTTACTTTTACTTTTGCGACGCTCAACCAAAACAAAAATGTTTAACATTTATTTTTAAAATAAAAATGTATGAATGTGATAAAAAGTGAAGTGACGATTCTATTGCAAATTTACTTGAGAAAAGGAATCTGTATTTAAAATTTCAAGTGATTTTTATTTTACATACTTTTTTGGAGAAAAACCGCAGGTATGTATATTTCAAGCCAATTTACATTTTCAATATCAAAATTTAAATATTAAGAAACAAAATTGTTAATTTCTAATATACACATTAGAAAGATTATTTTATCTAGATTTTAGAATAATTTTTGTTTTGACAGAGGGATGAAAAATAACCAAAATAATGGTATATTTACAATATACGGGAAGAATCGAAAATTTTGCGCGCCAACCGAGTCTGGTATTAGGTTATGGATATATTTTTTTCATTATTCGAAGGGTTAAGTCATGAAAAAACTTTTTTTTTTGTGGGATATGATTTTAGATTTTCACGGCCAAAAGTATTTTTGTTGTTTGTTTTTGGGGTTTTATGCCGTGTTACGCTACCTCCTCCTTTAGCCAACGTTTCAGACAGCATTACAGTGTCCATCATCAGGGCAGATGTGTCACATCACTGTCCGAAACGTTGGCTAAAGGAGGAGGTAGCGTAACACGACATAACACCCCAAAAACAAACAACAACAATAAAAAAATTGTGGTTTGCGCTTATATTTTTTGTTATGTAAATAATAATTTTATTGTAATTCTAATACATAGAAAAGCTAGTAAAAGCTTGGATTTATCCGTAGCATTATTTTCAATGTTCATATTGTAAGCCGATTTGTCGTAAGGCTTATTTATGGGGGTAGATCAAATACATGTATTATGTAATTAATTATTGTCTAAAATTTATTATATTTTATGTATCTTTTTGTAAATAAAAAAAATAAATTTAAAAAATGACTTTCGGCAGTCGATAAGCGATATTTAAATGCTTCTTCATGCTTTGACTTGTAGTGTCTTCTATATCAGGGTGGAAAACAGACCTGGAAAATCTGAAATTATCATGGAATTTTACCAAACCTGGAAATGTCAGGGAATTTCAATTTTTTTTTTATAATATCATGGAATTCCAAAAATAAAACTAAATTCGTTATTTTGCGATTTGTGAAACCCCAATGTTGTGTTTTATTACTTTATCTTGCGACATGTGTAACAAAAGATGCCGACAAAGACAAATATAGGTAGGTTTTTTTTATTATTATTTTCGTAAATACCTTTGCAACACAATCATGTCAAAAAGCACCCGCTTTGGTTTTTCCCCTACACTATTCCAGTAGGTGCGAAATCTGTAAAGAAAAAGCTAGCAATGTTATGACTAAGAGTCAAAAGGGTCGGACTCCAATTACGGTCATAATGAAATTTAAAAATGTCCTAACTGCGTACCCAAAGGGTATATTGTTTTTTTTTTTTTATTATTAATATTCTAAATCTAAACTGTTCCCTAGTATTGTTGCTTGTTTCATGTGATATTTTTATTTTCTAATGTTAATGTTTTTTTGTTTATTTGTCTATTTTTGTCTGGTCTTTTCATTTCTTCACAAATTGTCTTCAGGCGAAATATCATAAATTTGTAACAAGTGTATTTTGTTTTTAATAGATTATTGTGATGCAAAGAAATAATAAATACTATAGATGACGGAATTCCCTTGATTATCTATCTAACGATCGAAATCCCCTTATATCAAATTAAACGTATCAGGGAAAAATGTAGAATCTGCCCTGGAAAACCTGGAATTATCAGGGAATTTTGAAATCCGTTTTTTATGGCGCCACCCTGTATACAGGGTGTTAATGGACGTACTTGACTTACTTTAACCAGTGATTCCTGACATTATTTGGAGTAAAAAATGTAAATGAAATTTTGGTCTCCGCTGACATTTTTGATGTTTTTTTTTTTTTTTTTTCTACAAAAACATAAAAAAATGGTAGTTGTTGAACAGTTGGAGGCGGGGTAAGGGGTTCGTCGGACACCCGGCTGAGTGACCAGTAACAACATGCGGAAGAATTTTTTTTTTGTTTGATTTTGAAGAAAAAATTTTTGAAAAAAAAAAAAAAAGTCACCGAGACCAAAATTTCATTTACATTTTTTACTCCAAATAATGTCAGGAATCACTGGTTAAAGTAAGTCAAGTACGTCCCTTAACACCCTGTATGTACTTTTTACATTTTATATTGTCATTGCTATTCATTTATATGTTCTCTCCCTTCACTGTCATCTCTGCTTTTTTTTTATTTGTGTTATTATTATGTTTTTAATGGGCTTTTAAATTATATCTACAGATTATTTATCAGAAATATATTGTGGCTTTCTCCTATCAATAACTTAAGTTTAGCAATAATCATTTTCTATTTTTTTTTTATTTAACTTTATGAGTAAAACCTCAAGTTGTAATATTTAAATAATCATTTAAAATGATTATTTAAATAATAATTTTCTCTTATCGTAATAATAAAATGGCTAGCTTGGAGCTGACGTGAATGTGGTCAACACACTATCAGTTTAATGCACTCCCCGTTCGATGACACAATTTCTCTGAATGAATCCACATTCGTATGAGATTATAAAAAAATATTTGTGGGAGTCAGACTATGACTTGTTGAAGAAGTATGCTGGCGACAGTCTTATTAATTATGCCTTATCCACCCGAGCTACTGTGATTTCAGAGCATTCGATTTGGAAATTTACCGCTGTCATTCAAAAAAATCATACCTCGGCAGTCCGAGCCACTCGCGAGTCGGGAGCAGGTCCCGGATTCGAGTTCTTTTGCGGGTTCCGGCTCCGAAGTCCAGCTTAGGTCGAAACTGTGCGCCTTGGTCCGAGCCACTCGTGAGCCGGGAGCAGGTCCCGCGTTCGAGTTCTTTTCCTGGCTTTGGCTCCGAGATCTGGCTCCAGTCTACAATTATCAATAAGGATAATCTCAATTCTTGCTTTATTTGGTTCAATTAATCGTTTGACACCTACAGCTTGTTTTATAAAGTAATGTGGTGCGGACAATTTACATGAGTTGAAAACACTTTAAATTGACAGATAATTGAATTATAAATACACTGGTATGTAACTAACAAACATTTACTTCATTTTAACAAGGGTGCCTTTTGAGAACAAATGATGGTTGTCTTGAGAATGAGCAATATTGGAATTTAGTCATGTATAGAATCAAAGACAGGAAATTCATTTTGGACATATATTGATAAAATAGGAAAACAATTTTTCAGCTTTCTACTAAAGCAAACTGTAAATCGCAGTAAGGTTTGAAAAAATGTTCAAATGTTTTACAATAGGTAGATAATTTTGCGAAACTAATAGAAGGTAGATAATTTTAAGACGTTTTGCAAACTTGCCATAACATGCCTAAAATCGTTTGAATGGTTATATACAGTGGCGACTTGTGACTTTTGGGTGTGGTAGAGAACATAATATATTTTTAAATGTCATTGTTGATGATGTAGCTGAAAATGTTTGATTTTTTTTCTTCGTTTTTTAGTTTGAAGATTTTCAGGAAATCCAGTACAGTGCACTGCCAAACTGAATCTTCATTGCAAAAACTGAATTTTTGTTAGTTTAAACCCCGTTGCCTTCTGTTTGACTGGGATCATTTCAGGGTGGGTCAGCGATGTTGGGAAATTCCTCCTTCCAGGTGACTGTCACCCAGTGAATGATATTAATCAGCAAATTGGTGGATATTGGCTTCTTGAGTTGGGTAGAGCGCCTCGTGTGGGGCGCATACGCTGACACTGAATTTTATTAATTATTGGAATTTTCTTTCTTTCTCTATTAAAATGACAACACAGCAATTAAAAAACAGGACTTAACAGAAAATTTGGGAAACACAATACAATAAAATTCCAGAACATTGTCTGATAATGCAAAGTGTTCCAAAACCACAGATCATGACATCATATTGGCTCCTGAAAAATGGATGTTACTGGAGCCTTTGTAAATCAAACACATATCTTATTTCATTGTTATTGATTGGGATTCAGTTTCAGAAATTCGCATCATTAAATACCTGTCCGACCACTAAAATTAATGAAAACACTGAACATTTATTAATTACTAGCTGGTACCCGGCATGCCATTTAATGAAGAAATTGTTTCTCCCTGCGTGTCCTTTCCCATTCGTCCCATTCCCCTTCCGCCTCCCTTTCCTCTCCCGCATCCCCTTCCTCTCCCGCTTCCTCTTCCCCCTCGCGTTCCCACTCCACCTCCTTCATCTTCCCTTTCCCCACTCCACTCTCCGAGTTCCCCTCCCCCCTCCCTGGTTCCCCTCCCCACTCCCGCGAACCCCCTATCCGAGTTCCCCTCCCATAATAATATTCCATACATTCAGTTTTCAAAAAGCTCGCGTGCCACCTATTACAATTTTCTTATACAAATTTCATAATGCCAGAGCTCACCAGTAGTTTTATACGAACCTTGTCCCGACAATAACGAATACAAAAAAAAAGGAATTATCCAATTTGGTGCAGTCGTTTGGAAGTTATGCGTGTACATACATTTTTGCGATTCATTTTTATTTATATAGATAGATAGATATTTGTATTCAATGTGCATTACGCACAATACATAATGCTATTTAAGATATTAAAACACGTAACTAGCATTACTATATCTACATCTAATTAATCTTCTCCTTTATCTCGGCAGGAGATTCTCTTGTTTTGATTTAACTTTTGATGTTATTACTTTTGTGGTTTTTTTGGTATCATTCAGAGTGGTAGGTACTCTCAAAGGTATAGGTGCTGGAAATAATATATGTACCCATATTTAGTGAGCAGATCTAAATAGCCCGTCCTCTTTCTTCCCCACCACACTTCCTTCAACCTGATGACATTTTTTTTACATTAGCTCCACAACTGGATCTGTGCCATCTTTGGGGATAATTATTGTGTGGTGGGTCTTTTTAGAAAAAGGATGTAGGGCAAGGAAAAAGGTATGATGGGTGGGTAGGAAACTTGGGGTCAATGTGCCTAGAAGTGACGGACATATGAATCCATCCCACTGTGTTGCATCTCGATGGGTCGAGAGAATCCAGCTAGAAAGATCTAGGAATTCCATTCATTCCCCTAATCAAAGATGCTGTAGTCTCATTGGCTCTGGTCAGTTAGTTTTATTTTCAGGCCAGATTACTGGGCTTAATGTTGTTGGATGTTGTGTGTTGTGATTGTCCTATTTCTTCATTTAGCACTGAACACTTTTAATTTCTCGTTTTGCTAATCTCGATGTGTAGAGCCTCTTACCATAAACTTTCCTGTCTATGCCACCTTTTATTCAAACATTTCCTTAATTTCTATGCCTATGCTCTCTTTTGTCTGTGACCGCGTCAAACTTTCTCTTTTTGTTGATAAAATTGCGTGTTGTCTTTTAGCGAGTCATTCTTTGCTCGATTCTCTTCATCTCAATTCTTCTTTTCGCTTCTGCTAGACTTTTACGAATTAATCTCAATTCTTGTCGCCAGTCAAGTGTTCAGAATCACTCTCTCTCGCTGTATAATTATTCATCAGAATAAACAGTTATGACCATATCCAGTACAAAACACAAGTGTTTTTACTTTAAAAGGGATAATTTGAAACCATCAAAACACCTCTCTATCTCATTGTACGTTCCCTTGGTGTGGAACAGAAGGAAGTCAACAAAAGCAGCTCAAATTATACCCTGACTGCAGACCATCTGGAGACCACTATCTACCAGACCTGGGAGCTGCGCAAATGTCAGGGTAACATTTCTGTAGCTCAGTACAGAGTCAATGGGCGTCAAGATTAATGATTTGTGTTTTCTTTTCAGATCAGATGATTGGGCGCATAGAGTACCTGCACTGCAAGAACTTCATCCACCGGGACATCAAGCCGGACAACTTCCTGATGGGCATCGGTCGCCACTGCAACAAGCTCTACCTCATCGACTTTGGCCTGGCCAAGAAGTACCGCGACTCCCGCACTCGCTTTCACATCTCCTACAGAGAGGACAAGAGTCTGACAGGTACCATCGCCCACATAATACACACAACACAGCCTAAGGCCCGCCGCAAATTACACCCAGCCCACGCACAACACACGCAAGCACACGCGTGGATTATTTTGTAGAACATGGTCTCCGTCGGAGTGGCGCATATTACACCCATTCCACGGCCATACAGTCCCAGACTGTCGCACGTCGACATTTTGTGCTTGCAACACAGTTTCGTGGATCGTGGGTCCCTAATTTTGTCTGTGAGAACATTGTTTTTGTTTACGAACGATATTATTTACATTGTTGACAGATGGCGCTACGTTTGCCTCATCGAACTTTCATCTACACTTGCGCAAGACATTCACGAAAAATGTCATGTCATTTTGGTATTTCATACAGCATCATGTTCTTGCGTGGGCAAACCATCGAGCTTATTTGTGTTAAATATCGTACACTCCATTGCTCTTCGAAATTCATATTGATTTTCTTTATTTCATTGTCCTACTTTGTGGTCATTGTCTACAGCGCTGCAATCCTCTTTCTGTCATAAATCGCATCCCCACACACTTACAATACATTCATTATTTTTTATTTAACAACCAAAATATTCACTAGAAATAATTTATATGGCAGAACAACGTTTGTCGGGTCAGCTAGTAATATATAGTTATATAAATTTATGTCAGTATATAATAAATAGTAAATTATACTGATACCACACTTCTATATATTTATATTTGGGAGGCGAGAATGGGTACCTCCGCCCCGGGAACCTTTATTGGATAACCGACACCCCTGCCATAGGTCACCCCAAGTGGTTCGCCACGTTTGGTGATTTAGCAGGGGTGCCCGGGTTCATAACCAATATTGGTCTAAGGCAGTCAACTCTTAGATCAGCGACATCATCTACAATTGGAAGGTTGAAAGAACCTAAGCGAAATCCGAACACTAAGTTTGGTGATTGTGCATTATCCGGTCCTGAAGCTTGGAATAAACTTCCTATGGAATTGAGATGTATAACCAACTCAGCGGAATCTAGAACCAAACTGAAAACTCACTTTTTTGACACTCATTTCCATAAATTCATTATTCTATTTAAATTTTGCAATTTTTAATAGTTGTTTTTTTTTTCTTTTCCCTTTGTTGTAATTAACTCAATCTGTTTAATGTTGAGCGATGAATCACCCTAATGCGGTAAAGATCGACTATTAATTTTATTAATTTATTTAAAATATCTATACCTTCCCGTAAATCCAGTTAACCCATGAAGATCATTTTTGCACCCGTGTTCTTGAATTTTAATATTATGTAAAAACTTCTTACTTCTTCTGGCGCTAATCTTAATTGTAAATATGTATGTTATTAAGTCACCAGTTTTAGGTCAGAATCTATAAGTTTTAGTCATAAGTCACTAGCTATAAGTCTTAGATGTAAGTCACTAGTTACAATTCGTCGCCTCAGTTCTTAATTGTCCAAGCGACCATTTTAGTTTTTGCTTAATCTCCACTTTGAAACTAAAAATAAAGTATTAAAAATGACAGTTAATCACTTAACTAAGAATTATTTAAATTAATGAGACCTAAGGAACAGCTTTATCTTAAGCACCTACCATAATGTTTCATTGAAATAATGAAAGAAAACCTTCTCCTCCTGCAAAATTTTCAAATGGTCATTTGGACAATTAACCTGTCAAAGGCCCGCAAATTCCAGGAAAAATACGTAAATTTCGTAACAAAACACGATTTTGAATTTTGAATTAAGTGTTTTGTTAATTAATTTTGAGCTATCGTATATTTCATTGACTGAAACACGTTCCTAGAACAATAAACTATGCACCAAAACAACATTACTTGCGTTAATTACGTAAATTAATAGGTTTTATGATGTTTTAGTCGAGGAACACGCGTCAATATTGACAGCTTCAATTTGCGCCAAAAATGACATTTCAATTCCACAGATAAAAATCATTTAAAAATAATCTGGTGTTGTCAGGTGAATGAAACTAGTGGCTATATCATCAATGATGTTGGCGCAAGCGATTCTGACCTTGTTTCATACAAATTCTGTACATAGAAGGGTCAAAATCGCAGACAAACTTTTTTATTTCGAAATATTTTTTTCGCGCATGCGCAAAAGCTGCGCGCAAATGAGCGTGTCCGGCCGATTACAGGTTAAGAACTAAGGTGACGAATTGTAAATCTTAGTTTTAAACCAAGAATATGACCAAAAACCTAAGCCCGCCGCCGCTCATTTGTACCAAGCGTGACATTTTGAAGACCCCCCACCTCCCCTAAACGTGTCACGTAGTATGGGTACGTTCCCTTTCATGTGAGTCACTAGTTGTAATTGTAAATCTTAGTTTTAAACCAAGAATATAAGTCTTAGGGAACGTACCCATACTACGTGACCAACTTTTTGCAATTTTTAACCCCCCCCCCCCCCCCCGGTGACCAAAAACCTAAGCCCGCCGCCGCTCATTTGTACCAAGCGTGACATTTTGAAGACCCCCCCCCCCTAAACGTGTCACCTAGTATGGGTACATTCCCTTTCATGTGAGTCACTAGTTGTAATTGTAAATCTTAGTTATAAGCCAGTAATATTAATTATTTTATATATTTAGCGCCCTCCTTCAGGTGATTTTCCACGAAAACGGCGCTATATAAATTAGCCAATTATTATTATTATTATAGAGTGAGGTTTGTCTAGGTCTTGGAGGCGGATGACCGGGACTCACTGAACCCCATATTCCTACCCACCCCTTAAACCCTTTTTCTTCCCAGAACTCTCCTTCCTTTCTAAAAAAAAACCCTCCACACAAGTAAAAGAAAATCTGGAATATCACTGGATGACTTAACTCTCCATTACTCTCTCCTTTTCGTAAATAATCATTAGTTTTACTTCTTTTACCTTTTCTGCTGAGTAGGTGTGACCTGATAACTCTTTCTTCATCCTCAGATCTTTTTAAATCATCTAGAAGTTGCTGCCTTGCTGCCATCTTTAATACTAGAAGTAAGGGTGGGTATGGCGTGGGCGTGGGTTGTGTTCAATATGCGTTACTATAAAAAAAACATGTACACGGGCTGGGCTTTGGTCACGCGTGTGTTCTGAGTGGGCTGGGTGTAATTTGCAGCGGGCCTAACTGCAATGTTTAGTTTATTCACTTTCAAACACTATTACTTCTCAATGACAATAGGTCCTTGATACAAACTGGTTTGTTAAGAGTTCACATATTTACAATAATTATACTACAAGTCACATGACCTGTCTATACTAGAGGCTAATTGCATCTGAGCGGTAGGCTGGCGAGAACCAGTCTCGACCGCCTACCCGGGCACCCTGTCGGTAATCGATAGAAGCACATTCCCTGCTGGCATCTGTCGGCATAGGACAGAAGCTCCTTCAATACATTACACTAGCCATAGAGTATCCGCACTGCAAGAGTTTCATCCATCGGACAACTTCTTGATGGGCATCAACCGCCATTGCAGTGGGTCAAAGATTGGGTACTTTGGAGCCAATCACTTGACCAGTGGGTCGTATAAAATGATAGATCAACCCAGGCTACTGTGTAACGTTCCTTACACAGAACGAAACTAAGCATCGAGCCAAATAATTCTTTACAGTGAGGCATTCTTTATTAAATTATTTATCGGGTATCTGGATATAGTATGTTTACGAGAGATGGGAAGGCTGAGAGATATTGAAAGAAGGGTAAATGCAGGTAACTCTATTAATGGAGGACCGAATGCAATTGGCGCTAAGAAAAAATTGTCAAAAGAAGCGAAGCTAGCCGTCCACAATGATATATGGCAGGGAGGCATGGAACTGGCGGAGGAAGGATGAAGGCTGTCTGAATGCTGCTGAAATGAGATCTCAGTTGCCTGAGGCGTTGTAAAACTGTGTATGATTGTGTGAGAGATGTGGAGATCCGCAAAGAATGCAAGGCTGATGAGTAACATTAAGAAAGGGACCTTCAGATGGTTTGGGCATATAGAGCGAATGAACGAAGAAAGTAGTGTAAGAAGAACATATGACACAAATGTGAATGGTAGAACAAGTCAGGAACGTCCGAGGAAGACATGGCACGATTAAGAGAATCAGGCACTTAAAACGGGCCGTGTCAAGAGTCAGAATAATAGAAGAGTATATATGAGACAGTGTATGAATGTGAATTAGGCATAGAGTGTGTGCTAAGACCGAGTTCTTTGGTGGTTCATCCTCTCTGCCTACTCCTGCGAGAATCTGTGTGATGGTTAGTTAGTTATGAGAAAGAAAAGCAAGTTTCCGTAACATCCCTGTTAACATGGATATTTGGATGTTTATGATCACACAAGCCTATCTCCTATTTTGCAAATGATGTTGCCCCTGTATTTTGACTGTTTGTGAATATAATGTAAACTCTTCGATGTTTAGAAAATTAACAACTCTTCCTTTATGTAACTGAAAAAATGTAATTTTATTTAGACTTTCCATGTGTACGTTTTTTAGTTTTTTTTTATTTTAGTAAAAACTAGTGCAGACCCGTAATAAATCACAGGATTCTCTGAATTCTCGACAAATCAGTTCCAGTTCCAATGAAGTCGCTCAAAATGTATGTGTGCGTTAATCTTTTAAACTACGCAACGGATTTTCATACGGTTTTCACCAATAGATAGAGTGATTAACCCGTCTGCTTGGTTCAATATATTCGCACCTCACAATACGGAAGCCTCAGTTTTGCGCGTAAAATCTGAAACCGTCACTTTGGATCGAGATTGTAAAATATCTATGCAAGATAGCTTTCATATTTCAAAGACAATAAGAAGCATTTTTTCGTTCTCTTTCTGGTTAAAAGAAAAAATACATATGTTTGCATGAGAGGAAGAGTGATATGTAGCTTTTAAAATGTAAAGTCGCTCGGGACGTTTTTGGTCTTATGAAAGTATAACGCGATTACGTGTTTTGGGATGTATTTGTTCCTAAACAAGTAGACCGGTTAAAGAGGAATGTTTACATGTAAATTATATTAGGGAAAAGCCGAGAAATTTAAAGAAAACATATTTTTGTGTGATTTAAAACGGCTGGCGGGCCGTACTATAGTCGCTTTCGAAATTCGTTCTACGGAAGAAATTGGAAAATAGATGTCCTAGAGTAAGTAGGTATTTGATTTGAATTATTTTATTTGATGAAGTCGCTCAAAATGTATGTGCACATAGATCTTTTAAACTACGCAACGGATATTCATGCGGTTTTCACCAATAGATAGAGTGATCAAGAGGAAGGTTTATATGTATAAAAACATGCTTATTATAGTAGGGAAAAGTCGAGAAATTCAAATATTCAATTCAGGCAGCGGGCAGCTGGCAAGCGGGTGGTGTGGATTTTATAAAGGTTGGGTAATGGCGTTGTGTTTCGTTAGCCACAGCAACGTGTGGCCTGGTCTGCTAGTATATTATAAAAGAAAGTGTACAAAAGTGTGCATCCCGCTAAAACTCGGAACCAGTCCCGGTACGATCAAGGGAGTTGTATGGTATGGTAGTCCTCTATCCTCCATCCATGACCATGACATGTTAAAATCAAACCTTGATACTGACAACGTACCATTTCTATCAAAACTGCTTGAGAAAATCGTTGCCAAACAATTGGTGGGGAACTTGAACTCCGCCGGTTTATTTGCCAAAAATCAATCTGCTTATCGACAGTTTCGTTCAACAGAAACTGTTCTTTTGCGGGTAATTTCAGATCTGATCATCGGGATGGAAGCGGGTAAGTTGGGTGTGGTATCTGTTCTTGAAATGAGTGCGGCTTTTGATACGGTAGATCATAGTATTTTATTAAATGTGCTTGAAACCGAATTTGGCGTTCGAGGTGATGTCCTCCAATGGATGACATCGTACCTGTCTAGACGAATAGCTTAAGTAACTTTCAATAAATATACATCACCTGAAACTCCCATCGAATTTGGAGTTCCCCAGGGTTCTGTCCTGGTTCCCATTCTCTTCATTCTATATACAAATCGTCTCGAACGACTCATTCACTCAGCTGGTTTTGAATCACGAGGCCTATGCGGATGATTTTTTTATTTTCAAGTTTTGCTCCCCGGATGAAAAAGACATCCTTAAAAACAAGGTAAGTAAGCTTCATTAACCCCTCCGAATTTTCGAGAATATTAGCTTTTGGTGTCTTAAACGAAATGACATTTTACGAAAACTTTGTATTATTACCACTTCACAATTAAAGCTCTATAAATGAAACATTTCTGAACGTAGCCGAATAGTAAAAACTGTTTTAGACAGGTTACAAAATAAGCTTTCGAATTATTATATTACAAATAAATATTAACATTTGTAAATATTAAAATTTAGAATGCAAACATTAAAAAAATGTGAAATTGACTCACGTGATGTTTTTATGTGAAAACGGTACTAAAATCATAGATTATGTAAACAACAATACTTATTCTATTGTATAAATGTGTAATAAACACTTTTGTCACCTCACTTTTTTATCATTTCATATAAAAATATTTAATAGAAATTAACAATGTCGAGCGCCCTTAGGAAATTTGGCGGGATAAATTATGTGTCAGACTGCGCGTCTGACAGAATGTTCTTTTTATGTATTTCTATGGACAACTTGAATAGAGATGTGCAGCATGATTCACTATCGACCTTTCACTTTTTATTTTACGGATGTAACTAAAACAATAACGGAATTATAATGGTTTCTATGGAGACACACGCGCTGACGTGTAAACACGCTTATTGTACTTGACTGCTGTTTTTTTTTAACGCATATATCTGCTTACGTTGCGGAGGGGTTAACACAGTCTCAAGTTGGATGACTGTCAATAAACTCAAACTTAATCCGACAAAGACGGAATTTATTGTGTCATATAACCCCGCTTCTATGGGATCTTCATTGGCTTCCATGTTCCGAAGGAATAGAGTTCAAGATCTGCTTTGACCTTCAAAGCATTGCAAGGAATGGCGCCAGCCTATACATGTGTATATGTGTCCGACAAAACTTAATCGAGAGACAGCTTACTCTAAGGTCAGCAGATCTAGATTTTACTAATCGTTTAATCGAACTTTCTAGGTCAAATCGGCTTTATAAACAAAATTATTTAAAAAATCATACCATTCATGAATCCTAACATCTTTTCAATATACGTAATAAGCCTTGTCAAGTTTCCTGTAATTGTTTGGTTTCGGTTTCCTCCTAATTGTATTTTTATGTTTAATGTCCCAATTTAATGTCAGAATATTTCTCATTTCTGAACGTAAACTGCCGTAAGATTTTCACGGCCAAAAGCATTTTCGTTATTTGTTTTTGGGGCGTTACACCGTGTTGCGCTACCTCCTTCTTTAGCTAAGGTTTCGGACATCGTTGGCTAAAGAAGGAGGTAGCACAACACGGCATAATACCTCAAAAACAAATAACACTGCCTTCTATTAGTATATTATTAGTTTTAAAGTTCTTGTTTTGTCCTGTGTTACAATAGCACCGTTATTGTCTATTATTATTATATTCCTGTGTGTGCTAACAGCACTGTCTTTGTTCATTTTGTTCTCTTGTCATTGTTTTGTAAATACTGTATTCTTTATTTCGTATTGTTTTCTCAATATTATAAGGAGCGCTGTAGGATTATTTTTAAATTTATTATAGTTAAGCGCACTTGAAGTGAAATGACACAAAACTGCGCTATATAAATATAACGTTATTATTATTATTAAGGTTCCCGTTTTTACCTGAAGGGCGTGCTTTTGAAGACGCAAGGGCTGGAAGTTTCGCCCTCTCAAAATTTCTAGAACATTGGAGTGAATTCCACAACATCCTGGAATATTCTGGAATGTTCTAGAATAGGTAATCGGGAGCCATTGTGGAACATTCCAGAACACTCAAATGTTGTGGAAGTGGAATGTTCTGGAACATTGTGGACTATTCAAAGCCTTTTTTATATGGGTAGAGCTGCCCATTGGTAGGGGTATATAAAGCAAGATCCGTCTTAGGTTCAAACGTTAGTTCGACCTCATATCAACTCCCTGAGCAATGCCGGGTAACCCGGCTAGTAAGCAATTAAAATGAATATTCCGCATTATCCGTGAAGCAGACTTAACCATATATTTTTTAAAACTGATCCAACTTCACCCTAGCCTAGTCCCAGAGAGAGTTTGTACGCAGGTCATCAACGATAATCCTCTTCCTTCTCACTTATCTTGGATGAAAACAAAAAAGACAGATGATACGGAAAGATTTTGACATCACATACAACCTCTCTCTGGGACTAGTACGTATTAGACTACACTAGATTAAGAGATACAATGATAATAATATATGACTAATGAATCAAAGTATGTTGCAATACAGAATTACATACATTAAAAAATAAATAAATTTCATATAAATAGTCATAAAACAGATAAGAATAATTATCTAATTGATATATTTTTTTTAGAGTTAAATCAATTATTTATATTTACAGGATTCCAGTTTGTTTAATAATCACTGGTTTGTTGTCTGTTCTGTGTGTTAGTCCTGCGTGCAATATGGTTAAGTGAACACAAATTTGCTTTGAATTTAAGTATCATTTTAAAAATTGGAACTGAATGTGTGAATAATTCAGAGAAGCGATAAAATACATATCTACAATATAATATTTTGAATACAGATTTTTTTGTTTTTTTCAAAATTGGAACTGATCCCAGATCTATCTAATTAACCATCATGTCGTTTCTCCGCTGGGGTAGGCAGAGAGGACGGACCGCTAAACAACTCGGTCTTGGCACCCACTCTTTGCCTCATTCACATTCATACATTGTCTCATACATACTCTTTTATTATTCTGACTCTTGACATGGCCCGTCTCAAGTATCGGGTTCACTTGATCATGCCTTGTCTTCCTCGGGCGTCCCCGACTTCTACCATTCACATTTGCGTCATATATTCTTCTTGCACTACTCTCTTCGTTCATTCGCTCTACATGCCCAAACCATCTGAGGATCCCTTTCTTAATATTACTCATTACACTTACATCAGCCTTGCATTCTTTGCGGATCTCCACACTTCTCACAAGATCATACACGGTTTTACAACGCCTCAGGCAACTGATATCTCATTTCAACAGCATTCAGTCCGCTTTCATCCTTCCTCCGCCAGTTCCCTGCCTCCCTGCCATACATCTGGGTAGGTACCAGCACTCCTCTGTGGACTGCTAGTGTTTCGCTTCTTTTGATAGTTTTTTTTTTTTTTTTTTTTTATCAGCGCCAATGGCATTCAGTCCTCCATTAATGAAGTTACCTGCATTTACCCTTCTTCAATATCTCAATCAGCCTTCCCATCTCTCTTCATTTTTCCCAGATATGTTCTAGTAAATAATAATATTGACAAGAATAGCAACATTTAAAACTGAACTAACTGAATGTTTTGACCTAACCTAACCTAACTGAATGTTTTGTTGTATAATTCCAGGCACAGCACGTTACGCTTCAATCAATGCACATCTTGGCATAGAACAGTCTAGAAGAGATGACATGGAATCTCTTGGATACGTACTCATGTATTTCAATAGGTATGCTAATTTTTTTCCACCATTATATAATTCCTAAACTGCACTTTTTGAATACCATTCAAGAGTACGGCATCCCGTCTTGGGGGGGTATGTTGTGAGGCTGGAGGGAGTGGAGAAGGGTAGGAGATAAGAAAGAGGGAAGTTTGGAAGTACCTGGCTATGGAAAATAGTTTCTCTCAGGGTCTTTGTCATCTTTGGGGATGCTGGGTGTGCTTTTTAGGAAAGGAAGGAGAAAAGTTTTAGGAAGGAAAGGGTACGAGGGATGGGTAGGAACCCTCCCACTGGGATGCAAGGCTGTGGGTCTGCTGGAGAGGTCCAAAGGTAACCCTCGACGTGAGACGCATCCACCGCCTAGACCCGGACGCACCCGGCCCCCCCACTAAGTCACCAAACGTAGTGCACCATGGAAGCGTGACCTATTGCAGAGGTGTGTAATAAATGATTCCCGGGTCGGCGGTACCCATATACCCGCCCCCTAAACCTGTTTCTATTCGGATTGGTGGTTTTTTCAAGGGAGATTCAAGAATATCTACCAATCTGGTAACAGTGCCGCAAAATTTTGAGAGATCTTCAAATTTATAATGAAAATACCAATTATTAACACAACCTGTAATGTCTCTTAATTTCCCATTTTTATGCAACTTAGTTGAGTTGGGTTTCTTCCAAATAAGTTTGAGGTTCGTGTATTTACTGTAAATATTTACAATGAATATTAAACTGGGCAGAAGTCCTTACTAGACTAGGCTCTAAGCAGTTCTGCTGCTCCCGCGGGCAGACTGGAGGTGACCGCCCAACTTCTCGATACCTTCGGCAATCATCGTAACCGAAAGACACAAATGACGATAGATGGTACTCTTCTAACGTCATACTCATTTGCCATATGTTGGTTGGCAAAACTTTGTATTACTAACTATGCTATCGACATCTATTGAAAGAAGCTTAAACTACATGAATCATCAAAACACTACACCACTCAAACAAATGAATGATATTAATGATAATGATATCTGTAATTTTTTTTATAATCCTGTGACGGTTTACGAATATTTCCCTTGAGTACTTAGACCATAAACCTATTGTGCTATCTCCCATTTTAGCTCAATCCTTTAACAATAACCCAGTCCCTCAGGTTGTTATTGGATATGTGGCTACGTCTTCTGGTTCTACAGTGTGTCTCCCCGGGTATCTGAGCCTGGTTCCCACCAGGGCAGGACATTGGCACCATAAGTGAGTTGGAGTCTCTTCATCCTCTTCACATTTTCTGCACATAGCTGCATCTGTCTCCTGAGATGGCAGTGTCCCGTTAGTAGTCCTACCAGTTCCTTCAGTGAGTTTCTGTCCATAATGAGTAGTTTCCTGGTCTGGTTCATTTATGAGTACTTTGGATTTCCTGATTCCGGGTGCCCTCTCCAATTCCTTCCAGTGCTGGGATTTCAATGTCTGTATGTTAAGTTTTTTGTTTTACCCGTTGCTGTTTGCGATTTCTTACGATGTAACGGTGTTTCAGAGGGACATTACCATGGCAGGGTCTCCGCGCAGCGACGAAACGGCAAAAATACGAGAGGATCAGCGAAAAAAAAATGTCCACACCGGTAGAAGTACTTTGCAGGGTGAGTTCATAAAACTAACTACATTTTTTTATATTACGTAAAACATAAAAATTAGGTTTAAAGCCTAAATAAAAGAATAAAACTTTGAGATTAAAAATTAACTAAACTTTGTAAATTTTGCCTATTTATTTATCTACGATGAACAATTAATATATTTATGCACTTACACACCAGTAATTCTGTAAACCGTTGACCTCGCGTCCAAAAAGAGTATGTTTCTAATTTTCTCTTATTTAGCAATAAAACCAAATTTTCATCTGAAATAATTTGTAAGTAGGTTCTTAAATAAACGTGTAAACAATATTATACTTTATATAACTTTTTTTTTAAATCAGAAATTGTACAATTCGTCTGAGGAAAAGTCACCATCTCAATCACAATTCTTTTTTCAAACTTTCTTCAAAAAATCGATTTTACATTTGAGAAAAGATTATTTACTATGGACGGGTTGTTTCAAAAAAATTGACGGATTCATCAAATATTTGAAGTTAATTTTCACATTCTGTGTAAGTTCTAATCAAGTTCTGTTATTATATCATTACAGGCCGGTTGTTCCATAAAACTGAAATAATCGCAGAAGTTGAAAAGAATGTGAAAATTAACTTCAAATATTTTGTGAATCCGTCAAATTTTTTGAAACAACTCATCTTAAACCATTAAAGCTAACTTGAAGAGGAAACCGAATGTACGAACGAATTTACAGACAGATGAAATCCAAAGAGATAATGACAGATGAAAGAAACAGGATTTCGCGACAAAGACGTGAAACGCTGCTTGCGGTTGCTTCGCTCCTTCCCCATAATTTATTATTCACCTAGCATTTCTTTTCTCACATGTATCCGCAGCATAAAATGCCTGGCAATTGAGTGACTAATGAAGTAGCATCATCTGTTTGTATTGCATATTATCTATATGTTGGTGTTTGTTGTATTTATAGCTAATAATGATGTGTGTTGTATGTTGTAGGGGGTGCCTGCCGAATTCGCTATGTATTTAAATTATACCCGAGGGCTCTCCTTTGAAGAAGCGCCAGACTACATGTATCTTAGACAAGTAAGTTACTTCATCAATTATTTCCTTCAGCCATTTTATATCACATACAGCCTCTCCACCAACCTCAGTTATTATATTACATTTATTTGATGAATTCCAAATTATTGCTTCAAATATTCTCTCTAGTTTATATCAATCATCATTGATATCTGAAGTTCTGTTGGGTCACGTCTTAGAGGATGCTGTAAGGAGGGTCTTTTCAAGGAAAAGAAGGAGAGGAAGTTGTGGGAAGGAAAAAGGTGTGAGGGGTGGGTAGTTATCTGGGGGTCAGCGAATCCATCCCTCCAACTGGTTGGGAGAGTCCGGCTGGAGAGGTCAAAAGTCTCAACCAGTCTCTCTCTCGATCCGGCCCGCCACCCAGCAGACGGATAGACGCTTTCGCCGCCCAGACCCGCACTAACTGGCACCTTGATAAGTCACCAAGCGAACCACTTGGCATGACCTATAGCAGAGGTGTTCATTATCCAACAAATGGTTCCCGGGGTACCTGTCTCCCAACTCAGTTAAAAGTTAACAAAGCTACAAAAACTTTTTTTATTTGGGTAATGCTCGCTGTGCTGTCAGTAGAACACTTAATTTAACTAACTAACCATCACCGTTTCACCGCTGGGGTAGGCAGAGAGGACGGACAGCCAAACAACTCGGTCTTGGCACACACTCCTTGCCTCGTTCACATTCATACGTCGTCTCTTACATGCTCTTCTATTATTCCGACTCTTCACATGGCCCGACTCAAGTATCTGATTCACTTGGTCGTGCCATGTCTTCCTCGGGCGTCCCCGACTTCTTCTACCGTTCACATTTGCGTCATATATTCTCCTTACACTCCTTTCCTCGTTCATTCGCTCTACATGCCCAAACCATCTGAGCGTCCCTTTCTTAATCTTACTCATTACGCTTACATCAGCCTTGCATTCTTTGCGGATCTCCACATTTCTCACACGATCGTACATGGTTTTACCACAAATACGCCTCAGGGATCGTAAAATAAATCATATACATAATTTCATAAATCTGAATCTGACAGGCCGGCAGTGGAAATAAAACGCTGTAATATTTTAATCATAATGCGTATATATGTAACAAATTCGAATACCGTTATAAACGAGTCTTAATTTGTATTATTATTTCTAATTTTGATTTGCGAAATTTCGGTACACACAACACGAATAAGTTGAATTTTTATGAATTTACTTTGAAAACCTACATGAATTTGAAGAGACTTTTTAAAATTTCTAGTTACATGGGAATTTGTTAACCCATTGGCCTCCGAATTGTTAATCTAAAATATTGTCCTTCACCAAACATTTTCAATCTTTAGTGGTGTACTAAATCTAATATAACTTTTAAATTTCATGATTAATCGTAATATATTTTTTTAATTTACTTTTGTACTGAATCAAGGTCTGTAAAAAATATATTTTGTGTTTTAAAATAAAATTATAATATGATTAAATCTGGAAATAAAAATGAATTTAACCTCTAACAGGCCGGAGACGCGCCGGCGCGCGCGTCATATGCGCATGCGCGAGAAAATAATTCAAATATTTGAATAATCCATCCGACAAAAAACTTTTGGTCCACGATTTTGGACCTTCTATGTACACAATTTGTATGGAGAACAGTGTCAGAATCGCTTGCGCTGTCATTACTCTCGGAGACGCTACAAGTTTCATTCACCTAGTCACCCTGGAATATTTTTAAAACGATATCTTCTATGACAATCGGCTGTCAGAATTTGCCGCGAATTTAACGGTCGCAATTAATGGGTGTATCGCGAATAAAACGATCATAAAACCTATTAATTTACGTAATAAATGCAAGTAATGTGGTTTTAGTAGATAGCTTATTGTGTTGTGAACGTGTTTCAGTTAATAAAATATACAATAGCTCAAAATTTATCAACAAAACATTAAATTCAAAGTTGTGGTTTTTTAGTGTTTTTTTGCGAAGTTCCGCGAATTTCCGCTAAATGTCACGGCCTTTGACCGGTTAATAAAAAAACACAGGGCCACTTTACAAGATTTTCAAGACTCACCAATTTGACAAGCTCTCAATGACGCAGTTCGCTAACAAAAATTTGTTCGTAAATATCCGGTAAAAAACTTTAAGAAGGTTTTATTGCCAATACTGCGAAATGAATGCTTAAATATCTGTAGTGCGTTTGGCATTTAAAATTTAAAAAAAAAAACAGATGTTACGCATTTGTCAGTTTTTGGGTTTAACCTCTGATTTGCCGGAGACGCGCCGGCGCGCGTGTCGTATGCGCATGTGCGAGAAAATAATTCGAAAATTTTAATAAAATTTTCGACCAAAACTTTTTGTCTGTGATTTTGGCCCTTCTATGTACAGAATTTGTATGAAGAACACGGTCAGAATCTCTTGCGCTAACATCATAGATGATATAGCCACTAGTTTCATTCACCTTGCAACCCCAGAATATTTTTAAAACGATTATGTCTATGACTTAGAAACGTCAGATTTTACCGCGAATTTACCCGTCGCAATTTATGCATGTTCCACGACTAAAACATTGTAAAACCTATTAATTTACGTAATAAATGCAAGTAATGTTGTTTTGGTAGATAGTTTATTGTTCTAGGAACGTGTTTCAGTCAATGAAATATGCAATAGCTCAAAATTAATCAATAAAACATTCAATTCAAAATTCAAAGTGGTGCTTTTTTAGTGAATTTTCGTGAAATGGCGTGGCCTTTGACCGGTTAACTTGTTGGAGGCCAGGCCATTTAGCGGAAATTCGCGGAACTTCGCAAAAAACACTAAAAAACCACCACTTTGAATTTTGAATTGAATGTTTTGTTGATAAATTTTGAGCTATTGTATATTTTATTAACTGAAACACGTTCACATCACAATAAACTATCTACGAAAACCACATTACTTGCATTTATTACGTAAATTAATAGGTTTTATGATCGTTTTATTCGCGATACACGCATTTATTGCGACCGTTAAATTCGCGGCAAATTCTGACAGCCGATTGTCATAGAAAAAATCGTTTTAAAAATATTCCAGGGTGACAAGGTGAATGAAACTTGTAGCGTCTCCGAGAGTAATGACAGCGCAAGCGATTCTGACATTGTTCTTCATACAAATTGTGTACATATAAGGGCCAAAATCGTAGACCAAAAGTTTTTTGTCGGAAATATTATTCAAATATTTGAATTATTTTCTCGCGCATGCGCAGATGCCGCGGCCACCGGGTGACAAGCGGCCGCCCAGAGGTTAAAGCCGACATATTTCAGTCCCGCCAGGCGAGCGTGGTTGGAGTTTATGACATTGCAGGGTGGCGGGGTTTGAGGCCAATGGGTTTGTTCGAAATTAATTTTTTTGAAGCCCTGTGGATTTTGATTTTCCATCATTCAACTGAATTATAGAGAGACAAAGTAATTTTAGCAAAATATAATGATCAGGAAACATTACCCGCGGTAGCGCTGAAGTTACTCGCAAGTCCATCTTCAGCCAATCATAGTTGAACCTTATTAGGTTTAGCAAAGTCATTATGCTCTGGAGACAGAACTCCGGTAAGGCTTTGGTTTCATCCACTGAATTTGCCCTGTACCTTTTTGCACTTCTACCCATATTTGAAATATTGTGTAAAATGTTGCAGCTGTTCCGCATCTTGTTCCGCACGCTGAACCACCAATACGATTACACCTTCGACTGGACCATCCTCCGGCAGAGCACCGACGAGCAGGCGGCCGGCACCTCGGCTCTGCAGGCCCCCGCCACCTCCTCGCAGCCCGCCCAGCCCAGCGCCCAGCCGCAGGCCAAGTCTAGTGAGTCCTTATTCCGTACTACCTAACCTAACCTCAAATTTATCCTGGGACGGTGCCCGACGGATCCAGTAAGTGTATAGCTCCATTTATATACATCATCGGCGCTTGAATCCTGGCTGCCTTTACTCCTAGCAGTTGTGTCCAGTGAGTTCATCCTTTAATCTTACTCTTTCAACACCGGGATTTATAGTATAGAGCAGAGTGACCAAATATCACAGACACCCGGCATCCGTGGCTATCCATGCTGCATCGCTAGGACTGGTGGAGCCTTGTTCTCCATAGGAATTGGAGTGGAAGTTTTATCTTTATCAGTAGGCTCTGAGGAAATTAATTTCTCTCAGGGCATATGTCATCGTACGGGATGCTATGTGGAAGGTCTCAAGGAAAGGGAATAGAGGAAGTTCTGGGAAGGAAAAAGGTATCAGAGGTGGGTAGGAATCCGGGTTCAATGTGTTCAGGAGTGACGAATAGACGAATCCACCCCTTCCACTGTGGTGCAAGGGGATGGGTCGTGAGAGTTCCAGCTTGATAGGTCAAAAGGCCTCCCTCAATCAGTCTCTCGATCTGACCTATACAAACCTCACCCCCACGAACCCAGGCACTCCCGCTGGGTAACCTATGTGTTGGTTATCCAATAAATGTGTCCCCATATCTGCCTCCCAAATTGTGACTTCAGATAAAGAAGTGTAGAGCTTATCCTTCGGAGGTCCTCGGTCTTTTACAAAGTAATACGTAGTATGACAAGAAGTTTAGACCCAAAGAATTATTTTAATGATTTAAATCAACTCCCGAGGCCGGTCTCCAAGGACTATTATTTAGCTGTCTTCCTTCACACAGGAGACAAAAATAGTCCAAGTCCTTTTTACGGTAAGAAAGGTGATTGTTTTTCAATAGTTTTAATACCAAAAGTGGTTATCAGTGGTGCTAACGTATCGTAAGTTGTTATGTGCTTTAGTCTGGCCAAGAGTAGCTACTGGATCAACCAACCTCTGGATAATTTGGTGAACACCGGGTATCAGACACCCAAATGAATTAGTGCGTTTTGATTTAGTATTGCCCTCAATCAAACTACTGTGAATGATTCAGACAACTTTTCAACATGGGTAGAAACTAACTGGGGGAACTAGTAAGTCAATTATCAGGACACTGTTACCTCAGGAGAAAGGTGCATCTATTGGGAGAGGAACAAGGTGCAAACAGTACCTGTGGAACCAGGAGACATCCCAATTCATAATGATACAACTGTGATGAACTTTATTATGTCATGGAAGAAGGTAAAACTTGTTGCAAACTGTGTTTAATGAGATCATTAACTTCTACAGTGCTGGATGGCCACAAACTGAAATTTGTAAAAGTATTCAGATGTGCATTTGCCACAAATTTTCCAAAACCATCTAAAGAAGAATTCAGCAAATTCTTGGAAAGCTGCACTTAGTGAGTTTTTCTTTTACTTCCACCAAATTGGCAGCTCCCACGCTGTATCAAGTAAGTTCGCTTGACTTTTACTTAGCACGCCGGCCGTCCTGTAAGCCCGACTGTCGCCGCCATGATTTAAATTTCTTGTTCCTTTGTTACCACCACACCTAACAAGCACCAAAATAAATTCTATCACATCCAACCTGAATTCCATGAAAATTTTCCACATTTCCATGATCCTGTGTTTGTTAACTGCACGTTTCAAGTTATTTTCTTGTTGACTAAAATATACCTTGATCTTGGAATATCCCACATTTCTGTTTTGGCTCACACATGGTGTATACCGGCTAATTAAAGTCAAGCCTTCTTCCCATCCTGAAAGCAGGTGTTGCAATTCCCAAAAATGCATTTTCCCTTGGCTTACCAGTCACACCGAGACAGTGTTTCAATCTTTGACAACTATTGTAAAACATGTTACTAAAGAATATATGTATGTATGTATATTTGATAAATCTAACCCACGCAACCTCTAGTGTCCATGGGTAGTGAGTTTTAGGCATTTCTCTAATTTACCGTTTGCAATTTCTATATTTTATGATTTATCTAATGTACGAGGGTAGGCTGAAAAGTAATGCACACAAGCTTGTAGAACACGAGTCACCTCAATGTCCGAGGTGTAATAATTACTCTTGAGTAAAGGAAAGAAAAGAAAGCGCAAGATTGTGTGGAGTAAGGAGGGTATGGAATTGGTTAAAATTTCAGGTTTCGCAGAGCCTCTGCAATTGCGAGGTTTGTGGACAAGCAATGTCATCTTGCAACCCATTTTGCACAGATTTTACAGTATCCCAATTGTTCAATAATGAAGCCGACACGTTAGATATTCCAATATGGTTTATGACACGCTTTTAACCCCTCCGCAACGTAAGCAGATATAAGCGTTAGAAATAGGACAGCAGTCAAGTACAATAAGCGTGTTTATACGTCAGCGCGTGTGTTTCCATAGAAATCGTTCTAACTCCGTTATTGTTTTAGTTACATCCCTAAAACAAAAAGTAAAAGGTCGATAGTAGATCAAGCTGCACATCCCTATCAAGTTGTCTATGGAAATAAATAACAGGAATCAGCTGTCAGTCGTGTAGTTGACAAAAATATTTACCCGCGCAAATTTGCTACGGGCGGCTCCACCGCGCTTCACATTTTAAATTTTTATTAAATATTTTTTTATGAAATGATAAAAAAGCGAGGTGACAAAAGTGTTTATTATACATATATACAACAGAATAAGTATTGTTGTTTACATAATCTGTGATTTTAGTACCGTTTTCACATAAAAACATCACGTGAGTCATTTTTTACCTATTTTTAATGTTTGCGTTCTAAATTTTAATATTTACAAATGCTAATGTTTATTTGTAATATAATAATTTGACAGCCTATTTTGTAACCTTTCTAAAACAGTTTTTACTATTCGGCTTAGTTCAGAAATGTTTCATTTATAGAACTTTAATTGTGAAGCGGTAATAACAAAAAGTTTTCGTAAAATGTCATTTTGTTAGAGACACCAAAAGCAAATATTCTCGAAAATTCGGAGGGGTTAATGGATTCACCAGTCATTTTGAATCAAATTGCCAACGAGGTTTGTGATGTTTATCATCTGTGTTCTTGCAATGTTTATCGTCTGAAGTCCACTGCGTGTTTCATCAACAATTGGCTTTTCCAGGCTCGCAATCATGAAATTTTATTTCCTGTCAATTTACAGTAGACCTGTCAACAACATCGTCACCATAAACATCTTTTAAACGACGATGAATCTCAGTAGAAGTCACTTTTTCAGCATTTAAAAATTCAATAATAGAACTCGCTTTGACATCACACTAGAACAAGTCTCCATACTTCCGCTTCTCAAAATACACTGCATGAATTCAATAACCATGTGCATGTGTAAAGAGAGGAAATGTCACTACCACATTCCGCCTGGGGCGCTTTTGAAGGCCATTTTATTTGCACTGTACAAACATGTGTGCATTACTTTTCAGCCTACTCTCATATCATGATTAGGTGAATACGAAATCGTACATATTTTGTTCATATTAAAATGAGCGTTGCGTGCGTAGGTTCTTCGTCCCTGAACTAGAGAATAGAAGATAGAGGAAAGGGGGGAGTTGTTGAAGGAACCGGCCCATGTACAGTAAGTCAGTCCTCTGTGATGTTTTGTTCTCAGCTAATCAGGTCATGACGATTTCTCCATTTTCAGCGAGCGATCCCTCTAGTTTTACGAAGGAGCTCGACTAACCTGGGCCTCATGGGGAACGGTCACTTGGTAGCGCGCACGCCCCGACAGTATCGCACGTAAGTCTCCATCAGCTTGTCGGATAACTGGCTCATCTCAAGACATACCCAGTGATATCTGGTACTAAACCAAACAAACTACCTTCAACCTCATGCGTGAACGCTTCATTCAAACGATAGATATAAAATACTTTATATTCAGAATCGCACAAATCATTCATTTTGTCTTAACATCAACCAGGAAAGAAAATATTTTTCATCTCGTTTATTTGTGATTGGGTGTGAAAATGAGTGTTTTTAATTAGTAGTGCTTTTATACATGGTATCCGGAAACTAATGGTTAGAACGGAATCTACGAAACATAGAGGAGATGAACAATTTTTATTTTTTGCTTTTTTTTGTCCAAATTTAACTTTAAAAATGACCAATTTTTTTCAAATTGGATCTGAAACATTTGAAATTCAGACTTGATTTAGATCTCAATCGGCAAAAGAAAAGAAAATACTGAAAGAAACATGTTTTTCATTGTGATCTAATTCCATAAAAATGAGAAACGTGTTTATTTTGGATTTTATGTATCATTAAAGTGACATTGTTTCTGCCTCATTTTTGATATTTTTCTTCCGCTTTCTCAATTTGATATAAAGTCTTAAGCCATCTTCAGACTGGTCTGACGGTCACGGTCAATAAAATTAAAATATGTTTTATATTTATTTTATTATAATTGAATTCTACCATAAATTGTCAGTTTCAAAAATAGAAATATTAAATTTTACTTGTTTTCTTCTAATACACAAATAAATGAGGCTCATTCAGAATTTTATCTATTTTATATCTATGGTTCAGAGTGACTAAACACAAGGAAAATGGTAATTAACCCTGTCATGTTTTTATCATCGACTCTTTGGGACCATCCATCAGCAAGTATGTATTTTTTTGTACATTAATTACTTTAATAATTATTATTGATGATTTTTATTGTTACTATTATATTGTCTCTCTCCCTCTCTCATCAAAATTCATTGATAATTTAGTCTCACTCCCCCGTGGCTTGTACACACACATTCATTCTGCCCATTCTGTAATAAATAATGTAAAGTCAATATTTTGTTTACCCATTACTTGCTTCTGTTATGAATACATTGATTTTGTAGGCCCATTGCCAAACTATAAGAATGAACGATGATGAATTCTGAACAAACTGATTTCTGCAAGCAAGAGAAAGAATCCAATTGACCGTGTTCAGGATAACTACATTTTATAAAGATGTTGAACGAATGCTGGTTTATTTTGTGAGTTGGGTATTTTGGTACGAGTGTGTCTTGAATTGTTGTAAACTATTGCTGAATGGGCTTGTTTGTGGTTTTGACACTACCGTAGCGAAAGTATTGCCGTGCGATACCGTTTTTACAATCAATTTAACGAGTTGTTTTAATTGCATACTAACACTAAGGGTGAAGTAATAAATATTTGTGCTAATTACAGGCGCATCTAAAACAATGAATTGAAGAGATATTTTTCTTCCATAATTAACACAATGCACACTATGATCTTGTTCAAAGGGTAATTACTAGACGAATTAGATTTAACTTCGTACCAATAATTCAATAAGTAAGTATTTTAAAAGAAGTAGAACACTAAAAACTACAAAAGGCCCAAAATCCAAGCAAACACTTTGATAAAAGTAAATAATTTTGCAAAAAACTGCTTTCCGTAATGGCCTCTACACATTATTTTGAAAATCTTTCATAATCTCAGTCTTTTTTAATATTGATGGATTTTGGGAGAGCAACATTTGTTTTTATTTGTGGATTATTTACGTGTCCACAATTACAGTCCATTGATTGCAGCCATTTGATTAATATCTTCAAGTTGTTTCATTGTCAACATTTGTTGTAGAACTTTTGCGTGGCGCGCCGCTTGGGGACGACAAATCCTTGTCCAACCGTTTTGCGTACGACTTGGACAATATGAAGTTAAACGAATAGCGATCCAAACCATTCTGAACCACGTTCCACCCGTCTTATAAAAGTGAAATTATGTTTACATTAAGCCGAACATTTACTTTTTTTTGTATTAGAATTAGGTTTAAAATCAGATTTTTTTGTATCCGAAATTACAAAATTAAACTTGTTGACACAAGAATTAGTATTATTTTATACACTTATGTTCTCCCCTTCACTTGTCACCATTGTTGTCATTATTCAAAGGTATTACAAGTCGCATTATAGTTGGTTGGTTGGTTGGGCCTTCCATGTTCTGAGGTTTCACACTTTGCAAAGATTCATTTTCATAATCTAATTAACAATTTTTTAATTTTGTGGTTCAATCTTGTGTGAAGTATTTTAGTTAATCATATTTTAACCGGTTATTTGCCGGAGACGCGCAGATGCGCGCGGTTTCTGCGCGTGCGTGCAAAAAATATTTCGAAAAAAATATGTTTGTCTGCGATTTTGACCCTTCTATGTACAGAATTTGTATAAAGAACAAGGTCGGAATCACTTGCGCCAACATTTACCCATAAGATGGGTATAAATTTCATTCAACTGGCAACCCCAGAATATTTTTAAATGATTTTATCTGAGACATCAAAATGTCAAATTTGTCGCGATTCTTTCTGTCAAAGTCGATGCACGTTACTTGACGAAAACATCGTAAAACCTATCAATTTACGTAATTAACGCAAGTAATGTTTTTTTGGTACATAGTTTATTGTTCTAGGAATGTGTTTCGGTCAATAAAATATACGATATCTCAAAATTAATCCACAAAACATTCAATTCAAAATTCAAAATGGTGCTTTGTTAGGAAATTTCCATGTTTTTTATGGCCTTTGACAGGTTAATGGAAAATATTTAAATACAACGTGGCCTTAGCTTGGAATTGCATTCCATTGCATGCTTCTATTTGCAGGTATTTTCTAAAATGGTAAGTATACCGTCCTTTTTAAATATTTCATGTTCAATTAAAATACTTTACACAAGATTAAACCTCAAAATCAGAAATTGGTAAATAGATAAAGGGAAATGTTATTTGCAAACTTTGATACCTCATATCTCAGAACAAGATAAGAAGTTTGAGTCACATCTAAATGAGGTGACGAATAGGGTTAATCCTTCTCTTCCTTTGTGATGAATGTCTGAAACCGGCTAAAAGAAAGAAGGGAAAATTAAAAACCTCGAAATACATTTATACATTTTCCTTGTGTTTCAAACTGTCTTTTCCCACGTTTAAAAATTCAACTTGTCAATGAAAATATTGCAGAACATTACTAAGTAAAATACTATATATATGGATTCACTATATTTCTATACTTTGAGGCTGTTAACTCATATAGGCACCCCGGTTTAACCCCCCTAGATACAACTACTACATAATCTGCCAGTTTTTTTTTTACTAGTTGAAAGCACAAAATCAAGCTCTATAATTTGCCAGTCAAAGAATTCAATAGTCAAATTAAATAGTCCACCACATCCCTAGACTTGAGAACCAAGCCTCATACAGTGACGGGTTGGGAGATCTTACACTTACACACTTCTAAACGGCCGTCTAGTTTGCTAGAGCTGACCATTTTACCGGCCTTTTTTGATTGATAGTGGTGTTGGTTTGTTTTTACCAAATATCTGTTTTGATTTTTAGAATATTTTGTGTGTGCACTATAATCTGCCGCTTTCACTAATTGGACACTTGCCGGCTTTTCTGGTGCCCGGGTGGGGGGGATCAGTGAGAAAGCACTGTATTATGATTTTACAACTTTGTCTTTATTCCACAAAGTCATCCTCCTATATAAATAGTTCACTTTTAAAAAGGTATTATAAAAGTCTTATGGTACACATATTTTTATTATGATTCGGGCACCAGCTTAACCGTACTGTCTTTCTTTGCCTCATTAAGGTTTTACTATGATTGAATAGCGGAATAATAGTCGATAGGCTCTAATTCACACATTGTATTAACTCGGACCACACAAGGTGATAAGTGATAATGAATAGAAACCCGTCAGCTACGCAAACTCTATGCTAAATTGTCTCCCTCATGCAAGACTTTGGTTGCACATTCACTATAATAAAAACACCATAAAATTCAAATAGTACTTTCAGTCATAATTGAGAAGCTGGATGAGGTAACAACTTGTAATGAAATTATAGTATTGAGTAAAATGCGTAATATTCACTTGTAACCGACCCTCAAACTTTTGTGTGTAGCTCTGTCTGCGTAAAATCTACAGCATTAGTATCTACACAGCGGGTAAAGAAGGGATTGGAGATACCTAGACGGCGATGGGCGTACAAATAGTTGTTTTTGCATCCAGTTCCCCAATTCTGGCTACTGTTCTGTAACATGAACACAAATGAGTATCACAACCGTAATAACTTTATTCAATTGGATGTTACACATGCAATGTTTAAACAGAAGGATTTGAAACACGAGGTTAGGAATAATGTAAGAACTATGAACCATTTACAGTCATTGATTAAATGTTGACAGCTTCGAAAAATCATAGTTCCTATAACTGTAATACCTTTACCCTTGCTATAATTGCTTTTTACAAGGTTTCACTTTGCTATTGGGATACGGATATTAATATTTTGATTCTCGGAAGTATCTATAATGGGCGTTTCATAGAATAGTATCTAGTGTCTGGTGTCTAGTCTCTTCTCTTATTCCTCATCCCGTATTCCTTGTGTCCCCAGTCGCAGTTCGCCCGTCTGCCATCAAGTCGGATTGCTTTGTCTGTCAGGCCACCTCCTCCAAGGCTCGCTCTTCCGCCAAGAAGCCCCCCCTCCCTCCTCGCCGCTCCTGCACCCAGATCAAACCCAAGAAGTCCACCTAACCCTACCCACCCATCCACCACCCACTAACATCCTAACCTAACCTTACTATCCCGGAGAAGGCCCACAGCACTATGACACTGAACAGAGAATTATCAGATTTTGCATTCTTTCGACACACATGTGATCCATGAAGTTTCACTGAAATGTGTTATGTTAGGCTGATTCAAAAAGTAAAAGTTCATCTTTTTTATAGGGGCACCCTTGTAAATGCTTTCAACTGCGAAAAAATACACACTTTTTTTATTTTTTATTATAAATTTAAGGGGTCGCTACCATTAATCAAAGCTTTGAAAATATGCAACGTTTAGGGCAATAATTGTAACGCTTCAGACTCAATTTGTCTCAATTAGTCATTACGAGCAGAATTAAAGCCATAGATAGATAGGTTAAACACACCCTCTCCAGTCCCCCACAGTATTGTAAGCAATAGAAAGCATATTCAAACATGTTAGTATCGCAATTAGTCTTTGAGTAATAACTGAATTCACAATCGTGAAGTAAAATCGCGCCTATAAGCGTCTGTGGGACAATAATTTCATCAATATTAATCTTATTTTAACTACATTTTGTAAAGATTTGCTTAAAATAAATACTTAGTTTAAATACCAATTTCTTATACTTCTGGATCATTTTTTCGGCTGGTGGCACCCCTAAACTCCATTAAAAAATCTGAAAAAATTGTGTATTTTTTAGACATTTGGAAACATATGAAAGGGTGACCCATAGAAAATTCAAAAGACATATTTTTCATACGTTTTTGAAGCACTTTGTTGTGTCAAAAAGTGCCACACGGCAGAATAGATTGCTTTCAAAATCCGGCAAATAAAAATAATGTTGATAGTTGAGCAGTTGCATCGAGGTAGTAAGGTTAAATTGAACTTAGTTCCTACAAACTTGTATTTGTTTATCTTTTCAGTTATTATGAGTTAGAGTTATAAATCCACACACATTTGTAAATTCCTCTCTTTGAAATATTTATCTTTTATTTTGACCTGAATGCTTTTGACATCAAATTTACCTCTTATGTGGCAGAAAAGTACTTTTATTTTGAGAATTATGCAAAAGCAACGATAATTTAGTAATGTCTTATTTATTTTTTAAAAAACTTATTGTAGTCGCGCATACATTATCTCATTCAATCTTGTCTATTCATTTTCGTTAGAAAATTTTATTTTCTTAGTGGAAATGTTACCTACTTAAGTTCTTTCATTTTATGTCTCATTTTCTATATTATGATTAATGTTTGCGTTGTTAGCTAGAGAAGTAGAAATCCAAAAAAGATTAAATCAAATTGCTACATAATAATACATAATTTATTATTATTTTCTATTATGGGGAGAGTCTGGTCTAGTAGTTTTTTTTTTTCAAAGAACTAATTTATTTCGTTCACAAAATTTTTGTTTCTTGTAAAGTTACACTTGAACAAGAAAAAACATAATTGAAAGTTTGATTTGAATATCTATATATGCAGATATAGTAGCCGTAAATGGCGGGTCCGACTGGAATCCTGGAGTCATAAAATGGAAATCATACGAAACATTATATTAAAAAAAAAACTATTATAGTGTGAACATAGAATGCGCATGAATCACAGTTTACAAAAAAGTTGTTGATTGCAAAAATGGCGAACATAAAATGAAAATTGATAAAAAAAATCACCTTTTTTTTCACAAGTCAAGGTTAATCCGCGTATAAATTCAATTTTCTTTAGTTTAAACTTTGAATGAAAATAATAAAAGACGAAAATTCGGTGAGCTACGACTTCACTCAACTTGAAAAACATGGTTTTGATAAAAAAAGCGTTTAAAGTTTTCGCTAGTAACCGGGCCGCTCTCTGTTTTCCATTCTATCTACTTGGCGCGCACCGCTACAAATATATTTCAAGGTCGAATTTGATGCTATATCTTTGGGAATGTATTTATTCTCCACACGTGTAGGAAGATTTTTAGGCAACAAAAAAGTTGAATTTTTGTATTGGCTGGACCAAACTTTCCCCCATTAATGATTTCTTCAAAACCAGCTACACTTCATAGTCTATTGTGATAGAAGTACTTGGAATGGTGTTGTACCAAAATTAGTCAATTAAATGAAAATAAAAGTCTTGTTTTGCTCTCTATTGAAAAGAATTGTTTTATTTCATGTAGCTTTTCTTATTTCAGGTAAGGACAAAGTACCAAAAGATGACTCTTAAACATTTTCTCTAAACACAAGAAATACGTCTTATTCACTCTCTACTATCATGCTTCCCTCTCTCAGACTCGTACAGTAGAACCTAGATTTTAAGCCTAAGAAAGAGTAAAAGCCTATTAAGGAATAATTACAAATCGTGGGCTTGTCTTAAGATGCATTTAATGGTAATCTTTGTACAGAGTCTCAAATTTTGTCCATTGACGCTTTGAAAGGTAAATAATATTGGGCTATTTCACTTAGCAGCTGATTAATTCCTCCCGAGGATTGCAGTAAACATTTTGGGTTTTTTGTAATACTTTGCTAAAATGGCAAAATGATTCTTCACAAAATATCCCCTTTTAAATATTAATCCAAGTTCTGCTGTAAAGAATTCAATAATAAATATTAAATAGAATTAATAAACTTTAGAAAATACGGACAGTACAAAATGTTAAAAAAGATCCAAGTAATTACAAAATATATTGAATTTAGACGCGTTGATCAATTCCAATAGGCAGTATTTATTAAAGCATGTTGTGCTTAGGGAACTTACCCAAACTACGTGACACGTTTAGGGGGGGGGTCTTCAAAATGTCACGCTCCATACAAATGAGCAGCGGGTTGCTTAGGTTTTTGGTCACCGGGGGGGGGGGGGGGTTAAAAATTGCAAAAAGTTGGTCACGTAGTATGGGTACGTTCCCTTAGTAGAAATTTCTAATTTAAGACACTTGAGAAGGAATATTTTGTGTTTTCTTGTCTTAACAAGTATATTATTGTGTGTTTGTTGTCAGAAGTCTGTATTAATTGCCCTCTCCGCATGAACTCTGAAGTCCATCTCGTGGACAGTAGGTATTATTATTTGAAACACCTGTCTTGTGCAAATACACACCAAGTGTGTGCGAGTGGCGAGTGGCGAGTGGCGAGTTGAGTGCGAAGGAAGGACTGAGGGATGGATGTGCGTGTGATGAGCAGTGCCCGCTGTATGTATCGCTGTGACTTTTATAAACTCAGTAAGTGTTTCTCTTCTTGCAGCCAACAAAGGCCCATCCGTAGAGCACAAGAAGGTGGCGGACTGGGTTAATACAATCTTACCCTTCAAATTAAGCAAATAGTTTACCAAAATGGTCGTGGATCTCTAATAATTCTATTACAATTCATGGATGATGAACAATGTCAGTATGTCAATTGTAATTTAAAAGTGAATACAACAACATTACACCTCTTTGATAAATTTGTGTTTTCATTTGTTACTATTATTGGTATAAATCCCGCAATGAGAAACATAGTTGACACGTGGAAGGAAAGACAATGCGGAATCACGGTCCGTGTGTCGCATGTCTCGCGTATCGTGCGGCGGTTAGTGGTTACTCTTTGACAAGACCAAGTGGACAATTACTGTAATATACCATGTTCATACCTTTAAAGCGACAAAGGCGTATTTTATAACAAATATTATATACAAGTGTTAATTTAAGCTAAGTAAATCTTATTTACGCGAATTTATCAAGTGTGTATCTCGGTAAGGTGTACCGGCGTCTTGCCGTGTGGTCACCATGGTCACGATTGAGGAGTGCGAGAGAGTGGAGTGATTGCTTGCGAGGATAGACTGACTGAACCCATGTAGCAGGAACACACATGTTGACTGGACCTTAATGTCTACCATTCTCTTTTCAGACTCGTAATTAGAGAGTAACCCAGAGCAGTCCCAAACAATATATCTATTTTAATGCAAGAACCAAATGTCCTTTGGTCTCCGAGACGCCAATCCAGTGTCCTTCACACCTCCGGGACATTTGAGACTTTCACATTTCACTCAATTTGCTGTAGACATCATCCATTGTAGGTTTCTTGTTAAATAAACAATCGCATAATAAATTACACACACATGTCATGTTCTCTACGTGTATACATATTGTTTGTACTACGTTTCTGATTCCCTTTCACATCGTGGTCCTTCCTGTGTTATTCTTCTGCAAGAACGGTGGCACTACTGATCTCTAAACAGTCGCTAATAGACAAACAAACAGCACCATTTACCCGTATCACAAGAGTCCTATGACATGAAAAGGAAAAGAAATGAAATGTTAGTTATTAATTTTATACCTATAATTCTTTCTATTTTAAGAATTATATATGAAATCCCAAAAGAAAAAGAATAACTTATTAACACAATTTAACCAAACTAAACTAAAACACTCAGAAAAGGTTTTTCAAAAATGCTCTTTAGTCAATGTGTATAAAATAATAATATTAATAATTCTTCCACACAAAATGCAAAACGCAAATTCCAAGAAACAAAGAATTACAATGTTTGGATTCGACAGCAATTTATTTTTTAATTTCCTTAACACATATTTTTAAGTTTACGAATTATTATTATTCATTGTGTTAATTTATTTCCTCAAATGTATTATTTAATATCAATAATTGACTCTAACGTTAATCAAAGAGATATTTCTTTTAAGTCTGGAGAGTACAATATAATAATTGTTTGGTTATGGCGGATGAATGTTATCCGTAGCACTAAGTAGTATCTCCCATTAAAAAATATTATGTACAGATTCAATCAAAAAAATATTGAAATTACATATATATATTATTTTTTTTGTGTATTATCCTTTGGATTTCTTAAAAAACAGATTGTAATAATGATATTTGGTTTGTTTTGAATTGAAAACTGCCTTCTAGAAAGATGTCATACATATAATTCTATAATTATGTTATAAGTTTGTCCTTATATTAATTGATTGATTGTAATGAAGCATATTGTATCGTAACACACTAAGCTCTCAATTCTCAGCGAATGTTGCTTTCCGTAACTTGGACTGTGACTGCGGCTGCGGCTGTAAGGGAATGTGGGTTATTTGTATTGTTTCTTTTGTCCAACTTTAGAAAACAATAAATCATTTTAAAATCACATGTGTATTATTTTATATGGCTTGTCGAAATTCCTTCAAACTAACTAACACTGTGCAATCTAAAAGACAGTTGACTGTTAAAACCCGGTGGGTATGATGCTCCCTGATTGTTTGAGAATGTTGCCGCAGAAGGAATATTTTATGAGAAAGATTGAGATAATCTGAGATTCTATTAATATTCTTAGTATAGATTGTATGAATGTTGACAAAAACCTAAACTAAAGTTGTTCAAAAGGTTTTACTGGTACTGAGAGCAGAAATAGATTAGAGGTCCACCTCAAAAAAGTCTTAATATCAAAGAAAGTATAATAAAAGGTAAGAAGAAAGAATTGTAACCAATACAAGCACAAGTCCTGAAGCGTGTCAACCCAATAATTTGTCATGAAATTCTGCCAATTTTTGCAATATTTCAGAACAAAAATTTTCAACTGCTGTTTTATACTTAACAATTTGAGTTCCAACTACTTGGAACCTGTGGTGCTAAGTCATCCTGATTTGAAGAGTGTAGCGAGGCTGACGGGTGACTGGAAGGAAGAAGAAAAGAAAGAAGTAGGTCGGTAAGTATATATGTAACTGTAATGTATTGAAAGAGCTTCTAAGTGATGCCAGCAGGGAAAGTGCTTCTATTGACTGCCGAGAAGGGTGCCCTTGGTGGCGGTGGCCATCGAGAGTGGTTCTGGCCAACCTACCGCTCAGATACAATTAGCCGCTAGTATAGGCAGGTCGTGTGACTCACAGCATAATTATTGTAAATATGTAAACTCATAATAATAAACCAGTTTGATATCAAGGACCTATTGTTATTGAGAAATATCCCCACAGAACTTATAGCGTTTGAATGTGAATAATACCAAAATTACATTCACTATTATAGATATATATACATATATATAAACAGCAAAATCCTTTTCAAGCAATGTTTTGATTCTGAATGCTCGTCTTCACTAGGGTGATACTGAGAGTTTCTTCCGCTGTTGAAAATAAAGAAATTCAAAGAACCTACTACCATTCTGTTGCAGAGCCAAATACCTATATTTTTTTAAACCTTTTCAATGACAAAAAGTTCTGTAGATTTTTTGTTTTTGTTTTAAAAATATCAGCCAAAAAGACTTGCAGAAAATTTAACAGACTTTGCATCCTACTAATATTATAAAGGCGAAAGTTTGTATGGATGTTTGTTACTCTTTCACGCAAAAAATACTGAATGGACTTTAAAAATTCTTTCACTATTAGAAAGCTACATTATTTGCGAATACTATAGGCTGTACATATTGGTAAGCTCTGGCATTATGAAATTATTTATCATACGTTTTCTGTCCGTAACAAAATCGGGTTATTGCAAACGTTAGAAGAAAAGCAAATTGGCGATGTTGGCGTCGTAGTTAATATCTATCTCTAAAAATGAATCGCCAAAATGTGTGTACGTGCATAACTTCTGAACGATTGCATCAAATTGGATCTTTCTTTTTTGTATAAAACTTGCAATAGGTGGCACGCAAGCAGTTTCAAAACTGAATGTACCGGGAATTAATATGGGGGGAAGGTGGAGGAGGCGGAGTGGGAACCCCCCTAATACCATGCGAGCGAAGCCGCGGGGGAAAAATCTAATGTTAAATAAAAATGGATAAATTTATCCAACACACTATCAAGTTATTATTATTTTGTAATTACTACTGATTTAGAGATGCATCTTGCAATCATACATGAAGATAGCAAGCAGCTTGGTATTATCATTAATATAATTTAGTAGTGTTTAGTCAAGTATGATACAGATAAATATGACTGAAGGGGATAGAGTTTCATTAGCTCAGCTGTAGAGCACCGCCCCGGCAAAGCTGAGGTCCTGGGTTCGATTCCTAGATGTGACATATCTTTTTCTGATTTTTCTTTTTCAATTGAAAGTCGCTAATATTGTCTTCATTAAACAAGAAATAAGGTTTAACAAATGATTATTAACACATTTGGTAAAAAATTATGTATTATATATTAAGGTCAGTTCTTTTTACAGAATTTATAAAAATACAAAAATAGTACATAAACAAAATGGCATACTGATATGCTTATCGAATTTATTACATTTTTTTCAATAAATTATTATTGTCATACAATTCGAAAGTTTCTCTTTTTGGCATAAATAACATTGAAAATAGACTAGTTTTAAAATAACAATAATGTTTAAATACAAATAAAAAAAAGTATACAATTTTTAACAATCTCTTATTTATAACAGTTGAGAACTGTAACTTTTTAATGTTTCAGTTTCTCTTTATAATTTTTGTATGTGATATGCGAGGAGTATGGTCCCAACTACCTGCAGCCAGAACAACTATGGCAACCCCATTTTAGAATTGTTGTGTGAAAGAGGAAGGTTGGTAAGTATCTGTCTAGTCAGATCTAGTCACTAAACACATTGACTTAGTGCAGATTTTGAAAAAAAAATTACATGAACTCCACACAGGAGGCACTGAGGACAATAATTTCCCTCAGTTCTATGTCATCTTCAGGGATGCTGTGTGGATGGTCTTTTTGAGGAGAGGAGGGAGTTACCACGGATCTTGAGAGAGAAAACACAGAAGCCGGCAGATCATTCCACTGTTAAACTCGAGAACGAGTCTTCGAAGCGACCCTTTCTCACATGACAAATGTCAACAGAGTATATTGATTTACAGGATTCAGAAATATACATATAAAATAAGAAGAGTGGTATGTTCATTGGAGCACAGATAATAATAATTAAAACTGGACATATTTCCCAATTTAAAAAATACAAAATGGATTTTCAATAAGAAACGAATAAGATATCAAAATAGAAGGAAGTGTGCACAGAGTCAATTAACCTGTTTTTACACAATTTTGAAAAAACTCAATCAACAAAGTACAATGGCAATGTACAATATATAAATATGGGACGTGTGGGATTGCACTATCCTCCCCACATCCTGGAATAAAGAATTATTATAAATGCAGTACTCTGTCACTACATCCGCCACCTCTGTTCAAATTCTATCCAATTAGTGAAATCGCCAGATATATAGAACAAACAAACACCGCTGTCAATCTTTCCTAAAATTTCTATTTGTTGGTTTAGTTTAATTTCCATTTAAAGTTAGGCGTAATCATGTTAATGCTTGTGAGAAGACTCCATTTTGTAAACTTATTGACGTACTTGCTTTGGATTCCATGACAGTTGATCTGCCGACAATTGGCGCCCCGGCGTATTTATATACAATATGCAATTGTTGTAGGGAAACTATGATATACCTAATTACACAAAATATAACTAAGTCATCCCATGGGATGTGCAGAGAGGATGTACTGCTGAATAACAAACCATAAAACATATTTATATTCAAATGCATCAAGGAAAATCTACTTGTCTATACACTGTGTACACCAGAGCTTAACTACAAAAATCGACAATGTATATAAATTCATTTGATATTCATACCAACTTATTATTAAGGGTATTTTTTAAGTCAATTTTACCTTTGAAAATTGGTAAATGCACAATATATTATAATTTTATAGTAAAAACCTCTCCTGGACGGCTGATTGTCTGCTTTATTTGACATATGAATTCTGGTGAATTATAGTGCCTTATTTTGTGTAAAATAATAGCAGATTAATAAATAAATATTCAATAGTTATTCGATAATAAAGTGGTGGATTATTTAAAGTAGAGTAGTTTCACCATTACAAGATCCTTTATTAACACTTTTACTTTATTAACACTTTTACATGTAAGTGTGTGAGTGTCCTTTTGAGGTACATCATTGGCTGAATGATAGCGGGCAGCAGTGCACATGTTTAATTCTTGTCCAAACGGCAACATTTTGACCAAAACTGTAGTAAGTTGGGGAGGTTATATTTTTTCATTAATTATTATCACGGCAAAACTTAGACGTGGTATTTATTTGCAACATTTCAAAAACTTATACCCGATTAAAATTAAAATCCATTGGAACGAACATTATGAGAAAATATTATTTAATAATTCATACAACTTTGTGATACTGAAAATATTCTGACCCTTTAACCACGAGGGTGGATATTTTGCATTACCACAGCTTTCTGCATCTGGAATGTTATGGCTTTACTCATTTTTCGAAATTGGTGACCTTAAATAAATTAATGTATTTTTGAGCAAGGTTAATAAGAACCATCCTATTATACCCGAGGATCTTATAATGGTGAAATTATTCCACTATAGCTGTTTTTTTTTTAGAATCCTAGATTTTTTGCACCCCGTGCATGCACTACCCAATAATAGTGCAATATAACGCAATGAAAAATAATAATGCCAAGACAGTGGACATCTTCAATGTATGTATCACTAAATAAATACAAAAGATTGTTACTGGGGCAATTCAGTTATGTATAAAAATAAACTAAATAAGTAAAGCATTTTATTTTTTGATATCCTTATTTAATTTTCATACAATAGAACCTATCTCCAATTTTCCTGTACATTATGTACACGGTACGGTGTGTTTTCACGGTGACCAGACAGTTGGCCCCCCGAAATGATATTTAACATAAAATTATAATTTTTTACCAATTTCAAAGATAAAATCGACTTCAAAAATAACCTTAATAATAACAAGTTGGTATAAATTAGTGTTGCAACAGAACTCTGTTTCTGCACAAGTTCCGCAAGGTTTTCACTTCCGTTTCCGTTTCTGGTTCCGCAAACTTTATAACAGAACTCTAAACCAAGAATAATTTGTGATTGAAGATATCCAAGTGCAGCCTTCTACTTCAAAATCATCATCATCATTACAAATATTGGAATCAATGTTAAGTGTAAATGAAGACCAGGAGGGAAACTCTTCTACAACTGACGATGGTGACAATTTATTTTTAGAGATACAGTCACACCTTCGGGAGTACAAGAAAGAGAAGAGACTACCTCTCCATGAGGACCCCTCATGTGGTGGAAAATAAATGCGCACAAATACCCCCATCTGTTGCCAATAGTTCGCCAATACTTGTCAGCTCCCCCCAGCAGTGAAGCAAGTGAGCAATTATTTAGTGGAGCTGGTTTAACATATGAAGAACACTGAAACAGACTCAAAGGTGTAAAAGCAGTCAAATTACTTTTTACAATTAAAAAAAAAACACATAAATTTGTTTAAGACCACTTTTATTTTAAAACACTCTACCGGTTTCAGAAGCACCCTTCCTTCGTCAGGAGAATATTATAACTCTATAACTATAGTTATATATAACTTCGTCAGGAGAATATTATAACTCTATAACTATAGTTATATATAACTTCGTCAGGAGAATATTATATCTAACTATAGAGTTATAATATTCTCCTGACGAAGGAAGGCTTCTGAAACCGGTAGTGTTTTAAAATAAAAGTGGTCTTAAACAAATTTATGTGTTTTTTTTATTGTAAATTATGGCGAGCCACAAAGTTAGTGCTTTTTACAAATATGAAATTACTTTTTATTAAATACAATTTACCTCTGTTTAATTTCGAGTACTAAAAGTACAAAATACAAATTTAATTAAACAAATCTTAAAAAATAAAATTGTGCTTTTTCTTCATAGTATTAACGCTTCCGGTTCCGCTTCCGTTAAGATTTACTTTTGACATTTGTTTCCGCTTCTGCTTCCGTTAGGACACTTCCGTTGCATCACTAGAATAAATATCTAACTAATTTATATACAGTGTCGATTTTTGTTGTACTTATGCACTGGTATACACAGAGAATATATAGAGAAGCAGATTTTTGTTGTACTTATGCACTGGTATACACAGAGAATATATAGAGAAGCAGATTTTTGTTGTACTTATGCACTGGTATACACAGAGAATATATAGAGAAGCAGATTTTTTTGTACTTATGCACTGGTATACACAGAGAATTTATAGAGAAGCAGATTTTTCCTTGATGCAGAATTTAAATGAAAATATGTTTATACTTTTGTTATTTGGTGGTACATCCTCTCTGCACATCACTTCGGGTCACTTAGTTATATTTTGTGTTATTAGGTAAACCGTATTTTCCCTAAACTGGCTGTACATTGTATAGTATAACCGGCTGTACACCGGGGGGCCAATTGTTAGCAGATCAACTGTCATGGAACCAATTTTACTCAGTATGATGCAGAACAATACCCCGTATAAAATAGAATGAAGTAGACTGATTGATATCAATCATATTTAACCTTCCAAAGGACGCGTTGATGCTAAATTTACGACAAATGCACATTATTGCTTACCCCACTTTATCACTTAGTCGCAAGTATCGAGCTTCGAGCTATTGTAGGGTGTGTGTCTCTAAACTATAGACGTACCGGGTATGCTTAGAAGTTTTAGTTATTCATTGATATTTGGAAATTTGCATTGAGCGTAATTTTTACGACACGCGTCTTAAAATTTTATACAAATTTGCCTGTCCAAGAAAGGCCCCAAAGCATTGAAGAATTTTCCTAAAAAAATTGGCATTAACCATGATGAAAGAGCATCTTATCTTCAGATCAAATGTCAAACATTTACCGCAAGATATAAGTGCTTTTCTCAAAGTTAATTATGGTCTGTAAGTTGAACCGATAACAGAAGAAAAAAGAAGCCCTCCAAAATGCGGTGTTTGTCAGTCATGTGCACCGGAGAAGAAAAGATCCTCAGCATCAATGAAGTGTTGCCGCTGCCAGTCCTTTACACGCAAGAACCATTCTGCACTTGAGGTGGTTTGCAATTGATTGTATGGATGAGAATATTGATTCTGACTAATGGGTCGATAACATATTTTGTTTTGAAATATTAATAGAGAAATATTAAGAGTGTTGTTTTGTGTTTTGTTTAAGAAAGTCAAATATATATTTAGTGCTGTCATTTATCATTTTTCATAAGCTTACAGCAATTCCCTAACACGTATATAAATAAAACACCATTTACATGAAGAAAACTTGATGACGTAAAATTTACGACAGGCACCCGCTCAAAGGAAATTAGTCAGCACGCCTGCTGGAAGGTTAACAAACTTACATAAGATAATTTACACAATAAAAATGTAATTTGAGGTTTACAACTCATGTATCACATATGCAACATCTGCATACGGGGATAGCCGTTGATGGATCACATATGCAACAGCAGCGTAGATAAGGTTGATATGGAATCAAAACATTCTCTCGTTGGGCTGAAGGCCGACTGCGTGTTCGCTGAGGGTCCACAGCTTCTTGGCTTTGGCCGTGTCGCACGCCTCCGCTGAGGCCTTTGTCTCCATGCAGTCCATGAAGTACTTCCCGGTGATATCTCCGAGTCGAGGATCCACGCAAGCAAATATAGATGTCTGGGCTCCTTCCTTGATAGTCTGCATTACAAACAAAAATAGTTTAATGGTAAAGTATAATGTTTTTTTAAAAATGGCAAAAAAACTGTTTTAAAAAGTATTTTCACATTTTTTACTCCATACACCAAGCCCTGAGGAAAATAATAATTTCCCTCGGGACCTGGGGTTGCTGTGTGGAGGGTCTTTTTAGGAAAGGAAGGACTGAACCTGGGTCTTGAAGACACCCATGTTGTAGAAGGGAGGAAGCGCAGGCCGGGAAATCGTTTCACAATTCAAGAATGAGTTGTAGAGATTATCTTTTCTCATATGACAAATGTCGACTGCATATAAATGTTGGGTGCGCATTTGGTGTGTTTCCTGACAATGCACCGGTGCCAAAGGGATCAGTGACGGTAGTTCCTCGGAGCATCTTCCATTGAAATACTGAGCGAACAAGGATAGCATTCCCACCGAACCCTGTGCTCTAGAGCATGGGTCGCAACCAGCGGCCCGCAAGATTCTCACCGCAACGCGCGTAACGGACGATATCATAGTCAACGGAGTGAAGGGGAGCGGGAAAGAAAGATGGCTTCTAAAAAAAGGAGAATCGTTGACGATACGATAGATGGATTTTTAATGAAGCATGGAAAATTTTGTTTTTTTTATCAAATTTAAAGAAAAACTGTTGTGTTTAATCTATCATAAGAATATTTACGTAGTAAAGGAACATAACTTGAAGCGACATTCAAGCGGTGTCCTGAAGGGGAATCTCAAAAAAACAAAATCATTAACTTCAAATTGTCACTCAAAAATCAGCAGAACACCTTTTAAAGATGTGACAGACGTTAGCGAATCAGCTGTTTGTGCCAGCTACAAAGTAACATAGATAATAGCAAAGCATGGTCACCCATTTACCGACAGTGAACTCTTAAAAGAGTGTGTCTTAGCTATCGCGGAGGAAGTATGCCCGGAACGGAAAAGATGTTTGAAAATGTTAGTCTCTCTGCTGGAACTTCTTCACCCAAATCTAATTGATTTTATTAACTACAATAAATGTTGTAAAACATATACAATAAGCGTTTTATTACAAAACTAAATTTTATAAAACGTTTTTAAACTATAAATTTAGCAATAAGTACTAGATTTTATTTATCTAGACGATGAATTAATAACTTTCAGAGGGATTCGTTTACAAACATCTGAAATTTTAGTAATAGTTTATCAGGTGTTAATTAAAATAAACCCTGCGGAGAGATCAAATTTCCAGGCCTGCTAGGGCGAATTCGACCTATATTTTAGGGTATTGTGTCACCTTGAATGAAAAAAAAAACGAATATCAAAAATGTCACCAGAGACAAAAATTTGATTTACATTTTTTACTCCAAATAATGTCAGGAATCACTTGTTAAAGCCAGTCAAGTAAGTACCTTAATACCCTTTTTGAAGAATAGCGTTTAGGTGTTTGTTTATTATTTAAACAAAAATACAATTTTATTCAGAGATTGATGAAATTTTGCACATTTGACCTTAAAAACAGGAAGACGATTATTGTCTATATGATTCTTCGAAAAACCACCCCCTTTTCCCACTTGGTATGTGAAAGATTACTGTCTACATCGGATTTGAGAAAACTTTGTGCAAAACAGGGGAAATGAATGGCAGGAAATTGAGATGAATAATAACAAATAAAGTATGCAGACCTTGCAAAATATTCCATTGACGGTGTTGGAGACAACTCTCACTAGAAGAGAGGCATCTCTCAAAATGTCTGTGACAACCACCCCGGGAGTGAGACTGTTGACTGTAACGCCTGGAAAAAGTATACATAAAAATATCATTAAATGGGAAGAGGAAGGTGGGGAAGAACCCAACTATTCAGATCTGGTCACCAAACAAGAATCAAGCCATTTCAAGCAACATTTTAATTCTGAATGTTGGTCTTCCACAAAGATATTGAAGTATAAGAGATGTGCTAAGAGATGTGCAGTTTTTACTGGGTGGGACTGCGCTTCCTGGTGTCACCGATATTGTTTATCAATTAACTAATAAACTAAATTAATGTTAACCTCTCCACGAGTAAGGGCGAAACGGTTCAGCGAAGCGAAAAAACGCCCAGAAGAGTATGGGCGAAACGTTTCGTCCGCGGCTATTATTCATTTACCATCATATTTAATGAAACTATTTGACTTGTAGTGGCTTCTATTTACATCTGCGCGTAGTTTGTTGAAGTTTTGGAAGACATACTTACAATACCGACTTCACAGTTTTAGTTTAAAAATTCTTTTTGCATCATTTAGCGGTCATCAGAGGAAGGAAGCACTTTTTTTGTATGGTCATGATTTTTTTCGAAGTTGGTTTTTTTCGTGGATTGAAGTCGATGACGTTTTGTTCGCCAAAACTCACTCGCAGAGAGGTTAAATTAAATGAACGAATTCTTTCCGCATTCAAACTACATTGTTAACCAATACTAATGCACACCTGAAAAAAATCAACTAAATGAACAAATTCTTTTCGTATGCAAACTACTCCGATTAGGTGGTAGTCCGCCGACAGTCGCGCAGACATCATAGCATATCTCTTTTGTATTTCAATATCTTTGGTCTTCCACCAGGGCGATACTGAGAGTATCTTCAACTCTGGAATGTGCCGCAAATATACAATATATATATATATATATATATATTTTTTTTTTTAAATGAACAAATTAATCATTTGCCGACGCTGGGACCTTGGGATTGCGAGTCAAGAGCCTTATCCCTCGACCATTTGTCATCACCAGTTTCTCGCTTGTGCTACAAGTTTCCAAACACCATGTATGATTAATGAGTGACTTGATCTCCAACATACCTTTTCCTTTTAACTTAGAGGCCAAATGATTGGCCATCATGACGTTGCACAGCTTGGAATTGGCGTAGGCTACTATTTCACTCTTGGTGTTGGTGAGGTCCAGATGCTCCAAGTCCAGGTTGGCCATCCGGTGAGTCTCCGAGGAAACATTGATGATGCGGGACGGAGCAGACTTCTGGATGGTCTCTGTAATTGTAACACAACGAGGTTAGCTAATGTTACAATTATTATTAAAGAAGATAACACTAATAATCTAAACGAACATATCGACCCATAATCGGCAGAACAGCGTAAACGACATTTTTGTCAAATTACGATTTTTAGCGAAAACTGTTCAAGCTGCCTAATACATCAATGACAAAAATATTGCAGCTCTATCTTATATGCATGACACTTTTTTTAGTAGTTGTAGCTTTCAGCGTAAGCGACTGTGGTCGGTTATGTCTTACGCTATCTTAAGTTGTCTTACTCTGTCGGTCAAGCAGTTTAGTCGGTTGGCGTCTATCTGGTGACTATTGCAGATGTGTCGGCGGCTGGTAGCATCGGAAACTAAACGAAAATTGTTAAGTTCTTAATTTAATATTTTGTATTGCAAATTATATAATTTTTCCCAACCGTCTGGAGCCAGTGAGAATAATATGGCTTCCCCAATTTTGGTTTGTTGTTAGGCTGAAGGTAGTGGGGAGGGGAAGGGGATGTGGAAAATGTAACTAGCTGTTCAGATCTAGTCACCAAACTCGACTAAAGCCATTTCAAGTAACAAGTCTAACAATACACTATACACCATCGCAAAATTACAAAAAAATATATGATATTACTTTTTTATCCGAATACGGCACAAGAGACCCAACTTTTCCTAACCGTCTGGAGCCAGTGAGACTATGCATCCCCAATTTTAGTATGTTGTGAGGCTGAATGAAGGTAGTGAGGGAAAATGTACCGGGCTATTCAGATCTAGTCACCGTATTTAGCCGTATTTGGTGACTAGATCTGAATAGCCAAGTACATTTTCCATATATCCTTCCCCTCCTCACTACCATCAGCCTCATAACATACTAAAATTGGGGATGCCATAGTCTCACTGGCTCCAGACGGATGGGACCCTGGTGTTGTATTTGGATTAAAAAAGTGACATTATATGATTTTTTTAATATTTTTACTCTGGTGTGTAGTGTATATAATTATTAGACTTATTACTTGAAATGGCTTTGGCCGTATTTGGTGTCGATATTTGAATATCCTGGTACATTTCCCACATCTCCTACCCCTCTACCTTCAGCCTCACAACATACTAAAATTAGGGATTCGGCTCCAGTTGGGAGCAGTTGGGACTCTTGCATTATATTCGGATAAAAAAGTTATTTTATATGATTTTTATGTATTTGTACGCTGGTGTGTAGTGTGTAGGTATTAGACTTATTACTTGAAATTGCTTTAGCCGTGTTTGGTAACTAGATCTGTATATCCAGGTGCATTTTCCATATCTCCTTCCCCTCCCCACTACCTTCAGCCTCATAACATACCAAAATTGGGGAGGCCATGGTCTCACTGGCTCCAGACAGTTGGGAGAAGGTGTGCCTCTGGTGTTGTATTCAGATAAAAATGTTACATAGCGGTTTTTTGCTAAGCCGACTGCACATATAAGTATGTCGTATTTTGTTATTACCGCATACTCTTTCGGAGAGTCGAAATTATTGTTAGTAAAAATATCATTACAACGGATTTTCAATCAAGATGCCTGCAGATACAAGTATATCGACTTTGGTTATACGGCCGTATATCCTCTTTGCATACTTAATTGCAAATCATTGTATTTAGTCAACTTTAAGATCTACTGTCATGGAACCATTTTATTTAGTTATTTATTTACCTATCATGATTGCGTGACAGATATTTCAAAAATAATGATGTAGGTACTCCGAAGAGCGTATGCAACATTTCATAGGGAAAAAATCTATTACGGTCATAAGCAAAACAGCGTTACCGCCACTATCTCAATAACTGAAGGCGTTTATATATTTGTATTATTAGATTTATATAGGCAGCCACCAAAGATTAATAATCCTCATTAACCAAAATCCTTTTTGGAATCAATAAAGAAAGTTAATAAAAAAAACCTTCTCCTGAACAAATCACTGTTTGCCGCTTACGCTGTTCTGCCGATTATGGATGGATATGAAAGAGAACAAGACACAAAAAAATAAAAAGATAACAGTTGCAACTGGGACTCGAACCCAAAACCTCTTCATCTTACCGGGACTAACGCCTTATCCAATTAGGCCTCTTACAAAATCATCATATTTGTCAATCTCATATTTCAAATTTCAGAATTAACAATATTATCTTTGACTAATTTTTTTTCTTCATATTATTGGCAACTACCTTTTTCATTGGAAACAATCATTCTAAGAACTGGTTTGTAACCTCGATAGTGTCTCGGATACGTATATCCGATTTTATTTATATGCAACACCTATTGACGTTCAATTTATATTAAAACAATTCTCTTTTTATAACTTTTGAAGGTTATTCCCATCAATGTAATATATCATTGAAGAAGAAGAAGAAGGTAACACAATTAGTGAGCGCAAATCGCTGTTTTTTCCGCCTGAAAAGTAGATAAAATCTAGACTACTGTCCAGATATACCAAGATATTAGTGTACAAAACACTTATTAGACCAGTGCTCACCTACGCAGCTGAGACGTGGGTACTAACTAAGAGGAATGAACGAGCACTGGACGTTTTTGAAAGGAAAATTTTGAGGCGTATCTTCGGACCGGTTCTAGAAAATGGATTTTGGCGCAGACGTTACAACAATAAGCTCTATACTCTGTTTGGAGCTAAATGTCACAAAATTTATAAAACTGGGAAGACTTCGGTGGCTGGGTCATGTGGAGAGAATGACCGAGCATCAAGCACCAACTTTCTGAACTCAAAACCGATAGGGCGAAGGCTCCTGGGAAGGCCAAGATTAAGATGGAGCGACAATGTTCTCAAAGATATATCTACCTTGGAGCTTCTAAACCGGAGAGAGCTGGCACAAAACCGATATGAGTGGAAGAAGACTCTTGAGGAGGCTAAGACCCACCAGGGGTTGTAGAGTCAAGAGTGATGATCATATGTTATGTAACATTTTTTTATTTCAATAAAAGAATTTTGTCCAAAGAAATGCCACTATCTCAATGACAATTTTTTTTTCAAACTTTCTTCAGGCAGAAAGTATGAAGCGAATACGAAATTCCAAATAAACATGACAATTTCATATTTGAAATAAGAATCTTTACTGAAACATTAAAACAGCCACCATGTTGAATCGGAAACAGAATGTACAAAGAAATTTACAGACAGACTAAATGCAAAACGGTCGGGTTTAAACAGGAGTTCGATACTCTCAGCATTGTAAATTGGGTAAATGGAACTACGTATTGTAACATAAATAAATAATATTTACCCAGCAATAAGTTGGTAAAGAGGAAAGGTCCGAAGTGGTTGGCCTGCATGAGATTATCCAGGTTGTCAGAGGTCTTGGTGAAACTGCCGGAAGCTTGCCCCGCATTGTTCAGGAGAATGTGGATGTTGTCTTCTTCAGCTAGTATTTCCTTGGCACACTTCCTGACGCTGGCCAGGGAGCAGAAGTCAATTCCTTTCACCTGTCAAAGATATTCATTTTTACTTAATAAATCTTTAAAGATAAAAATCTGCCATCTCGAAAAGTTAGCCACAGTTGTCTTTGTACTTTAATGATTTATGGTGAAGAGCCTATATTACAGCATCCGACTAGGGTTGCTAAAAGTGGCTAAGGTCTCGTCACATCCAGTGGCGGCTGGTGCTCTCAAAAATGGGTTGGTACTAAAAATCTATGTGTATGAGGTTTGTTAAAAAAAATAATGGGAATTTTTAAATTTCGCAGGTTTGGAGAGTCCGATTGTCAATTTTTTTTTCTTTATTTTGGTATACATGCCCCTGAAGTATGATAAAATTGTCAGCTGTATTCATTTTATTTCGTTTGTCTGTGGCAGCCGCTAAGGTTAGATGTGTTTTTATGAGCTTGGCGATTTTTTTTTAATGGATCAAAGAATTTATCAAATTTTGTGTAAAAAATAAAGTGTGTGAAATGTTAACAAAGGCCTATGGTGAGTCTGCTATCAGTAAAACAAGGGTTTACGAGTGGTATAAGCATTTCCAAGATGGCCGTGAAGACGTTGAAGCTGATGAATGCCCCGGACGCAACGATCGCTAAATCACATTCAGAGAAGTCACTGATGATGTTGGCATATCGATTGGCTCATGCCATGAAATTTTTTCGAATGTTTTAGGTACAAAACGCGTGGCAGAAAAATTTGTTCCAAAATTATTGAATTTTGAAAAAAAAAAACTCGGCGAATGGGAGTTGCTCAGGAGTCACTAAATGAAGTCAACGACGGTGCAGAATATTGAAACGTTTTATAACAGGTGACGAAACATGGGTTTACGGATATGACATTGAAACATTCTGGATGAGTCAAGGCATTCTGGATCGCCAAGATTGAAAAAGGCATGCATCGCTAAATGAACTAAAGGCTATCCTAAAAATCGAGTTTGAGAATTGTTTCTAGGATTGGAAGAAGCGCTGGCACAAGTGTATAATATCCAATGGGGACTCCTTGGAAGGCGACAACATTAATGTAGACGAATAAATAAATATTTTTTTCAAAAAATGAAATGTTACATTTTGAAGAAACCTACTTTAATAAAAATAAATTTAATTATGAAACAATCAAACAAGCGCCCTTAAGGTGATTTTTCACAAAAACAAATTATCCAATTATTATTAATCCTAACTATTTGTAGATTAGGGAACGTACCCATACTACGTGACCAACTTTTTGCAATGATGAATAAGGAGTTTTTCAATGCTTAGCACTGACAATGCATTGAGCCAATGAGCCTATCTTGACTAATTGTATTTATTAACCTATTTAAGTCAAGCGTCATGTGTACATGCCAACCGATCCGACGTGTCTAAAAGACGATCGTCATCTATACGCGACGCAGCGTTAAACCGAATTTTGTACCTTAATATCTCGGTAAATTCATATTCGATTGAGATGAAAATCGTACAAATACTATGTCCGTATATTCGTCTTCGCGATATCTGTCATAATTTATCAGCTATGCATACGTTAAATTCTTATAATAACCAAATATGCAAACAATATAAATATTCCTAAAATTGCACAACTAATTTAAACTGTCGCACGCTTTATGAGAACCTACAGCGCATGTGCGTAGGAATGTTGGATTACGGCACCGACTCATGTTTGAACTCGGTGATTGTAACCAAATGTCAATATCGGAGCAATAAATCTGTCATCTGCGCACATTCCTTCTTCGTTAAGATGCGGCTCAGATCACGTGACCTATAACGCCTGTCACTGAAGTCAGTATTGTATGGGATATTATATTACATTATTAATTATCATAATTGTTTAGATTGTGATAAAAAAATATGTTTGAGGCACATTTGTAATATAATATAATACTGTGGTAAAAATTTTATCAAACAAACAATTATCAAACAAACAATATATAATATAATCTGTTTACTGGTGAGCGATGAATCACCTTAATGCAGTAAAGATTGACTTAAATTTATTAATTTATTTAAAATATCTATACCTTCCCATAAATCCAGTTAACCTTCATTATACTTTTTGCACCCGTATTCTCGAATTGTAATATTATGTAAAAACTTCCTACTTCTTCTGGCGCTAATCTTAATTGTAAATATGTGTGTTAATAAGTCACCAGTTTTAGGTTAGAATCTATATGTCTTAGTCATAAGTCACTAGCTATAAGTCTTAGATGTAAGTCACTAGTTATAATTGTAAATCTTAGTTGTAAGCCAGTAATATAAGTAGCTATAAGTCTTAGATGTAAGTCACTAGTTGTAATTGTAAATCTTAGTTTTAAGCCAGTAATACTAATTCTTTTATATATTATTTGTACAGCGCCCTTGAGATGATTTTCCACGAAAACGGCGCTATATAAATTAGCCAATTATTAATTAATTATTAATATGTATAGATAATCCCAAGATCGCCAATATCATTAATTATATATAAAGAAGACCATTATCATCTCTCTAAAAGTATCCATCACCTGATAAACAATCTGAAATCAATACCAACGTGTATTGAGAACTAATTATAATAATTGATAACCTCCGTGGCTGAGCGGTTAAGACCTTCGACTTTATTCAGAGGTCACAGGTTCAAATCCGGCAAGCCCAAATAAATTAAATTAAACAAAGCATGGTGTATTTGCGACTCACTGTGGCGTTAGATACTTTCTTTGAAAGACTACCATTCAGAATTGACACATTGCTAGCAATGATATTAACCTCCGCGGTTGAGGGGTAAGGCTCTTGACTCGCAATCCGAAGGTCGCAGGATCGAATCTCTGCGTGCGCAACTAAATTTATTGGATTAATTTGTCTTACTTCACAATTAATTCATTTAAAATAATATATAGTATATTTGCGGCACGTTCCAGAGTAGAAGATACTCTCGGTATCACCCTGATGGAAGACCAACAATCAGAATTGAATCATTACTTGAAATGGCTTTAGCTGTGTTTGTTGACTAGATCTGAATAGCCAGGTACTTCCCACCTTCCTCTTCCCCATCTCCTTTCCCTCCCCACTACCTTCAGCCTCACAACGTACCCCAATTGAGGATGCCGTCCTACAGGATGTCCAGACGGGAGCAGCTGGGACTCTTGCGAGGTGTTCCCCTAACCCGAACGGCAGGTAGTACCGAACAAATACGAAACCTATAACAAATAAGCGAACGAAAACGGTCGTTTTTCGTGGCAAAGAAAGTATTTTTACAATTTTAGTGCTTAAAACTTGTATTAACGGTTAAAGGTTATATGTTAAAGTTAACATATTTATAAACCAACCAATTTATGTTGTTACATATGTTAAAGGTTATTCTTATGTTAATTTTGTTCTGTGAGTCCCTAGGACCGAACAGTGTTTTTTCCCCTATGACCGAACAATTATTTTAATTTTATTTTAAATAATATTAAAGGTTCCATTTTATTATTTCAGATAATCTTATATCTTAAATAACGGAGGGCGAAAAAAGGTGGCTGGCAAAAAATTGCAATTAAAAAAATAACTATGAAAAAGACGTCCTTAAGAGAAACTGTTTCAAGATACTGTATTCCCACTACTACTTTATATGATAAACTGAAACTTATAAGAGAAGGAAAAGAAGTAGAATTAAAACCTATCTTAGGCTATCTCGAAAACCTTTTCATCGGAATATGAGAATGTCTTAGAAACACACATCAAAGACTTAACTGATAGATGCTGCAATTGACAAGAAAGGAATTTTTAAAACTAGCATTTGATCTAGCTGTACACCTCAAAATACCTCGTCATTTTAATGTGCAAAAAAATACAGAAGCTGCAAAGAAAAGAGTTCAAACAAGGAAACGCAAGTCTGAGAAAAGCCAGATCCTAACCTCTTCTCCATATAAATTGGCTATGGAAATTAAAGAAAACGAGAAGAAGACGAAAGAAGAAAAAAAATACTTTGTGGTACATTTAAGAAGACAGATAGAAAAGAGAAGATAAAAAAGAATAAAACCTTGTCATTACAAGAAAACCGTCAAAGACGTAACCAATCGAGAAATAAAGTACGGAGTGCCTCAGGGTAGTGTCTTGGGCCCTTTTTTTTTCTTATCTATATTAATGGTCTCACTAATATTAAAATTCCAACAATCTCCTATAATGTGATCTGCTACGCAGATGATACTGTACTTCTTTTTAAAGAGTGTAGTGTCCGAGCTACCTTATCTCCACGGGAGGGGACCGGTTGCCGGAGATGGCCGAACGTAGCCGAAGGTTCCCGATCCCACCCATAGAGTGGAGGGGCAGGCGAGAGGCGCCGGCGGTAACGGCCCCCCGCGCTTCATTCCATCGTTTAGCTTATCAGAGTAAACACTGTACATCTTTCTCAACTTGACTTATAATAAATAATTCCTCGTATAAACGAAAATGAGCTTAGCAAAGATTAGCATTTGTTTTCACTTTGAATTTGTATTCTGTTGATTGTTTGTTGATTTATTAACATGTCCATGATTGTTGTGTACCCAATAATGTGTAATAAATAAATACAAATCCATTCGTTTTTTAACTCTTCTGCAGCCAACCGGAGCCGAAGGTAGACACCAAAATTACTATCCATCTTATATCTACTTAAATACATTAAATATATTTTTCGTATTTTAAATAAAAAAGGATCTCCATGGTTTAAATGCCCATAAAAAAAAATTCATGGGGTCAGCGGCCGACCCACTTGGATACGGACGTTATGTTCGGCATCTTGTCCTGTTGAGAGTTAATGTCCCCCAAGCTTAGGTGTTTGGCACTGCGGGACTTCCACCTACACATAAAAAAATAATTTAAAAAGTCATTTTGGTGACCAGATCTGAATAACTAGGCACTTCCCAACCATCCTCTTTGCCTTTTCATTCCTCTCCCTACTACCTTCAGCCTCAAAACATACCGAAATTGCCTTAGTCCCTCTGACTCGGAGCAGTTGTGATTCGAGTGCGGCAATCAACGTACGTACCGTTATATCTGAGTTTCCAGTCTGGCTGGTGATCATTCTCCGGGCGATGTGCGCTTTCTTCAAGTCCCGGCAAACCATCACCAGCCTACCTCCTCTCCTTGCTAGTTCCTTCGCTGTCTCCAATCCAATACCTGCGTTCATTAATAATAATTAAAAAATTTAAAAAACATCATATTTTAATTACCCTTTCCAGGAGTTTGCGAATCTAGTGTGCCTCACTGTTGAATTTGGTAGCCACCCCTGAACCGGAGCCTCAAAAAAAAAAGTTAAAAAACCCTCGACTCTGTGTAGAAACTAACGGAAGATGTTATACCGAATCCTGTACTAGACTGTGAATTCATCACACTAGATCGTATAAAAATGACATAAAAAATTCCAAGTTATAAAACCACATGCGGACAAAGAAACTACACTTACTTTGCAACAAAACTCCACAAAATCCTTCCCCAAGACATAAAACTGATAAAAATTTATGAGGACAAATCAAGAATAAAAATATGGCTGAAAGAGGTCAAGAAAACCCCCCAAAAGACACTAAAAGCAAAATAGAAGATAGATAAACAATAATTAAATAATCAGCGCAGGAAGAATAAGAAATACAATATCTATACTTAAATTCACTTTTATATTTTGTATAAAATTATTTTATATAGTCACTAAAATAAAAATAATAAAATTAATGTGACTTTTTATATTGTTTGATATCTTTATTACATCAATTCACATGCGGCCGCATGCCTGATCTACACAGCGTTAGAAAGAAAAAAACACCATGCTTTACATTCTAATCTGAAAGTTAACCACAGAGAAATTAAAATGTATACTTCTTCGAAACCAAAGTTTCAGACTGCAATTAGAAAAAAAATTATGAAACTTTTTGAATTTTATATTAATAATTTTTAGATGAAATGCAAAAAAAATGAGATGATAATACAGTTTATTATACATTTCTGTTATAAAAAATGTGAATATAAATTTTTTTTTTTTCATCGACAGTAATAATTTTTGTTAGAAAAATGTAAGGTTGGTCATTTTTAAAACTTTTTTTATATTTGCGTTAACTCTTAGCGGAACTTTTTACTTTTTGTTTAATTCAAAATTTTTAATTGAATGAAAAAAATGGCGGAAAAATTATGTTTTTCAAACTTTGAAGTTTTTGGCAGCGGCAAATAGTTGGCAGAATTAGTTACTTCAATATACATATATGTTATTTTCAAAAGCTCGCTGCTACTCAAGGAAACAATTATTTTGTATGTGTGCTCACCAGGATACCACAATAGGCCACTTGCATCACATTTTTTTTTTTAAAATTCCGGTTTAGGCAAATATTCTAAGACATTCTGTATTTTTTGATTTTTTTTAATCGTATTTTTGAAACCCTGACGATTTTTTGAAAATTTAAATCTGAAAAATCAGACCATTTTTTATAAACCGGAAAGACAGGACATAATTTTATAGGTGCGAAAAAACGATAATTACATAGCCGAAAATCATTTTTAAAAAAAATTACATTTTCCACATGAATAACACAGGAGAATAACGAGGCATACCAAAAATATAAAATCTCATAAATATTTTTTTCCTTGATCCATCTTATTGTTCATAAATCATTATAATGTTCAACGTCTATATTACTAAATCAAATGTAATATACTTGTACTTGTAAATTATAATAATAATAAAATTTAGGCGTATTAGATTTGTCAAAGAATTTATATATAAAAATGCAAAAATCGGTAATTTTAAATACATGTAGGATTACAAAAGATTTTTTAAATATTTATATTGAGGGATCAGTAGGATTTATAGGTTCAATTAGGAATTCCACAGAGCCGAACCCTCTGATATGAAAATATCTGGAGTCGGTGAATTATTTTCCCATCTGGTCTCTGGTAGGTTGACATGTTGTTCTTGTATTGTTTTGTAATTATAATACATATAGTGCAATTGCATAACGTGGATTGACCAGATGATCATTTGGGAAGTGTGTGAAAGGGTTTAGTTTTTCCTGTGGGGAAAATTAAACCCGGACATTTAAATCTGGTGCATAAATTGAAATATTATAAAAATTGATTTTGTTAAAATCCGCACCATTATCATTATACCTCTAAAACACGTACGGACAACGTAAATTGTACGGGGTTCTCGTCATAATATCTGTCAAAAAATCAAACCAAATGATACGTTCGCAGAGAACAAACAATAAATCTAGTGAACGTTAAATGTCAAATTCAAAAATTCGCCTAAAATCAAAGTGATGCCATATAAAAAAAATAAATCAGTGTGGAATTTTATAAAAATAATAGGAACATTTTCGGCGACGGGACATTTTCATGTAGTGATGTCACAAGCCCAAATAATGGATTTATTTATTTAAAACTAAAAAAACTGCATTTCTAAAATTTTTTACTAACATTTTCGTAATCTTAGTAAAAAAAACTATCCACACGATTTTTTCCAAGTCGTTATGAAGTCCATGCAAGTGGCCTATTCCGAAAAGGTTTAAAAACAATTTTATATTTAAAAAATTATGTTTATTTGTAATTAGAAAATTTGAAAGCGTATTTCATCAATCTTCAATAACAGTTTTTAGTTTTCGGATACTTTAGAATATAGTCCATTTATTTGGATATTATATATTACCTTATTTTTAATGACCTTCCGACAGAACACGCTCAAGGCCTGAGGGGTTAATTAATTTGCGTGTTAAGAGGAAACCGGGCGGCATTTTGTCTGTACAAACACATTCCTCATTTTCCTCACTAGATTTTGACACTACCGCAAATATTTTTTTAAATTAAAAATATTACTTCTATACTTGTACTACTATACTATATATGCTCTGTATTTAAGTTAAGAAAGCGAAATATTATATTTCTTTTAACTTAATAATAATAAAAAAAAAAAATTAAAAATATAATATAGATACTGACCACTAATGTGCAAAGACTAATGCGTAGGCGCGGGGTAGAAATCTCAAAGTGGGAAGCCAAAAGCAAGGCAATTGCACTGGTCTCGATTTCTAGTAGTTTAGTACTAAACTGTCACTCGTTCAGTAAGGTCATCTTACCAGTAGGAAAATTGAATTTTAACTTTTTCCAGGCGATCGTAACAACAGTTGATACGGCAAAAGCCATGCCTCACACGCACCCGTATCAGCCCTTGTTACGCTAACTTCGACTGCCGATATCACAGCGCTCCTATGTCGCAGTTTTTTTCCCGCTCGCTAGGACATTCGTGTAACTATCACGATGCTGACATCTTCAGGCATATTTCGAAACTAAAATTGTATTTCGTAAAAAACATCAATAATCAAGTGAATGTGTCCTCGTGCCTTTGAGTGCCATAGTTCACATTTTAGTCAACAGATGGGGCTAGTAGTAATTCGCAGTTTGCGCATGCGATTCCGATTGACCATATTGGACAAGCGTCGATAACATTTATTGTCGAGATCGCGCGTATTCTAAACGTTTGTTTGTGTTGTGAAACTGTGATTTTGACTTTACATAAAAATTTTATTAATTTAAGTGTCATCAGAAGTTTTAGAACTTGTTTATACGAATTTATAATAATAAGTGATTGAGGTACCACTTGTGTCTATCAATGCAGTGTCCTGAGTACAAGCTCGCGGATAAATGGCGCCGCCTGTAAGATAACATGGGTATATTTTTGTATGGAATTTAATGTTTTTATAAACATCTAGGAGTGTTTACAGACAACGATTTGGTTTCAAATTGTAGATAATAATCTCATCTGTTTATATAGTATGATAAATCATGCCATAATATGCTGTAATTTGACATAAAATTGGATGGATAGGTATTTAAAAACATGTACCGCGTATAGGTATTGAAAAAACGGAGTAGTTCAACGCGGGGAAAGGGTTAAAAAGTGCCAAAATGCCCTCCTGTGTGATGAGAAAATGTTTCCATTACACGGCGAACAGTAATAAAAGTGAAGAAATAACATCTCATTTATATGTACACACAAATAACTTATTATTATCGATTATTATAAGCAATACAATTAACTTTCATATTCCCCGTCCGACAATTTTATTCTGTCATTAGAGAAAAAACACACATTCTTTGATTGTCTTATTGTACGGCCACACTGAGGCCAACTTCCAACTTCAAACTTTCGGACGATTGTGTAGAAGGGTGGATGAGTTGGAAGTTCGAGTTGGAGTTTGGCTTCGATGTGGAAGTAGCATATCTTTTTAATTAACCCTAGATAACTAATCGCTCGAGGCGAAGACGTGCTACTCGGCGAAATTCGAAATCACCTACTTCCCCCCGCTCCCCGACCTTGACTCTTTCATTACCTTCCTTATTTGAGTAAGCAGTGCAGCACATGACGCGATTGCGGCCACACGCATACTAGGACGTGCCCTATGACCATTTCGTCGTCTGCTGGACGAAAGTTTAGTTATAACAATTTTATTTTTTAAGGTACGTACGTATGGATAAGGGTCATGATTGAGGATATTCTTGGCGAATCTTCTACAATAGAAGCTCCGGTTCCATCTACGTCAAACGTGCGTAAAATTTGCTACCTGTGTCCATTCAAGGCCCGGAGGATGACCAAACACCGTTGCACTGTAGAAAGGCTATTTGTGATCCACATAATGTTGACATGTGTGGTCACTGTGTAGACTGATATTTTGATATTAATTTGTTCATTATAAACCTTACTTTTGTGCGGTGTAACAAGTTCCTATCTTAATTAAATATTTTTGATTTATTTCTAGTGTTTTATTGCATAGTCCACTCGACGAAAGTGTAGTTACAACGAAACAATGAAAACAGTTTACTTATTTAGGGTTAAGAAATTACTGAAAAACCGCAGAAAACAAAAGAGTGTTGCTTACTTGCCACATTATTTTGCGAGTATGTGAGACCATGGCGAGTCTATTTATATAACGTCATTGCTGGTGTGTCGGTACGTTTTGTATTTTTTTTAAAGTTACTTATAGGAGTTAGGGCCCTCCAAAAATCGATAAAATTACCTGGCATCAACGCCATCCAGCAAACGTTCACTATAAAAACTAGACAATGTATTTTTTAAAAAGCAAAACATTTAGGCATACGAGTATTTTCTTCTATTACAATTAGCAAAAAAAATCGCTAAATTTATACAAAGCCGGGACCAGCTCATTTTGGACAAAAAAAATTAAATATATACCCCAGTAGATAGGTAATAATTAGATGTAATTAATTCCGTGAGCAGAAATTGAAAATAATGTATATTATCGTCAATTTCTTAAATTAAAAAATATGAAAATGTCATTTTTCAATGACCTCCATGTTGTTATTTTTATTTTAAAAAACAGCCTACGTTTTTAAATGGTTTGTCTGGCAAAGCAGGGTTTGTCTAGCGGGCTTGTGAATATTATCTTTATTTTAAAAAACAGCCTACGTTTTTAAATGGTTTGTCTGGCTACGCAGGGTTTGTCTAGCGGGCTTGTGTGACAGATCGGCCGCGCCATGTCAGTTTGCGAAGACGTGAAGTGAATTTTGATTTTACGCAATTGAAATTTAAAATGCATCATTTTCCGCCTCCCCCGATGCAAAAAGTTTCCGAAATACGTAATTCTAACAATTATTCAACTTCTGCAAAGTGTTTTTTTCGTGAAAAAGTGCATATTACCGCTGTAATTTGCACTTTGAAAAATAGCATTTTCGTATTTTTAAATTTAAGGAATTAACGATAATATACATTTTTTTCAATTTCCGCTCACGGAACTAATTAGATCTAATTATGGTAATTATCGGTTCGGACTGGCCACGCTTATTACGAATAATTTTTAGAAAAAAACTTTAGATTCGCCTTAATTACTATAAAAGGAAGCTTTTTGGATTTGGGGCGGCGGAAAATAATGCATTTTAATTTTCAATTGCATAAAACCAAAATTCTCTTCGCGATCCGACACAGCGAAAATCCGCGGCCGTACCTGTCACTGTGATGTTGGTATCCTTTATAAATTAACAAGAGCTAATACAACTGTAGCCGACTTCGCGGGATACCTACATGAAATACCGCGAATCACAAACCATGTTACACAAACCTAGCGTAGCCGCTAAACCACCTGAAAACTGGGATGTTTTTCTTGCCTTGACGCGAGAAGGCGTTATAAAGGGGCACTTTCTTTTGTATCACAAACCATGTTACACAAACAAGCCCGCTAGACAAATTTCATAATTACGCGCCTTATCCCACGAAGTCGGCTACAGTCGTATTAGCTCTTGTTAATTTATCAAGGATACCAACATCACAGTGACAGGTACGGCCGCGGATTCTCGCTGTGTCGGTCGCGAAGCGAATTTTGGTTTTATGCAATTGAAAATTAAAATGCATTATTTTCCGCCGCCCCAAAGCCAAAAAGTTTCCTTTTATAGTAATTAAGGCGAATCTAAAGTTTTTTTCAAAAAATTATTCGTAATAAGCGTGGCCAGTCCGAACCGATATTTACCCAAAATTAATAAAAAATCGAACCAGATTTGGGCTAAAGTTCGGTGTTTGGGCTAAATTCCTAAAAAATAAAACTAGTTATTTTTATACTAATTTGGGGTCGGGGAATCCGAATCTGAAAGAATTAGGCGGCGGCAAGCAATATTAACTGAATTACACGACTTTAAAAAATTTTATACACATACAGGAAAATAGCCATTCTGGAAGCATTTTGATTCCTAGAAAATCAAACTAGTTATTTTTATACTAACTATGAGCCGGGGAATCCGAATCTGAAAGAATTAGGCGGCGGCAAGCAATATTAACTGAATTAAACGACTTTAAAATTTTCTATACACAAACACATGAAAATAATCATTTCGGAAGTATTTTGACACACGTAGTACAAAGATCATAGAAAAACAAGATAACATAGATGTTTTTAACACACAAAATTAAGTGTTGCCATTAAGCAGTAATATTAATAACGTAAAATAACATGTTTATATTTTAAGTACTTATTTTTTATAAATTTTACTCATTTTTGTATCACAAACCATGTTACATAAACCCGGCGTAGCTGCTAAACTACTTGAAAACAGGGATGTTTTTTTGCCGTGACGCGAGCAGGCGGTATAAAGGGGCACAAACCATGTTACACAAACCTAGCGTAGCCGTTAAACTACTCGAAAACAGGGATGTTTTTTTGCCGTAACGCGAGCAGGCGGTATAAAGGGGCACAAACCATGTTACACAAACCTAGCGTAGCCGCTAAACTACTCGAAAACAGGGACGTTTTTTTGCCGTGACGCGAGCAGGCGATATAAAGGGGCACAAACCATGTTACACAAACCTAGCGTAGCCGCTAAACTACTTTAAAACAGGGATGTTTTTTTGCCGTGACGCGAGCAGGCGGTATAAAGGGTCACAAACCATATTACACAAACCTAGCGTTAGGTTAGGTTAGGTTAGGTCAGGGACGCGAGCAGGCGGTATAAAGGGGCTGGAGTTTTACCGCTTAGCTGGACTATTATATGATCCGCATATCCGACAGGAACCCTTCGAGACAAGCGAGTTTGACAAGGATACGACGGACGAAGAAGACTTGGTCGATTTATAAGGTATGTTTTTCTGCTGTTATCTATTTTCATATTGATATAGGGATAAATATTTTTGAGAGCTGGTAACACTGCCGGCACATGTTTTTGTATATTTCTTGTTTTTCTATGATCTTTGTACTACGTGTGTCAAAATACTTCCGAAATGATTATTTTCATGTGTGTGTGTATAGAAAATTTTAAAGTCGTGTAATTCAGTTAATATTGCTTGCCGCCGCCTAATTCTTTCAGATTCGGATTCCCCGGCCCATAGTTAGTGTAAAAATAACTAGTTTGATTTTCTAGGAATCAAAATGCTTCCAAAATGGCTATTTTCCTGTATGTGTATAAATTTTTTTAAAGTCCTGTAATTCAGTTAATATTGCTTGCCGCCGCCTAATTCTTTCAGATTCGGATTCCCCGACCCCAAATTAGTATAAAAATAACTAGTTTTATTTTTTAGGAATTTAGCCCAAACACCGAATTTATTCCCAGATTTGGAGGAGAAAAATAGAGAATGCAAAACCTCGATTTTGATGACTTTATTTAGGTATTATCGGCCTGAGGTGTAGTTGTCCCTTTCTCTCGTATTCGGGGGAGTAAGAATGACAGTGACAGCAACAGTTAGTAAAATACCTATAGTTACTTGTCCCTTGTACTGTATATTTACCGGATGGTTTATTACAATAAGATTACGTACCTGAATTGGCGCCCGTGATGACCACGGTTCTCCCTTCGAGCCTTGCCTCGCTACGGCAATGACCAGTGGTGGCTTTCAACCAAAACTTTATTAGTAATAATATTCCGCCGACACTCCAAACTATGCGCGAATTAAAAAACCTTTGGACCGGCGACATTGTTGGTAATTTTATGCTCTTCTTTAGGTTATCAGAGGAAGCCATTGCAGATTTAATAACATCAAATTACCGATAGCCCAGGGTGTTACATACGTGGCTTATCATATTATTTTAACCATATCTCACTCTGTCTCGTTATCTGATTTCAAATAATCATGTTTACACTATTCTTGACAGTTGCCTGACGTATCATCCATAGATATAACAGTTTTTTTCTATCACCGTTATCAAATCTGCAGAAAAATAAATGGAATGGTAAGACGGCTGCCACACACAGCTCTAAAAGATAAAATATCATTGCACGCCCAATAACGCTCTATATACAATCCATAAAAAAAACAATCCCATCAGGTCTGTCACACCCATGGAACTAAGATTGAAGGTAAGCGGCAATACTTTCGGAATATTACGGGGATAAGCGAAAAACCTATGTAGCTCTGCAAACTTGAAGCCGTCTAGTGGGAGGGTATAGAAACGGGGAATGTGGCTAGCGTGCAGGGGGAAGGCGGCGCTATGGATATAAGGGCCGAATTGTGAATGGGAATCATTATTATTTTTATATTTTTTAAACTTTCGTTAATTTTTTATCACATTTTGGACGTAAAATATAATAGCCCAATTGAAAAATAAGTAATGAAATGAGGAAAGGGGAGTAACAAGGAGACTGGAGACTTATGTGTTGTTTAATTTTTATTGTTCCCTATACAAGTTATTTTAAGTTACCTTTATCTACTAGGACGTAACTCATTTTTTGCGAAATCAATATTATGATTGATTTGTGAAGCGCTTGTCGAAATACATCGGCTTGTCTTTTCACTTGACAAGTAAGTGCAAGTGGGTAAAAAAACTAGTGTTATGAACTCGCTGTAAGCTGTAACTCAAGGCGCCATTCCTTGGTGCTATCATTGCTAAACTCATTAGTTTGAAATAGATTTTAATTTATCATATAAATAGTAAGTATTGTTTTGCAGTGAAAAACTTGACTTGAAAAAAAAAATTGACTTGCAGTGAAAAATTTTGTGCATTCTATTCTGATGTAAGCTGGTGCTTGAGTTTTAAGAAAGGAGTGCTCGATATTAATCTAATAAAAGAACTGTATTTACAGTTTTACAATGATAACAAAAAAATAAGTGATAGGAACAAACACTGTTTGACTTATTTGCGTGGGCAAATAAATTTTATTTGATTAATTTGTGTTATTTCACAGTTAATTTATTTTAAAATAATGTACATATTATATTATTAATTTATAACCAACGCCATATGTTAAATTAAATCCACACCGCCCATTTGCCAGCCCGTTGCCCGCTGCCCGCTGCCGCTTAACCAGATATATTATATATTTCAATCAATTTACACAAAACCTTGACAAATTATATACCTAAACCTTCCTCGTGAATCACTCTATCTATTGGTGAAAACCGCATGAAAATCCGTTTGGGTAATTTTTGAGTTTATCGCGAACAGACAGACAGATAGACGCGGCGAATGACTTTGTTTTATAATATGTAGAGATATACCATATATATCACAAGAATCCCAACTGCTTCCATCTGTAGCATGTACGTTGTGAGGCTGAAGGTAAATGGTGAGGGGAAATAAATGGTGGAGAGAAATCTGGAGAAGTACTCGGCTATTCAGATCTAGTCAACAAACACGGCTAAATCAATTTCAAGCAACATTTCAATTCTGAATGGTGGTCTTACCTACGCCAGAGCGATACTGAGAATGTCTTCCACCTGGAACCTGGAACGTGCCGGAAATATATCTTATAATGTTTTTAATTATAAAATGTTGAAAACACAGATCAAACGAATAAAATTTATTTCGGGATTTGAACCCGCGACCTCCGGATTTCTAGTCAAGAGCTGTACCCCTCGACCACGAGGGCATGTCAATGTGACTTTTACATAACAATACAGTGATTATAAACTTTGTATTAACATTGTAAACATATAAAAGGAGTGGTAAATTAGTAGGAAAAAAATCTAAAAATAACAGTGCAAAAAAGACAAATTATTTTTTTTTTTTAAATGAATATGCTAAATGATAAAAAACATATACCTATGACACGTGTGAATCACAACTTTATATTTGTGCGTTAAGATTAATAAAAACATAGAAGTTTTTTGGTAATTTTTAATTATTATAATTTAAGTTGACTGATTCGGCCCATTGGCAGTCGAGTTCACGTGATGACATCGGGCTCATGGCGATGGCGGTTCAAATGAACACGCCGAAAATTATAAAATGTATATTTAAGCTATGTTTAAACACTTACATGTGAAAGGTAAGATCGTCTTTCTTCAAGGTCTTCATAGAACTACTTTTACACAATTTTACGGCACAGTGGACCATTTTTCTATGTTTTATGAACGTTTTTCTGGGAGCTCTATGCGCGACCGAGGTGTAAAAGCCAATGTCAGCCATCTAAAAACCGTTCGGTAAAATTTTTGAAAAGGCATGCTTTGGGCAGGTGGGCACACTTTACATGCCGTCTCTCTAGTATCCATACTCTTAGGTCACACCCATAAATAAACCAATCCAATGCGCAGATCAACCACAGACAATACAGATCTTACGGCGTAACCGCTTCTGAGGCGATATGAGAAAAGTTATTGCATATCGCCCGCTCCGCCGGAAACAGGAAAGGGGGTCATTTTAATTACGGAGCTGCCTGCCGGAGTCAGATTGACAGATTCAGTACAAAGAAATGGCGTTTCGTGGCAGCCCTGTAATTCATTTGACCCCCTCTCCTACCACAGAAAGAAATATTTGATAGCATCGTGTAACGGTAAAACACATAAGAGCTCGCGGTTCAACAGTTAGTAAAATACCCATAGTTACATGTCCCTTGTACCAAGGGCGTATCCAGGATTTTTTTCTAGGGGGGGCACAAGGGGCGGACGGGAAAAAATCAACAATACTGTTAGGATTTTTTTCTGGGGGGGGCGGGGGGGGGGGACAATGGGCGGACGGGTAAAAAAATCAACAATTACTGTTAGAAATAAACTTGAAGTATCATACTTCAAGTTTATTTCTACAAGTTCAAGTATGTATAGAAGGTTTATGAAAGTGTCAAAACAATAGAAAAATTAAATGTTTAATAAAAACAATTTTTGCTTCTAAGTATGTACTGTGATGGAACCGCCCTTGCCTTGTACTGTATATTTACAGTACAAGGGTTATCTGCTCGCGGTTTACAGCTGTATCTATACACAGCTTTATGCTCTCGACACAATCCCATCCAGACCTGTCACACCCATAAATAAACCATCCCTAAGCAGTTTATGCGCAGATCAACCACAGACAATACAGATCTTACGGCGTAACCGCTCCTGAGGTGATATGCGAAAAGTTATGCGACCCGCGCTCCGCTAAAAACAGGAAAGGGGGTCATTTTAATTACGGAGCTGCCTAAACGGGTGATTGACAGATTCAGTACAAAGAAATGGCATTTCATGGCAGCTCTGTAATTCATCTGACCCCCTCTTCTACCATAGGAAGAAATATTTGATAGCGTCGTACGACGGTACAACACATAAGCGCTCGCGTTTCAACAGATATCTGCTGGCGCTTTTATTTTTGCGTGTGGCTGATGCTTATTGGGCAACTCGAGACATTTAAATTTAAAGCATCAAAATAATCTACGTTTATATTGAATTATGCTACGGACACACATGCTCGTTAGATGCCAAAGAGCCGCTACTAATGAACAATTGCTTCCTAGAAGCATGTATGTCAGTGAGGTTGCTAGTATTGAGTATGCTCATTTGAAGCCAAATGAGCAAGCTCGCAAACCAACAGCTGTGATCTGTGAGCATGCTCATTGGATTATCGGGTGGAAAGGGAAGCCTCTAAACATATGTGAGACTAGCTTATGAGCATGCTCATTTCGATCCTATCTCAGTTCGCGTCTGTGCATTCTTTGCAAAAATAGCCTGAGCTGAGGAAACGAAAAAACCTTATTTTTCGTGATTTATTACAGGTATCACGAATATATTAGGAACACAAGGTCACTAAAATACCCACAATAGATTTCCAAATCCCTCAAAAGTTTCTTTACCTACAAAATGAAACCACATTCTATTGAAATCAGCATTCATTTTTTTGTTTACTTATTTTCGGATTTGTTGACGTCTTGGACCCAAATCAACCGTTTTATTTTCCTTCGTCGGAAGTCGGAAGATTATTATATAATTGCGTTGCAAGCAATAAGATTATTTTGTTAAAGACCACGTGTGTTCAATTGTTTGTTTTGAGCATGCTCATTCACGAGAAAGCTCAAACCAAGCTTGCTCATTTATGAGCAAATGTGTACAGTTGATGAGCATGCTTTGTACTGGATATGTCACCTTGACAGCTCTTCCGCATGTTTACGCAGTTCCGTAATAAAAATGCATAAATGGGGTCGCATAAGTTTTCTAATATGGCGCGAGCAGCGGTTACGATATATAATGTTGAGCGCATCCTATGCTTAAGTGTGGTGGGTCTGTATGGTCTAAGTTTGTCGGCCCTGTTAATCGATTGGAGTTCAGCGGGAGCAATAGCTACGGTAAGAGGGCAATAGCAGAGACTGAGAGCATTAGCTACGGTCACCATTGGCATGCCATTGGCCGTTCTGCAGGGGTATACAGGCAAAATATAGGCCATCGGTATGGCAGCATTTTGATAATTTGTACCTCAAAAAATTAATAATCACTGACAATGATTTCTTTACTAGCAACATTATATAGATAATATTCCAAAGATGATTGGTTTTATTAGTTCATTTATGATTGGTTTATTTATGTTCCAAAGCAAAGGGTGGTGTGTGGTGTGGTATATTTATGATTCCTAAATATATCAAACCATCAATATTTGGTATATTGATGTATTTATGGTCGGATCTTAGATCACATATTTTTTGGTCGTCCCTCTAACTAAATAAATATCCTCTCTTCTATCAAGCGTTATCTAAAATTGCTTCCCCTCCATTCAACATTTCATCTCTTCTAAGTCTGAACTCGACTCCAACCTTCCATATAATTGTGAAATTTGCTCATTTAAATAAAATTAATATATAAATTCACCTTTCCTTTCTCTGTAATTTTAAATGATGGCCTAGAACACCCTTGAAGGGTGAAAGCCAGAAATATAAAAAAATTTCTAAGTTTGATAAAACTTTGGTAAATATGCAGTTAGTCCACCTCACGGATAACACGGAACGTTCGTGTTGTCGAAGTTTTATGCACGGATAATACGGAATGTTCCTTTTTTAACTAATAGACAATCAAATATGACATTTGTCGGAAGTACCAATCTTATAAAATAAATTCTCTAAAATAAACTCGCTTTTCATCATGCTTTTAAAAAACATCCCAGGTTTTGAATGGTTTGTTTGGCTACGCAGGGTTTGTCTAGCGGGTTTGTGTAATTATTTTAATACATTTCTTTCCATGTTCTACTGTTATAAATACTGGTACAAACTTGTCAATGATGCATTCACTTTGTTTTACGCAAAAATATTTTTTCTATGATTGGCAGCATTGATGAAATGTTAAAATAAAAACGATGAATAAACATGGCGTTACCGTGCGAGTGAATTAATTTTAACAAAATTAAAATGTTAAATGCATATTTTTTGCATGTTTTTTGGTCTCCCCCGACATAAATACTCACTTTTCGTAATAATAAAGCTAAATCTAACTGTTTGGATAAAAAGTTTTCCGTATTAACGAGTAAGCGGTTTAATGCATAAATAATAAACCTTTTTTTGAAAAAACCACCAATATTTTACAACCGCCCCGGTTGCAATGTAACATCTAAGCCTCTTTTTAGCCCTATACACTTTGTCCAATGATTTTCCAATTTTTCGATGCCATCCTAATAACACAATTTCTCAAAACCCTAAACACAGGTCTCTTTCAGCGGTGACCCCATTCAGCTCAAATCTCTTACCACCAAGCCAAAAGTAAGTTCGAAAATAAATAAAAGTTGGAGGGGGCCAAATCTGGAGAATATGACCTGTTTCACTAACTACCATCACGTCGTTTCTCCGCAAGGGTAGGCAGAGTGGACGGACCGCCAAACAACTCGGTCTTGGCACACACTCTTTGCCTCACCCTTGTTTGTCCAATCCCGATTTCGAGGACTTCAACTGGCTACCCGAATTCGAGGTCCTGTTATATTATATAAAGTAGACATGCATTCTATACTTATGCGTATACTCAAGTTAATCGTGATGGTTGCTGACTATTCGGTTTCATCATACACCCGGTAAGCACCTAGAAAACGGTCCTCAAAAAACCAGAATACACACCCGGTAACTGAGGACTTCCCATATCCGAGGCCTGTCCACGTATTCAGGATTACACATACGTAAAATACACGGATCTCGGAAGGTCCTCGTTTTAGTGGCCTGTAGTTTTTGGAGGTCTTGGGTCCTCGAAATAGTGTGGAACGAATTTCTTACACGTATCTTGGAAGCAGGCGCGGCTCGTCCTAACGTTCACTCGTGCGGTGAACAGTCAACAAAATTATACGCCTCATCGTATTCCTAAATATTTTATTTAAAATATAAATTTGCACAAAACTTAAAAAAAGGTTCAAAATAAAATTGAATTGCCTATCTAGATATATAAATTTGGTAAGAGATCATTACGGCTGACACCCGACAGGCAGTGCACCCCTCCACCTGCGCGACCGGTGCAACAGCAGATCGGCTAGTGATCGGCGATCGTAATACGGAAAGTACCGAAAACTTCCGAACTGTTCCGACGACACGTCTCCAGCGAAATAGTATTCTTACTTAGGGTTTGAACAAGATACCATAATATGTCTCTCGCAAAATGCAACCATTAGTCAACGGGTATTACGTGCGATATTATTGTATTATATTATAAAAAGCTTATGATTGTCAAGGAAGGTGTAGAGTGCGTGAGCAGGGACCTAAGCGATTCCTTCAGAAACTTGTTTAGGGTGCTTAGGGTGTGAACATACTAAAAGTCCTGACGTCTAGGTGGAGAGCTAGGGGGGAGGGGGGGGGGGGGAGGTCCCAATTTTCGGGTTTCCGCTTGTATCTCAATACCGGTTCGTCGCAGAGGAAATAAGCTTATAAAATTCTCTACAACTTTTATTCTATATGTAATTTTCTAAATCCCGGCCGATTTTTAGTTACACGCTTCACAAATGTGGATATTTTTCGGAAAAAATCATTTTACTTCACATTTTAATCACAAATTGTGGCAACGGAGGCATCTTTTTGCCAAATTACTCTGTGTACTAGAAATCCTCCGTCCACAACTATGTTCATCTGAGACAGTAGACCAGTTTTTTGGTAGTTTCAAATAATCTGTACAGGACCGATTTAGTTGTCTTTCGCATCCCACTTTCATTCAACAGTGCCAAGGGAAATGGGGCCAATTTATACTCAAAAAATTTATTCAAATCCTCATCTGATTGTTTGCCTATCAGTTTGCTTGACCGTTTGCTTATCCGCTGAAACAGATACGTTGGATCAACTGCAACCTTTTCATCGTGAATTTTTATCGACAAGCTGACGGGAGACATTGGGAATTGACATTATTTCACTGGTTTGTGGGAAGGGAGGATGTGCATCAAACTACTGACTGAGTTAGGAAATGTCTGCTGTATCTCTACTTCGGCGGGTTTGTCCGAGGTCCTTGTGCTGTTCACTTGACGTGAAGAAGACTTCACAAAACTCTTCAAGGGAAGTGCAGATCTCATGAGTTGCGCTCATACCAACTAACCACTTGTTGACTACATTGTGCGAAACACCTCTGCCTCCTGATATGCCTCCTCGGATTTTGAATGATCGCATCAATGTGGTTTCAATGTGGTTTCAGCTGACCATACGCCTGACTAAAAGCGATCAGAGCATCGCATAATCGTCGTCACGCGTCGGTATGTCAGTAGTAAGATAAAAACAGGTTTTTCTGAAAATGGGGATATTTTACGAAAAAAAATTAAATTGCTGTAAATATTTACTGGTTGGAGATTTATGTATATATATATATATACGTATTCTAAAAGGAAATTAATTTTTTTACAACTTTTTCAAAGTAAATATCTATGTGTGATGAATATTTTAGACGATATGAAGTAATGTTTGATGAAAAATGTGAGGTAAAATGATTGTTTTCGAAAATATCCACATTTGTGGAGCGTGTAACTCAAAAAGGCAGAGATTTAGAAAATTACATAAATTATAAAAGTTGTAGAGAATTTTATAAGCTTTTATTTATTTCTAAAAAAATTCCTCTGCAACGCACCGTTTTTGAGATACAAGCGGTAACCCGAAAATTGGGACCTTACCCCCCCCCCCTCTCCGCCCCAGCTCACCGCCTAGACGTCAGGACTTTTAGTATGTGTACACCCTAAGCACCCTAAACAAGTTTCTGAAGGAATGGCTTAGGTCCCTGCTCACGCACTCTACACCTCCCTTAGGAGCATTCGTTGACTGGACTAAATGGCTGTCTTCCATTAATTGAAAAAAAAATTCCAAACAAAAAAGCGTGCGAAGAATGGTTGACCAATGAACTAGATTTAAGACACAGAACATGGAAAAACATTAAATTTTATGTGCACAACATCATAAAAAAGAACGCCAAGAAATAAAATACAGGGTGTTAAGGGACGTACTTGACATACTTTAACCAGTGATTCCTGACATTATTTGGAGTAAAAAATGTAAATGAAATTTTGGTCTCCGGTGACTTTTTTTGACGACTTTTTTTTTTCAAAATTTTTTTCTTCAAAATTCAACAAACAAAAAATTTCTTCCACATGTCGTCACTGGTCACTCAGCCGGGTGTCCGACGAACCCCTTACCCCGCCTCCAACTGTTCAACAAGTACCATTTTTTTATGTTTTTGTAGGAAAAAAAAAACTTCTAAAATGTCACCGGAGACCAAAATTTCATTTACATTTTTTTTCATGGTTCAATAATTTTTATTATAAACGACTTTGTTGTCTTAATTTTTTTGTCAGACTACCTAAAAAACCATATTTCTTTAACGATTTTGTATGTTTTATTTGATGATAATGTTACTCTGCGTTTGGTAATTTTTTCAGTAATTTTTTCCGACTCTTCAAGATCCGCATTAATAAAACCCTTTCTACAGCTCCTCGTTAACCCGCTTGACAACATCACCCATCCAGGTGGCGATATTCTTCCCTTGTCCTAAATTCAGACAGAGGCGTTTTTGTGAGGTGTAGGTAATAGGGTCATAGAGCGGATTAACGAAGAATGGAGTGAAAGAAGAATATATGACGCGGATTAATAAAATACTTGAGCAGGTGTCCTAATTACTTATTAAATATTACAATACCGTACAGCGAATTAAACAGTATTACAGAACATAGTTCACAATACGAACTAAACGCAATAATGAATTTTGTTTCAACTGTCAATAACTGAATTCCTTGTCGGCACAATCTTAATAGTGCAATACTTATTATATTCACATGCACGTAGGAATTTCGAACGACGGGTCCTCGGTTTAGGGCGTAGGAGAGATTTCTTGACACTCGAGCTTGCAGCGCCTCCTGGTGTTCACATTCCTGCACCTTCGAAACCGAGGACTTTGAGAGAGTCCTCGGTTTAGGGTCTGTGTGTGATTTCCAGCATTAGCGGCGCCGCCCTGGTGGTCACACACCCGTACTAATGAAACACTAGCCAAATTAAACACGATATTTTTCACCACGAAAATGAGGACTCTCTCCGATTGGCCCAAAATTTCGACAGTTGACCAATCACAACGCATAGATTATAGGTACATATTCAGTTTTTCGCATTTCGAATCCGAGGACGTCCTCGGATTCGTGTGAGTCCTCGGATTCTGGGTCTAAAGGCCTGTGAAGGTCCTCGAATAAAGGTGCAGACCAACTCACTCACATTCTTACATACTCTTCTATTATTCTGACTTTTGACATGGCCCGTCTCAAGTATCTGATTCACTTGATCGTGCCATGTCTTCCTCGGGCGTCTCCGACTTCTTCTTTCTTCGACCATTCACATTTGCGTCTCACACAAATCTTAATTTTGTATTTGAGGCCAAAATACCCAACCAAACTGAAAAATTATTAAAGAAGATAATAATAAATAATCTAAACGAAAATATGAAAACGAAAAGACACAAAAAAAGATAATGGTCGCAACTGGGACTCGAACATAGAATCTCTCGTCTATCCGGGACATGCGTTTACCAATTCCGCCATTGCGCCGTACTATCATAATATCCAATCGCGGCGGCCTGAAGTGGCGCGGGGCACAAATGTGCAGAAAAGGTACACAAAAAACAGACCAATTATTAATGTTCACAGATAGGTTGATTTAGAAATATAAAAGTAAGTACCCAATGAACGTAAATTAAAACATAAAAAAGCAGAACTAAAGCGTCAATGACACAGGGCTAGTATACAAGCTACTATCTGAGAAATTCACTATCTGTTAGTAAACTCGCCCAGTGTCATCGTGTCACTTGCTAACTAGCAGATTGTTGACAATTTACGAAAAAAAGTTGAAAGGTCGTCAACTTTACTCGCCTACACGCTTGCTCGTGATTGGTTTATTTACGTTTCCAACATGGCTTCCGATAAACAGCTGATTTCGACTGTCAAAAATCTGAAGAATTTAGTTCACGCAGGCGTCGTTATTCTTGTTACTAGCTCTAAAAGCGACCTCAGTATCCTACGCTTCTGAGCGAGTGGACAGTTTTGTGTGTCATAATGACAATCTCACTCGCCGATTTACCCGCTTTTAAAACTTAGTAGATAGTAGCTTGTAACTCGCCGTGTGTCATCGAGGCATAAGTAACAAATAAAATAATGAAAGTATCAAATTTAATATGGACCCACGAAGCAATGAAATAATGCGCAATGGACACTCTGGAAGGAAGATCAGTGCTGATGTTTTCTTGGGACCCTCTTTCTCTCCAGAAGCTCAAGCATAATATATAGTGATAGACATATCGCTTGAAACGGCTTTAGCAGTGCTTGGAGCCCACTCCAGAGTAGCAAGGAACTTCCCAACCTTCCTCTTCTCTCTCTTCAGCCTCACAACATTTAGTCCCACTGGCTACAGGCAGTTGAGTCTCTTGTGCGAAATTCGCTCCAAGGGTAAGGGTGATTTAATTTGGAAGTTGTTCAAGGGCGGATCCAGGGGGGGGGGGGGGTCATGGGGGCATGACCCCCCCTTGGGCTGGGTCCAGGACCTAGGTGGACCTATTTTTTACTTCTATCTATTATTATCAAAATTAAATTATAACTTCTTGTGACTTGACCACGACTATGTGACCCCCCCCTGACGCTATGTGACCCCCCCTGGCGCCAAAGCTGGATCCGCCATTGAAGTTGTTACTGAAGTACAAATCACCCCACAGCAATTGCTGGTTAAAAATAAATTGCCCATCTTCGGGGATTTTATTCATGTTGAAGTCAAATAAAATTTGTTCATTATGGGTGGAAAGTATGACATAATCACAAGCTTGGGAAATAAAACCAACTGTTAAGAGATTAGTATTTTAATTTAAAAAATTACAAAAATAATTTCATACCGTCTTAAAATTATTACTGACATCAGTAAGTTTAGCTTAGGGAACGTACCCATACTACGTGACACGTATAGGGGGGGGGTCTTCTAGCTACTTCTAAACCCGCAGGGGTTGACAAATAACATCAATAAATAAAAAGATATTATCGTTAAAGCCAACATGTTGGTAATACCATACTTGGTACATGCATTGACATTTTTATTGTCTTGTGACTAGTAGAGGTAATATCTAAAGGCAAAATGATTGTACTGCAATTGCAGTGCTTTGTATCGTGCTTGGGAACGATTCTTCAATACTGCAAATGCAGGGGACTGACACCTAAGGGTTAATCTAATATAAACAAATAAACTGAAAAGAAGATTTTGTCAAAATGTCTATAAAATATAGTTTAATTTGGGTATGGGTACCGCCACCCTGGTAACCATTTATTAGTTAATCAACACCTCTGCCGTAGGTCACCCTATGTAGGTCACTATGTGTGATGACTTAGCAGGGGTGCCCGGGTTCATGAGGTGAGATTTTTTCAGGTCTTGGCGGCAGATGTGCCTAGTTGGGGGAGACCTTCTCTAGACCACACGTGGTCTGCGAGATCTAAAATGTGGTCAATGAAACATTAGTTCATTTTACTACAAAACCGAATCAAAAGGTATCCAAAAGCTGATTCATAACCCTTTTGGTATTAGTGTTGGAGAGGTAGCTGAAGATGTCCAAGAAGAGCTCATTATTGTACCTTGTGGTCCCTGTGAGAACAAATAAACATCATGGTGGTCCCTGGTCAAAAAAAGGTCGAAAACCACTGCTCTAGCAGGACTCTCTCGGAATATCGCCTTGCACTACAGTGGGAGGGATTTCATATATTTTTATTAAATGAACGACAAATGGTAATATTTTGACCTTCCTACAAAATATGCCCGAGGCCTGAGGAGTTAATTGAGGAAGAGAGTAAGTAATACAAACCTAAATGTATAAGGCTTTAGGGAAATTAATAAATCACTCACTAACATAATTTAAGCACAATGAAACCCAAATATATTCAAATACAAGAGATATGCTATGGTGTCCGCCCGATTGTCGGCAGATTACTTCCTAATGGGAATAGTTTGAATACGGAAAGAACTCGATTTTTTTAAGGTGTGCAGTAGAATTGGTTAACAATATAGCTTGAATATGGAAAGAATTCGTTAATTTAGTTGATTTTTTGAAGGTGTACAGTAGTATTGGTTAACAATATTGGCGACACCATGAAACACAGTCCCACCCAGTAAAAACTCCGGATAGCACATCTCTTATGTTTGAATATCTTTGGTGATACCTCTCTCATTTTTTTGAAGGGACCTATTGAAAAAATATTAATATGGGAAAAAGCTACAATTTTATAAAATTGTTAAAAGTCACTTTGGTGAACTGCACAGTTATCTACAAACAATATATTAAAATTTAAAAGTGTTTGGTGTCTTCCATGTCATTTTATTGAATACTATTTTACAGGTAAACTAACTAACTAACCATCACGCCGTTTCCCGCAGGGGTAAACAACTCTGCCTTGGCACGTACACTCTTTACCTCGTCCATGTTCATACATCATCTCATACATACTCTGTCATGCCATTTCTTCCTCAGGCGTCCCCGACTTCTTCTGCCATTCACATTTGCGCCATATATTCTCCTTACACTCCTTTCCTCGTACATTCGCTCTACATGCCCAAACCATCTGAGGATCCCGTTCTTAATCTTACTCATTAAGCTTACATCAGCCTTGCATTCTTTGTGGATCTCTACATTTCTCACACAATCATACATGGTTTTACCACACATATGCCTCAGGAATCTCATTTCTACAGCATTCAGTCTACTTTCATCCTTCCTCTGCCAGTGCCATGCCCTCTGCCGTACATCAGAGTAGGTGCCAGCACTCCATTGTGCACGGCTAGCTTCGCTTCTGTGGACAGGTTTTTGTTGTCGTTCAGTCCTCCATTAACCTAATAACAACCATATATATAAAAAAAACTTCTTTATGCAGGCGACTTATCTTTAAATTTCTCATTTTAAAATTAATTTATCATATTTCTCCAGCTTTCTATACAATTCCAAAATAATATAAAATTAATTAATAACAAGGATGTTTCTAATAAATTCGAAAAAAACGGGATAAATACTTTAGAATGTAACGATTGTGACGTACAATATGTAGGGATAACTACTTGAAATTTTAAAACCAGAATCAGGGAACTTCAACTTTGTTTACGAAATAATAACTACTCCGAGTTTGCTAACCATTTAATAGAGATAGGCCATAGCTTCAACAAAGAAAAAACCAAATTTAAACACTCCAATATAAATATTTTAATTTGTGCTCTTTAGAAACTTTGGAAATAAATAAAAAATATTAAATCAAAAATTAATTTATTTGATAAAATAATAGCACCCTGTATTAACAATGTTCACATGCAATGTCGATTCCTCCCAACTTTCTTCCCCTCCCACTACCGGCACCTAAATAAATTTTTGTATGAGCATAGAATTCTTAAATTAGTTTTCATTTTGTTAGTGAATGACACAGATGTGTCGAAACCGGAAAAAATTAAAAAAATTTAAGTAGCAAATGTACTTACAAAATAAAACTTTTCAAAACAAAAAGTAATATTTAATGACCGACGACAATATGTATTAGTGACTCTCTACCAAAAATATGAAATAGAAAAATCAAAAAAAGATACGTTCACATCCCGGCTAAGGTCCTAGGTTACTAGTTCCTAGTTGTTACCATATCTTTTTCTGATGAAAATAAAATTTGCAATACAAAAACCGTGTGCTCTAAATCAGTGGGCACCAACCTCTTTGTCACCGCGGCCCAGTTATTGTTTGATAATTTTACCGCGGCCCACTGGGGGGCGGTAAAATTATCTATGGTTGAAAATATCTTCGTTACTTGGTCAGTTAGCAACAGATAATTAAAGAATTTTCTTACATTCATTAATAACCTTCACCCGAATTTTACATTTACGTAAGAACAACGATAATAACAGCTTTTTTTTTCAACAGCAAATAACAGCTTTTTTTAACAGCTAATAATAACAGCTTTTTTTTTCAAAAGTATTTTGATTTTATGCAAACCCTTGCGTGGCCCATTACCATTTGTCCACGGCTCATTACTGGGCCGCGGCCCATAGGTTGGGGACCACTGCTCTAAATTATTAATGCGGTAAAATGATGCATATAAGAGCTTTTTGGCAGTGTTCTGTGAAATTAATTTGGGACTGGAAGAAATACTAATAATGACAAATGCCAAAAAACGATTGTTCAAAGAACGATTGATGGAGACTTTCATTGTTTTTACAAAGTGATAAATAAAAAAATGACCTTTCAACGCAATCTATCGCAACTACCTGCAACGTTTTGGCAGTGTGGATGTGTGTTTTCGTGAATCTTCCATAGATAATATTAATGACAATTTCTGCAGTCAGGGTGACACTTTATTCCATCTTTTTTGCATTGGCACCCTCCCGAAGTGTCCCCAACTCCCCGGGGACCCCAGCGCGGTCCTCGCGTCGCCCAGCAGATCTCCGTCTTGCACTGGCTGCATACGATTCCGTCGCACCCGTCCACCTTTTTAATGACAATCCCGCAGCTGGGACACAGCATTGCTTCCCGCGTATTCACCATGTCCCGGAGAAAGGTTTCTGAGAATTGATTTGGATTTTTCAGTGTTCTCTCGTATTGGTCGCAACTTAGGACCCGAGGATCATGCAGACCCTAGAAACAAATAAATAAACAATGAATGTAGGAGAGCTGAAGCCACCTCACAGACACTTCCCTCGTGGGGCCTTCGGGGAATCCAAACAAATAAGAATTCTCATAGGAAAACCTCACTGCTACAGGATTCTCTGAAGATTTGAGGAGGCACAGTCCCCCCAAACCGAAAAATCTTCACAAAAAACTGAAATTTTGGAAAAAAATAAATATTTCCAGCTACATCAATTCATAATGCTGTATTTTTTTCAATCTATTCGGTCACCGGAGGGGTTGGAAAGTTAAGGACATTTTGATTTCAACGAAACCCTTAAAATATTTTATAGCTAAAAGGTGCCAGACAATTTCTTGGAAGCTGATATCTCGAATTTGAAATCCTGAATGACCATCAACCGAAAATCAAAATTTGAATGAATATAATTTGTTTTCTATGGACATTGGTTATGAGACATGTTGATAATTTTTATTAAATGGTGGAATATACAGAGATAGTTATTTTATGATGATAAAGATAATTAAAATTAAATATATAAAGTTGTTTATTTAATAATAATAACTTACAAATAACTTATTAACTCATTTGTATAACTTTTCATGATAATGAAACTACATTCCTACTGCTGGATTGTTCAGTTTATTATGTTATATACTACGCACTTATAAACTACACTACTCCTGAATAACTATATTAATGTAATTTTGAAAGAGCCTTCATGGCGTGAATAAATAAATAATGACGGGGTTTGTTTTAACCTGTCAGGTCTATTTGTTCGGTTTTCAGAACAACTCATATAAGTCTCATATAAATCGTTGTGTCTCGCTTACTATCATGGTTAGAAATATGATCTAAAATCTAAACGGTGTCAGAAAGAGAAAACACTACTCTTTACATTAAAATCTAAAACTTAACCACAAAATAATTAAAAAGTACATCTTCATGAATCCAAATTTTCCAATTGCAATTTGAAAAAAATTATAAAACTTTGAGAATTTTTTTTAAATGTAACGACAAAAAAGTGATAAGTTTTATAATTCACTTGCCTAATAAATGATGCAAGTGTTTTTTTTTTCATTATCAGTACTTTTAGTTAGACAAAAACGTAAGGAAAGCTTTTTAAAATTTTTATGTTTGAATGCAAAATTTTTTTATTTAAAAAATTATTTGGAATTATAAAATTTGAAAGCATATTTCATCCCCTTTCCAAAACAGTTTTTAATTTTTTGGATACATTTAGAAAAATTCCATTTATTTGGATTTTATTGCAAAATGGGAATATTTTGACCCTTAGGCCCGCCATGCTACACAGCGGTTCTACCGCCGCGGGAAACCGCCCGTGTAGTTTGAACATGGCGGTTACAACGCTCATAGTAAATTGTGTCTGCTGCGGTTTCCCGCGGCGGGAGAACCGCTCGTGTAGTTTGCGCCTAAGGAGTTAAAAGTGTAATTTTCAGTAATTTCTCGCAAATTTGGAATAGAAATTCACCATAACAAATGAAAGCAGTAATTACATTAACCGTTTCACTTTAAACTAATTAGAAAAAAAAAATTATATATCTTTTTAAATGCGATTAATTTAAAAACTACTTATTCACATTCCTTATGTGAATGCGCAAACAAACAATATATCTTTTATATTGTAAAGCATAACTTGCAAAATGTGTATTTTTCTAAAGTAATTAATTTAGCATCATCTACGAACAAGCGGTTTATGAATAACTTTAAGTTTAGTCTTAATACAAATTATACAAAAGGGGACACAATGCTCTTCATACACAATAATATCATGACAAACCTTACTGTAGTGGTTCTGTAAATGTTCTATTTAATGTTTGAAATATGTAATTATTATACCTTGCATAAAACACAATTTATTGTTTTGCAGACGGAGCAGGTAAAGGTGTCATTCCCTTCATCATCATCATCATCGATGAAGATCCATCCTTTACAATCTGGAAATTGGCAGTTTCTTACATCACTCATACTTCGCATTGCAATAGAAATGGATTTTTCCAAAAACTTATCAAAAACCTCCTGGCAGACAATCTGTTTAAGTTCGCGGTGCAGGATCACGTTGTCACAGCTGTAATCGTTATCTCGATATGGACAATGTATTTCTACATCATTAGTCATGTTGACCAGAGTGGCAATGCATTGCTTACAGAAAGCATGAAGACACTCCGCTATTATCGCTCCGGCTTTAGGCTTGCACGTCATCAAACAAACTTCGCAAACGAAGGCTTCTCGATTTTCCACTAAGAGCTGATCGTCTAGGAGCACAAGCTCCTCATATAAAGCAGTATCCATGACACATTTTTCCACTTTTTCAATCGCCATCGGGTTCTCCTTGCTGCAGCCTGCAACTGAAAGGGATCTGTCTAAAAATTTTTCAAAAGTCACAGCTCCACAGATTTCTTTGATGATGCGATGCGGAAAGATGGTATCGCAAGCAAACTCCAAGTCTTTAAATGGACATTTGATTTCTACATCATAAGATGTTTCAACAATTTTTTTGATGCATATTTTGCAGAATGAGTGAATACATTCTGTCAGTATGACCCCTGCTTTAGGTTCACAAACATTCAGACAAAATTCACATTTGAAATCATCTTTGTTTTCCACTATTTTACACTCGTCAAGAATCTTAAGTTCTTCGTATAAGTTGTGTTTTTCTATAGCCGAAACATTGTTACCTTCTTCATCAATGTTATGTTCATTATCAAAACCATCAGCCATATTGACATCTTTTAAAGAAGCTGTACTGCCACCATCAGACATTTCTCCCTCAAACGGTTCCTCTTCACAGTGAGAAATAATATTCTCAGCATTTACTGATTCATGTTTTTCAAAATGCATAGAACATTCACCATTGTTCAAGAGTTTATCGTTAACTTCTTCCTGACCTTCTTCGAGAACAGAAGTATCTTTAACTTCTTCCTGACCTTCTTCGAGAACAGAAGTATCTTTAACTTCTTCTTGACCTTCTTCGAGAACAGAAGTATCTTTAACTTCTTCTTGACCTTCTTCGAGAACAGAAGTATCTTTAACTTCTTCTTGACCTTCTTCGAGAACAAAAGTATCTTTAACTTCTTCTTGACCTTCTTCGAGAACAGAAGTATCTTTAACTTCTTCTTGACCTTCTTCGAGAACGGAAGAGATGCAAGAATCTTTCTCAACCATCATTACCGAAGAATTTGTAATATTGAATGGTTCATGTTCACCAACAGAAGAACCTGCATCTGGTGATGGTCCCTCTTGTTCAGCGAAATTTCTTTCTTCAGATTCATTCATTTCGACACCTCCCTAAAATCAATTTTTTTCAGCAATAAAATAATCACACAAAAACATGACAGAAAGGAACAGGCAAATCATTTTTGTCATTTTCAATAATACAACAATAATCACAGTGACGACTGTTTGTGTTTATACTTTGCTCTCGCAAAAACTCATTGAAAAATCGAATAATTCGTGTGAAAGTGGTGTTTGTATGGATGTTATAAGTGCCAAAGGTTTTTTTTTGATAAAACAGTGAAAGAAAAAAATCTGTTCCACCGGATTTTAAAGATTTTTAACGCCAGTTTGCAACTTAACCTAGGATTGTGTTTTTGTATTCTTTACAATGTCAAAAATCCTTGTCTTATGAATGCAGCTATTGGCGTAAAATAGAATGATGATGAAGTCCTCATCACACAAAATAGCCTCGGGACTTATTTCTCCAGTGCTTGAAGATGAGGAATCTGTTGGTGAATCTGATTATTCAGACGTATCTGAAAAGGAGACCTATAGCATCCCAGTGTCCTCAGTCCAGATACTTAACGACACCCGAGCCAGTCTAAGAGTACTCCAAGATGTCCTTGTGGAAAAGCAATCTAGAGTGTCAAAAGACCAACAACTGTGGATACATAAGTGAAGTATTTCAGTCCATTTCACAGCTATTGTTAGAAAGAGAGGTATTCAAAGCTGATCTGGCAACAGCTAATGCCAACTTAACAGTGGCTGAAGGACCGCAATTGAAAAAGCCGATAACCAACACAGGCTACAAAAATTTTTGCAGTTGGAGTCGGACCTTGGGCCAGTGATGCGCAGAGTAGCTGATGCCACGGAGGTAAGCCTATCGTTTGCAAATATGGTCAAAATTGGCCCTCAGAAGATGGCACCCCCAATCAACCGCTCAGAACCTAACGTTGAAACCCCCGAACCAGCCGAGTGCATCTTCCCAAAGCTGGATTCTCTAAAACATAGCGAAGATACAAAGCAGCTTCTAAAGGATGTGTTGCGACCATCAGATCTAGGGATCCGCGTCGCGAGTATGAGGAGTACCAGAAACAAAGGAGTTGTTATTCATACTGCTACTAAGGCAGATCAAGAAAAAATATTGAAAACACTGTGCTTAACAAACTCGGTCACTGTGAGAGCCCGATTGCCTACAAATCAACATCAGATAGATGAGTGCTTTCTGAAAAGTGCTTTAGCAGGGATCCTGGACAAAACATATCTAGAGTTCAAGTCAAAAATTGTACGCTCAGTCACCTAGCTGGTGCTCAATCAGGAACAGCTCGCCACCGGATCTACGAGGTTCCTGCCCGCATACGTCGTATGTTAATGGGGCAAGGGAAGGTTTTTGTGGACTGGAATGTGTTTCGGATTTTATTGGCCTTACAGTATGCTCCAAGTGCCAAATGATCGTACATTCTTTCAAGTTCTGCAAGGACCAGCAAAGATGTGGACACTGTGCAGACGAAGGTCACGTCCGGATAAACTGCCCAAAAGCTGCCGCAGAAGCCAGTTTGTGCTACCTGTACCAGGTTTTGGAAGCCGGCTGCACATCCAACTGGAGACAAGGACTCCTGCCCGGCCTGCAAGGCTGCCCCTTCCAAGGACTTTGCTCCTATTGATTATGGCGTCCAATTACGTTGAAGATGACGAGGTAGATTACAAAAGTACTAATAATTTCTATGATTGGCTAAATGTTCGTAGTAACTACAAAATGGAAAATATTAATATTGTTCAATTGAATATTAGATTTGTAAACACTGGAATTCTCTGAATGTCTATTTAAATACTTATTGGAAGCATATTCATGTGTTAATGTTATGTGAAACGGCTATAACACCAGGGGTCCTAGCATGGTCGATCGATATAGGTTTTATCGAAAATGTCGGTAACTTGCCATCGCTCCCGAGCACGACTGCAGACCGCTAACGAATAAACAATAGTTCACAATGACTAGGGGTTCCTAATATATTTGACGTAAACTGTTGTTTATTCGTTAGCGGCCTGCAGTCGTGCTCGGGAGCGATCGCAAGTTACCGACATTTTCGATAAAACCTATATCGATCAACCATGCTAGGGGGCCTGATCTTGTCTATCTCTATAATATTCCTGGATTTAAATGTTACAATTATTGCCGAACTAAAAAATCGGGAGGAGGTATATTGCTGTATGTTCGAGATGAACTCACTTTTCAATAGAAACAAATCATTTTCAATGTGTGCTTGGCTCTATGACACTTTCAAACAAGAATATTTTAAATATCATAGCAACATACCCTCCCCAAACTCCAGCAAACCTCTATTTCTCAATTAAATATTATTATTTATTTTTTTAGGTTCTCCATAAAACAGTTATGCACCAAATTATTACGGAGAAGATTACAAAATTTAAGAGAAAAAAAAAGTCCAAGGGGGCAGTTTCACTATGTTGAGACGTATGTTAAAAGATAGTTACTGAACTCTCTATAGGTAACATTGAAGATGTCAATGCTCAATGCAGAATCGTTAAGCAGTTGAATTGCTGTTTAATGGGGCATTCTGAAAGGAAGAAGTTCTCGCTTTCGGAGCATAAAAAAGTGTGTGGGATCTCCCACGAGTATACACGTTAGGGACATATAGGTTAATCTCCTTCAACATAGGTGGATCCAGTACAGTACCGGAGATCAGCTTAAAAAAATGTTTCCCCAAAAATATTTTTGGGGAAACATTTTTCGGCGGGCTTCTAAGGTATTAAGATCGAGAATATCTGCCATTCTGCCTGCTATAAGCCCCAAAGAAAATGTTATACTTATAGGAGACATTAACCTAGACTTATTAAAATGTCAAAACCAGTTTTTTTCTGAAAAAATATTATATTTTCTCTTTTTAGTTTGTCATGTGATTATTAATGCTTTTTTTAGGTATCTGTGAACAACAAAACAAATTGTCTGAATACCGCACATTCAAATGGGCATAAAAAAATCATAATCTCTGGCGGCCCTGTAGCAACAATCTGACGGCCGACTACTAGCGTATAGATGGCCGACAACTAGATTTTGAATAGCTAACCATTGGCAAAACACCATTATTTATAAAAAATATTATCAAATAGTGTAATAGGCTTGCGTCCGTGTGGTTGAATTTCAGAACCCGACTTCGAGTGTATGTCTGATGCCACACCACAAATAACATCTTTGAACGTGGAATTTCAAACAAAGCTACCGTTAACTATAACTGCTACGAATTTGTGAATACGTAGTATCTCTTCGGATATGTCAAGATTAATGGTAATACATAGTTGTATTTAGTGGCTATATATTACATATGACGTCATTGCCTGACTCAGTTATTTACTTTGTCCCGGTGACTAGCTACACTGGATGACAGTGAACCAGTGTAATTATTACGTTTATGTTATTTAAAAGGTTTAAAAATTATAAACATAATATATTGACTGTTGAGTTTATTTATTGTTCTGTTATACGTGGTGGAATTATATTGTATTAAATTGAAATTAAAACAATTTTTTTAACTTATTTCCACATATTTATTTAACCATACTACTGGTTAAATAAATATGTGGAAATAAGTTTAAAAAATTGTTTTAATTTCAATTTAATATTGACTGTTCTTTAACAAATCTGTGTTTTTGTAAACCTCCTTTCCAATATGATTTTCCAACACGATTTTGTTCCAAAAAGGTCGACTACTAGCACATTCACCCTACCTTGTTCTAGGAACTAGATTGCAATATGTAATACAATAAAATTATAAATAATTTTCAGGATTTATATGAACAAAGTAAAATCGTAACGTATTATAAACCCAAAAAGACCCCTCGCAATAAAGTCTTGGATAACTTCTAATATATACAGGGTGTTAAGGGACGTACTTGACTTACTTTAACCAGTGATTCCTGACATTATTTGGAGGAAAAAATGTAAATGAAATTTTGGTCTCCGGTGACATTTTTGATGTTTTTTTTTTTTTTTTTCTACAAAAACATAAAAAATGGTAGTTGTTGAACAGTTGGAGGCGGGGTAAGGGGTTCGTCGGACACCCGGCTGAGTGACCAGTGACGACATGCGGAAGAAATTTATTTTTGTTTGATTTTGAGGAAAAAAATTTTGAAAAAAAGAAAAAAAGTTGTCAAAAAAAGTCACCGGAGAACAAAATTTAATTTACATTTTTTACTCCAAATAATGTCAGGAATCACTGGTACGTACAAGTACGTTCCTTAACACCCTGTATATATATATAAAAAGATTCACCGTACAGAAGGTGGAAGAATTCTCCTACCAATCAATTCTTTGAATTAGAATATAAAACTTTCAGAAATAAGATTAGGTACAAAAGAAATTATGGTAAATTTATACAAAGCCGGGACCAGCTCATTTTGGACAAAAAAAATTAAATATATACCCCAGTAGATAGGTAATAATTAGATGTAATTAATTCCGTGAGCGAAAATTGAAAATAATGTATATTATCGTCAATTTCTTAAATTTAAAAATACGAAAATGTCATTTTTCAATGACCTCCATGTTGTTATCTTTATTTTAAAAAACAGCCTACGTTTTTAAATGGTTTGTCTGGCAAAGCAGGGTTTGTCTAGCGGGCTTGTGAATATTATCTTTATTTTAAAAAACAGCCTACGTTTTTAAATGGTTTGTCTGGCTACGCAGGGTTTGTCTGGCGGGCTTGTGTGACAGATCGGCCGCGCCATGTCGGTTTGAGAAGACGCGAAGTGAATTTTGATTTTACGCAATTGAAATTTAAAATGCATCATTTTCCGCCTCCCCCAATGCAAAAAGTTTCCGAAATACGTAATTCTAACAATTATTCAACTTCTGCAAAGTGTTTTTTCGTGAAAAAGTGCATATTACCGCTGTAATTTGCACTTTGAAAAATGACATTTTCGTATTTTTAAATTTAAGAAATTAACGATAATATACATTTTTTTCAATTTTCGCTCACGGAACTAATTACATCTAATTATTACCTATCTACTGGGGTAATTTTTTTTTTTGTGTGTAAAATTAGCTGGTCCCGGTTTTGTATAAAATTAATGAAATTATTAAATGTAAGTCTACCTTTTTTAACAATAAATTCAAAAATTATTTCGGAGATACAAAAAAACTTGGGATTAAATAAATAAATTATTATGACAAAAGTCTAAAAAAGTAGTTGTGACAAAATAATCTCTAAATATATGTTAAACACGCATAATACTACGGACACATTTGCCCAATTGAAGCTAAAGAGCATGCTAGCTAGTAGCACGTGTGTCAGTGACTTTGCTAGTATTTAGAAGCCGAATGAGCATGCTAGCTAGTAGCACGTGTGTCAGTGACGTTGCTAGTATTTAGAAGCCGAATGAGCATGCTCATTGAATTATCGGATGGAAGGGGAAGCCTCTAAGCATGTGTGAACAGGCTAGCTTATGAGCATGTTCATTTCAATCCGATCTCAGTTCGCTTCGCGCCTGCGCTCTCTTTGCAAAAATATCAAAATAACCCACTGGGGAGATGAAAAAACCTTGTTTTTAGTGATTTATTATGGGAATCATAAATATATTTGGAGCACAAGGTCACTAAAATACCCACAATAGATTTACAAATTCCTTTACCTTCAAAATGAAACCACATTGCATTGAAATTAGCATTTATTTTTTAACATTTAGTCATTTTGTCATGAACGTGCTCATTATTGAGCAAATGTGTACAGTTGACTATTTTTGACATGAGCGTGCTCATTTTAAATGGCGGACCACTAATACCCTACTTTTTACTTGCATCTATTATTATCAAAATTAAATTATAAATTCTTGCGACTATGTGACCCCCCCCTGGCGCTATGTGACCCCCCCCCCCGGTGCCAAAGCTGGATCCGCCCTTGCCAGGTGTTAGGTAGCTCTGATTCATAAATGTAATTATTTAGCTTCGACCGTCAGACCGACAGAAGTGCAACATATTATGTACCTACCAAGAGCCACCTGCGAAGAAATTAATATAATCATTAGCAAAATAAACAATTCAAAGTCAGCAGGGATTGATATAACATTCGAATGTTTGACATAAGATACATTAATATTTTAGGGCCTGTCATAACTGATTTTATTTAGCGCAAGCAGTGATACCAGATAAACTTAAAATACCTAACTTGCCCTTCGTTGCAGAGACTTAAACCTAAACTTTCAAATTTAGGTATTTCGTGAATTTCGAGAACTCTCCCGTCTCCCGAACTTTCCAATTTCCAGAGATCAACTTTTAAAAAGCTTAGATAAATAAGACAAACTCCATACGAAATCATTACTATTTTTTTTATTCGGGACTTCCAATGAAATTTATTGTCACTGAATAATTTTTGCCATCAAATAATAAAAAGTACATACTTAGTTCTTTCAGTACAGCAAATCTAAATTTATCAAAGGTATTACTAAAAATGACGATAAAATTGCTAACGCGCAACTACTCGCATAATTCTGAGGTGCTATATAGATTTTTCTTGGAAACATTGATTTTTTTTCCAATCATTGAAAATCAAAAGGAGATAGAATATCGAAAAAAATCTGAATTCTCTGATTATTTTAGTGTTTGCGATCGATAAAGATAGAGTGGACATTAACTCTGACTGCCGTCAGTGATAAATACTTACGTGGGTGAGGAATATTATACAAATAGGAATATGATAATATTCCTCACCCACGGAAGTATTTACCAGCATTTGTCCCGGACGTTGATAAACACAACTCTAGGTGGAGTTATTTATTTAATATATTATATTTTTAGTTGAATAGTTTTTTAGCTTCACGCCACCTTTGGCCGTAGAAATGCAGATCGTGGAACACTAATAAACTGTTTATCGGGTGCGGTCACAGATGTATTATTGCACTTTGGTACAATACAATAAGGGAACGTACCCATACTACGTTACCAACTTTTTGCAATTTTTAACCCCCCCCCCCCCCCCCCCGGTGACTAAAAACCTAAGCCCCCCGCCGCTCATTTGTACCAAGCGTGGTATTTTGAAGACCCCCCCCTGAACGGGTCACGTAGTATGGGTACGTTCCCTAACAGTAGCGATGAGATGTTGACATTTTACCTAATGTTTTTCAATATAAAACAGTTAATCTTGAATAAAAAACGCCTCAACTTCTCTGACACCTAAAGTCATTCATCCATTGATTTTTCCATACAAAATGACAACACCTGTTGAAAATAAAAAACTTTTTGGTGTGCGATTACGTCACACTATTCACCACACAACCGGTGGTTTCGGGGCATCTTGAAAAATTAAAACTTTGACAATTATTTTAAATATCAAAACTAAGTATAAATATAAATATACAGTTATTCACGTAAGAGGGACATTATTCATTAAAAAATTAAAAAATTGGACTGAAGTTCCGTAAGATTAAACAAGCATACATTCTAATTTTAAAAACTCATAAATATATTTTTATTAATGTGGTATGGGAATAGAAATGTATTTTTCGATCTTGTAAATGTAACGACACTGCATTTCTGGATGCTGAAGGGTAAGTTATTTAATTCCGACTATTTGACAAGAGAATCAAGATCATTCTGCAGAAGAATGGAATCAATATGACTTTTAATAGCTCGGAAGAGTTTGATATCGTCAGCGAAGAGGAGCTATTTTGAGCGGTTAATTCAGTACGTAGTTATAAGTATATTATTAACACTCCTGCCTTTATGTATTAATAGAATAAATGTGTCATCTCTTAAATCAGTAGCTCTTTTAATTGTTCCCTCCTTAATTTTAATTTATTAGTTGAAGTTGAACTTGATACACCCGCGCCTTACAGCGGGTTCAAACTAAAACTATAAACTTAAAATTAAGGAGGAACAAAATGAAAAAGCTACTGGTTTAAGAAACGACACATTTATTCTATTAGGACACAAAAGGTAGGTGTTAATTATTAATCTAGTGTTAGTCTTAAGACTACTTAATTAATTAGTCTTAAAATTAGAAAGTCTGTTTGCTTAATTCTACGGTAAAGTCTTTATGTAATTGTTCAGAGTCTAATCACTTCGGTGGTTAAAATAAATAAAATGTTCAGTCACTTCCCTTTGGATGCTGATGATGGAGTCTCCGCGAACGCACACAGTCACTAGGCACTTTAAACTTAGTTATCTATTTTTTTCCCGGCGGTCGGAACACTCGTTATTGCACAGGTAGAGTTGCGAGAGTTCTTTGTAGTGAAAATTTGTGCAAAGTGGAACTTGCGCAAATTCCTGGTAGGAATTTTCACGGTCACTTGGTTGGACTTTCTGGCGGAAGTTCACGAACGTGTCGTCGGTTCCTGGTCGATTTCCGCGAGCGTGTCTGTTAATTTCCCTGGTCGGGAAATTGCGCGGGGGTCGCGTGCAGTTTGGAGAGCGTTTGCAAAGCCCTGGCCGGGTTGCAAATCGCTAGTGTTTGATCACTGGTCGGGATTCGGTTCGCGCGGTTCCCGGTGGTCGGAACACTCCGTAATCGGAGTCGAGTACCAACCCCTAGGCCGGGCAAATGGTGACTGACTTCGTGGTAAAATTCTCGCTCGTAACTTCCTTCCTGCTCTGGGGTAGATCTTCAAAACTAATTGCATCGGCGGCAGCAGCAAGGGTCAAACGAAAAGGTTTATGGCCCGTCGCTCGGCTCGGCGCGGCGATTGGGTTTTATTAGTCCTTGCCGAAAATATCATGGCTTTCCAATTTTTATTGCGGTTGCTTTCGCCGCTCTGTGTTCGCCGCTAGGTACAAATGTTATTATTATATTATCCTGCGTTCGTAAAAATGATTTTAGCTCATCCTTCGTTGCTTTCTAAAACTATATGACTATTTCTGGTACTTTGACTAACTAACTAAGCTCTTTGTGTTTACCGCCTACTCCCATGCTAGCGACCTTATTGTAGATGGTGCACATTTGTTCAGTTCCGTGAATTTTTGACAATACCTAATAGTATATCAAACTCGCCATAAAGCGCGAGCTTATCAAAGTATTAGAAATATTATCGTTATTTTGTAGTACCTATGTATGATAAATTTAGATTTGCTGTATTGAAAGAACTAAGTAGGTACTATTATTTGATTCCAAAAATGATCAACATTCACGGGCAGGATATTTGATCGGAAGGTTGGGACGCAGGGTTTTGCCAATTTGCGGGGAATTCCCCAAATTGGGGGGAATCGGGTTGTTTTTATTTTCCGGGGAAAATGTGGGGATTCTGGGCATTTCTTGATTTTTCCAACCACGTTGAAAATACATGCATTCGGTGGAAGATTTCGTAGCTTATTTTATGGCAACACAGCACTTACAAAAATGGTGAGGGGATTCCTGAAGTTCGGAACCCGAACTCCCAAAATGACGTATTGGAATCCGCAACTCCCAATCTCTGTCAACCAAACAGTTATTGCTCGTGTTACCAATTACCATTTTCCAGCGCTTCCGTTGAGAGGAAATTCAGTGTGATTAAAAATTTTAAAATAGAAAACAGAAATCGCCTGTATACAGATACTGTGGTAGCATTGAAGACTACTCTAGAAGGGATCAAAAAAGGAGAATGAAGTTTGAAGTGTAATCCTTCAAACAAAATGTTAACCAAAAATTTGCATTCAATATTTTATTAAAATAGAGTCTTTTGATAATGTAAATTCCTAACTAAATAATATAACTTCTTGGTATAAATTATTGGTCTCAATATCGATTATCAAAATAATAATATTTTTAAATTGGTACAATTTTATCTCCGTTTCTTCAGCTAACTTTTTTAATGTCGCGTTTAAATTACCTACTTATGTTTTTCAGTATTTTTTTCCCTGGCGCACTGTACGTGTGATTATATTTCCTTTGTTTTCTACTAAATATAAAATTCATTGGCACACCTCATTGAATATTTTTTTTATATAGGTATGTCATTATTTTTTAATCGTGCGAATATTGGTTATTGGGTTGTAATAAACCTGTTTCTTTATGTTTGTAATAATATGTTTTAATCCTGTTACTTTTCCAAATAAAATAAAATAATATAATAAATCTTTAAAAAATTGCGTATTATGAACTTGCGGGGAATTTGTTATTTCGTTCTCCCCAAATTGGGGAATTTGAACATTATCGCGGGTATTTTAGAACATAAGCCTCGGCAACCCTACTGGGAAGTCCCTAATTTAAGATTACTAGATTTTGTCAGGAGCTTGCGTTATTTATCTTGGATTGGTTTATTTATGATCTTTGCTTTCTGTAAGCTGTAAGTTGAAATATCGGACGCCGAAAGATCGTTCGAGAGAGTTCTCGAAATTAGTGAAGTAAATTTGGATATATAAGTTTAATTAACTGCGGTCAGCCTCTGCAACGAAGGGTAAGTTATATTCATCATTATATGATAATTATATCTCCTATATTTTTGCGACAGTGAAATAAGGTAAATGCGCATGACGCAATACACCGCAAACAAAAACATATTAGTACATGTTCCTCAATTTCAACAACCTGCATTATTGTGCCTTATTTAAATATTATAAAATGTAATTGCTAGCGAATATAAACAGTTAATGTGCCAATGTGGTCAGAATAATCTCCCAAATACGTCCGTTACGAACCTACCTAGGTACGCTACACTATGTACCTAGTTAAAACTGAAATCCTTGAAAATGTTATTTTCCGAGGGTCTTTTTAGGGAAGGGAGGAGAGGAAGTTCTGGGAAGGAAAAGGATATGAGATGGGTGGGAATCTGGCGGTCAGTGTGTACAGAAGTGACGGACGTACGAATCCATCCCTCTTAACCACTCTCTCCCGATCTGGCCTGCCCTGCAGCTAGGTGGTCACCAAGACCCGGACAAACCTCACCCCATGAACCCGGGCACCCCTGCTAAGTCACTAAACATAGCGAACCTCTTGGGGTGACCTTTGGCAGAGATGTCGGTTATCCAATAAATGGTTCTCGGGCGGCGGTACCCATACCCGCCTCCCAAATTATTATTTTTATTATTTGGGAATAGACATAGGTACCGACGCCCAAGAAACCATTATTGGATAACCAACGCCCGTGGCATAGGTCACCCCAAGCGGTTCGCTACGTTTGGCTTAGCAGGGGTGCCCATTAGAGATAGGTAAGTTCTGCATTTTGCCGGAAGCCCCCGAGACTTGCTTCCTTTTAAAAGTACTCGGGTTCTAGGAGCAAGTCCCGGGTCCGAGTTCTTAGGTGTGGACTGAGCACTGGGTGCTGTTGCAGCGTACCGAGCCGGGGCACACGGGTTCAAGGAACTCGGAGCCGGGGCCTGCTCCTGGAACCCGCACAAGAACCCGGAGCCGGACAAAAACCCGCATGCGGAATCGGACCCATCATCCATCGCACCCGAGTCGCGAGTTGTGTAATTAAATTTTGGCGAAGATCAGCGAAATACATTCGCGTCGTGTCGTGGTCCATTAATGCGAGGCCGTAACAGTTGTATGTTAGGTTCCAAGTTCCAAGGAATGGCAATTTTAGCACACGCGTAAGCAGGAATCTAACTCACACTGACGAAAAATCTTTTTCTTGTCCCGACTGCGACTATTCATGCGGTACGCAACGGTATTCAAAAATTCACATATTTACCCATACTGGACAAAAACCTTTTTCATATCCCGACTGCATTTATTCACGTTCTACAAAGGAACTTCTTAGAAATCATATGCTAACTCAAAGTGACAGAAAACCTTTCACATGTTTCTACTGCGACTATTCAAGTTCTACAAAGAAGCGCCAAAAAATCACATGTTTACGCACAGCGGACAAAAACCATTTTCCTGTCCGGAATGCAGTTATACAAGTTCTAAAAAGGACAATTTAATAAACCTGTTTCATGTCCTGACTGCAACTATTCGTGTTCTCAAAAGGGATATCTAAAAAGTCGCTTGCTGACTCGACTCATAGTGTAGAAAAACCTTTTTCATCTTCCGACTGCAACTATTCATGTACTACGAAGAAAAATCTAAAAATCAGATGTTTACCCACAGTGGTGAAAAATTCATTTCATGTCCTGACTGCAAATATTCTTCTCAAAAAAAAAAACTAAAATGGCACCTGCTAACTCACTGTGATGAAAAACCTTTTTCTTATCCCATCTTTTCTTATTCAGGCGCTACTAAACATCTAAAAATTCACATGTTTGTTTACCTGTCACGGTGAAATATAACATCAACATCTGCCAGCTTTATTTTTAAAAGGGGCGCCACTGGTTGATTAACCAGGCTAGCAGTTAGTAAACCAATAATCCTCTCTCAGGGTCTTTGGTATGCAAACTATACGATTAAATTAGAAGGATTTTTAAAATAAAATAGACAGTATTATTAAGAAATATGAATTAAAAGATTTATTATCACATAATAAAATAAACTGGAACAAATAAACATATTAACAGAACTTAAGACTCACCTTCCTTGAATCGACCAAAAAAAATACATGTTTCTAACTATCTATCTAAATTACGATCTTGAGCTTCTGGTTTTTCTCCTGAAGTATGGTCAGACAAAATACCTGGAACTGATTTCAGCCGAAAACAGTATCTGCTCCCAAAATCAAACGCCAGCCATGAAAATCTTGTATTACCAGGCGAGAATAATTATTCCTTCGTTATTTAACAGATTAAATTCCTTGTATTTTAAATCTTCCATTTTTTAAAATAAATTGCTTGTTACTTGGCAAGTAAATTCAAAATTAACCATCAGTTATTTTCGGTGGAAATTACGAAGACAGAAATGTGTATTTACAACACTTATTGGCACCACGATTACATTAGTCGCGGCCTAGTTAATTATGATCCAGTTCGGATAAAATAATAATCGTTTTACTTTATAAAATTATTAACGTAATCAATAAGAATCACGCCCGACTTGTCAGTAAAACCCTCTACCACCTTAGAAAGATTACTCAGAAGTGGGTTCTAAACAAAATATTCGATTTTTATACCCTATTCAAAAAAGAAAAAATGAATGATGTTACTTCCAAAATTTAAAAAAATAAATTTATGTAGAAGCTTATTTAATATTATTTAATCACCTCTTGAAATGAGGTACCTGCTTGCCTAAATCTATGATAAAATAAACTTCGAGATATATTGACAAATATTTTATCATAACATACCCACACTGGACAAAATCTTTTTTCATGTCCCGACTGCAATTGTACAAAGGACCTTCTTAGAAATCATTTGCTGACTCACTGTGATATAAAACCTCTTACATGTTTCTACTGCGACTATTCTTGTTCTACAAAGAGGCACCAAAAATCACATGTTTACCCACAGCAAAAAAAAACCATTTTCTTGTCCCGAAAGCAGTTATTCAAGTTCTCGAAAGGGAAATTAAAAATCTGCAGTGGAGAAAAACCTTTTTCATGTTTTGAGTGTAACTATGCATGTACTACGAAAAATATCTATACGTAATATTATTATATTCTAATTTCTAATTTCTAATTTTTCTAATTTAAAAGAAAGACAAACATTCCCGGGTTACGAATAACCCAACAATGTTTGAAAATCTCCTACTACCACCACAGAAAGCCGAAAATGTTGCTTGTGTTGTGATGGAGGACTTAGCCAGCCGAGGAATCGAACACGCGACGCCCGGGTGGGACCCAAGCGCTATGCCCACTCAACCACTGATCAGTTATATTTTAGCAGTAAACTAACCCGTGTGTAATAATTAAAAGGTGTTGTTCTAACTTCAAATCTAAAAGCTCTCGTATAACATCATTCATATGTTCCATAAATTTTTCCTTTTTTTTCTATTGCTGTTTTCCAAATTTCATTGCCATTTTTTTGGTTGCGCTGCGCTGGCAAATCAGCATGAGAGCCTTTATAGGCCAATAACAGCTGATGATGTAAATCTCCCGTTTTTGAGGACATTATAGTACCTACAAACTCACTTTAACAACACTGACTACAGCAATTTGTGTTTATGCGTATTTCTTGTTTAAATCACTAACAAATACTGACAATGAAAATAAAATAAAAATGACGCACAATACAGTCGAGGAATTCCCCGTACAACATAAACGAAAAGGGTTGCCAACTTGTAAAATTTTAATTCCCTAGTTTTTTTATTTAAATAAAGAAAAACATAAAAAACATGAAAAACATAAAACATAACGTGTTGTTCGAACCCCCCTCCCTCCCCTCCTCCCCGTAACGTTTCACAAGACCCCCCGCCCTCAAGTGCGTTACGTTATATTTGAACGGCCCCTTTTCCTGCGAATAGGGTCCTAAAACACTGCGTGTGATTGCCGAAGCCTTTGTACGTCCACGTGTCATTTTTGCAGTTATTTGACTATCTGGAATTATTTTGTGTAAATTTTTCAAACCATGTTTTACATTATGATAAACTAATAATGCTACTTCTGCACTTACGATCGAAATTTCTTCCTTAGTATCTTTCTTTATGAAAAAAGTGTCCATGAACCTTGAAGCCTTTTTGGCAGACACCATCTTTTTATGCTTGGCACTATTGGTGTAAACCTACAATCATGCAATGCAATACAAATTACAATACAATTATTGCGATATTGTGTACAAAAGCAATAAGCATACTTCAATGCCTACTTTTATATTTTACCCACAGTAAAAAATCGGCGACGCCAAATTGGAGTCGCAAATAAATAAATCAGATTTAAAACATAATATATGTACCTAATAATGACGACTTACTGTCAACTTCCTTCATACTGAATTGCGATATCTGAGTTCCATGTTTTACAAATTGCAGTAAACTTTTTTTTTTTTTCCAATCCTGTATTTAAAATCAGGATCATTCACCCAATTGTCGTTAAAACCCGTGAATCTCTTTTTGCTCGTTGAAAGTAACAACGATGAGTTCATATCGATGAACAACGTTCGTCCACTCCAAATCAAAACAAAACACAATGAAAGAAACGCGGCGGGGCGCGGAGCCGCGTGGCGGCCAGTGGGACGTGCCGACTAGACGGGCGCTCACCTCCCTTCGCACCTCACGAACTCACTCTCACACAGGCTCTGTGAGTTGTGTGTGTGATACGACCGACGGTACACATTGCGTCGCCCCGTGGTGCGGTAATTTTTTGGAAGAAAACTAGTATTCATGAATTTCGGAACAGTAAGGTGTAATTACTGGACACGGGACCACACGTAAAATTCCGGGACTTTCCCGGAATTCCCGGCCATCTGGCAACCCTAAAATAGTGTAAGGTGTAATACGCAATATTAAGAAGGGAATTCTTAGATAAGGGAACGTACCCATACTACGTGACCAACTTTTTGCAATTTTTAACCCCCCTCCCCCCCTGGTGACCAAAAACCTAAGCAACCCGTCGCTCATTTGTACCAAGCATGGTATTTTGAAGAACCCCCCCCCCCTGAACAGGTCACGTAGTGTGGGTACGTTCCCTAACTTGGACATGTACAGGTGGAGCGGTGAAAAGTGTGTCAGGAGATTATATTAATGGAAGATTGATTTGCGGTACAAGTCAGGGAAGATAGAGGAAGTCATTGCACGATCCACTGAATCAAATACCCGAGTTTTTCTTTATTTATTTAGAACACATTGTGCATATTTTGTATACAATTGTATATATTGTATATATTGTATAATTATATATTTTCAGTATACTTTTCAATTTGGGGGGCTGGTATGGGTACCGCAGCCCCGAACCATTTATTGGATATACAACACCCCTACCATAGATAGACCCAGGTGGTTCGCTACTTTTGCTGACTTAGCAGGGTTGCCCAGGTTCATGGGATGAGGTTTGTCTAGGTCTTGGTGGCGAATGCGTTTGCCCACCTACTGCGTGGCGGCCTGCATAGGGAGACTGGTTGAGGTAGACCTAACCTAGATCTCTCCAGCCAGACTCTCCATCCATCGCATTGCACCGCAGTGGGAGGGATGATTTCAGACGTCCGTCACTCCTGGACACATTGACTCCCAGATTCCTACCCACCCCTCATTCCTTTTTCCTTCCCTGAACTTTCTTTCCATCCTTTCTAAAAAGACCAATACTCCTGTGTGGAGCTAGCTAACAAAATATGTGTGTACACCGTTCTATTATTCAGACTGTTTATAATGACCCGACGAAGTATTTGATTCATTTGGTCGTGCAATCTCCCTCGGGCGTCCTCGACTTCCGCTACCATTCGGGTTCGCGTCACAATCCAGTTTTAGTTCATCCCAATCCATCTAAGCGTCCCCTTATTTATCTTGCTGAAAGCCTCAGTGTAATATAACGATTTTTTAATCATAACCTATAAATCTACTTTCTAGACTGTATCACCAGGTATGTAGAACCTCGATATTCCTACCTATATTCCAAAATAATATTTGCGTTCCAACAATAAAGTAATCAGTTAAAAACTACCAAAAATTTCCTCCCATCCATCGACAATAATTGGGAAAGAATAATTTTTTTTTAAATTGTGAAAAATTCCGGTAGTAGACAGTAAACCTCTAATTATTATGCGCCTAATTCAATAAAATATTAGTTGACACTTAAAAATACACAATTCACCCTAATAATTAATTGCTAATATTGAATGATTAGTGCGTCTCAGTGGATACGATTATTTAACTAGTTAACTCATCGGTACGGAAAAGCAATCCATATAACTCCAATACGAGGCATTGAACAATAAACCAATCTTTCACTCACCGACCGGCCGGTGGAGGCATTCGGGCTCCCGGTCCGGCTCCGAGCTTCAGTTTTGGGACCGAGCCCGAGTTCCGGGACCGCGTTCTCTTGGAGTAGTCGATTTGAAAAAGGAGTAGGAACCGCTTCCCGCAAAGGACCCGATCACACGAGCCCATTCCAGCTGAACCGACTCATCGCTAGTGCCCATGAGGTAAGGTTGGTCTAGGTCTTGGCGGCGACAGCATTTACTCACCTATGGCGTGGCGGGTCGGATTGGAAGAGACCAGTTGAGGGAGACCTAACCCAGTTCTCTTCAGCTGAACGCTCGACCCATTGCCTTGCACCCCAGTGGGAAGGATTGATTCATACATTCCTCACACCTGGACACATTGACCCCAGATTCCTATCCACCCCTCTAAGAGGGATGGATAGGAATTTACCTTTTACCTTTTCCTTTCTAGAACTTCCTTTCCCTGAAAAGACCCACCACGCAGCATCCCCAAAGATGTCATAGGTCCTGAGGGATTTTTTCCTCAGGGTCTTCTGTGTGGAGCTAATGTAAAATATATTTCAAATTCACAGGAAGTACGGAAACTAATTTCTACTAAATAACTAACTCAATTTCTCAATTTGGGAGGCGGGAATGGGTACCGCCGCCCCGGGAACCTTTATTGGATAACCAACACCTCTGCCATAGATCACCCCAAGTGGTTTGCTACGTTTGGTGATTTAGCAGGGGTGCCCGGGTTCATGGGGTGAGGTTTGTCTAGGTCTTGGAGGCGTATGACCAGGACATACTGAACCCCAGATTCCTACCCACCCCTTAAACCCTTTTCCTTCCCAGAACTCTCCTCTCCTTCCTTTCCTTAAAAAAAACCCTCCACACAGCATCCTCAAAGATGACATAGGCTCTGAGGGAAATAATTTCCCTCAGGGCCTCCTGTGTGGAGCTCATGTAAAAAAAAAAAAAAACTACCATTTATTAAGAAATTGGTAATTTTTCGAAATCGCTGGACACGTTTTATATGAATGTTATTTAGAAAAAACCTATTGATTCACCTTAATTACCATAAAAGACAACTATTTGCATTTGGAGCGATGGAAAATACTGCATTCAAAATAACAATAACGTAAAATGAAAATTGGCTTTCATTGTGTGACATGAGCCAATAACAATAATTTCTGTCATTTCATTATATTGGTATTCCTGATACTATACAAAGAACTAAATGCTAGTTCGTAGCTGACTTGACGCGGATACATTTCAAATGACGCATATTGGTATTCCTGATACTATACAAAGAAGTAAATGCTAGATCGTAGCTGACTTGACGCGGATACATTTCAAATGACGCATATTGGTATTTCTGATACTATACAAAGAAGTAAATGCTAGATCGTAGCTGACTTTACGCGGATACATTTCAAATGACGCATATTGGTATTCCTGATACTATACAAAGAAGTAAATGCTAGATCGTAGCTGACTTGACGCGGATACATTTCAAATGACGCATATTGGTATTTCTGATACTATACAAAGAACTAAATGCTAGATCGTAGCTGACTTGACGCGGATACATTTCAAATGACGCATGGTGGTATTCCTGATACTATACAAAGAAGTAAATGCTAGATCGTAGCTGACTTCACGCGGATACATTTCAAATGACGCATAATTTGAAAAACATATTTTTACCAAGCTATCTATGAGATGATTGGTTCAATGACAGCTCAGAATGAAACCAATTCAGAAACACCTCAGAAAGGTAATTTAACCCCTATTGAGCGGCTGGCTACATTTGCGAATGTTCCCTGGAAATGGCGTGAATTTTCAGTTTCTCAACTTATACATATATTAAAATTCTAATAACTCTGCAATCTGATGATTTAAAATTTTGAAAAAAATGTGTAATACGAACAATTGTTCAATGTACATTTAAAAATAATAACAATAAAATGTTGAATAGAGGTCAACTAATAAATAGATTAATAAACTTGTAATTACCACAAAAAATGTAGCCCTCGTATATAGTTTATCGTAAAACTTAATTAGTATATGTCATAAATGTACTTTTCCACATAATGTTAAACAAAAAAAAAAATTTTTTTTTCAACGAATATAAGTAAACAAATGTTTTTTTCAGTCACTATAATAATTCGCCCTTCTCACTCACACACATTCAAGTTACGCTGCGTCGGCATTGAACACGGTGACCACGCGTTAGTTTGGGGGGCCGGGCGTGATTTATCAATTCAAAGTTTTATAGTGCGTGATATATTTTAAAACATTTTGTAGAGCATAAGGCAACTTCACAGTGACTACACCAATGACGAGTCTGAACTCGTTTTTTTGGCTCTCGGGTAGTGTTTATACAAACATAACTTCGTCGGTATGGTGTTTGCCGCTTTGAGTTGACTGTTAGCATTTTAAATTTAAACTGTTACCATTTCTCCACGTAAGCGAAAAACTCTGTCCATCTATTTCTGCCGGGGGATTAATTTATAATAAATCAGAATCCTCTAATTCACCATCACTTATTTCTGGAGGATCATCTGGATCCTCTAAATTGTCCATTCTATACTCATCATCGTCACTCATAAAAAAATCTGAATCAATGTTTAAAACATGTCATTCTACGTTTTCCTCTTCCATTGCTGAAACAGTAAAATTGAGATCAAAAACAATAACATAAATAATCAAATTCACATAACAAAATACCATGAAGTTCACAAAATCTTAATGTTGGAGTTTTACCTACCATTAAAACTCTTATTATGTTGTCTTGCTTATCCAGAATATATAATGTGAGAGATATCAGCCCTATTTCCCGCCAGCGTCGGTCATATCCATTGCTTTATCTTGAATTTCCCGCCATTCCTCTGCAACTCCCTTCAGCTGTCAATTGTCGCCGTGCAGTTGGCATCTTGAGATGCCGTGTTAATTCAATTTGGACTCACCAAGCAGAACTTAAATATTTTTTTTTTTTTTTTACATTAACTCCACACAGGAGGCCCTGAGGAAAATAATTTCCCTCAGGGCCTTTGTCATCTGGGATGCTGTGTGGAGGGTCTTTTTGAGGAGAGGAAGGAATGAACATTGGTCTTGAAGAGACCCATGTTGTAGGAAGGAGGAAACACAGAGGCCGGCAAATCATTCAAATTCAACCGTGGGGCGCACTTGCGATTTGTACAGGGTTAGCAGTTGTGTACTATTAAAGTATCTGCGGGCCCTGTACAGTACGCCCAGTTTTTGGGAGGCTAACTTTACTCTGGCTTCGATGGAGCCCCCATACCTGAGCTGGTCACTTAGGGTTACACCAAGCATATCAATGGAGGGCCTGTTCGGAAGATTGCTTCCGTTGAAAGAGACTAGATTTTCATTGCGATCCCTTTTAGACGTAATCAGACAAGATTGGGTCTTTGAAACATTAAATTCAACGAGATTATTTTTACCCCAAGAGAAAACACTCTCAAGGTAACCGTCCATTCTTTGCTTCAAAGCCTTACGAGCTGTTGGAGTTTGTGAGCCCTTTGGGGGCTTGTCAAACAAAAAGCTATCATGAACTGTACTGTCATCCGTGTAACAGTGAATTGGTGCACATGACAAAAGGTCGTTGATGTGCAACAAAAACAGAGTTGGAGACAGAACCGATCCCTGCGGGACGCCAGCATTTATCGAGTGAGAGGAAGAGGTGAAACCATCGACTACCGTCTGAATCGACCTCTCCCTCAAGAAGTCGGCAATCCACGTACACAAGGATGCGGGAAGTCCGTAAGAATGCAGTTTGTTGACAAGTCCTCGGTGCCAAACCCGGTCAAAGGCCTTGGATATGTCCAGTGCAACCGTTTAGGTCTCACCGAAACGTTCCAGGCATCGCCCCCAAACATGCGTCACATACGCGAGAAGATCACCGCACGAGCGGTTCCGCCGGAATCCGTATTGACGGTCGTTAATAATTTTGTTCTTCTCGAGGTATGTGAGCAGTTTGGCGTTGATCACACGTTCCATCACCTTAGACAAAACTGATGTGATCGCTATGGGGCGGTAGTTGGCCGGGTTGGAGCGGTCACCCTTCTTTGGAATAGGATGGATAACCGATAACCAGAGTATAACCAGATATAATAGTCCGAAGCCTCAGGAAACACGAAGTGTAATATATAGGAATAAAAAGAACTATAATAAGGATAAATTGTGTACAGCATTATGAAACAAAAAGTGGAAATTTAGACAGAAAAGCCGATGAACTAATAGGACACCTAACTAATGAAAAAATGAACTAATGCCTACAACGAATATATCTTATATATAAAAATTAATTGCTAAATGTGTTGCTAAGCGCAAATCTCGAAATCAGCTGAACCGATTTCGCTAATTCTTTTTTTAGAATATTCCTTGAAGTACGAGGATGGTTCTTATGGAGAGAAAAATTAAGAAAATGCTGCAGAAAATTGGATAATTTCAGAAAACCTATTACTAACCTAAACGACTATCGCACATTTGACAGTAGGGTCGCGTTTTTGAGAATGACATTTTGCAAAACAATGATTGTTAAATAAAATTCTATTTTTGAAAATCATTAAGTTGATAAATTTATTTAAAGTAGGTACTCCCCTAATAATTTGAATCGAATCAAGAATTTTAGATATTTTAAATAGGTACCTATGTTCGGTACCAAATTTAATATACATGAAAAATGGAAATTTTAAAAAAATTGTAAAAGGTGACACGCGGGCTGCTTAAAAACTGAATGTACTGGGATTGAATATATGGAACGCGGGAGGAGGGTTGGCGGGACGAGGGAGAGGTAAAGGGAAGAGGGAAGGCGGGGAAGGTGGAAGGCGAAGGCGAGAGGGGGGAGGGGAACCTGGGAGTGGGAGGGGAACCTGGGAGAGGGAGGGGAACCTGGGAGAGGGAGGGGAACCTGGGAGAGGGAGGGGAACCTGGGAGAGGGAGGGGAACCTGGGAGAGGGAGGGGAACCTGGGAGGGGGAGGGGAACCTGGGATGGGGAGGGGAACCTGGGAGGGGGAGGGGAACCTGGGAGGGGGAAGGAGAACTCGGGAGAAGGGTTTGTGGGACGGGGGAAGGGGGGGGGGAGTGGAGTGGGGGGGCGTGGAGGGGGGGGGGCGTGGAGGGGGGGGGGCGTGGAGGGGGGGGGCCGTGGAGTGGGGGGGCGTGGAGTGGGGAGAGGGAAGGTGGAGGTGACGGAGTGGGAACGCGAGAGGGGAAGAGGACGCAGGAGAAGAAGGGGAGGCAGAAGGGGAACGGAACGAATGGGAAAGGACACTCAGGGAGAAAAAATTTCTTCATTAAATAGTATTTATATATAAAATGAATTCCTGTTTCCCTTGGTCACGCCTTCATTTCACCTTTTTTTTTTTTTAAAGTTTCCTAATACTTTGTAGAAGGTTCTTACGGAAAGAAAATTTAGGAAAATTGCGCAGAAAATTGGATAATTTCAGAAAACTTAATGACTATTTTAACTTCACACGTTTGACAGTTCGCGCGTTTGACAAAATTGAATTGTGTTTTTGAACGTTTTTTTTGTAAAAAAAGAATTATCTATGGATTATTTAAATTACAGATATTTTAAATAGATACCTTCGTTAGGTACCAAATTTGATTGATTATTGTTATAATATATAAAAATGAATATTTGTATTGAATGAAAAGCGAAAATTTGAATAAAAAAATTGTAATAGGAGGCACGCAAAATGTTTGAAAACTGAATGTACTGGGACTGTTATATGGAACGCGGTAGGGGGATTGGCGGGACGGGGAAGTGGAAGAGGGGAGGGGGTAGGCGGGGAAGGTGGAAAGGGAACGCGGGTGGGGAAGAAAATGCGGGAGGGGAACAGGGAAACAATTTATTTCTTTAAAAATGGTATATCAACGCATGCCGGGAACCAGCTAGTAGTATATTAAGGCGATCCAATAGTCCAGGAAAAAATCGAAATCGGAATTCACGCCCTTTTATGGGAGGAGTTTAAAAATACTTCAGAAAAGGCTTTTGGAAAGGTTGGAAAAGGTATTTGAGAATTTTTTTTACAGGTTGATTTCTAAAAGGCCTGTAAAAAACATTAACTCATTTTTTACGCATTGTTTATTGTAATAAAACAGAATTTTAAAATCAATGTCACGGAACAAAGCGACGTGGAGCCTAGCGTCCGTTTCCCGCTCCGTTCGGGGGCGAACTGATAAAAAATACGGGCGTGTCTAGTTACTTTGAAAATCCAAATTCGTCTACTGCCGGCCGTATTGTAAAATAACAAAGCGAAAATGCATATTTTATTTTATTTTGTGAACTTCGGGCGCAAAAATCTTTTTTTTTTTTTGCGATTATTATAAAAGAAACTGAATTCGCTACATTAAACAATAAAACCATATCCGAAAAGGGGTTTGTAAATAGGAGAGTTTGGACTTAAAGTGTTTTTTACAGACTTTATATTTTATTTTTTTATAGGCTTATTAAAATACTTATAAAAAAACTGAGCGATATTTTTAAGGGCCAAGGTATGTTCTACACGCAGTATTTAACTGAAGCATCTATAATACTTCTAAGCGATCAAATTTTCAAAACAAAAACGTATGATTTTGTGTGATTTTGCATTATTTACTATGGCTTCATCTTAAGACTCATACCAGCAAATCATAATTTCGATTCCGACTATAACGCTCACACATCAGCGGTCGCGAGCGGACGTTTTTGGAACTAGATTTCATTCCGTTGCAAGCCGGGTTTCACATACCCACTAGTTCACGCAGAGCTGGGCCTACAGTATGATTCAGATAAAGATGTTGAATTCTCTCTTCCAGAATTTTAATTAGTAGTAGTTATTTGTAATTTGTGTATCGAAGTGCATAGACATAAATAGATACAGAAACACAGTGGGTATAAAGTAGATACCTACACAAAAAAAAACAATTTGTTATGTTTTTTTAAATATTTTGGTTTTTGTTTTATCATTTTACTTTACGGCCATTAGAGTGGAAGAATTGAAACGTTACTTGAAATGGCTTAAGCCGTGTTTAGTGACAAGATCTGAAGAGTCAGGTACTTCCCCACCTTCATCTAACCTAACTCATTCCACTCCCCCACTACCTTCAGCCTCACAACATACCCCAATTGGGGGTGCAATAGTCCCACTAGCTCCAGACGGGAGCAGTTGGGACTCTTGTGCGGTATTCATGAAAAAAAAGAGTAATATTCAGTTGGATTGTAAAAAATATCTCATTTTGAAATATTTATTTGTGTGCATAATTTTTAATTTTATATTTATGTGAATACCGCACAAGAGACCCAAATGCTCCCGTCTGGAGCCAGTGAGACTATGACATGACTATGGGGTATATTGTGAGGCTGAAAGTGGTGGGGAAGGGAAGGAAATGGGGAAGAGGAAGTGAGGAATTACCTGGCTATTCAGATCTGGTCACCAAACATGGCCAAAGCCATTTTTAGCAACGTTTCAATTCTGAATGGTGGTCTTACACCAGGGCGATACAAAAGTATCCTCTACTCTGGAACGTGACCCAAATATATTATTTTTAAATGAAATAATTGTGAAATAACCCAAATTAGTAATAAAATTTATTTGATTCGATCCCACGACCTTCGGATTGCGAGTCAAGAGCCTTAGGGAACGTACCCATACTACGTGACACGTTTAGGGGGGGGGTCTTCAAAATGTCACGCTTGGTACAAATGAGCGGCGGCGGGCTTAGGTTTTTGGTCACCGGGGGGGGGTTAAAAATTTCAAAAAGTTGGTCACGTAGTGTGGGTACGTTCCCTTACCACTTGACCACGCTGGCTGTCAATAGGTAGTATCAGTAATTTGGAAGGCGGGTATGGTTACCGCCGCCCCGGGAACCATGTATTGGATTATCAACACCTCTGCCATAGGTACGGGTAGCCCGGGTTCATGGGGCGAGGTTTGTCAGGATCTCGCGGCGGTGGCGTCTGCCCACCAACTACGTGGAAGGTCGGATCAGTAGAGACCTTTTTTTTTTACAATAACTTAAACACATTTCCTATCTCTTCTTTGGGGATGCTGTGTGGAGGTTCGTTTTAGGGAAAGGGAGGAGAGGATCTTCTGAGAAGGAAAGGGGTATTAGGGGTGGGTAGAAATGTGGGGGTCAACTTGTCCAGGAGAGCGGATGTATGAATCCATCCCTCCCACTGCGGTGCAAGGCAATGTTCCGAGTAAGGCTGGAGAAGTCAAAGGGACTCCCTCAACCACTTTCTCCAGATCCGACCTGCCACGCAGCTGTTGCACAGACGCATCCGCCGCCCGGTACCGGATTATCCCTAAGGCAGAGTAGGCAACTGCCTAGGGGCCCCGCATCGGCTGGGGGCCCCGCGCCCCGAGAAAAAATGACTTGCTTCAATGGTTTGACTCTCTATCAGTAAGCAACGGGATGCCGCGCCGGAGTTCTGATCGGCTTAGGAAAGATCTAGCGAGGTACGAAAACACTGGTTGAAATATTATAGAGTAATTAATTCTTCAGACACCGGGTAATAGTTCAGAGATCTCAGGGAAAATCTAGATATCGTCAATTTTAATCCAAACCTGAATGCATTGTAAATGCACACCTACTGCTACATGTATTTATTTATTCTATGCCCACTTTCATAAGGTTGGCAGTACTGTTTGGCATGACAAAGAGCATTGGGGACCCCGGATTTGGGGGAGTTCGATACGTATGTTGTGTCATGTGTCATAAACAAACTTCATTTCATTTTCTAAAAATCGGCGACACGACGAGTGTAATAAACTGAAGTTACATTACGATACCACGTATGTTTAATTACCAGATTTTATTTAACATACTTATTTCATTTAATATTATAGAATTTGAATTGTGTCGTAAACAAACTTCATATCGTTTTGTCCTATAATTACGATTTGGGAGTTTTGCGACAGTGATTTAATTTAAACAGTTTTATTCTGTTCCATGTTTCAAAACTTTCGAATTTTGTTAAGAAGTGTTATATTTTTATAGTTTGCAAGTGCTTCGAGAAAATCGGCGAGACGACGAGTGTAATAAACTGAAGTTACATTACGATACCACCTAAGTTTGACTACCAGATTTTATTTAACATAAGTATTTATTTCATTGAATATTATAGAATTTGACGAGTGTGAAGTTTTTTTTGTGAAGTTTTTCTTGTGAAGATATTATAAAAATTGTTACTATTTTATCTCGTGCCGTTTTTATTTTCTCCGTCCGCATAAAAGTACCTACCTAAGTAGTAACTTAGAATAAAAATAAATGATGTAATGATAAAAATATCCAGATAGTAAGTATTTGGGTTCACTTAATTTTATTTAAATAAATAAATGCTTTCCTGTCAAATGTTATGTGTAAATTTTTCTTTCAGGGACAAAATGTCGGAGGTACCCTTAAGAAAAAACACCAAAGTGGTTCGGAAAAACGTAAAAAGCGGCAAGGGCAACAAAACAAGCGTGATGAACAATTGAAGAAAACACAAAACCTTTTTCAAGTAGGATTTAGTCGTCAACCAATGGAAAATCAACCTTATACGTGTCCGCGTATTGCCAGCCTCACGATGGGCGATGGCGGTGAACGCACCGACCCGGTAGAGATTCCTTGCGAGCATTCTGAACAAACTGGCCAGGATCAAGAAACAGCTACTTTAGTGGGTGCAGAGGAAAGTAAGGCCGAGTCCGAGGTCCAATTGCTACATCAAAACGTATTCCATATAAGAGTAGAATACCAGAATGACATTGGATTATGGCTTAATATTACAAACGAAATACAACATTTTTGGTGTACTAGAGATCCTAACGAATGTCAACATTTTGACTGTGATTTTTCCGTTTCAAGCCGACAATACGACGATAGCAAAAGATTTTTTTCTCAATCTATGTTTTTTCGGAAACATATAAGTGGTGGTAAAATTAAACGAGAGTGGCTCATGTATTCTCCGTCTACTGGAAAAGTATACTGTTTTCCATGTGTTCTTTTGGTGAAGCTCAAAGCAAATCACAATTTAAAATGGATTTTCTGATTGGAAAAATGCTTCGCACTGAATTCAATCGCATGAGAATAATACAACGCACCAAGTATGTGTCCAGACACTGATTAGTAGACGACGTATTCGACACCTCTTTGGAAATTACATTCAACAAAGAAACAGAATATTGGTTGAAAGTTTTACAAAGAATGGTCTCTATGATTAAATTTTTATCATCCCGTGGATTAGCATTTCGTGGTGATAATGAAATTCCTGCTTCTCAACATAACGGCAACTATTTGGGAATTTTAGAGTTAATTGCGGAGTACGACCCGTTCCTTAGTTCGCTTTTAGCCAAATACAGTAATGAAGGCAGGGGAAAACAATCATATTTATCTTCAACAATTTGCGAGGAACTTATTGAAATATTGGGAAATAAGGTTTTAAAATGCATTGTTGATGAAATTATTGAAGCTAAATATTTCTCAATAAGTGTCGATTCAACACCAGATATATTTCATACTGATCAGTTGACTGTAGTGCTGAGATACGTTACGTCAAATGGAGAAGTAGCAGAACGTTTTCTTGCGTATATTCCCATAGAAAGTCACAAAGGGGAAGAACTAGCCACCACAATTTTAAATTTTTTAAACCAATGTAACATTGATATAAAAAATTTGAGAGGCCAGTCTTACGATAATGCGTCAAATATGTCTGGTTGTTATAATGGTCTACAGGCGCATATTACGAAAATAAATCACCTCGCACACTACGTTCCATGTGCAGCGCACTCACTGAATTTGGTTGGAGTACGTGCTGCGGAGAGCTGCGTTGGAGCAATCTCATTCTTCGGATTTTTACAGGCAGTATACAACTTTTTTTCGGCGTCAACTCATCGCTGGGCAATTAATTGTCATTAGTTCCGAAAAGAGTATCCGACACAAGGTGGTGTGCAAGGGCCGATGCGGTTAAGGCTTTGTCAAAAGGTTACAACAGTTTACAGAAAGCTTTGCAATCTATTGCTGAAGATGAGACTCAGATATCACAAGCGATACGAGGCCAGATGTCCATTAAAGGACTTGGAAAAAAAAGAAAATGCTGTAATGGCAGTATTCTGGGCTGCCATACTAGATCGAATCAATGGTGTCAGTATATCACTACAAAAACCAACTATTGAACTTCGAACGGCAGTCGATCTTTTAAAGTCGCTTTTAGATTTTTTGCTTTCACAGCGAGAATTATTTGACGATTACGAGATGAAGGCAAATGAGATAACTGATTCCCAATACAGTGATGAAAAAGGAAAAGACGTCACGATGACGGATCTGCAGAAGACGTTGTCCACAGAGGAAAAGAGAAGTTAAAAGTTGAAACTTATTTGCCTGTACTAAACACGCTGTGTACAAAATTGTCGCGGCGACTAGACGCTTACCGGGAAATTAATTGTCTGTTTGGATTTCTTACAGATTTCTCGACAAAGTCCAACGATGAAATTAGAGAGGCTTGTACAAAGTTTAGGGAACATTATTCCGAGGACATTGAGCCTGAGTTTTCAGATGAGATGGTACAGTTCAAGTACTTCATCTTACAATTAGAGGATTCATTAAAAGATAAAATTGTACTTGCCGAGGATTCATATAAACTCATTTTTGGTAATATGGCACAATCGACTTTTCCGAATGTAATGACAGCATTGCAAATATATAGAAGTCTGATGATTACAAACGCCACGGGTGAACGTAACTTTTCCAAACTTAAACTAATCAAAAATTGTCTTCGTTCATCAATGTCTCAGAAGCGTTTAAATTCATTGGCGATAATGTCGATTGAAAATGATATTTTGGAAAAGGTCAACTTTTAAGATGTTTTAAACGATTTTGTATCTCAAAAAGTTAGAAGAGTTGATATTTAAACATCATTGTATTTTTGTTATTAGTTTTTTTGGGTGTTATGCCGTGTAACCGAAGAAGGAGGTAGCGCAACACGGCATAACATCCCAAAAACTAAGAACAAAAAACTTTTGTCCGTGAAAATCTAAAAACGTATCATTGTGGTATTTTACTTTACTTTTATTCGTTAAACAGCATTACTTAGTATCAGGTAGGTGCCGAGTATGGCTTTTATTGGTATTTATTTGGTTTCAGTTTTTATTTTGCTTTTTATTTCTAATTATGTGTTTAAAATATAAATGTTATACAAGCTTATCTCCATACCAAGGTGGTCTGGAAGAGATCACAAGAGTGATAAGACCGCTCATAGTACTATTTTTTTTTAAATATATTTTTGTTTCTTTATCTGTGTCTTTTTATGTGTAATAAAGAATTATTGTATTGTATTGCATTCGTTTCAATTTTTTTATTGGATGGGATGATGGCATTACTTCGTAGCCGGCCGGCTTAGTCCAGCGGTAAGGCTCTTGACTCGCATTTCGAAGATCGCGGGATCGAATCCCGGCGTGGCAAATAAATTTTATTTGATTAAATTGTGTTATTCACAATTTACTCATTTAAAATAATATACATATAGTATATTTGCGGCACGTTCCAGAGAGGAAGATACTCTCAGTATCGCCCTGGTGTAAGACCACCATTCAAAATTGAAACTTTGCTTTAAATGGCTTTAGCCGTGTTTGGTGATTAGATTTGAATAGCCAGGTACTTCCTCACCTTCCTCCTCCCTATCTCCTTCCCATCTCCACTACCTTCAGCCAAAACCTACCCCAATTGGGGATGACATTGTCTAACTGGCTCCAGACGGGAGCAGTTCAGACTATTGTGCGGTATTCATATTAAAATTTTTAATTTTTTTTAAATTGAAAAAAAAAATTATTATGAATATAAATACGTTGTGGTAGAAAAATATTTTTGATAGTTAGAAAAGGGTGTAGGTAGGGGCCCCGAGACGTGCATTGCCTACGGGCCCCGACATGCTTAATCCGGCCCTGCCGCCGCCAAGACCTGAAAAAACCTCACCCCATGAACCCAGGCACCCCTGCTAGTCACCAAACATTGCGAACCACTTGGCATGACCTACGGCAGACGTGTTGGTCATCTAAAAAATGGTTCCCGGGACGGTGGTACCCATACCCGATTCTAGTGTTTGTTATTTTTGTAATACGAAAAATGGATATAAAAAAAGCCTACCCTCCCACCCCTCTCACCCCCCACCTCTAACCCCCCTCCACCCCCCGCCTCCTTTACCCCCCCTCAGCCTACCCCCTTCACCCCATCCCAACTCTTGTTCAACCTACCTCCCTTGGGAGCTGTTAGACTCGTGGTTCGGTATTCACATAACAATAATTTTTAAAAAAAAATTTTGGAGTAGTTGTGACTCTTGTGCGGTATTAACACAGCAATAATTTACAATAATTTTTTTAAATATATATTTTGGAGCAGTTGGGACTCTTGTTCGGTATTCACATAACAATAATATACAATAAAAAATATTCGATATTTAAAAAATTTTAGCATAAAAGTATTCAATGAACATAAAATTTTGCGTTCCGTTCGGTCAACCCTGTAGATTTTATCAACATGAAACGAGGAAATCGTACATATTCAAAGTTTCGTATCCAATTCATCATTTCAAAATGTTACGATATAGAGCGCCGCGGAGACGACCGGAGGCAGCGGCTCTTGCCCGCGGAATGAACTCTGAAATTCTCTGTTGCGAGTATGAGAAAAATCGTGAAATGCGAAGCTGTAAATTAATTAATATTAAATACTTCCTAAAATTATTTTTCACTCAAACTCATTTATGATTTGTCAATAATGTCTTAGCACAATAAGAATATAAAAAATTCTGAAATATATTAGTTTACAAGTTCGCAAATAAATACACAAACTGACTAAGATTCGTCAAGAAACACACGTACGTATATATTTTTTAATGATTTTATTTAAACTCAAATTAAAATTCTAAAACAAGTGTTTGCTAGATAATGCATTCATTTATTTTACTGCATGATTATATGATTTGAAATGGGTGTGGTATAATACAAAATCTTTTTTGAAAATTTAACAAATCTGCCAATGACCTATGGTATAACCTTATTATACTAAAAATTAACATTTTTTATCAAAATTTAAAACATGCAAATGCTAGATAAAAGAACAATCTTTCGAAATCCATTTATAATTTTTTGTGGAAAAGAGTCAATTCGTCTAAAATCTGATTTAAAAATGACATATTTCTGGTGTTCTCTGATAATACGCTCTTAAAAGATACAAATAAATAGTATACCTATGAAATCCCTACATCTTCTAAAAAAAAAGGGATACAGCTTATAAAGCCTGTAAAATACAATTTCCAGAAGAAAGGTGGGAAACCTGTTGTAACAGACGTATCAGCGTCTTCACAAGACTAAAAAAGTACCAGGTTTTTAGTGCATGCACAAGATGATTAATGGGTAAAAAATAATAAAGAGCTGACCTCCCTAGCACCCAGTGCCTGGTGAGTGAAGGACACTGGATGTGCCGATTCTTCTGCCTGAGCCTGGCGGTTGCCTTGAGTAGGGCCGGCTTGTCTGGAGGAGGTAGGCACCAGGACTGAGTCGGTGGGAGGCAGCTGGTTGATGAAAAACTTTGAAGAAATAAATAAGACGAGTTTGTTGAGTAAAGATGAACTGATTTATTATCGAAATTTTCCTTCCTTATATACCCAAATCTCCACGAAATTTGGGTCACGTGGTACAAAAATGGGGTGGGAGGTTTGACCTTGCCCGATACTATAAATAGGGCGGCGTTTCTGTCACACCTTATTTTGTCGGTGTCGCCCACGAAAGTGAATAGTAGAAAATAATTCTACAGGGTAACATTGTTATATACAGGTAAATGTCTTAATTCTAACAAGTTTATACAGTTATGTTTTATCCGCAGATTTTTGTTTTGGTGAATTTATATTGATTTTAAGGCAAGTTTGTAATTTTAGGTATTTACTGTTTGGCTAGTTGTGGAAAGTTAAAATAAGAATCTAGTATCTTTCCCAGGTCCCTCGTAAGACTAGCTACTGAAACCTGTTTGTTTCATCGTCTTACGAGGTCCCTGGATTTTTAAAATGGGAAAAAACGGATTCTGGCAAGGAATTTTTCTAAGTGATTTTTCCGGGCAAAAAACGCCCTAGCATTGTGAGTTTAAGGGTCAGAGACTCAAACTTTCTTTCCCTGGATGCCCTGCAGGACTCTGGAATGAAATATGTTTGTTTCATTGTCCTGCGGGGTGTGTAAGTTATATTAATTGAACAAATATACATTTTAAATTTGGCCTCCTGCAGGGCTAAGCAGACTCCTTTTCCCTGGAGCAGGCTCTTGTTGTCCCTGTTTCGGGCGGCAAAGGAGTGACTGCTGGGGGAGCAAAAGGAGTCTTCTTGCCTGGCGGCGAAGGAGGAAAAGGAGTAGACTCTGGTTTTCTTTTCCCTGGAAAGGCAGTTTGCCTTTCCCTGGCGGCGAAGCAGACTCCCTTTCCCTGGAGCGGGATAAAATAACAATTTGTAAATTATAAGAGTTAAAATGTCTCCCCGGTGGCAACCTGGGCACGCAAGCATTTATTTGTTGCACCGGGGCATTGTACATAGTAAAAAAGGTAATAAAAATGATAAATTTTTACATTAAAATATTTCAGCGATCGTCGCTGGCGGCACGGTACTAACCAGCTTAGCGGCCAGAAATTTCAGAAGATATTTCAAAGAAATGACCACTAAATGTAGAGGATGCCGCCAGCGATGACTTTGGCTGAAAAAACAAACGAGGGTACGTAACACGTCGGTTACACCTGTAAGAAACTTAGAAACATGTAAAGGTACTGAAATAAAACATACCAAAAATTCGTATTCTAGGCTAAAAATTATTATCTCTCAAAGAGATTTAAGAAAAATGTGGACTACACTTAAAGAAATTATAAGGGGCAAACAGAGGGAAAACATTAAGGAAGTTCGGTTCCCGATGGAGTTGAAGATGATAAAACTAAAATAGCCAAATTTAATACTAAGTGTCGAAAACATAAATAAGAGTATTTCATTATTCACAGATACTTCTTCTCAATCATCGGAAAGAAGAGAGAATAATAATATTTTCAGGTAACAGTGAGTATTTAATAAAAAAAATTAATACGGTGAAGCAAAAATTATCGACGTCTGGAATTACTATAGGCATAATTAAATTTAAGTAGTTGCACTAATAAATTAATCTGTGTTAAAGGGAATTTTTCCGCAGTCGTGGAAAACTTCCATAATAACACCAGTGCCCAAAATAATAAATGCTAAAAATTTCGAAGACCTCTGAAAAATAAAGGGATAACCTAATTATGAACAAATACTAGAATCCATAGTTAAAGAACTGATGAGAAAATTTATTGAAAAAAATAACATTCTTGTAAAACAGCAGGGTTTAAACAAATATTCATAATGGAAAACCAGTATGGATCAGAAGAAAATCACAATAGTAGTGTTATTGGATTTTAGATGTGTTTTTGAAACGATAGACAGAGAAATACTAATAATAAAATTAAAAATAGAAAACAAAGAAACAAAATTGGAGATGCTACATCTGAATAATAACAAGTAAACCTCGGAGTTCCTCAAGGATCTGTGTTGGACCGCTCCTATTTATTAAGTATATATATTAATGATTTAGTGAAGTGCCTAAAGTACTGTTCTATCAAACTTTTGCTGATGACACACTTTTATATATTATACCAAATAATATCGAAGATGCATTGTCAAAAAAGCTTTTTTTTAAAGAATACTTCTATGTTATATATTAAAGTTTTTTTTTCTTCGAATAAACTGAAAATAAATGTAACTAAAAGTAAATTCATGGTATTAGAGAAGAAACTCAACGAAATTACTACCCTAAATATAGAAAATCAAAATATTGAAGAAGTAGAAGAAATTAAATACTCAGGAATCATAATCTATAACAAATTAAAATTAAACACTAACTTTGAAATGTTAAATTAATAAATTGCAGAAAAGATTAAAAAGAAAAGTAGGATAAAGGGAAAGTTAGACGTCAAAGTATGTACCATTGCTATCTATGCACTTTTGCTATCTCATAGGTAGTTCATCGATCCCTTTACTAAAATAACCATTCGGACGGGAATCAATAAAATCTTTGAAGGCGGTTTGGACTGCCCCATCGGTGTTGAATTTTTCCCTTGCAAGAAGTTATCCAAATTTCGAAAAAAATGGTAATCTGTTGGGGCAAGGTCCGGAGAGTACGGTGGATGTCTTAGACATTCCAATTGAAGCTCCTCTAATTTGGTAGCTGTCTGTTGTGCAGTGTGTGGTATAGCGGTCAACGCCCGTTTTTTGATTTGCTTCACTCAATTCGTGAGGTACCCACCTTTCAAGCTTTTTCACCTTCCCAATTTGCTTCAAGTGGATTAAAACAGTTTTATCACTAACACCGCAGCCTGCAGCTAACTCGGACGTGGTTTGCGATGGATCCGCTTCCACAATAGCCTTCAATTCTTCATTATCAACTTTTTTTCTCTGGCCGTCCACGGGGCTTGTTCTGCAGGCCGAAATTTCCAGAACGAAAACGTTGAAACCAAAAATGCACTATTTTCTTTTGTGGAACCGTCGCCATACACATCATTAATTCTTCGAGCCGTTTCTGCAGCACTGGTGCCACGGTGGAACTCGTACTCGTAAATAACGCGATATTTCAAGTTTTCCATTTTGTAAACTAAGTGACGCAAAGAAAAAAAAAACAACACCGAAATTGGTCTACAATACCACTGTAGCGTGTAACGTGAATTACCGCACAAGTGTAATCTTTCTGAGCAATAAAACCCAATTAAAAAAAAAATGAAAATAATTCAGAACGGTTCCATGCCAGCTCAGAATTAAACCATCTCAGAAACACCTCAGAAAGGTCATTAAAATATGAAAAAAATATTTTTAAATTGCCGGTAACCCTAACCTTACTTAACCAATATTTTTATATCATCACTCTTTAATGACCTTTATGAGGTGCTTCTTTCTGTTTCATTCTGAGTTGGCCGGTCACCAAATAAAATATATAATTAAAAAAATTAAAAAAACCCATCGTATCTCCCCCCCCCCCCCCCCCATTGTGGTAAATATAATCGTGACGACAATTGCTGTTTCAGATTTACGAGTTGGGGGGCGCTAGAAAAAAAATATTCTCAAAGTGGGCGGTGGGCAAAAAAAGGTTGGGAACCTATGGATTAAATGGTTTAAAAGTTACAATAGATTTAGTACACGAATGCAGGTTTTCAATTTTTGGCACAAAATGAATTCAGTAGTGAAGGCCAATTTTTTTTGCTCATTAATTCTGTGGCCAATGGGTTAATGACTTTTCTGAGTTGGTTTCATTCTGAGTTGGTTTCATTCTGAGTTGGTTTCATTCTGAGTTGGTTTCATTCTGAGTTGGCCGGTCACCGAGATGATTAGATGCAGAAGTTCTCTCACAACTCTTATAATTTATTTCTTCTATACATTTTACAGTAGGTAAAATGTATAGAAGATTCAAAAGTTATCAATTTAATTTAATTCATACTTATTAAATCTTTAATAAAGTAGATAAAGAGACATTGTGCACCCATATTAAAGTTCAAGAACAACATTCCCAGGTTTGGGATTTACCTCATGTAGTAAGTAATCAAAAGTAGGTATATATTTTTTGTGAATGGTCAAAGTTAGGCATGGTTATTTTTTAAAAGCAAGGATGCATAAATTACTCTAAAACCAGGAAAACATGGTAAAAACCATGCATCTGGTATCTGGCATTTCTTTTTTTTCACAGCTCAAATTTTCGCATTTAATTTTATTCCAAAAATAGCCAGTACTTAGGAAAAATAATATTGTGCGATCCAGTGACAAAATTAAAATCGACCAGCGTCGTTCATGATATTGGGTTCATAATTTTGATTTCTTCCTTTTTAATTTCGATATTTAACTTTGGAAAATGTTATTTTTGGTTAGACATTTATCTTTTCGTTTTTGTTTGGAAAATTCCCACATCCCATTGGTAGAAAAATGTGTCAGGAAATTGAATAAAAAATTTTGAAACAGATTTCATGTTTTGCAAATTTTTTTTTTTTTTACATTTTCTCATTTCGTTTTCGGATGCTGTTTTCGGCATTCACTTGTCAATTATCAGCAGGTATCTCGATGTCCAAGAAAGGTACCAGAAACTTTACCTTACTTTAAAAAGGGGATTGCGGATGATTATTTTGAAACTTTCGATACTATCGGTGCGCACAAATATGTTCAAAGGTGTCCCGTTTTAAAATGATTTGCCTGTTCCTTTATATTTTTGTGTGATTATTTTAATGTTGAAAAAATTTGATTTTAGGTAACGAAATGAATGAACCTGAAGAAAGAAATTCCCCTGAAGAAGAGGGACTATCACTAAATACAAGTTCTTCTGTTGGTGAACATGAACCATTGAATATTTTAGATTCTTCGGTAATGATGACTAAGAAAGATTCTTGCATAACTTATGCTCTCGAAGAAGGTCAAGAAGAAGTTGAAGATAAACTCATGAACAATGTTGAATGTTCTATGGATCTTAAAAAACATGAATCAGTAAATGCTGAGAATATTTCTCACCGTGTAGAGGAACCGTTAATCGAGGGGGAAATGTCTGATGGTGGCAGTACAGCTTCTTCAAAAGATGTCAATATGGCTGATGGTTTTGATAATGAACATAACATTGATGAAGAAGGTGACAGTGTTTCTGGCAAAGAAAAACACAACTTATACGAAGAACTTAAGATTCTTGACGAGTGTAAAATAGTGGAAAACAAAGATGATTTCAAATGCGAATTTTGTCTGAATGTTTGTGAACCTAAAGAAGGGGTCATACTGACAGAATGTATTCACTCATTCTGCAAAGAATGCATCAAAGAAATTGTTGAAACATCTGATGATGTAGAAATCAAATGTCCATTCAGATACTTGGAGTTTTCTTGCGATACAATCTTACCGCATCGCATCATCAAAGAAATCTGTGGAGCTGTGACTTTTGAAAAATTCTTAGACAGATCACTTTCAGTTGCAGGCTGCTGCAAGGAGAACCCGATGGCGATTGAAAAAGTGGAAAAATGTGTCATGGATACTGCTTTATATGAGGAGCTTGTGCTCCTAGACGATCAGCTCTTAGTGGAAAATCAAGAAGCATTTTTTTGCGAAGTTTGTTTAATGACGTGCGAGCCTAAAGCCGGTGCGATAATAGCGGAGTGTCTTCATGCTTTCTGTAAGCAATGCATTGCCACTCTGGTCAACATGACTAATGATGCAGAAATACATTGTCCATATCGAGATAACGATTACAGTTGTGAAAAAGTTATCCGGCACCACGAACTTAAGCAGATTGTCTCTCAGGAGGTTTTTGATAAGTTTCTTGAAAAATCCTTTTCTATCACAATGCGCGGTATTGCAAGAAATTGCCAGTTTCCAGATTGTAAAGGATGGATCTTCATTGATGAGATGGATGGGAGTAACACCTTTACCTGCTCCGTATGCAAAAGAGTAAATTGTGTGTTATGCAAGGTATAATAATTATTTAATTTTCAAACATTAAATAGAACATTACAGATGAAGTATTATACAAACAACTATTTTAAGGTTCCTCACGATATTATTGTGTATCAAGACCATTATGTCTGTTTAGGTATATTTTGTTTTGAGGATAAACTGCTTTATAGAAGGTGCTAAATTTATTATTTTAGTAAAGTACACTTTTTGCTAGTAATACTTTACAATATTAACATAGTTCAAAACAGGATTTTGTGTCCGATCGAAACAGGACTTTCTACCTAAACCGAAACTGAATCTTCGGTAACAGTCCTAAGTTTCGGCCGAAACTGAAACTTTTTTTAGACATATTAAAAATGTGTTTGTTTACTGAAATTTGGCTTTTTTTTTTTTTTATATACTTTTATGGACAGTTAACACATGTTAAATGAAATAAAAAACAATAATTGAAGTATGTTAAAATATATCTTTTTTTAGATTACTGCTATAAAACAAACAAAAATTATAAAAATTAACAAAAGATGTTTACTACTTCTTGGAACAAAAAAATTGTCAACAATCGACACTTTCACATTCTTATTACACGTGTTAAATGAACTCAGCTGATGATGGAGGGTGACACACGAGCCACGAACTCGCCTGAAGTCAGCCGATCCAAGTCTTATTTGTTTGGATTCACCGAAGGCCCACAGGGAAGTGTCCATGAAGGTGGCTTCAGCTCTCCTACATTCATTGTTTATTTATTTGTTTCTAGGGTCTGCACGATCCTCGGGCTCTAAGTTGCGACCAATATGAGACAACTTTGAACAATCCAAATCAATTCTCAGAAACTCTTCTCCGGAAGATGGTGAACACAGGGGAAGCGATGATGTGTCCAAGCTGTGGGGTTGTTATCAAAAAGGTGGATGGATGTGACGGATTCAAATGCAGCCAGTGCAAGACGGAGATCTGCTGGGCGACACGAGGACCGCGCTGGGGCCCCCGGGGGAATGGGGACACGTCGGGAGGGTGCCGATGCGAAGTGAATGGAAGAAAGTGTCACCCTAACTGTGGAAATTGTCATTAACCTTATCCATGGTAGAAAACACATACATTGTGCCAAAACATTCCAAAGTAATTGAGATAGTTGGCATTGAAAAAGTAAATTTTTTTAACTTTAATTTAGAAGCGATTTGATAATTTCCGTAAAGCCTTACGTGTTTAGTATTACTTACTTAAATCTTCAGTATTAATAAAATGCTCGCGTTTACCTTTGGAAAGCAGGGGGGTGTGGCATATTATTTTATTGCCAATCGAAAAATTCCCAACAACAAGAATATTCCCCGACCTGGTTTATTTTTATTTTTTTACTACGAATTTTTAATTCAAATCTTAATGAGGTTGTCTTTTTTTATAAAAATGATTATCTTTTAATTGGTTTTTCAGTATCTCCCGAAGTTGTGAGCTTTCAAAGTGAACTTTGGTAAATTCTAATGACATACTGGGTACTGCAGCGCCAGACATTGTATGTATGACATAGCATGCTTATCAGCCGGCCGCAAATATAATATTTTTTTCTACTATTCAGTATTTTCCAAAAATTCTAAAAGTTCTGTCCTCATCACGCAAAGGTACAAAATCCCACAAAAGAAAGTGTGGTTTTACCGGTGACCGGCCAACTCAGAATGAAACCATCTTAGAACCACCTCAGAGAAAGGTCATAAGAGTGATGTTAAAAAAAAATGGTTAAATAGGTTAAGTTAGGTTAGGGTTACCGGCTATTTTAAAATTATTTTTTCATAGCTTTCTGAGTTGGTTTCATTCTGAGTTGGCATGGAACCATTTTTACCTTACAAAAGTAATGAAAAAAAATATAAAAAATTGGTTTACGATAGGTTAGGTTATAAGCTATTTTTCATTTTTTTCATTGTTTTTAATGACTTCAGAGGGGTGTTGAATTGCGTTGATTCTGAGTTGTCATGGAACCAGGTAAAAGTGACGCACAAGAGGTTAAAAATAAAGTAAGTCAATCCAGGTGTGAGCTTCATACTGGTCCAAGTGTGCCACATTACATCAGCCAATAGTTATTATACTTCCATTAACCAAAGTGATATGAGAATGGTTTTATGCCTGCACAAATTATTAAAAATATTTTTGCCTTTACTGCTTTGTATTCTCATTCGCTCCATGCAATCCAAATCTGTCCAGGCCGGCTAGAACATTGCACATGAAGCGTTGTCTAGTCTGCTACCAGGTCAGCTTAGTGTAATCTCTCAATATTGCAAGCCACCCGCCTGACAAACGTGACCAGTTTATTCATGTCCACTGACTTTCACGCGTACACGAGTCAACGACTAACTATTCATGCAAAGTTCATACATGTAAGCAATTGTTTCTGTTTTGCAGTATTTTTATTATAGTAAATATTTTTATCCATTACATATTATTAGATGCAAAAGATTTGTTAGTAATAGAAATTTGTATTATTATTTTTTGGGACATTTTGACACAACTACTACATTCTCTTGCAAAGTGAGAGTAAATTTTGTAGGCATTTTGACAAAATCTTCTCCTCTTCAGTTTATTTGTCAAAAGATTTGTATTAGATAACCCTTAGTTGTCAGTCCCCTGCATTTGTAGTATTGAAGAATCGTGCCCAAGCACGATACAAAGCACTGCAATTGCAGTACAATCATTTTGCCTTTGGAAATTACCTCTACTAGTTAAAGACAATAAAAATGTCAATTTATGGAGTATGGTATTGTCCACATGTTGGCTATGAAAAATGTCTATTTATTTTTTATGGTTTAGATGTATCTAAGCTAAACTTACTGATGTCAGTAATAATTTTAAGGCAGTTATATTAAACTATTTTTGTATTTTTTTTTTAATTAAAAGACAAGTCTCTTAACATTTGGTTTTATTTCCTATTCATTTGATTATTTCATACTTTTCAGGCAATTAATCAAATATAAAGTCTGTCAAATAAGAGTAGAAAATATAAAAAATGGAACTATAAAATTTGTAGGCTGGCAACACCAATTTACCTGTCAAATATTCTTTTAAAGTGCAAATACAGTAAAAATACCGAACACTGTATACTAGACATGGGCAGACTCATTCCCAGGAGTGAATCGATTCATTGTGATTCCCTCGGCCTTTTGAATTGATTCATTTTATTCATTCCTTTAATTCCAAAAAAAAAAAACCCTCGCTTATATTTTATGAGGCTACGAAGCCAAAGAGGAGACCAATAATGCTATCTCATTCTCTCGCAGACTACTTTATTTCTTAGTTCTCCTTTAGATGCATGTGTTTGCTCTTTTTAGTGTCGTTATTTTTCGTTTCATCGAGTTTCAAATCACAACGGTGATAAAGAAGTTTTCACTACGCATAGCACTCTTCTTAGGGTAAATTATGTTGTTCTGAAAAATCGTAGGTACTAAAAACGACGCGCGACGAGGTTAATGAAATATTTCAATGTGTACTTAGATATTATTTTGCCCAAAAGACAAATTTTTGACAAGAAAAATGTGTTTATATTAGGCTATCAATTAAATCTTAAAATTAAACAGTTTTTGTGGTTAACCCCTAAAGTTTTACTAATTTTTATTTATTTATTAATCTTAAAATTGTTTCACTTCACGTGATCTAAACTTCCCACTACCTTTAGCCTCGCAAAATATCCCAATTGGGGATTCCATAGTTTCATTAGCTCCAGACGGGACTTGGGCGGAATTCACATAAAAGCCATACTATTATCGCGCTTTCATAGGTATATCCGGACTGGTCACCTGGAATAAGCTTCACTCAAATATATATATATTTTAAATGCACCTACCTCAATGGTGAAGTTAATACCACGCGCTGAATAAAATCTAATTAAAAGCCCTGGCGACACGCGTCATATAATTTGTTACCAAAATATAAAGGAACAAACCGCTCGATTATCATTTATCAGTATCACGGTTCGATAGCGACTGATGTATTGTTTACGGCTAGAGTAGACAGAGACAGATACCATAAAAAAATAATAATAATATAGATAAACATCGTTTTGTTTCTACAAGCATTGTATCACAATTTACGCACGTGTGAGGGAGAAAAAACATAGGATTAACTTTCGCTTTTAGATTTTTATTAACGTTCAGGGTCCGAAGTGGGAAGTTTCACCCTAAGATGACGGCTTGGCCGCGCGGGGACTAACGACGAACCGATTCTCGGCGGGCATCAAGAAATGAATTAGGAACTTCTGACTAATAAGTGTCTTTTGTCTTGCTGTGACTTGAATAACTTGCATTCCGCGGACCGGCCGGATCGACTCGACACGTGGGACCCGGGACCCGTGGGACTACGACGTCACAAATGAATAAGAAATAAATGTTTTGATTCCTTGAATAAGTGAAACAGAGATTGGGGTTGCGGATTGAGTTCGCACAGATCGAACAGCTTGTAGGACTATGACCACGGAGGAATGATTCCTCCGTGACTATGACTGGCGGGACAACTGTGAAACAGACGCGACTCTCGGAGCTCAGAATTATTTGGATCTTGGCTGACTCGCTTGTCTGTTGGCGGTTTTGTCATTTGGATTGGGGACGGGGACTCTGGCCTACGGGGTTTTTTGTAGGTATAAGATTTACTGCGCGGGATACTACTCATCACACGTGATAGGCAATTTCGCGGCGCGCATCGCCTGTAGTAGGTGTACCTATCCGCGCAACAAATATCCAGAATAATATTTAATTTAATTCCTACGAAACACTACAATATTTATAGAGTACATTATTATTTTCTTACCTCAATATAACATGAAATATTCAACTGTAAAATAAATTAATCGAAATAAAAATAAATATGGTGCTGTTAAAAAATCGTAAGATGCAAGGCCAAGGGTAAGGAATAAAGATTTAATTCCTTTTGAAAATGAGAATCAGATCGAGTGTGTTACAAGATTGAATTTATTCATTTAATTCAGTCATTCAATTTTGCCCACGTCTACTGTATACACATTTAAAAAACATCTTTTTGTTCTTAAAAAAAAATTAAATCGAAGAAGCACTGTTGTTAAGTTACCTGTTGTAACAGACGTATCAGCGTCTTTACAAGAACTGTAAAAAAGGGGCCGGTCTCGTGCACGCCTTCCAGAGGTACAAGCTGATGATGGTGATTAGAGCTGGCTGGCCTCCCTACATCCAGTGGTAATGGTCCTGGATGCGCCTAGTTTCTGCCTGAGCGGTGCCCTAGCAGTGCCTAGAGCTAGGGCCGACTGCAGCGGTAGGCACCAGGTACTCGTTCAGGCAGAACTTCAGCAGGAGGCAGCAGGTCGAAGATTTCCAGAGGTAGGTGTTTGTAGGAAAACTTCCGAAGAATAAAAGAGACGAGTTTGTTGAGTAGAGATGAACTGATTTATTTTCCAAAATGTGGGTCCTTTTATACCCAAATTTGGGGTAAAATGTGATCACGTGGTACAAATTTGTGGTGGGAGGTTTGACCTTGCCCGTAAGTATAAATAGGGCGGTGTTTCTGTCACACCTTATTTTGTCGGTGTCGCCCATGAAAGTGGTCGCTTAAAATTGCGAATTAGAAATAATTCTACAGGGTAACATTGGTATATACAGGTACATATCTTAATTCTAACATATTTATATAGGCATGATTTATCTGTAGATTTTTGTTTTGGTGAGTTTGTGGCAATTTTTAGGCAAGTTTACAATTTGGTGATAGGTTTTTACTGTTTGGCTAATTGTGGGAAGTTAAATCAAGAATCTAGTATTTTTCCCAGGTCCCTCGCAAGACTAGCTACTGAAACCTGTTTGTTTCATCGTCTTGCGGGGTACCTGGGTTTTTGAAATGGGAAAAAACGGATTTTTGCAAGGAATTTTTCTAAGTCTTTTTTCTGGTCAAAAAACGCCCTAGCATTGCGAGTTTAAGGGTCAGAGGCTTAAACTTTCTTTCCCTGGATGCCCTGTAGGACTCTGGAATGAAATTTGTTTATTTCATTGTCCTGCGGGGTGTATGAGTTAAATTAGGTGAAAAAATATACATTTTAAGGTTGGCTTCCCTGCAGGTGCCACCACCTTGCCCAGTGGGAAAAATAGCAAGTATGTAAATTATAAGAGTTTAAAATGTCTCCCGGTGGCAACCTTACCACGCAAGCATTTATTTGTTGCACCGGGGCATTGTACATAATAAAAAGGATAATAAATGATAAAAATTTTTACATAAATATTTCGGCGAAAAGATCGTCGCTGGCGGCACGGTACTAACGAGCTTAGTGGCCAGAAATTTCGGAAGAAATTTCAAAGAAATGACCACTAAATGTAGAGGATGCCAGCAGCGATGACTTTTGCTGAAAAAACAAACGAGGGTGCGAACACGTCCGTTACACCTGTAATGACATAAATTTGAATTTAACAGTAGGTAGAAAGGAACAATCATTAATGGTGAGTTTAGTTACACTATTTTTAGATGTGAATGAGTTAAATATGTTCAGATCTAAAATTAGAGACATGATCCAAAGCCTGGACAACGCTAGTAGGTACTTAAGCTAATATTAAATAAATGTGAGCAATTTCTAAAGTGTGCTTTATATTTTATTAGAATATCGTTATTCTTCAAAATTGTAAAGATATAATAATATACCTATATGCAATTCTAATTTTGAGATCAGTGGAATGAATTTTAAAAATTTTTTTTTCACTCTTATGCCTTTTTAATTTTTAATAAAAATATAGGTTACACGGCTTTAGATTATCACCATGATTATATTTTTAGTATTGCTATTTGAACAACAGTGTTTTCTACTCTTCTTTAACCTTTCCTGGTCTGTAATGCGTAAATACTACACATTGCTTCTAATAACTTTTATATCTCTATAAATATAATGAATTCTGGGTTCAGATTTTAGGTATTCCTCCGTTATACAGTTACACACTGAATTAAAAAATAATATTTTAAATAATTAGCAAATTTAATTCAAAATCAGAGATATTTTGATAAATATCGGGAATAAACCACAAATACAATCAACCGTGTGCCAGTGTGGACAGTGATATGCGAAGAGTGTGCGGGGGGAGATGACACGCTATGTGACGTCTCGCTCTACTTTGCTATACGGGAACACGAGAAACAGAGACCACCGTGTTGTGTTTCGACCGTCGATACCTACGATCGCGTAGTAGCTAAACATACATAGCTGTATGTATGTATTGGGTAGCCTCAGTCGTTCGCGGGCAATCCTTTGAGATGGTCTCCTCGCCCGTTTTTTGAGCAACGGACGATGGTTTTTTCATGTTTTCAGCAATTAAATTGCAATTATTATCACTTGTAACACAAATTACGAAAAACAAAAGCGATTAGCTATGAATGTTCATATATTTCCGATATAAAATCGATGATTTTAACACGTGAATTGATTACACAGCACCGGAGCGCGCGTATTTTTTTAGCACAGTAAGGGAAAGGTTAACAACTGTAATTACCAACAAAATATTTTTTTCACATCTTTTTTTTTTACATTATCTCCACACAGGAGGCCTTGAGGAAAATAATTTCCCTCAGGGCCTATGTCATCTGGGATACTGTGTGGAGGGTCTTTTTGAGGAGAGGAAGGAATGAACATTGGTCTTGAGGAGACCCATGTTGTAGGAAGGAGGAAACACAGAGGCCGTTCATCAAATCATTCCACAGCCGAGCTGTTGAACATAAGAACGAGTCGAAAAAATGACCCGTTCTCATGTGACAAATGTCAGCCGTTTATAAATGTTGGGCACGCGTTTGGCGTGTTTCCCGACTATGCACCGTTGCCGAAGGGATCAATGATGCTAGTTCCTCGGAGCATCTTCCATTGTAATACCGGTAGAACAAGGATAGCATTCCCACCCGACACCTGTGCTCTAAAGATTGCAATCCGTCTGTTAAGATGGGAGAATCTATCAAACAGACCGCCCGTTTCTGCACAGAGTCGAGGGTATTTTCAGGTATTTTGGAGCTCCAGACCAGAGGTGGCTGCCAAATTCAACCGTGGGGCGCACTTGTGATTTGTACAGGGTTAGCAGTTGTGCACTATTAAAGTATCTGCGGGCCCTATACAGTACGCCCATTTTCTGGGAGGCTAACTTTACTTTGGCTTCGACGGAGCCCCCATACCTGAGCTGGTCACTTAGGGTTACACCAAGCATATCAATGGAGGGCTTGTTCGGAAGATTGCTTCCCCTACGTAATCAGACAAGATTGGGTCTTTGAAACATTAAATTCAACGAGATTATTTTTACCCCAAGAGAAAACACTCTCGAGGTAACCGTCCATTCTTTGCTTCAAAGCCATACGAGCTGTTTGAGTTTGTGAGCCCTTTGGGGGCTTGTCAAACAAAAAGCTATCATGAACTGTACTGTCATCTGCGTAACAATGAATTGGTGCACATGACAAAAGGTTGTTGATGTGCAACAAAAACAAAGTCGGAGACAGAACCGATCCCTGTGGGACGCCAGCATTTATCGAGTGTGAGGAAGAGGTGAAACCATCGGCTACCGTCTGAATCGACCTCTCCCTCAAGAAGTCGGCAATCCACATACACAAGGATGCGGTAAGTCCGTAAGAAGGCAGTTTGTTGACAAGTCCTCGGTGCCAAACCCGGTCAAAGGCCTTGGAAATGTCCAGTGCAACCGTTTGAGTCTCGCCGAAATGTTCCAGGCATTGCCCCCAAACATGCGTCACATACGCGAGAATATCACCGCGCGAGCGGTTCCGCCGGATTCCGTATTGACGGTCGTTAATAATTTTGTTCTCTCGAGGTATGTGAGCAGTTTGTCGTTGATCACACGTTCCATCACCTTAGACAGAACTGATGTGATCGCTATGGGGCGGTAGTTGGCCGGGTTAGAGCGGTCACCCTTCTTTGGAATAGGATGGATAACCGATAACCAGAGGGCACAGAGCCAGTCTTCAGGGACATTTTAAAAAGCTTCGTCAAAATTGGAGCTATTTCTGCAGCGCACCTCTGCAGTACCAGGGCAGGTATTCCGTCAGGCCCACTAGCTTTATTAACATCAAGCCCTCGTAAACATGGAGTACTTCCCGATGCCGGATCCTCAGCTTTTTCATATGATAACCCCAATAAGGAACCGACGGTGGGGTAGCACCTTGATCATCGATTGTCGAGTTATCCGCAAACATTTTACCTAATAAGTTTGCCTTTTCGGTGGCGGTGTTTGCTAGTGAGCCGTCAGGTCTGGTAAGAGGCGGCAGACTGGATTTGCAGAAATTGCGACCTATTGAGCCCGCAAGCGACCAGAATTGCCTGCTGCCATGCGGGCGTGCAGCCAGCTTTCTGCTGATCTGCTGGTCGTGCTCGAATTTTGACCTATTTATGATTCTCTTGGTTTCCTTTGCCATTTTGTTGTAAGCTGTTCTGTCTTCGGATGTTCTAGATGTGTTGTCGGCTCGGTAAGCCGCGTTTTTTCGTCGCACTGCTTCAGCCCATTGTCGACTGAACCACGGCTTTGAGCCTACACCAGTTTTCTTAACAGTAGATTGGATGAAGCCATCCATCGCGGATGTGATGACTTCACCAATTTCCTGGGCACATCTTGAGGGATCCGAAGTCCAAAAACAGACAGCTGATCACGGGAAAGCATTAAAATGTGCCCGCAGACCGAACCAATCTGCTGACCTATAGTGCCACACTTTTCTCTTCAGCCTCTCGTTTGGTGGTCTGAAGTTTACAGGGATTGATGTCGTCACGTGGTCGGACGATCCTAAAGGCGCTCATCTTCTTGAATAAATTCCCTAATCTGATAAGGTGGGCAATTTATTTTTGTGGGGTAATTTGTATTTAAGTTACAAAATGAAAAAATAACTTCCAAATTGAATCACTCGCAGAGTGAATATCGCACAAGAGACTTGACTGCCTATAGCCAGTGGGACTAAGACTTTCATAATTGCGTTATGTTGTGAGGCTGAAGAGCGAGTAGATGAAGGTTGGGAAGTTCCTGGCTACTCAGATCTGGTTTCTAAGTACTGCTAAAGCTGTTTCAAGCAATTTGTTGATGACCATATGTGATATATGTGTGTGAGTGTGACGGCATGAGAGCGAGACAGCGAGTATGGAGAAGTATAAAAGGGATGTACTGGCTGTTGTGCGCTCTCTCCAAATAAACCTCTCCAATAAATAACATTGTAACATTAACGGATGTTATTACTACCCGTACTACAATATATCACACCATACTTTATGGTTGAGCTTCTGGATAGTAAGAGTGTCCCAAGAACGTTGTCGAGCGTTGGTCTTTCTTCCAGAGTCTACGTTGTGTATTATTTCATCGCTTCGTGGGTGATAGCCAGGTTTTTGTCAAAGACATTATACACTGTAGATGCGGGGTAGAAATCTCGAAGGGGGAAGCCAAAAGCAAGGCAATTGCACTGGTCTCAATTTCTAGTACTTTAGTACTAAACTGTTACTAGTCTAGTAAGGTCGTGTCTTACCAGTAGGAACATTGCATTTAAAAAGTGCAAAAATGCTCTCCTGTGGTAAAACAGTAGTAAAAGTTAAGAAATAACATTTCTTATAAGCAATAATTGTCAGCCTGAAACACTCATTTACATTGAAAAATCTTCCGAGAAAAGATACTTGCCGCCAACGGGACTTGAACCCGTGTCCTTCTGATTGCCGGTCGGATGCTCTGAACACTGAGCTATGGCGGCTTATCTAATACCCGCCAAATAATTCAATATATACTGGTGTTTCATTCAACAATTACTTGATATACCTTTAGGTATTTTAATGTCAAAAATTCACGGAACTGAACAAATGTGCACCATCTACAATAAGGTCGCCAGCATGGGAGTAGGCGGTAAACACAAAGAGCTTAGTCAGTCAAGGTACCGGAAATAGTCATATAGTTTTAGAAAGCAACGAAGGATGAGCTAAAATCATTTTTACGAACGCAGGATAATATAATAATAACATTTGTACCTAGCGGCGAACACAGAGCGGCGAAAGCAAAGCTGGACCGCAATAAAAATTGGAAAGCCAGGATATTTTCGGCAAGGACTAATAAAACCCAATCGCCGCGCCGCGTCGGGCGAAGGCAATAAACCTTTTCCTTTGGCTCACGAAGCCGCTGCGGCCGATGGGAATGTTTCAAGGCTGACTTAGGTTCAATCCTTGAGGCGACGGGAGAATCCTCAACACGAAGGCAGTCACCATTTGCCCGGCCTAGGGGTTGGTACTCCACTTCGCCCACGGAGTGTCCCGACCAGGGATAAAAAATTAATAGTGTTTGCAACCCGGCCAGGGCTCTGCAACGCTCTCCAAACTACACGCGACCGCGCGCAATTTCCCGACCAGGGAAATTAACAGACACGCTCGCGGATTTCGACCAGGAACCGCCGATACGTTCGTGAACTTCCGCCAGAAAGTCCAACCAAGTGACCGTGAAATATTCCGACCAGGAATTTGCGCAAGTTCCACTGTGCACAAATTTTCACAACAAAGAACTATCGCGACCCTACCTGTGCAATAACAAGTGAAAAAAATAGAACTTAAGTTTAAAGTGCCTAGTGACTGTGTGCTTACGCGGAGACTCCATCATCAGCAATCAAAGGGAAGTGACTGAACATTTTATTTATTTTAACCACCGAAGTGATTAGATTCTAAATAGACATAAAGACTTTACCGTAGAATTAAGCAAACAGACTTTCTAAATTTAAGACGAATTAATTAAGTAGTTTTAAGACTTACACTAGATTAATAATTAACACCCGCCTTTTGTATCCTAATGTAATAAATGTGTCGTTTCTTAAACCAGTAGCTTTTTTAATTGTTCCTCCTTAATTTTAAGTTTATAGTTTTAGTTTGAACCCGCCGTAAGGCGCGGGCGTATCAAACTGATTATTATATTTTTCCACCTGAAAACAACCAACTTTATTTTTTGAGGGAGGTATTGTAAGTACTAAATCTCTCACTAGGTGGCGTCGAGACAAATTATGTCTACATTTTTTGGAGGAATACTTTTTTTTTTTTTTTTTTCAATTATTTCCGGCTTTCACTCTTCAAGGGTGTTCTAGGCCATCATTTATAATTACAGAGAAAGGAAAGGTGAATTTATATATTAATTTTATTTAAATGTGCAAATTTCAGAATTTTATGGAAGATTGGAGTAGAGTTCAGACTTAGAAGAGATGAGATGTTGAATGGAGGAGAGGCAATTTTTGATAACGCTTGATAGAAGAGAGGATATTTATTTAGAGAGGGACAATCAAAAAATATGTGATCTAAAGTTCCCACATCTAGACCACAGAACGTACAATCTGGGGAGTCAAGCACATGAATTTTATAAAGGTGAGAAGGAACGGAACAATGTCCGATTCTCATACGAATAAGTAAGGAAATTTCTTTTTTGGAAAAATGGGGGAATTTTTGAAACCACGGTTTTGATGGGATAGTCCTTTGTATTGAGGCGTAGCGGGCACCCTTGGATTGACTAGCAATGTTCCAATACTCTGTCCAAACATTGCGGGATCTATCTTTGATGATGGAAAAAATATCAGACAGGGGAATATGGTTTACGAGGGTAACGGTAGGGTTAGACGCTCCTTGTTTTGCCAAGGAATCAGCAATATCATTACCCACTATGCCAACATGTCCAGGAATCCAAATCAGAGTGACAGTTTTTCCAGAGCTTTGAATGGAGGTTATCAATACTCGAATAAGACATACAAAGTGATCATCAGGATGAAGAAGAGGACTTGTTTTAAGTTTTTGGAGGGAACTGAGAGAGTCAGAGAGAACAAGAGAATGTTCAAAATTATTTTTTATTATATATTTGAGAGATTCAATAATCGCAATGCACTCGGCAGAAAATATTGAAAATTGGTTTGAAATTGAATAAAATATTCTTTCATTAGAATTATTGTGGTAAACGTTAATACCAATACCACAGTTAGGAGAGTCCGGAGATTTGGAGCCATCAGTAAATAAAAGAGAAGAGTTGGGCCATTTAGAAGAAATAATGTCATTGAACATATTATTGACAGTACGGGCTGGGAGATTGGAATGACTTTTAAGGATGCCGATCCCCTCTAAAATCGTTGGGGATAGGGTGACGTGACTATATTTTAATTTGTACAAAGGAAGAATATCATTTTTGATAATTTGAAGCTCTGAGAGAGAGCGAAAATTTTTACAAATGGCAGGGAGAGGTTTAGTTCGAGCTCTGATTGTAGATGAATGTGTTGAGTCGTTGAACAACGAGACTCTGGGAATAATCTGATGACTTTTAGAATTTAAACATTTAAGAACAAATTTGTCAGCAAATAATTGACGCCTTAAATAAAGAGGAGGATCAGAACATTCTACTTGAAGGGAATTGATGGGCGACGATTGCATCGCGCCAGTTATTATTCGCAATGACTTAGATTGAATTTTGTCTAATTTACTGAGTGCATTTTTGGATGCAGTACTAAAAAGTGGGCAGGCATAGTCGAGATGACTTCGAATAAGTGCATTGTAGAGCAACTTAATGCAGATAGGATGAGCACCCCACCAAACGCCAGTCAATGATCTGATAATATTTAAATTTTTTTCACATTTAGTAACTATATTATTAATGTGGGAAGACCATTTAAGTTTCCTATCAAATGTTACTCCCAAAAATTTTACTTCAGAAGCATTGGGGATTGGAGAGTTTTTAAATAAAATTTGAACAGGGGGGTTATTATGACGATTTGAGAAGGTAACACACTGACTTTTTTGTAATGAAAGTTCAAGACCATTTAAAGTAAGCCATGTGTAAAGGGCATCCATGGCTTCATTAAGATATTTGACGGCGGATGGAATGATTTTGGATGATAAGAAGAAAGCTATGTCATCTGCGAACTCAACAACTTTTACTTGAGGGGGAATGGTGACATGCATATCGTGTGTGTATATATTATACAGTAAGGGGGATAATACATCGCCTTGGGGTAAACCCTTCCAAATTGACCTACTCTGAGGAGTAACATCTGGTAGCTCAATGAAAATTTTCCTATCGAGAAAAAGATTAATAATAGATTGGACAAACATGAGGGGTAAGCCAAGGCCTAAAAGTTTTTTTTTAAGAATTGGGATGGAAACATTGTCAAAGGCGCCTTCTATGTCTATAAAGACTGCAAGACATACTTCTTTGTTAGAAATGGATAAATTAATATCAGTGCTGATGATGGCAAGGTTATCTTGTGTAGATTTCTTTTTCCTAAATCCAAATTGGGATGGAGAGAGAAGATGATTACTCTCGACGAAAAATTCTAACCGGTTTTTAATTAATTTTTCATAAATTTTACTAAGGGAGGATGAAAGAGCAATTGGCCTATAGTTGGATCCAGAATTGGGTGATTTGTTTAATTTTAGAATTGGGATGATTATTTGAGAACTCCAGTCATCAGGTATTATGCCAGTCTGGAAGATTTTATTTAAGATGCTTAAAAAGTGATTTAGAACATTATCATTACTATTTTTGATAATGCTATAAGGTATACCATCTCTGCCTGGAGATGAGTCCTTGACTGTTGATAAACAATTTTTTAATTCAATTAAAGTGAATGGAGAGTCAAGCCAATGATCAGACATAGGAGTGTTGTGGATTGGAGTTATTTCATCTAAGTTAGGTACAGAAGGGGGGGCAATTTTGTCCAAGAACTCGTCCATCCATTTAGAATGAGAAGCTCGAGGAGATGTTGGACTGAAGGAGGATCGAAATCTTCGAATCATAGACCAAACTTCCGAAATTGGAGTGTTCGGAGATACTGAACTGCAGAAGTTGTACCACCCGGATTTTTTTTTTGACCTCAATACCCTTTTGGCATTCGCTTCGGCATTTTTGTATATGAGATAGTTCTCCATAGTCATATTGTGACGATAGGAAAGAGATTTAGCTTTCCGAATTCTCACTACTTTGGAACATTCCTCATCCCACCAGGGAGTTGGAGGGAGTTTTTTAAGAGATTTGGTTTTAGGGGGAGGATTTGATTTATTGATTGCAGTTACGAGCATTGATTTGAAGTTATCGTAGTCATCTTTGACAGATAATGTATCGGTATAGGATAAATTTTGTATAAACTTATCCATAAGTGAGTTAAATTCGTCCCATTTGGTGTGTTTTGTTTTAATCTTTGTCGAAATATGGGACTTGTCTGAATGGAAAGAAGTTTGATAAGTGATGGTGATCGGGAAATGATCACTGGAGCAAGAGTCGGGGGACACCACCCACGAGGAGAGAGGTGCCAGATTAATAGAGCATATGGAGAGATCCACTGCACTGGGGTTTGTGTTGGGGCGAGAGATTCTAGTAGGAGATCCGTCATTCAAAAGAAAAAGGTTGGATTCATCTAGGAAATCCATCACACTTCGACCGTCTCGATCACAGAAAGCAGAACCCCAGACGGGAGAATGGGCATTAAAATCACCCAATAAAAAGAAAGGAGGGCTTAGTTGACGGACAATTTGCAACCACGCTTGTTTATTGAAGTGCGATGTTGGGGGAAGATAGATAGAAACAAAGGAAGTGTCCTTTATTTTAGCTGCAACCATTTGAAAGTCAGCATTGGGGGGTTTGATATTATTTATTGGGAAAAACGGAAGGGATTTTTTAATAAAAAGGGCAGCACCTCCGCCCGTACCTTCCGGGCGATCATCGCGGAGACAGGAGTACCCTCCCACATTAAAGTGGGTGGATGGAGTAAACCATGTCTCCGAGACAGCAGCCACAGAAACAAGGTTTGAATTTAATAGGTTAAGAAGGTTTGATTTGTTAGAAATAGCACTGCGGCTATTCCACTGAAGAATTCTGACATCTTGAAGAGCCATTTTGAATAAATGATTTTAATGTGGAAATAATAGAAGCAGCGTTGGACGGTAGATTAGTTTGAGAAGAAATTAGGTCAATTAGAAGCATAATAAGAGTTTGAATAAATGAAGAATTATCTTGGGAGAGTTGTTCAGAAAGCTTTTGATAGTTTGTTGAGGATGAATTATAATTGTTTGCGCACCCATTTGTGGCGTGTGAAAGAGGAGAACCATTGGGATTTAAGAGAAGTGAGTTGTGTTGTTGCTGATCGTATCCACGAGCCTGTTTAGAGATAGGGTTTTTGTATGTGAATTTTGTTGAACGGGAAGATGTTGAGGAGGAGGCGAGAGGGTTGGATGAAGAGTTACTGGATAAAACCTCGGAAAATGATTTTTTGACAGGCGGGAATAATTTAGAAGCCTGCAGAAAAGACAAGTTCTCAGAGGCCATAGAAATTTTTATATTTTTTTGGCGAGATTGTTCGGGGCAAGAAGAGTTAATGGCGGAATGAGCGCCTAAGCAGTTAAAACATTTAGGTGAAGAGAGAGAAGAACATTGGTCAGCCGAGTGGTTTTCTCCACATTTGAAACATCTGGGAGGGGATCTGCATGCAGCTTTGGTATGACCAAAACGGCAGCAGTTGTAACATTGAGTGGTGGGATAAGTGTACATTTCAACTGGTAAGGAGTTGAAAAATAAATAAATATGGGAGGGAAGAGATTGTCCTTCGAATGTGATGACGACAGATTGGGAGGGCTTCCAGGAAACGATGCCCTCAGAGGTGTCCTTATAATTTAGCCTCCTGGCTTTTATGGGATTGCCGATATGTTGGGGGGTTGAAAGTGAGGACAGGATTTCTGGAATGGACAGATCGGTCGAGATACCCCTGACCAGGCCCATTCGAGTGACATTGAAAGTTGGGATGTACGCCTTGAATTTAGAATTTGATGAAATAAATATATTTTTGATAAAGTTGTTGGCGGCTGAACCTGACAGGAATTCAACAGAGATTCGGAAGCGACCCTCGGCTTTAACACCTCCAGGTTTAATCGAAAGGTTCTTGTTATTTGAAAGAAATTTACCAAATTCAAGAGGATGGATGGTTTTACCTTGTTCAGTTTTTTGCGCATATACAATGTAGGGGCCACGGGAATGAGTAGAGTAAAAGATTGTTGGAGGAGGTTGAGGAAGAGCTGGAGGGGACTGAGAAGACAAAGGCGAATCATGTTTTTTTGGGGAAAGGGGACTAAATTTTCTTTTTTTAATTGAGGTTAGGATGACAGATTCATTGTCTGAAATGTTTGAATGTTCTGAAAAGTCTATTTTATCTGAAATGTCTCCATCTGGAGGGTCAGGAGGGGGATCTGGGGGCTTTGTAAGGGGTACAGGAGGGAAATCCTCCTCCATTGTTCAAAAAATTACAGCTAATATAAAAAGTGACAGAAGTAAAAAAATTATATAAATATCTGAAAATGAGCAGCAAGAAGTGACTCCTGGAAGATCAGGGGGGAGAAGATTCCAACACACTGAACTTTTTACAGCCAAAACACAATAAAAAGATTGGTTTAAGAATATTTTTTGAAAGAGCAAAACAAAAGAACTGATGACAGCCAAATGTTATTGTTGCGAGTCCGAGGAATACTTTTAACTTGTTAAATATTAATTATTATTTTTAATTTATAAACTAATGTTTAAGACAAGATTTTTATGCATAGCACAAAAGGGTAACAATTATTATAAGCAATAATTGTCAGCCTGAAACACTCATTTACATTGAAAAATCTTCCGAGAAAAGATAGCCGCCAACGGGACTTGAACCTGTGTCCTTCTGACGACGGAACTAACTTAAATAGTTCTTGGTATCCGGTAATTTACGGCTACACCAAAGCTGAACGCAGTAAACCATTTTGAAATATACTGTAATTTTTTTTTTTTTTTACAGTGAATACCGCACAAGAATCTCAACTGCTCCCGTCTGGAGCCAGTGAGACTATGGCATCATATTTTCGTGCGGTTTTATGTAATGTTTTTGTTGTTGTGATTATCTACTTTTTACTCATATTTACACTTTGTGGTCAAACCAAAAATGCTTACACAGATTTTATTTTTACACTAAAATATTTACAATACTAATACAAAATATAAAAATCTAAATATGCATATAATTTAGAACTGATCATAATATCTGAGATCTACGTACACAAAATTATACATTAAACATGAATATTATTTGCTTTCAGCTTCACAAATCCTACAACTTAAATATCCCGCGATTTATAACGGATCGGCACTTGTACATTAATATTATTGTTCGTATTTTGTACATCTATTCATTTAAACTCACTCATAAGCACTATAGCATGTAAAAATAACATATTACATTTAACAAAAACCCCACGAAAATAATCATCAAAATGGCTGACGCGTACGCTAATATTTACAGAGTTGGAATTAATAAATAGGGCGTGGTTTAGTGACTACGGGATTGGTATATTTATGGTGACTACGCTAATCGAGTAAGTGTAAAGAAGGTACCTAGGCCTTTAAAAATGATTTTGTTATAGATTTATTTGCTTTTCATATCCCCGTAGTACTTGTATTGATGTATAAATACATCTACATTTAATAATTTCTAATATTACAGTAATGAGATGCTAATTTCATATTATTATTCTGCGGGTAATTTAAAAATGTCGCTAGAAGAAAGGCATTTTTCGCTCGAATAATCGCGTAGATCACAAGGTTCTCCTCGGCCGAATTTCGGCCGAACGATATATTCGTAAACAGGGAATTTTTATCTAAATTCTGACATCGATTTCATTCATGTGGCCTATGAGATATTTTGCCGCATCTGGAGGATACCTATAAATTTCGCCACAAGGCACACACCCGAAATTGACAAATCCGTTTTTACCCATGGGTCCAACAAAAGCAGCTTCTATAACAATTTTATTGGCAGATTGGTCAAGACAATACTTAATACCAATACTTATGCTGGTATTGAGGCCTCTGCGAAGAGGACCAGATCAGCAGTGGCTTCACTTGGTTGGTTTGAAAAGTTATTTATCCAATAGAGAACATTTTTGGAAAAGGTTGGCAAAGTGAAAATACCTTAAAATAATAATATAAAATAGAAATAAAACAGTCCAATAATTCAATAAAGGAGCTGGGGACTTCGTCATCCTTGAAAAGGGAGCAGACCTCCAAAGGTCCTCCATTTCTGGAGTCAGAAGGAGAAGAGGCCGGTGTGAAGGCTCTAACCGGCGTTTCTACATGAAGTCACCCTCAACAAACCGCTTTAGGCCAGTCTTTCGCCATCCTTGACAATCCTGTGTAGACCAATCATTCGCCTGAGGGGGACAGACCCCAAAGTTCCTCCATTTCTGGAGTCCGAAGGATAAGCAATCGGTGTGAGGGCAGACCTCTAACTCTAACTGGCACTTCTACTTGAAGTCATTCTTGATAAACCTGTTTAGACCAATCATTCGTCTGAGGGGGGGCAGACCCCCAAAGTTCCTCCATTTCTGGAGTTAGAAGGAGAAGCAATCGGTATGGGGGCAGACCTCCAACCGGTACTTCTAAATGAAGGTGATCACAATTGACATCAACACTGCCACCAGACGATAGCAGACAATTCTCACTTAGGAATATTCTGGATAAGGAACGGCACTACATAATATTGGAGTTTTACCTACCATTAAAACTCTTATTATGTTGCCTTCCTTATCCAGAATATTCCTCATCCCCTGTCTGGTGAGACTACAATTGAAGAAAATGGCGTCGCGTCGACGCTTGCGTTCGCCTAGCTGTTGGTGGCAGTGATTGAATTCACAGAGGGACAAAATCGCGTGCCGAATGGCGCGAAATTTGAATATTTAAGAAGGTAAAAGGAGAAGAAAGGCCGAAATCGGATAGAAACAGAGATGCCATCTCTCACTTAGGAATATTCTGGATAAGGAAGGCAACATAATAAGAGTTTTAATGGTAGGTAAAACTCCAATATTGAAATTAAATCTACCGTCCTTTGCACAATTAGAACGGCGTCATTTGCGCCTAGCAATTTTTACCTAATGTGGGTGTTCAAAATATTACCTGGCTATTACAGATTTGGAGGTCTTGTGTTTCAACGGTAGGGAAAAATGGTTACTAAATGTTTTCACCAACATCAGCATCAGCATTCATCTGTGTCTGTTTGTGTTATACCGGAAGTGGGAAGGAGTCGGTCGCGTCCTTTTGTTTGGGAATTCTTCCGAATTTGTCTTTGGAAATAAGGAAACCCACGAAGAAACCTTATTTGGGAAGATGCAGCCAACTGTCAACTTGAAACTGGGTCGGCCTTCAGTGACATCGGTATATGATGTTAATATTTTCTACTCTTTTGACAGACTGTAAGTTGGCTCTTATATAGTAATTAACAGTGTTATTTCAAAAAAATCTCCATGTTAAGTGTGGCTACCTAATCTAAAAGGGAACCATAATTTTACTTAGTAATAATTTTAGGAAGCTGAAGAATGATACAAAAATATATATTTAACAGGTCTCACCGGGTCTCCTGCGGTAAAATGTTTCCAAAACACGCAACAAATGTTAAAGCAAAGGTGAAACATGAGGCCGATGGAAAACGAAACCTTTATGTAAATGTGTATGGCCACACCCCAATGTTTCATTTTTGTTCAAATATTTGGTCAGGAGACCCGGCTTAAAAAGAACATTATCGAATTGAATTGCGAATCTAAATGTAATCAGAATTATTATCATCACTGGTACCCAGTATCTTTAGGCATTTGCGGGGTAAAAGGGAACTTCGGATGATTATTTTGAAACTTTCTGTGCTATCAGTGATCGGTGCGCAAAAATATATTCAAAGATGTCCCCATTTAAAATGATTTGCCGGTTCCTTTCCTTTATATTTTTGTGTGATTGTTTTATTGCTGAAACAATCTGAAGAAAGAAATTCCGCTGAAGAAGAGGGACTATCACTGAATGCAAGTTCTTCGGTAATGGTGGTTGAGAAAGATTCTTGCATTTCTTCTGCTCTCGAAGAAGTTAAGGATAAACTCTTGAACAATGTTGAATGTTCTATTGATCTTAAAAAACCACAAAGTAAATGTTGAGAACATTTCTTAGGCCATCCGTTAATGGGGAAACTGAAAAAAACCATTTGGCGACTCGATCGCTATCCACAGGAAAGGAACTTGTGAATTTCATTGGCGGCCTGCACACAGGCAACTTGTTAAAGACCAGATGTCAAGGGCGACACGGTGACTTGCTGTGCTGGTCGCGCGGTTGTAGCGTTTGAATTGCCATATTGGTATTGCCATGGTAGTGGCTTCAGACTGGGTCTGAAGATGGCTTTAACGAGCTGAAACCGGTTACGGTCGAATAAAATTAAGTGGAATAAAGTTTTATATTCGTTTTATTATAATATAAAATAACTTATAATACCTTAAAATTAACAAAATAGAAACATTCATTATATAGAGACAATGTTGTGTACCCCTGCCCAAGTTTGTATAAATACCGTAGCATACAGGGTGTCCCAAAAGAAAGTTTATATTTGTTTTGCTTTCTGTGTGAACGCAACTTTTCCGAGGGGTGCAGGGGGTATGTCAATCAGTAGTCTGGCTCTTGGGAATTTAGTCACTATGAAGCTTTTCTCGGGAGCGACCGCGCGTTGTGCGTGCGTGAGTTTTACAAAAATGGTGATTCGGCGACTGTAGCGCGTAGAATATTCTGCAATATTTGAGGTTTTCGTCAATTCAATGATGCGCCAAGCATACCTCTCATTCGAAAATGGGTCAAAAAGTTTGAAGAGATTGATACAATGCTGGCAAAACCAAAATCCGGGCAACCAAGGTCATCGAGAACGATAGAAAACATAGAGACTGTTTATCAGTCTTTTCGTGACGACTCAAACTTTTCGATTCGGAAGCGCGCGTGTGCTTTAAATGTGCATTGATCATCGTTACACAGCATTTTGCACAAAGACCTAATGCTACACCCCTACAAACTTACTGGCTATAACCAAAGAACATGGTTCCAATAAGACGGAGCGACATCACATACGTCCAATGCGTCTCTGCCATCAGTTCGTAAAATTTTCCCTGGCAAATTGATCTCCAGGAGAGGTGACATAAATTGGCCTCCTCGTGGTCCTGACTTAATTCCTATGGACTTTTTCCTGTGGGGATATTTCAAATCTAAATTGTACACCAAAAATCCGACTTCTCTGATGCAATTAAAAGAAAATATCCATCACGAAATGGCAGCCATCACGAAGCCTACCTGCCGAGCTGTCATAAGAAATTTTACTCTTCGATTAAATTAAACAAGGAATTAAGATTACCAACCTTAAAAGATAGAAGAGAAAGGGGTGACTTGATCGAGACCTTAAAAATTTTATCTGGACACTACAGCTGCCCTGACATCCAAGGAATCTTCACTACCAGTAAAAATATAATTCTCCGTGGACACTCGAAAAAAATTACCAAAACGCCTTTTGCATCTAATCCTAGAAAACACTTCCTTGCAAATAGAGTGGTGGATGCTTGGAACAAACTCCCACAACATGTAATCGATGCAACTAACATAAACCAATTTAAAGCTCTATTGGATTCATATTTGGAGAGAAAAAAGGACTAACTTAGTTGAAAATTAAAATTTACTGTCAAACTATTGAAATTAGATATGAGCGCATCAGCAGAATGCTGCCTGCTCATTATATAATAATAATAATAAATAAATGCCGCGAACGTGAGGGTTTACATTTGGACGATATTATTTTTAAGAAATAAATTCCCAAATTGTGTATTTTAGTATTTAATAAACATTTTTTCTATAGAACCCTTACTTTTTTAAAAATCGATCCACTAAATACAAACTTTCTTTTGGGACACCCTGTATAAGAATTTCAACTACCAGTCTGAAAATGTCCGTAGTAGGATGAAACCGGTCCTGGTGAAAATAATTATAGTACAAAAGTGTTTTAATTTCAAATTCTAATACAAATATATCGATACTGTGAAGAGGAACCTTTAATCTAGGTGGCGTTGCAATATGGCTGATGGTTTTGATAATGAACATAACAATGATAAAGAAAGACACATTGTTTCAGCCACAGAAAAAAAAAACTTAACTATTTTACACTCAATGAGTGTAAAATAGTGGAAAACAAACTATGTAACAATTGCCCTGAGGAAAATAATTTCCCTCAGGAAGTCATCTCAGAGGGAGTTATGTAGAGGGTATTTTTAAGGAAAGGGAGGAGAGGAAGTTCTGAGAAGGAAAAATATATGAGGGGTGGGTAGGAATCTGGGGGTCAGTGTGCCCAGTGATGGACATATGAATCCATCCCTCCAACTCGGGTGGAAGCGGATTGGTCGAGAGAGTCCATCTGAAAAGGTCAAAAGGACTCTCTCAACCATTCTCTTTCGATCCGGCCCGCCACACAGAAAATGGGCAGACCCATCTGCCACCAAGACCTAGACAAAACTCGCCCCATGAATCCGGGCACCCCTGCTAAGCCATCAAACATAGCGAATCACTTTTAATAACTGATCATTGATTACTGCTAAATGTTCCAATTCTGGATGGTGGTACTTTTTTCACTAGGAGGTTACCAAGAGTAGGGTATCTAGTTGATATTATATTTAACATAAATTTCATTATAAATTAACCTTAGCCATTAAAACATGTAAATCTTTATTTTAGTACAAGTTAAAAATCTACTTCTTACAAATAATTACTCATGATACAACTTAATTTTTCTAACAATAAAACATTTATTTTTATGCAACAACTAATAATTACCGTGATTTATTTTTGAGACATTATGCCTTGTTGCACTACCGCCTTCTTTAGCCAATGTTTCAGACAGCATTACAGTGTTCATCATCATGGCAAATGTGTAATGTAACGTAACAACATACAAGACTATATTATTTTATTTACCATAAAAAAATAAGTACTAAAGAATAATAGTGATTACATATTTTTACTAGCTTTTACCCTTGGCTTCGCTCGCATGGTATTAGGTGGAAATACCACTGATTCATGCATTCATTCATACACTGATTCATTAATTTATTCATTCATTCTTTCATTAATTCATTCATTCATTATTTAGCAAACCATAGAAATTTCCAATAATCACATACCCAGAAGCAAACATATTTTGATTTAACGCCTAATTTCATGATGCCAGAACTCACTATTATATATATAAACCATTGTAGGCATTCGCACATTAAATCCCCAAAGTTTCATCGCCATCGGATGAACGGTTAGCAATGCATAATTTCATGATGCCAGAACTAAGTATTGTATATAGAAACCATCGCCGGCATGCACACATCAAATCCCCAAAGTTTCATCACAATCGGATGAATGGTTTAGCAACGCATAGGCATCTCATATATATGTATACATATACAAAGCCAGAAACAAACTTATTTAGATTTTTATATAGATTCATATTTCTACAAAATTAAAGCGCTTTGTCCTTTAAACTCAAAACCTCAACATGTTTCAAATTGGAAAGAGCAATATGTTTGAAAGGTCTCCTCGGCCAAATCCGATAGTTTTTACTCTCTAATTTGGCCAGCTTTATTTTGTCGAGAGCTTTCATCAAAGGACCTATTTTATATTCCATAAATTCACCTACAGTATATTCATCAAAAAATCTTGCCATAGTTTGCTGAATCGTTTGCGACAACTGCAATAAATTTTTACTTTCTTGAAATGCATTGTCGAAAATATTCTCATTTCCGACTATTTTGTGATCGATGTTGTATTGAAGAAATCCATTTTTACTGAACGAACTTTCTAAGATCAGTGGTAGAATTTTCGCTCTTTCCAATTCGTCTAAAGCACGGATTGCCTCGTAAAAATCTTTCCCATCAAAAGTACACGTTGCAATGTTCTGTGATAAATATTCATTAATAAAAATATGTTCGTTTGATTCAATTTGAAGAAAATTATCTGTTATTTCATTTTGGAGAAAATGAGGACAGCCGAGTAATTTCGTCAATTTTTGAGAAACAGTGCGATGTAAGTTTTGAAAGGATGCATTGCTGAGGTATAGATTCGTATATGTATCGGTAAGGATTAAATTCAATATGAGACTTGGTATTCCAACTGGCAACGTTTCACACAGGACGTGGAAATGACTATATCTAGACCATCCTGTTAAAAAAATGCCACGAAATTGAATGAGTTCCGCTTTTGCGCCGGTTTTATAACTCGTTGCTATTTTCATCCATTTGAGATTATTTCCGTAGTGTCGCTGCAGATCAGGTACCATTGCTGTGTCTCCGAAGGCACCTTTAAATGCGGAAGCAATCCAAATATTATTATTAAATATTTTGTAGTAGTTGAACCAGATCCAAGCGGGAAGTGTATTTTCTACGGTGCCATTTCCGTAATCCCAGACGACAATATTTACAAGTTTTCCGAGTCCCGATGCTTTTATACTCGGCATGTTTCTATTGCGGAGCATGTCATCCCATATGAGAGGAACTACGTTTGTGTATTCTTTCCTGATATGTTTGGCAATGTTTGTCACATGATCGACAAAAAGATTCCTGTAAATAAAATACAAATAAGGATAAAAAACATATATTTTTGGAAATATGCAAATATTTTGTCGAGTGAAATGAGAAAATACAAAAATCATCTTACAAATTAGTTATGTCCCTTATTTGGCATTGGAGGCATTTATTGATGTGGTAGACCTCGTCACAGCCGATGTGAAACCACTTTAATTGCTGAACTTGAGAATGTAGTTCAATAACCTAAAATAGACAAAAATATTATTAACTCTATACAACAGGCTCTGAGTAAAATATTTTCCCTCGGGACCTATTTCATCTTTGGGGGTGTGAAGAGTCTTTTAAATGAAAGGATTAAAGGTAATCTGGGGGTCAATGTGTCCAGGAGTGACAGACTATAAGTATAAAGCCATCCCTCCCACTGCGGTTTAAGACGATGGGTCGAGAGAGTTCGGCTGGAGAGGTTGAAGGGTCTCCCTCAAATGGCCTACTCCGATCTGGCCCGCCACGCAGTAGGTAGGCAGATGCATCTGTCGCCAAGTCCAGTACAAAACCTCACCCTGTGAGAACGGGCACTTCTACTAAGTCGCCAAATGTAGTGAAAAATTTGGAGTGACCCGTGTCAGAGGTGATCCAATAAATGGTTCTCGAGGCGGTGGTACACAAACCCGCCCGTTTTGTATTACATCACTAAAAATATGGTATTTTTGAAATTATTTACGGCATGCGAATAGCAGTTTTCAGTTTAAAATGAGTATTATTCTAAAGCAAGACAGAAAACAGCTGCGGATGGATGGTGTGTTAATCAAGCGCTGCTAAGCAACCAACTGCTGTGGTGTATACACTTACATACATTTCGACTTACGACTTTGTCTTACTCTTTCTTGAAAAGGAAGCTTCCAAGCAAGCTGTGTGTATTGTAATTCACTGATAACTTGCCAAGAGTGAAAATTTGACATATATTTTAATAGATGTATAATTTTCGACGGCCGGCGTAGTCCAGAGGTAAGGCTCTTGACTCGCACTCTGAAGGTCGCAGGATCGAATCCCGGCGTCGCAAATAAATTTTATTTGATGAATTTGTGTTATTTCACAATTTATTCATTAAAAATAATATATAGTATATTTGCGGCACGTCCCAGAGTGGAAGATAGACGTGGAAGATATCTCAGTATCGCCCTGGTGTAAGACCACCATTCAGAAATTAAACGTTGCTTGAAATGGCTTTAGCCTTGTTTGGTGACCAAATCTGAATAGCCAGGTACTTCCCCACCTTTCTCTTCCTTATCTCCCCCCCCCCCCTCCCCACTACCTTCAGCCTCACAACATAGCCCGATTGGGGATGCCATAGTCCCACCGGCTCCAGACGGGAGCAGTTGGGACTCTTGTGCGGTGTTCATGTAAAAAATATAAAAATATTCCGAATCTTACCTGCTTTATTAATTCATGAACAAGTTCAATGGATTGTTGGTTTGTTGGACAAATGGAGTCGGCGTGTTCATCCATTTCCCTGAGATAGCGGAATTTGTCCAACTTTAAGACAAACTCCAGATGTCCAAAGGTCTGCACCAAAGGTATTATTTCCATACCAATAGACTTGACCCCTCTCAGAAAGCGTAGAAGCTAAAATGAAGAATATGGTGAAGTATTAAAGATACAATTTTGATAGACATAAATTTGAATTTTGTGAAGTTTGAAAATTTTCCAGGTTGGGTAATTTTAACATTTCTGAAAAAAAATTCTTTCAGGAAAATTGGTAAACCGAAGAATTTAAGCTCCGAAAATGGGTCGTGAAATTAAAACATAAACATTTATTTTGTTATTTAGTGTAGAAACGTTTCATGTTGGGAAAATTACGATCCTGAAAAATTTCTTCTGGGAAAATCGGAAAGTAGGTCGGAAATTTTTTTAGACATAAGTTTTTTGATATGAGGGAGCGGGCCGTATCGGTAGAGACGGGTTGCGAAATAAAAGGAGTCAAGTCGAAGTAATGAGTCAGTCTTTATTGTTGCGCTACCTAGCGAGGTCGGAGCGGAGCGGAGTGGCAGTGGTGCCGATAGTGTTGCTGCTGCGTGATGATGAGTGAAGAAGGTCAGGAGACTACGGCAGTGAAGATCACTGGTCTTCAGGGAGCCGGCGTGTTGCTCTACACCATGGCGGTGTAGAAGTGACCTTGGTCCAGGCGGTCGACGAGGTATGGCGGCTGTGTGGCCTTTGAGTCGACACACACACGTGACGCAGGAAGGAACCTTGAGAGGCGATGAGGATGCTGGTTGCTGGCTCGTTGCCGGTTGTGGTTGCTGGTTGTGGTTGCTGGCTTGTTGCCGGTTGCTGGCTCGTTGCCGGTTGTTGGTTGGTGAAGTTCCTCGAAGGTGCTGGAAATGTTCCTGGTGTCACACTGGACAAATGTTGTTCACTTGCGGTTGACTGAGCGGGCTGTTGCCCCGCGAGGGCAGGTAAAGAGATACTACACTGCACTTAGTTGTATCTCTGCCCGATGTGTAAATGTCGAACCATGAATGAAGACTGAACTGGTACTCAGCGAGCGAGCGCTTGCTTATATACTCGCGGCGAGTAATTACTCTCACGGTAGGCAAGGCTGGGTGAATTCACGCAAAGCTGAGAAATCGCTCGAACCTTCTGTGGGCACTTGTATGGTACAGCCACACGTTCTAGGCCTTTCGCGTAAGTGGCGGAATTATTATTCCGCTGTAGGTAGATGTAGTATCGGCCGTAGGCAGGTCCGGTCTGGAGTGTTCCTTAACCAGTGGCGCTGCAATGGTTTTATCAGAGCGGGTTAAGTGACCGCTACAGATATTAATGAGTTTTTCTGTGTTCGGTAATTTTTATTTTTCTGTAATGTAAAATCTTCTGGGAAAATTGGTTAAACGAAAAAATTTTGCATGGAAAATGGGTCGAGAATTTTTTATAAATTTTTTATTTATTTTTTTAAATTTTCTTTATTCATTTTGTTTGTTACAGGTTTGTTTTACATGGTTCTTCGACTACCAAGCTAGGCAAATGCCCGTATTATGGTAGTCGATAATCTAATATATAAAATTCTCGTGTCACGGTGTTTGTTATCATACTCCTCCGAAACGGCTGGACCAATTTTGATGAAATTTTGTGTGCTTATCTGGTAGGTCTGAGAATCGACCAACATCTATTTTTCATACCCCTAAAAGTAAAGGGTGTTCCACTCCGAATTTTTATTTTATTTTTTTTGGACAAATTTTTTATTTTTTTTATGGTGAGGCATTAAAAAATACATGCAACCCTAAATTTTCACCCTTCTACCATTAACCTCTATTTTTTAAAAGTGATAAATAATATTTAATAATATTTGGCTGATTTATAAAGCGCCGTTTTCATGAAAAATCATCTCAAGGGCGCTGATATTAGTAATTCAAACCGGTGTCACTTCTGACCCGATGAGAACGAAGCCGGCCTCTTTTCTCTAATTTTAAATTTTTTACTAATCAATTACTGTTTGATGTTGTTACTACAAACATTATTCACGGTCCATGCAGTAATTTGAATCGTTCATCGCCTTGCATGGTAGACGGAAATTGTACAAAGGGTTTTATTAAAGATTTCACCAACGATACGGTCACACATGTTGAAGGATATGCAATATATCGTCGAAGAAATACCGATAATGGCGGACAATCATTCATTAAAAATATCAGTAACGTAAACATTGACATTGACAATCGTTGGGTGGTACCATATGCACCTCTGTTGAGTAAAAAAGTGGGAAGGAAAAAAGGCATGAGGGGTGGGTAGGAATCTGGAGGTCATTGTATCCGGGAGTGAATCCATCCCTCCAACTGCGGTATTTTTCATACCCCTAAAAGTAAAGGGTGTTCCACTCTGAATTTTTTTTTTTTTTTTACAATTTTTTTTTTTTATGGTTAGGCATTAAAAAATACATGCAACCCTAAATTTTCACCCTTCTACCATTAACCCCTATTTTTTTAAAGTGATATAAGTAATTCAAACAGGTGTCACTTCTGACCCGATGAGAACGAAGCCGGCCTCTTTTCTCTAAATTTAAATTTTTTACTAATCAATTACTGTTTGATATTGTTACTACAAACATGATTCACGGTCCAATCACGGACAATCGTTGGGTGGTACCATATGCACCTCTGTTGAGTAAAAAAGTGGGAAGGAAAAAGGCATGAGGGGTGGGTAGGAATCTGGAGGTCATTGTATCCGGGAGTGAATCCATCCCTCCAACTGCGATGCAAGACCATTGCCTTGAGCAGAATTGACCTATTACCTTGACCTTTCCAGCCGGACTCTTTCGACCCATTGGTCGAGAGAATCCGGCTGGAAAGGTCAAAAGGCCTCCCTCAACCAGTCTCTCTCGATCCGGTCCGCCACGCAGCAGGTGAGCAGACGCATCCGCCGCCAAGACCCGCACAAAAGTCACCCTTGCTAAATCACCAAACGTAGCGAACCGCTTGGGGTGTCCTATGGCAGAGGTGTTGGTTATCCAATAAATGGTTCCCGGGGCGGCGGCACCCGTACATGGTTCTTTTAAAAAATTCCCGTAAGTAAGTGGAAAAGTAAGAAAATCACAAAAAATATAAATTCATACACAACGACATCTCTGATACTGAAAAAAAAAAAACACGGACAGTTGGGAATCGATAATTGCTTCATTGTGTAATTTATAACTTAATAAAAATACTTAATTTAATTCAACAGTTATTGATTCTGAGGCGGTACGAATTTCGTCGGGTCAGCTAGTATATTTATAATTTTAGTTTTTTTGTGCAAAGTTTGAAATTTTTTTAAACATTTGAAAAATTTCTTTCGGGAAAATTGGAATTTGGGAAAAAAAATTCTCTGACGGTTCTCAGGGCGGCGGTACCCATACCTTCCTCCCAAATTGTAACTGTATAAATAAAGAAAAAGAAGTCATCGGTGGCTATGTTTTTTAATACAAATCTTTAGTTATTCCATGATTAATGAAATTTTGCACACTTGATCCTCAAAACAGGAGGAAGGTGGCTACATGAAATTTCAACAAACCACCCAATCCCCTTTTCCCACCCTTCAATCATACTGCCTTCAATGCAAAATTTTGAAACTTGATGAAATTTTACACTGTTGTAGAAGAATACGAAATTATTTTTTTACTTTTTAGTGCATTTTTTGAAGTCGTTTTTTGTTTTGTTAAAATTTTTGTTTATTTTTTGTTTTTAGTGAATCTGAAGTACATTAACTAATTTGCCTGAATATGGGAAGACCTACTAAACGTGCTGCTCATATGATGCAGACATAATTTGACCATAATGACGTTACGGTCAAATTAAGAGATCCGGACGAGTATCGTTAATTTGCTCCTAAGAATTGAAGAGTCCCGTTACTTTGTCATGGATTCCATAATCAGAATTTAACCAAACTCTCATCAAACTACCCTTGAAGTACATCCTTTCCAATAAAAAAAGAATCATCGAAATCGGTTGGCGTGATATTGAGTTATTCGTCCATTTGTCGCGCACATACTTAATGCAAATTTAAGACTTATATGGTTTTCTCATGGATGCCATTGTCAGAACTGGACCAAATTAAAATGGGACCACACGGGAATCACCAGCTTTTAAATAAAAAAAGAATCATCAATATCGGTTCACCCAGTAAAAAGTTCTGAGGTAACAAACATAAAAAAATAAATAAAAATACAGTCGAATTGAGAACCTCTTCCTTTTTGAAGTCGTTTAAAAAGAAAAATTTATGTCTACTATAGATGGTCGATATTTCGGTTCCGGTTACAATAAACCAGTTATTTTGCTGTCACCGGAACCATTGATATTATTTCTCTGAGGAACCAGTTCTTTTTGCAAAATGGTTCCATTTGGAATAAAATTGTTATGTTTATTCACCGGAGCGATTATGGTCGAAAAATGGACCACTTTTACTTTTCTGCTATTGATAGCAGTCCAAAATTGGACCATATTTTCCTACCATTCGTAAAACATTTATTGTAATTATTTAAAACATTTCTCCGGCCAGCAATTTATTTTAAAACGAAGCTATTGAAATGCTTTATCTATTTAAGACCATAGATGTCGCAAATCCGAACTTTGTAGATTATTTTGGAACGATGTTAAAAATAATTTTATTAAATATTTTTTTCATTTCGAATTTTTGATCAGCTGTTTATGGTTAAAATGAAGTCCTTTTTCCATGGATTTGCACTTTTCATTATCAAGTATACCACAGAGAACATACAGAAATCGAAAATATTTTATGTTGACTCGAATAAGTACCTACCCCTTAAGGCAGTTTCAAAGTAACAACACCCAGGATTCGCTCGGTTATAAACTTTAAGATTTTTTTATATATTTTTTTATAAATCCTACAAATATGAGATAAAAGGTAAAATACAGGTTAATTCATTGGCTATATAGCACTATAATAAGTTTATATGTTTCCATGTTAAAATTCGAAGGTATGATATTTTTAATGTTGGCGAAAAATTTTAAAAATGATCTTCCGTGAAATTGTGAGCAATCAAGGCAAATTTATTTATTTTGCGTGATCGCTCCAGTGGCCATATCTTAATTTCTATAGTTTTAATACAATATTATTACTAAGAATATTACCTCTATTTTGGAGTATGCATTCAACGCTGAGATATTTTGAAGAGCCCCTTCAAACGGGAACATGTCTTCATATTCAATCAAGATTCCAGTTGCTCCAGCAGACTTCATCAAAGGTAAAATACTTTCAAGATACTCAATTTTAGGCGGAGCTCCTTTCAAATCCAAATGAACAATCTTATGTTGAAGAAATACCGAGTTTCTCTTAGGATTTTCAAGAACCACGGGCATTTTAAAGAAATGTGTGGACTCAATACTTTCAGATTTAAGTTGGTTGTAACTTCCTGCTTCAACTTGTTTAAATATTATATTATCTGTTTTAGATTTGCTTTCCCCAAAAACTTCTAATTGCGAATTCGTTGTGTGTGATTCATAATTCATTACTTCTTGAATCGTTTTTAAAATAGTTCGATCTCCTTGTAAAGAGATGCATCTAGTTATAAACACAAATAAAATTGTAAGAAATATCAAAGAAAACGTTTTCACCATTGTCGAACAATAGATTCTTCTCATTATGTCGAGAGAATTCAAATTATTTCACATAATATTTTTTTCAACAGTAAATCACAAAAGATAATTTACCGAAAGATTAGACACCGCTTTTTAATTTGTAAAGGCTCAGTTATTATTACAGATAAACAAATCTTACTAAAAAAGTGGCTAAAGGATTAACAGCCAGTCAATATTTAACGAATGAACCAATTTGTTTTGCACCGGTAGACCCCAACAACTGCAATAGAGCAACGCCCACAACTTCACGAATAGGTATGTCAATCTTTATTTATATTTCAGTGGTGGTTTAATGAAATTGAATTGTTTATTTCTAATTGTTTAATCACCTTTCCCAACATTTTAGTAATGGTTAGCAAATAAGCAGTGAATTTTCTTGTCTAAGGGTTTTACCGGTAACTACAAAACACAATGTGGTCGAATAGCTCGTTTAGAAAACTGTCGGCAAAGATATAAGGTGCCTCAAAATATGTGCACATTCAAGAAATTATATTATTCCCTTTATTTACCCGAAGGTAAAAACTACCTACCACCCTAAGGGGAGGCGGGTATGGGTACCACTGCCTTAGGGAACCATTTATTGGATAACCAACACCTCTGTTATAGGTTTTATTTTCACATTCACACATCATGTCATACATACTCTCTATTAGTCTGACTTTTAACATGGTCCGACTCAAGTATCTGATTCAGGTGATCGTGCCACGTCTTCCTCGGGTGTCCTCGAATTCTTCTACCATTCACATTTGCGTCATATATTTTTTTTACACTACTTTCTTTGTTCATTCGCTCTACATGCCCAAACCATTTGAGGGTCCCTTTCTTAATCTTCCTCATTATACTTACATCAGCCTTGCATTCTTTGCGGATTTCCACATTTCTCACATGATTATAGATGATTTTATCACACATACGTCTCAGGGATCTCATTTCATTCAGTCTACTTTCATCCTTCCTCTGCCAGTTCCATGCCTTACTGCCATACATCAGGATAGGTACCAGCACTCCATTGTGAACTGCTAGCTTCTCTTCTTTTGATTTTTTATTAGCGCCAACATCATTCAGTCCTCCATTAATCGAGTTACCTGCATTTACCCTTCTTTCAATATCTCTATCAGCCTTCCCATCTCTCGTAAACATACTACCTGGATACACAAACTCACCCACCTGTTCCAAGTATTCATCATTCATAATTAATATTTTTTTAAATGTTTGAATAAAAAAACAATATAATTGCGAATGCTGTAATTGTTTTGGGCCACTCAGTTGTTCGGAGATATTGATTTGAGTCACTTGAGCTTAAGACGTACAAACTTTCTAAGGCTTCCAAAAGTAAGATGTAATACTATACAACATACGGGGAACACACACAAATTTAATTGCATGCTTTTCACTGGACAGTTTTTTTTTTATTGCCATATGAAAAAATTAAATACATTTATTTATATGTATACTCACATATTTATCTTTATACAGAAATATTGTTTTATTAAGTAGCAAAAAGCCTCAAACGGTGAGATCTGGCATCACGAATTTTTATATTTTTTTTTCCGTCTAAAATTTCTTTGCGTATGCAACTATTTTCAACTTGTAATGTCGTTTCAAACCTGGGTTTTGCTACCATATTTTTAAGCCCTTGGGACAAATTGTGTCCAAGGCCTGAGGGCTTAACAGGTGCTTACATCATTTTGTTTCACTTGATTTTATTGATGTGAAAATTCCAATCAGATATTAAAGTTCTATTCATTCAGTGATCCAGGAATGGTAAACATAAAATAAATAAGGTTTTGGTCAGTAGGGCTTTTGGTATGTCGCGGTATCCTGTATTTCTATCGATTTATTACAAATTTTAACACTTTAGTTTTAAAAAATATATATTTTTGAATGTAGCTATTACTTTGTGGTTATCCATTATAGAAAAATGAAACAATACAACTTTGTAAAAACCACTTATATAATGTGCAAATCCGAACAAAATCTAGTAACATATATATATATTTTTTTAAAATATATGTTACTAGCTGGTACCCGGCAGGCGTTGCTATGCCATATTCAAAGAAATAAATTGTTTCTCCCTGCATGTCCTTTTCCCCTCCACCTTCCCCACTCCACTCTCCCCCTTCCCCCGTCCTGCAAACCCCCCTCCCCCCTCAAAGGTTCCGCACCCACTCCTGGTTACCTACCCCCCTCCCGTGAACCCCCTACCCGAGTTCCCCTCCCGCATTCCATACATTCAGTCCCGGTACATTCAGTTTTCTAACAGCTCGCGTGCCACCTATTGCAATTATTTTATACAAATTTCATAATGCCAGAGCTCACCAGTAGTTTTGTACAAACCTTGTCCTGACAATAATAAACACAACAAAATTGAATTATCCAATTTGGTGATAATATCTATACATCCCCCATCCGAAATGGCAATTTTATAAAATTCTCTCAATAGAAAAAAATCGCAAAGTATGTTTCAAAAAAAAGACCGTCGGCACAAAATTCTCCTATTTCGGGGCACTCCGCGGAGAGCCATAGAGCTACAAAAATATAAAGAGATCGTGTTCAATATTTGTAGTTTTTTTTTCCACGTTCGGGTGTGGTGTCACCCCCCATCGGGTGGCACCCGGGGTGGACCGCCCCCCCCCTCGCTACGCCACTTGTCCAACCTTTTTTTCCACTGTTCAAAACTCACTGATTGGAATGTCCTTTATGGGAAAATAGTTTCACTTCTTTAACAGTATAAAACATTTCCTTTTCAAGTCCCTTTTCATCCTAGGGAGCAGAAAGGAGTTACAGGGAGTCAGGTCGGGTGAATAGGGCGGATGAAAAATCGGAGTCAATCCATGCTTGCTTAAATACTGCTTCACAGACAATGCGGTGTGAGCAGGTGCGTTGTCTTGGTGGAAGAACCAGTCCCTGTGCGCCAAGGATTCAACCTTTTTCAACGATTTTTCCTGATGCTTCTCGCAATCTCTTTAGTACCTCCGTACAGAACTGTCGGTTAACTGTTTGGCCTGGAAGAACAAACTTTGTGAGCACATCTCTGAAATGAGCATCGTCTCGATGTTCAATTTCACCTGACTTTCTTCTGAAGAGGAGAGAGAGCACTCTTCCATTGGCTTGAAACTGTTGCTTGGTTTCGGGATCGTAACCATAACACCATGATTCATCACTCATTACCAATAATAACCTTGGAAAAAAATCTGGGTCCTCTTTCAGCTGATTTTTCAATTCGTGGCAAGCTTGAAGGCGACGCTCTCTTTGATCCTCAGAGAGGAGACTTTCGCATTTTCGCCGATAGAAGAAATCTTGATTTACTTAAAATTAAACTTTGGACGATTGCATGGACCCAAATCGACGTGGCTTCGCACACTGACCGAGAAAGAGTTTCCATACAACAGTCGACCACATGAAACCCGTTCCCCCTCCAATTCTCCCCTCTACCGCCCGAGTCCCGTTACTTTTGGGTCCCCCCTCGTATACGTATGAATTTTGTTTGTTAAATGCTATTGTCGACGTTTTTCACGATATTTTTACTCTATTTTAAATTAAATTTTTGTTATTAAACATTTTCACAATTTTCATTAAATATTATTGTTTTTAACATTTGCATTTACATATCTCTTCTTCTTCTTCTTTTTGAGTGGTTACTACCGGGCCTTAAATTAAAAGTGAAATAAATAAAACATCAAATGAACCATTTGTAAAATTCGTTTATTAAAACTAAAAGGCAGATAAATAATAATTATAAAATACAAATAAACATTTTGGTATTTTAACAATACCAAAAAGCACTTCATGATCAAAATAAAATATAATAATTTGTATTGTATATTTTTGAAAATAACTTGTGGGCAGCAGAGTTTCAATCAAATCATTTCAAAATACAAAATATAGTTCTGAATCAGTATTTTGAGGCACGAAATCTTTGCTTTTGAAAGTTATTTTAAAAAAAATAATACATACATTTAAAGTATGTAATTTCAATGTCAATAGGTAAATCGCACATTAAAAAAATTGTAAGAATTTCATGGTTATATATTTTTACAATTTTATTATAAAACTTATGCACCATTGTGAGTCTTATTAAAAATGGTTATAATTATTGGGTCGGTGTCCTACAAGGCTCTAAACACCAGCGTTTTATTGCATTTCTGAATTAACTTTTAGTTAAAAACAGAAAATATGTTGGGAAGCAGCTGCTCTCACCAACTGAACTATTTATCCACACGTTCTGAAGATTTATAATTTTTTTTTAATTTGCAACAATTTCTATGCTAGACAAGTCACCCTAAATAGTCAAGCTACAATAAAATATGTCTATGATTTAAAGTTATTATCATTTTTATAAAATTGATTCACTTTAACGCCTAAATGATGTTTAAGTGATTATGTTAACACTGTTAACTTTAACGGCTGTTATACAATAGCAGAATATAATGAAAAATAAAATTGTAGATTTTTGTATGTCTGTTAACATGCTCACAAATGCATTGTGTGCGCCTCTTTTAAAACGATTCCAAAACCTTGCAAAGTTCTTCTTTTTATTGTCCCGTTTGGTTGATACCCACACAAGCACTTTGTTCACTTTTCGGAATAAGTCGTAGAATCGGTCTCATAGAAATCATTGTGTCTCTCTTACTATCATAGTTATAAATATGGCCTAAAGGGTGTTAGGAAAGGAAAACACCACGCATGGTCAAATATTAATCATAAAATAATTAAAATGTACAACTTTATGAAACCAAAGTTTCTGAACGCAATTTAAAAAATCAGAGTGTGCAATTCACACGTCGTAGAAGTAAAACTAGAAAGTTGCTAGATGTCGCTTTCTTTTCTTTTGCCTGTGTATTTTAAAGTGGTTTGAAGATTGGATATTGATTTCACAAAAATAAAAATGTTTGTTTTTTTTATTTTGAAGGATTTGAACCTCCGTTCGCTGGATGTCTGGCCGCTGAGGCTTTTCAAGCGCCTTTCCCGCTGCGCTACGGGAGGGTCGCAGCGAGGCGTGAATTTATAGCATTATATTAGAACCGATGACCTGTCAAATAATAAATTTTAGTGACGCATTTCCGTTTCATCCGAATTTCAAATCAGTAACGGGGCTAAAGGAGTTTCACCTTAAAAAAAATTAAAGTGGGTTGACAGTAACGTTTATAAATACATTTATCTAATAAAATGTGTGATATTTTTTAATGTTGTCAATAATTATAGTTAGAAAAACGTAAAATGGGCCATTTTTAAAACTTTTTTATGTTTGCATTCAAAATCTTTATATTTCAAAAATTATATGTTTATTTCGAATTATTAAATTAGAAAGCGTATTTCATCACCTTTCAAAAACAGTTTTTAGTTTTCGGATGTGTTCAGAAATATTCAATTTATTTGGATTTCATTGCAAGCGGAAACATTTTGAACTTCTGACAAAATAGGTCCGAGGCGTGAGGGGTGAAGAGAAGCATGAACGTAGCGCTGGCTCTGAGCCAAACAGTGCCTGGCGCTAGTAAAAACCACAAGGGCGCTGTGTTAGATGTTGAGCATTATCAGCAACTTGGCACCAAAATATGACTGGCGATTGTGAGCATGTTGATACAGTCATGCAAAATCCTACAATCCTTTTCCATTTTGTTTTTTTTTATTGAAACTTTTTAAAGTGTATCATTTAAGAATCGCATATCTTTTTCTAGCTTTATCTATGAACTGAATAACATATATAGCCATAACCTACATATTATAGTATTTTGACCAGACCTTGCCTCTATTTCATATAGTAATTACTATGAAAAGCATAACAATGTAATGTAATGTAGAAAACTTTTTTACAGCAAATCTAGAAACTTTTATCTTTGCTCGTTTCAGTAAAACTTAACAAACAACTTTAAAAATTGATCATTATTATCACAATTCAAATTGTAAATTTATCAGTGAAAACCATAGACAATAGAAACAAAGGGAGATATGGTAGAGAAGCTTGTTGACTATCTCCTAGATCTGACCAAACTTCGCGGAGTCCGCACAAGAGTCCCAACCGCCTGAAGCCAGCAAGACTATGGCATTCCCAATTGGGAGACGGGGAATTACCTGGTTATTCAGATCTGGTCACCAAACATGGCTAAAGCCATTTCAAGCAACGTTTCAATTCTGAATGGTGGTCTTACACCAGGGCGATACTAAGAGTATCTTCCACTCTGACACGTGCCGCAAATATACCTTATATTATTTCAAATGATTTAATTGTGAAACAACACAAATTAATCAAATAAAATTTACTTGTGCACGCCGGGATTTGTACCCGCAATCTTCGGATTGCTAATCAAGAGCCTTACCCCTCGACCATGGAGGCCAAAGTGGCTAAGCCGATGAAGATTATGCATTTATCATCTCTTGTTTCTATTGCCTAAAAAATGTAGTGAAAAAAACCTTTATAGTTCAGAAACGGTTATTAATTTATGTATGTACTTTAATTTATTAAATAACATTCCGTGACTGCCTAAATATTAGGACTATCCGATTTAAACATTTGATCTTACAATATTTAGAAAAAAACCTTGCCTTATAATAAGCAGATAGGTATTTCATGCAAAAGGCTGTCTATCTATTGACAATAAAAATAACCCCTTCCCTCTTACAAGTGGAGCTCTTCCCAAAATATAATCTGCGTTACATTTACTTGATGACGTTATCGTTGGTGATTGTCAAATTATGAGTTCCGTTGGAAATAATGCCGATGTCGACGTAAATACTAAGGGTCGTCTATTTCAACGCTAAGAGAGTAAGCAACAAGTAAAACAAGTTTTCAAATTTAATTTTCAGTGTGGCCGCACCAAAAAGCAATGCGATGCATTTTTTCACATAATTCCAGGGAATATTCGACCTTTTAGACTGGAAACACTAACTACTTCAGTAAAAGTACATTTGAAAAAGCTATATTATTATAGCGATAATTTTGATGGTACGGTCACACTGAGGCCAACTTCAAATGTTCGGACGATTGTGTAGAGGGGTTTGTGCGTTGGAAGTTTGAGTTGGAAGGTTGACCCGGGATCGCCTCCGAGGCGATCGGCGATGGCTGGTTCGTGCGAGTTGGCCCAACACAATCAGTCTGCGCAATATTATTACGAGAGAGTGGTATAAAAATTGTTTGAAATTATTTTTTTAGCTTTACGAATCGAAATCAATATTATGGAAACCGAAGCATCACCTGCACAATTGTAGGCAACTGATAAAAAACAGCACCGAATCAGCTGTTCGACGAATTACAGTTGTTGTGGTTGGTATAATATTTCCAGAATTTTTAATTCATTATTTTTTGGTGAAATGGCAAAAATGTGGTGGTAATGACGTTGATAATACATTCACTTAACAACAAATGTGTGTGTTTGTATTTTTCTTAGTTAAATCAGTAATTTTAGACAGAAAAACCTAGTGAACCATTTTAAAACTTTTTTATATTCACATTAAAAATTGCAATATTTCAAAAAATATATTTTATTTATAATAATGGCATTTGTTAACATATTTCGTCACCTTTCAAAAACATTTTTTAGTTTTCGGATACATTCACAAATATTACATTTATTTTAATTTTATTGCAACGTGGAAATATTCTGACATACTAATATGCCCGTTTTCTGAGGGATTAAGTTGATTGCATTCAATAATATTTCTAGCATTATCAATTATATCGAACTATGGTCACAAATTTTTATCAACATTATTTCCAAGGGCTAGTTATAATTTGAAACAGCAATAACTCATATACCGTCTTTTCAAGTCGCTAAGGCAACCTCTTTCACCACAGCCTTTTACACAATGTAACAAATGTTTCCATTTTTGAAACTGACAATTCATGGTGGAAATCCATTATTAAAAAACAAATATAAAACTTATTTCTACTTTAATTTATTTGACCGTAACCGCTTTCAACTTGTTAAAGTCATCATCAGACTGGTACAAATGACCATTATAAGATTATTCCCACTCGAATGTAAAACATGTGTCTCTTCAAAAATCAATAAAAAATTCCATATCATAAATATAATAACGATTTGACCACAATATAATTAGGTCATTAATAATTCACATTACTTGTAAGATATTCCCCAAACAATATCGAAGTGAGCTACAAACCCGAGGTAATTAAGCCTACTGGGAATAAACAAAATAATTAGAATTTGACAGTCAAAGACGACTTAGTAACAATGTAATTAATATAATTGATTAAAATCCTTGTTGATCTCCCCCTCCCCCAAACGTTATGTATATAAACCGTAGCTTAAGAATAATTTGTATCAGTCTGAAAATGGCTTTAACCTCTTATAGGCCTTGCCGTATTTCGTACGAAATCTCGGAAAACATCACTTTGAAGAAAAATTTTGTCAATTTATTTTGAGCTATCGTACATTTTATTTACCGAAACACATTCCTTAAACATTAAACTATCTATAAAAACAACATTACTTGCGTTTATTTGATAAATTGATAGGTTTTTCAATGTTTTTGTTACCTACCATGCTCTGACTTTGACAGTTCAAATCGAGGGAAAAAGTGGCGCCGAGATCCCATAGATAATTTATTACAAATTATTCCGAGTGGCTAGAAGTATTTTGGGTACCTGTTACGTCAAGAACGAGAATGGCCCAAACCTTGTCCTTCATACAGTTTCTTTATACATAAGGGTTAAAATTTCATTTAAAAAAAATCGAAAATATTTACCGTGTGCGTCAGCGCACGAACGGCCTTTGACGCGTTAACAAGCTGAAAGCGGTTACGGTCAAATAAATTAAAATGGAAATAAGTTTCATATTTGTTTTATTGTAATGTATTTATTGTAATAAATGTTTTATGAAAGTAGCTCGAAATGTAATAAGATATTATAGATATATTCATAAATGCCTATCGGGTTGTCTAATCGTTAATAATATTAATAGTTATTGGTGTGTGGTTTATGCGGACGGCATGCACTTGAGGCGCTCGAAGGCGGCTTTCTCCAGGGTGGCCCTATGGTCGGGGTGCGCGATGTTGATGAGAGCGTGCGCGCGCTGGCGCAGAGACTTGCCAAATAGCTGGGCCACACCGTGCTCCGTGCACACGTAGTGAACGTGGGCGCGCGTGGTCACCACTCCCGCACCTGGAATTACAAAAATTATCAAAATTAACTACTTTATCCACATGGCTATTAAACGGTGTTTTTGTTGCGCATTGTTCAAAGACTGTACATATTGTTTTGCGAATTCTTATTAAAAACGAAAAATTGTGTCGATCTGGCAACGTTGTATTGAACTTGTTTAAATTATTGTTTTTCATTCATATCCACAAGGTGGCGTTGATTAGTGCGCCGCTGGAAAAAAAATTTACTGCGAACGCCACGAAAAGATCTTGCTTTACTTCATGATTTCTATTCCAATGATCAATTCCCTCTATATTCATGTAATTTATATATTTACTATTATTTGTGTTGTTTTTCGTCAGTTTTAGTCAAATTGTAAATTAAACTGTCAGAAAATGGTTTTTTAGGTTATATAAATAATTAACTTGCATAAGGTATTTATTTTATAAGAATTTCTTAAAAATGATGTTTTTTAAAACTTAAATGTCTAATGCACGTGTTGGTAAACGTATCAAAGAAATTAACGTCTTAACCTCTAATGGGCCGGAGACGCGCCGGCGAGCGCGTCGTATGCGCATGCGCGAGAAAATAATTCGAAAATTTGAATAAAATATTCGACCAAAAACTTTTGGTCTGGCCCTTCTATGTACAGAATTTGTATGAAGAACACGGTCAGAATCGCTTGCGCTAACATCATAGATGATATAGCCACTAGTTTCATTCACCTTGCAACCCCAGAATATTTTTAAAACGATTTCGTCTATGACATTGACCTGTCAGATTTTGCCGCGAATTTAACCGTCGGAATTAATGCGTCTTCCGCGACTAAAACATCGTAAAACCTATTAATTTACCTAATTAATGCAAGTAATGTTGTTTTGGTACATAGTTTATTGTTGTAGGAAAGTGTTTCAGTCAATGAAAATACGATAGCTCAAAATTAATCAACAAAACATTCAATGTGTTGTCTGTGAAAACGGCTACCATCTTGTTTGTGCAGAGATTGTGGAAAACCTACGTGGTACTCGTAATTCTCAGTGGAAATGTAAAAAATGTTCGAAAAGTTTTACTAAAAAAAAGCCCAAGAATACAATATGTGATTTAAAAATCGATCAAGAACCATCTAGCGACAAACCTACCAAGCAGCTAACTCAACCTTCTAAATCTGTAATCGAGCAGTCAACAGACGCGGAGAAATTTCCTTCCTCAACCATAGATGGCGCAAGCGGTATACTTACGTCAGATTATTTCATTAAAGAATTGAACAATTTAAAAAAAACCATAATGGATTTTGTTGAAGAAAAATATGAATCGATTAACGCACAAAACAAAGAAATCCTTGATTCGATTCAATTTTTAGCGGATCAGCAAGACCATCTAAAAAAACGCATAACTGACATTGAATCATCTCAAGAAATGGTCAATACTGATATGTTAGAATTAAAAAAACAAAACGCTGTATTAGAAAATACTACTTTTCATCAGGACGACAAAATCGACCGGCTGGAGTACATTACACAGATGTGCATTATCGACATCAGAGGCATCTCTGAATCAAACAATGAAAATATTATGGAAACTCTTAAAAAAATATCAAAACTCATTAATTACGGAGAAACCACGATACTTTTACAATCTGAAATTAATAAAATGTACAGACTAGGACCAAAACTGTCCGAAAAAAATCCCAGATCTATAATAGTATCGTTCAATAGTATTAAATCTCGAGATGACTTCCTACGCAAAATCAAAGAATATAAAAAATCCTCCACCTCCAGTTCAAGCAAACTCAATACAGCAGATTTAGGGCTATCGCAAGAAGCCAAACAGATTTACGTGTCGGATCATTTAACGCAAAAAGGAAAATTCCTACTCTCCCAAACTAAAAAATTCGTCAGAGATAATAACTACAAATACTCTTGGTCATCCTCGGGGCGCATTCTGCTAAGACAAATGGATACATCCAAAATTATTACGATTAAAAACATCATTGATCTTGATCGAGAAAAACGTCAACAACTGTGACAGATGATAAAAAGTAACTCAACATTTACTTCACTGCTAAACGAAAATAATCCGGTTAATATCATTTTCATCGCAAGTTTTCATATGAGTTTTTTCTTTGTCTTGAAAAATAATGTATTAATTCAAAATAATGCATTCTTATTCTTTTTAGTAGTTCTTTCTTGTAGCAACATAATCAGTGTGAAAATTGTTTATATTAGTATTCACTATTTTTATTACACGTTACCTCCTTTGACTGTAACTCACGTTTCTTTAACACTCTCTAAGAAAAAATTATATATCTCCATAAATAATACTTTCATTACAAGTTTTTATTTGAATATTACCGCTATCTACAATTCACACACCCTAAGTATAATACCTAATATTTATCAAAATAATTCATTCTTACATACGTTAGTAGCTTTTTCTAGTAACAGCAAAATCGATTTACTTATGCAAGTTAGAAATGCGAGTGGTACATCTACCTTGTATTTAATTATTCGCTCGTTGAAGTGCGGCATTACATTCAATTCTTGGGCATTTAGAAGGCAGTTCATAATGCTCATCAGAATATTATATATTCAAGGTAATATATTCTATATTCAGTTTTCGACATCCGTGATTAAAACATTTAATTTAACATTAGGATACAACAGACGTATACCTACTGTTTTTATATCAGGGAAAAAATCCCATTACAAATGCCCACGCACATTTTTAATCATATTTTTGCATTTTTCACATGTTACTGTATTTAATTATTGCTTTTTATCACACCTATCAATTACAATCAGAAGCATTATACACTATATTATGCACTTTACTGTTAAAATATATTTTAAGTTGGAATACTATGTATCAACATTATCATTCACGTTATATAATGTACTCTCATTATCTCATAATAATGCACTCTCTCTATTATTGATATTAATTGTATTGTTTGTTCTTTGTTTTTGTTTTATGAGGCATACCGACACCTCAAACATTCTTTTTTATATGCATAAAAATGTAATTTTCGTTCTTCAATCAAACTCATATGAACTTATCACAAGCAGCGAGAGTCTATGTAAGATGATGTTCCCAGCAAATCTATATAAATCTGGAAAAAATCTTAATTTACATAAATATGTCCTAGTATTAGTTCTACTTTTGCATTTTTCGCATGTTATGGTATTTAATTATTGTTTTTTGGCATCTTTTTCGCATCAATTTCTCCACAGTAACAGCATATACTTTGCATTTGGCCATTTTATTGATTTTATTGTTTTTATATTTATTATATTTGCAGCCTTCATGACAGATATTTACATAATCATCACCTGCTTAGATTGCTTCTTTACGAAACATACCAACACCATCATCTTTTATATCTATAATAATTCACTTTTCTTATTTTTTCTTTTCTATGTGCTTGTAGTGGAATCAACCTTCATCTCGAAGAAAAATACGCATCATACTCGATTTATTAGAACTCACAATCTCCTATACAATATATTAACAAAATACGGATTAACAACACCGTAATTTACACTTTCTATTTTTACTTTTTGTTTGCTGACTTTTCGCAAAAGAGCTACGGGTTCACCACTACACATCATAGTAAATTTAAACACAATTATGTTTCAGTTACCTTCGGATAAATGTAATGATTCTGGTATTAGCGTTAATATGAATATAATTCGGGATCTGGAGAATTTAAACAACTATAACTGGGACTCATATAATCTAAAAATCATACACCAGAATATTAGAAGCATATCGAATCTAGACGACTTTACAATTTTTCTTGATCTATTTAATTCCTCTTTTGATGTTATAATATTAACTGAATGCTGGTTAAATAAATACTACACCGTAAAATCAATCCACAATTACTCTGAATATCACACCACAACCAACCTCAACAAATCTAGTGGAATTGTTATATACATCAAGGACGGATTTAAAGCTCATGTAGAGGAAATTCCTTTAGCACAATCAAACTGTATGAAAATAGTATTGAATAATAACATAAGCATATTTGCCATTTACAGATCTCCTTCCTTCATCAATATTGACCCCTTCCTGTTTTCATTTCAATCAATTTTAAACAATGCTAATAAATTTGAACAGCAAATTATTATGGGAGATTTAAACATTAATACTATCCCTGATTACCACCGTCAATCAATCGATTATCTATGTCTACTGGCGGAAAATGGTTTCACACAGACTATTAACAGCTTTACTCGTGAACAGGGCTCGAGTAAATCTTGTCTTGATCACATCAATGTGAAAAATATTAACTTTATTTACACTTTTGTTATACACTCAACTATTTCAGACAACTATACAACATCTCTTTGGTCTTAAAAACAAGCCTCCCACTTCTTCGAAAATTAAATACGTTGCTAAAACTAATTTCAATAATTTAATTGAGGACTCGAGCGCAGAGAACTGGCTAAATGTTCTAGATCAATCAGATACTGACTTAGCAATGAAAGAATTTATTACCAAACTACACGAGTATATATCAAAACACACAAGTAATATAACCGTATCTAATAAACCAATTAAATTCACACCATGGATCACCCTGGGTCTAGTTAAATCGATTCACAGAAGAAATCATCTTTATGAAAAGGCAAAAACATATCCTGAGAATTTGGTATTACAATGTTATTATAAAAAGTATAGGAATTTGTGTAAGAAATTAATTACATCGGCGAAAGAAAATTATTATAAGAAACTCATTTACGAAAACAACTGCAATCCAAAATGTTTTTGGGATACCTTTCGCAACATAACCAAATCCAAAATCAATAAATCTTCAGAAATTAAATCGCTATACATTAACACAACAAACTCTGAAGTCCCCAAAGATATGGCAAACTTTGCAAACTGCTACTTTTCATCTGTGGGAGACACACTTGCTAAAAAAAATCCTCGATAAGTGTAAGAAATCAGAAACCGCCTCGATCTCGCCAATTTAACTATCCCTAATGTCGGTCACAAAATAGACTCAATCACAACGTCATCTAACGAAGTCACGAAGATAATTGACGACCTTAAGTCATCAAAAGCATGTGGTCCCGATAAGATTTCATCAAATCTTCTAAAAATCATTAAAGGATACATAGCCTTACCGATTGCGTTCATTGCGAATCTAAGCTTTAAATCAGGGAAATTCCCTAACCATTTAAAGCAGTCAATCGTTATTTTACTGCATAAAAGTGGGGACAAATCACTGATACATAATTACCGGCCTGTTTCCCTGCTCAACTCTGTCTCAAAAATTTTGGAGAAAATTGTAAAGAACCGACTCATCCATTATCTAGAAAATAACAACATCCTTTCTAGTAGACAATTCGGCTTTCGCAAAGGTTTAAGCACTGAAAATGCCATCGCTAATTTGACAAAAATCGTCTCTAATAATCTAGATAAAGGTAGTAAATGCATTGCACTTTTTTTTATTTGAGAAAATAAAAAAAAAGTGCAATGCACTTTTTTTAGATCTAGCTAAAGCATTTGACACTATCTCGCACAAAATTCTGCTGAATAAACTACAGCGAATTGGGATACAGGGTCAAATTTTCAAGTGGTTGGTTAGTTACCTAGAAAACAGAAGCCTAAGAGTGGATATTAACGGTACTCTAAGTGATCCAGCCAATATTAAATATGGCGTACCGCAAGGAAGTACTCTAGGTCCCATATTGTTTAATGTTTATATAAATGACTTATGTAATACTTCCTTTGCAGACCACATTATTACATTTGCTGACGATACAGTACTTTTATTTGAAGGCAAAACCTGGAATGAGTCTTGCTGTAAAGCTGAATTTGGCATAAACAAAGTTAAACAGTGGCTAGATAGTAATCTCCTCACTCTAAACTCAGATAAAACGAAATTCATCTGCTTCAGTTCAACTCAAGCGGGTCAACCACAAGAAATCCTTAACATTAGAATACACCATTGCAACGACATTATTACATGTAAATGCAACACCTTAGAATGTGTGGACAATATAAGATACCTAGGATAAATTTCTGAGATGGGACAAATATATAGCATTTACTTCCACAAAGGTCAGGAAACTTACACATCTGTTTATAGCAATAAGAAATATTCTATGCGTAAATGATTTGAAACGAATTTACTTTGCAATGTGTAATTCCATATTAGACTATGCTTCCTTAGGTTGGGGCGGTTGTGCTAAAACTATACTCGATCCCTTAGCTAAATCCCAGAAATCGCTTATAAGAGTCATACTGAAAAAACCTTTCAGGTACCCCAGCGACTCATTGTTCGCAGAATTTCGTGTTCTTGATGTAAGACAATTATACATGAGGAAAATCATAGTACATACTCAAAAACAGAGGCACCAATATGCTTCCGTAAACCACTGTCATAATACAAGACATGCAAAAAAAAACCCATCCGTCCACCACTTCCTCATCTTTAGCACAGAGACAATTCTCATACTTAGGCCCTAAATTGCTCAATCTCATACCTGATGCATGGAAGGCAAAGAGTACTAACATTCTGCGTATGCAGGTAAATAATTGGCTTCTGGTCTTGGGGAGAGCTGAATGCGAGAATATGCTAAACAACATTCATTGAATTGTAATTTTTGTTTTTCTTTACATTTTAATTTATATTGGTATTATATTAGCATTAAAGTAACTGTATTTTTACATAATTCGAAAATTGCTCAATTCTGCGTGATATTTTTCCTTAAAGGAAAAGTTCCTTCTTTACTTTCAGTTTTTATTTTTCATTTTTCTTGTTTTATCTATTAACATTTCTTTAGTTTATTTTGTCAACTAAACAATAGTAAAAAAAATGTAGTGGTATAACTGAAAGTATACTAGTTTTATGAATATATATATATGTATTATTTTACCAACAGAATTTCTTCATTCATTTTCATTTTCAAATTCATTTTTCTTGTTTTATCTATTAATATTACTTTAGTTTATTATGTCAGCTAAACAATAGTAAAAAATGTCATGGTATAACTGAAAATATTCTAGAATATGAATATACATATGTATTATTTTACCAACAGAATAGTCAACACGATAACTTACATGTAAAAACATTATCATATTGGAATGTCCTAAAACGGGCAATTGCCTAGTTGGACATTTTAAGTTCATTATATTGTATTATGTAATATTTACAAACAAACAATAAATAAATAAAATAAATAAATAAAATAAAATTCAAAATTCAAAGTGGTGCTTTTTAGTGAATTTTCGTGAAATATCATGGCCACTCAGAGGTTAAGATGTTCAAGCAATGCATTAAAATGTCAGTCTTTTTATTATTAATTTTTGGGAATAGGCCACTTGCTTCACTTTTTTTTTCCGGTTTGGCAAATATTCTAAGACTTTTGGTTTTTTTTTTTAAATCGTATTTTTGAAACCCTGGCAATTTTTTGAAAATTTCAATCCAAAAAATTGGACCATTTTTTATAAACCGGAAAGACGGGACATCATTTTGTGGGTGCGAAAAAATGATAATTACGTAGCCGAAAATCATTTAAAAAAAAAACGGCATATTCCACACGAACGGCACAGGACAATAATGAGGCATTCCAAAAATATTACATCTCATAAATATTTTTTCTTTGATCCATCTTATTGATCATTAACCGCTGGGAGGCCGGAGACGCGCCGGCGCGCGCGTCATATGCGCATGCGCGAGAAAATAATTCAAATATTTGAATAATACATCCGACAAAAAACTTTTGGTCCACGATTTTGGACCTTCTATGTACACAATTTGTATGGAGAACAGTGTCAGAATCGCTTGCGCTGTCATTACTCTCGGAGACGCTACAAGTTTCATTCACCTAGTCACCCTGGAATATTTTTAAAACGATATCTTCTATGACAATCGGCTGTCAGAATTTGCCGCGAATTTAACGGTCGCAATTAATGGGTGTATCGCGAATAAAACGATCATAAAACCTATTAATTTACGTAATAAATGCAAGTAATGTGGTTTTAGTAGATAGCTTATTGTGTTGTGAACGTGTTTCAGTTAATAAAATATACAATAGCTCAAAATTTATCAACAAAACATTCAATTCAAAATTCAAAGTGGTGGTTTTTTAGTGTTTTTTTGCGAAGTTCCGCGAATTTCCGCTAAATGTCACGGCCTTTGACCGGTTAATCATTATAATGTTTAACATCTATATTACTAAATCCAATGTAATAAACTGGTACTTGTAAATTATAATTATAATATGTTATAAAATTTGATTTTGTTAAAATCAGCACCATTACCATTATTCTTCTAAGACAGGTACAGAAGGCATAATATGTACGGGGTTCTCTTCGTAACATTTGTCAAAAATTTGCCGAAAATCAAAGTGTTGCCGTATTAAAAAATAAATCAGAGTGGAATTTTACAAAATTCATTGAATATTATCGGAGACGGAACATTTTCACGGAGTAATGTCACGAGCCCAGTCTTTATTGAGTTAAAAAAAAAAAAAAACTGTAAATTTCTAAAAAAATATATTTTCGAAATCTTAGTAGAAAAATCTATCCACCCGATTTTTTCCAAGTCATTATGAAATCCATGCAAGTGGCCTATTAGAAGAAAACTTCAAAAATTTTGGAGTCAGTGGAATTATGGTATCTCCAATTGGGGTAAGTTGTGAGATTTGAACCGAGCAGAAAGTAGCGGTTTTAAAGCTACCTGTCTTGGTAGCTTTAAAACCGGTCAAAGGCCAGGTCATTTCACTAAAATTCACAAAAAAACACTAAAAAAGCACCATTTTGAACTTTGAATTGAATGTTTTGTTGATTAATTTTGAGCTATTGTGTATTTTATTGACTGAAACACGTTCACAACACAATAACTATCTACCAAAACAACATTACTTGCATTTATTAAGTAAATTAATAGGTTTTACAATGTTTTAGTTGCGGAACACGCATCGGTTATGACGGTTAAAATCGCGGCAAATTCTGACAGGTAATTTTCATAGAAGAAATCATTTAAAAAATATTCTGGTGTTGCAAGGTGAATGAAACTTCTAGGCGTATCATAGAGTAATGTTGGCGCAAGCGATTCTGACACTGTTCTTCATATAAATTATGTACATAGAAGGGCCAAAATCGCAGACCAAAAGTTTTTTGAGAAAAATATTATTCAAATATTTGAATCATTTTCTCGCGCATGCGCATGTGACGTGCGCGCCGGCGCGTCTCCGGCCTGTCACCGGTTAAATGCCTACCCAAGGTAAACAAATAAATTTATTGCACATATTTCTAGAGATGTCGCCAGAGGTATAAATGGGGAATTTTTACAAATGAATTTCGGTTCTATATCATGCTTGTACGCAATACAGCGCAGACTCGAACCTAGAAATGAGTTAAGTCCGCTCCCATAAGAGAGGCAAGTGCGATGAAATGATTTTATGTACTTTCTGCGACCTGAAGGTTAAAGAGATATTAACCGGTCAAAGGCCAGGCCATTTCGTGGAAATTCGCAAAACTTCAAAAAAAAAAACACTAAAAAAGCACCATTTTGAACTTTGAATTGAATGTTTTGTCGATTAATTTTGAGCTATTGTATATTTTATTGACTGAAACACATTCACAACACAATAAACTATCTACCAAAACAACATTACTTGCATTTATTACGTAAATTAATAGGTTTTACGATGTTTTATTCGCGATACACGCATTTATTGCGACGTTTAAATTCGCGGAAATTTATGACAGCGCATTGTCATGGATGAAATCGTTTTAAAAATATTCCAGGGTGACAAGGTGAATGAAACTTTTAGCACCACCTAGAGTAATGATGGCGCAAGCGATTCTGACACTGTTCTTCATACAAATTCTGTACATAGAAGGGTCAAAATCGCAGACCAAAAGTTTTTTGTCGGAAGTATTATTCAAATATTTGAATTATTTTCTCGCGCATGCGCATATGACGCGCGCGCCGGCGCGTCTCCGGCCTGTCACCGGTTAATGAAATAGAAATGTATTGACCTGGCTTGAGTGTGGGCACAATCTTGGAGATGCCCTTGTTGGTGGCAGAGGGGAGAGCAATGATGGGTTTGCCCAGTCCGTCGAAACCTTCGGCCGCCCCCCGGATGAAGTCCACCTGACCTCCAAAACCAGAGTACATGCGTGTGCCTGAAACAACAACACCACATCAGTCAATATGTTATATGGGACAAGAGTTAACCAATCAAACAATACACTACAAATATAAGAATACAAACAGGGGAAGGAAACATAAAACATATAATGCACAAACGGGGCCTAAAGGAAATTTTGTGAATATGGACAAAATAAACAAACATTTAATGTAAGAATGACCACTCCATCAGTGGAGTTTCCTGGAGGCACATCAATTGTCCAGTTGATTAATGAGACATCTCGGAGATGAAAAGCAGTTATGTAATTATTATTTTGGCTGATTTATATTGCCGTCTTTGTGAAAAATCATCTCAAGGGAGCTCACTGGCTTTCCAAGAACACGCGAGAAATACTGCACTGCACAATACACTGCGTAAGGCACTGCCGGTACATGGCTACCTACAGCGGTTAATAATAATATCGCCACCGCCTAGAAAGGTCTTGAGTCTAGCACCGTACAATATCTGTGCAGCGCCGAACCTTCTCGACAACTGCCGAGTGGCACGTATTGCCTGCCGTGAGGGTAATTACTCTACCGCTCGGCTTCGGCTATATAAGCAGCAGTTTTGACCGCCGGGACTAGTCAGTCTCAGTCTAACAGTCGGTCTAACATAACATGTAACGGAACTCCGTACAAGTGCTCCCGTATTGCATTTCCATCACGGTGCATCTCCAGGGCAGCTTCCTCCAGGATAATCACCACGTCTCAACTATAAGGCCCACCGTGTCTTCAGCTCCAGAGAACAGCTATATCCCGCGGTGAGCTAACCGTTTCATGGCACTCCGAAGCCCACCGTGCTTCGCTGCCATGGAAACATGCTCCGCCTCGCCAGGACTATCTGCTGGTGGCTCAGCTCACAGAGCCACTCACTGTTCACCTCCGCGACTCAAAGCGTCGAGCAACGGCCTGGAAGATAGGTCATCTCCACCGCCACGGTGTCGAACAACGCGCCAAAGGTCACTTCACCACACCATCTTCACTACCTCCGTGCACCTGCAGCATCTCATCTACGGCACTTCTGCATACATCATGTTACCGCTTCACCGACCCTCGCTACATAGCCCAATAAACGACTGACCCACTACTACGACTGCACGCGTTTTATTTCACGACCTGTCTCTGCCGATCCGCAGTCCGCTCCATCGTATATAAAAGTATACCCTTTATCTGGGGAATAATACTCGGAAATCGGCCACCAAATCAATTATAAAGCAGAAAATTTTGTAGTGAATTAAACAAAATGTTGATGTTTTCACTAGTAAGGTATTTCAAAATAGTATTATTTTTAGTGTCCGACCGAAACAGGACTTTCTGCCGAAACCGAATCTACAGTATCTGTCACAGTTTCGACCAAAACCGAATCTACAGTATCTGTCTCAGTTTCGACCAAAACCGAATCTACAGTATCTGTCTCAGTTTCGACCAAAACCGAATCTACAGTATCTGTCTCAGTTTCGACCAAAACCGAATCTACATTATCTGTCTCAGTTTCGACCAAAACCGAATTTACAGTATCTGTCTCAGTTTCGACCAAAACCGAAACTTGTTTAGTCATAACCAAATCTACAGTATCTGTCTCAGTTTCGACCAAAACCGAATCAACAGTATCTGTCCCAGTTTCTACCAAAACCGAATCTACAGTATCTGTCTCAGTTTCGACCAAAACCGAAACTTGTTTAGTCATTAATTCATCATCTATTGTGTTTTTAAATTTGGCTTATTTTTTGCACTTATACAGACAGTTAAAATGTGTTAAATAAAAATAAAATAAAATAATAATAATAATTGAAGTAAGTGAAAAAATTATTTATTTTCATTATTGCTATAAACAAACAAAAATTATAAAAATTAACAAAAACACGTTAACCACATTTTGGAACAAAATTTGTCAATAATGAACACTTACATTATAAAGGAAGGACCTTATTGATTGAATATTTTAATTTTAATTGCGTTTATAATCACAACATTCTTATTATTCTTGTTAAATGAAATAAAAAACAATAATTGAAGAAAGTGAAAAAATATTTATTTATTTGTTTGATATACTGCTATAAAACAAACAAAAATTAACAAACATGTCAACTACTTCTTGGAACAAAAATTTATCAATATTCAGAGAAATAACACATAAACTCACAACACAATCATGCCGGACCAGTTGACGAACTCAGCGGATGATGGCGAGTGACACACGAGCCACAAATTCACCCAAAGTCAGCTGAACATTGTGCGATAATTTACAAATGCAGAGTTTCGGTGCGGCCGAAGGTTTGGCAGATTTTCTGCCGAAACTTGCCGAAACCTAAACCGAACCTTCGGTCGGTAACTAGTTATTTTATAACATATTTAATGTGTAAAACACAGACATGTGTAAGTAAAACTTGATTTATGGCAAGCACGTTTCAGCGTTCCTCGTTATCTCAAAACCTAGTACATATTTAGAGATGTCTGACTAATCAACTGGACAATCAACATCTTCGCTGGATCAAGTAACTCCCGATGACTGGTGTTAACTGGCTGAATAACCTCATCTCACTATGACTTCTATCAACTCTCCTTTACCATATTACAAAGAAGAAGACACTAAGTTATTATTTTATCGAATACATAAATAAATGTATTACAGAGAAAATCAGATGATAGCACTGGCAAGGAAGGGGGTTACAAGCATATTAGATTAGTCCAGTATGTATATTTACCAATAGAGTCAGCGCACACTTGTCCAGTTAGGTCAACCTCGATGCAGGAGTTGATGGCGGTCATCTTAGGGTTCTTGGCGATGATGCCAACGTTGTTCACATAGTTGACTTCCAGCATTTCTAAAAAACAGACTATATTAGATAACGAAAGAGAAAACTCTCTTGAGTTGACCTTCTTTTCCCGCTGTTGTATTTTCCAATTGCCATTTGGCGGCTTATCAAACAAAAAGATGAATAACAATGTATGATACGACTCAATGTCAAATGGTCAACAACTTTATATTTTGTATTTTGGGGCTGCAGACCAGAGGTAGCTGTTAAATTGCTGTGAATGTTGCAATGTTGTTGGTGTTGTTGGTCAATGAGTCCACAGAATGCATTTTCAGGAATACCTCAGGGGTCACACTTGGGACCTCTGCTTTTCTTGATATTAATAGATTGTGGCAGGGTATTTATAAGAAAATAGTTTTTCAGCGTTGGTCAGTTTATTTCTCTTATACACAGGGTTCACAACTTATAGTAAAAACAGAGTACAGGAAAGTTGTAGCACAAAGTAAAATCACTTACAGCCTTACTAAAAAACCCAGTGAAAATTTTATTCGATTGACAAACGGCCGCGGATGTGAAAACATTACTAATTAAAAATTTGTTCTTTGAAAGAAATACACATGGTTTCCACGGCCTGAGAGGGTAGTTTATCTCTGTTTTAACCATTGATGTCCGAACGATATTTGTAATTTTTCCATAGTATTTTGAATGTTCTATATATTTCTTATTTTTTAAGGTGTCGTAAAAACAAATACCATTTATGAAAACTAAATAAAATTACCTTTTAGATTTGAGTATTTGAAATACACTTTAGCTTTCAAAAACTGCCATATTTTATGATTCAAACTCGGAAAAACATGGAAAAAAATTTCCTCCCACAACATTTTTGACCAAAATGTGAAGAAATTTAAATAAAATCAAATTTTAAAAAACACAGTCTTTTTATGTAATAAATTTGGAAGGAAACTATCACCTCACTTTTTTATCGTGTATACAATAAAAAAAAAAAAAAAATTTCAAAGTTTTTTTTATTGCCAAAAAAATAACTTAGAAATAATACCGAAATTTAAAACAGATTTCTTGCATCTCTAAAGACGTAAATTTTTTTGAAACGTTTACGAACACATGTATTAGATTTTAATATTATAAAAAATTATCACTTTTAACAAATTCTGTTAAAATAAAGATCTTAAAATGAAAATTTTATCTTAAGTAACCTATAAAAAACAATATTCTGACAGTTCAACTTTGAAAGTACGGCGTTTGTACAATAACTTGATTAAACTGATGTAAACCACACAAATAATATGGTAAATATATTAATTATGTGAACAGAAGAGTAAATTCGTCACTACAATAGAAATTATTTAGTAAAATCACAACATTTAGGCACTAACAAAATTTTCCATATCCCGTCATAAACACACCGAACTGTTTTGTCATCGCGGGCCGATATGCACAGGTGCACCAATAATGCCCCTAGCGGAGAAGAATTAAAACAACATTGTTTCCTAGTAAATTAAAACCATATACAACGTTGTCACATCTTCAATGCGTTTTAACAGCGTGACCACGAAAGAAACGTTATTGGTAATAAAACGTCTTTTAGTGTATACGAGCTCTATTTATGTTATTGCAATAACACAGTTAATCGGTCGCGCTGTGGTTTTTTTTTAGTAAGGCTTTTAGAGTTTAAACAATGTTCACTAACGTTCTCGCTAAACACTTAGCGTAATAACCTCAACAGAGGACAGAGGTCTCTTAGTTGAGTTAAGGTTTTCCCGACAAGAAATGTCTCCGAAGGCGCTGTTACTTGAATTCCCAAGGAGGACCCAGAGGGCTCTCTCGACTTGGTACTGGGGAGGATTGGGGGAAGGTTAAGGTTTCCCTACAAGTAATGTCCACGAGGGCGCTGTTACTTGAATTCCCAAGGAGGACCCAGAGGGCTCTCTCGACTTGGTACTGGGGAGGGTTTAACTTGGGCAATGACCACTAGGATTCTGTTGCTTAGTTAACCAGGAGACTGGATACTCTGGCTCCATATAGGCCTGCACGGTGTTATATACCCTTTGGGGCAGGGTAGTGCCAGCCGATGACGGAGGGGTGGGGGTAGCTCGGCCAATGGGGTGTCTTCTTGTCCGGGTGGTGAGCCAAAAGTCGCCGAGCGAGACGGCGCTACGCGTGTGAGGGAGAAAGTATTCGGATCCGTGCGTCGGACCAAATACTGCACGCTACAAGATGATATTCAAGAATACATCTAAAGTAGTACTTGCTTGCTTTTTACTGATGATCTCAAACTGGTCAGGAAGATATGCGACGTTCGAGATTGTATTAAATTACAATTCCATTTAGATGCTTTAGATGTTCTTCCTCTCCTCAAAAAGACACTCCGCACAACATCTCAGATGAAAAGCCCTGAGGGAAATTATTTTCCCCAGGGCCTCTTGTGTGGAGTTAATGTAAAAAAAAAAGATGCAATATGTTTATGGGCCGAAGAGAATAAACTTTTCTTGAATGTAAAAAAAATGTGTCAAAAACCCAACTTAATTCGATTATAAGCTAAATAATGAAAAATAAAAAATAAAAATAAAATAAATAAAGAATTGGAAAGACTTTTGTGATGGGACTAGGACTCTCCAAGAGTTGTAACAGTAATGTAGGATGATTAATTTTGAAATGAATCAGGATTACCGATGAAGGGATTGTTGTCCACAAAGTCGTAGAGGGCCTTGGTTCCGTTGAGGAAGGATCCAACCATGCGGCCCTTGTGGATGGTCTTCTTGTTGTTGGTGATGCAGCCGCGGTTGAAGAGGTCGATCACTCCGCCGCTGAACATCTCCGAGTGGACGCCGAGGTCCTTGTGGTTGGTCAGAGAGGCAAGCACGGCATCGGGGATGTTGCCAATACCTGAGAGAGAAGAAGAAGTTATGTACAAAGTGCCCGTAAACAGGGACTACTCAAAATGGTCAGAAACTCACTGAGGGAGCTAACTAGAAGGACTATCTACAGATGTGTAATTTTTTTTACATGAGTGTAATTTGAAAGTATGCAAGGCCAAAAAACACACATTAGTGTATTAGCGCTGTATGGTTTTAGAAGTAAAGAAATAAATTCTTGAGAAAGCATACACCATTTGTGCATATTAATTAATATATATATATATATATATATATATATATATATATATATATTTATCTCCTCACGTACTTTGTTGATTTTGCGCGACGGTACACCAGTTTTTTGTTGATCCGTTTGAGTTTGTTGATCTATCCGGATTTGTGGATCCGTTACCGAAGCTGGGATACATATCCTGATCCATGTGGATCAGCTTTTGTCATCGAGATTTACCTGTAAGCCACGCCTATTTTTCGGTGTGATATACATTTTACACGTTTTTATTTGTTGATCCATATATGTATATATGGATGGTGCCGGTCTGTCGAACTTTTCTGCTCCTTTTAGTAGGTACTTGTAGGTACGTTCTTATTTGCCAAGTTTTGACCGCGAACTGTGCGCAATGCAAATGAGAAGTTCTATGTCGTATTGTTCAGGTCCATTTAGTAACGGTCTGTCGAACTTTTCAGCTCCTTTAGTAGGTACTTGTAGGTACGTTCTTATTTAATTAGTTTTTTTATTGTATTTTTGTTTTGGATTTAATTTGGATTTTGGTTTTTGATTTTGGTTTTGATTTTGATTATGAATTTGATTTTGAATTTGATTTTGATTTCAATTTCAATTTCGATTTGGATTTTATTTTGGTATGATTTTGATTTTGATTTTGATTTTGATTTTGATTGTGATTTTGATTTTGGTTTTGGTTTTGGTTTTGATTTTGATTTTGATTTTGATTTTGATTTTGATTTTGATTTTGATTTTTATTGTGATTTTGATTTTGATTTTTATTTTGATTTTATTTTGATTTTGATTTTGATTTTGAGTTTTATTTTGATTTTGATTTTGATTTAGATTTTGGTTTTGATTTTTATTTTTATTTTCATTTTGATTTTGACCGCCAACAAAGATGCGCTTCGGTCGTACTTTTCAGCTTATTTTAGTAGGTACCTGTAAGTTCTTTGAAGAAATAATTATCTAAAGAGGATAGACTGCCTAACAATTTCGTCTTGGTACTTAACGCTTGAAAACTGTTTTTATGTGCGACATTCTGTGAGCGGACAAGGTTTGGGGGTTTCTTTTATCGCTACACAGTTGGGCAACTTCGTGAGATGGATTAAGGTAGGGTACAAAGACTCGATTGAAATTAATATAGAATAGAAAAAGCTATTATAGAATAGACTAACCTATTACCTAAGGTGACGTATGACAGAGGTGGTTATCCAATAAATGGTTTCCGGGGCAGCGGTACCCATACCCGCCTCCCAATCTGTAAGTCAAAATTAAATGGTTCGCTAAGTTTGGTGACTTAGCCGGGGTGCCCGGGTTCATGCTTCACCCACGGCATCAGAAGACCAAGACCTAGTTTACGCCTCTAGCGGTGATACCTTCTAGGAATTGATAGGGCTGAACCTAAGAGTATGGATACTATTCAATCTTAGTTCCATGGGCTGAACGCTGAACCGCTGAACCTGGGCGGCTGGAAACGTCAGATTCATACATTACGAACATACGGATACGAACCTCACTTCTATGGATATTATTGCAGCGGCGGTGCAGCTCGCGTGTTTTGAATTAGGCAAAAAAACTATAAATTAGAAGCATTACATGCACACAATACATACAATACTTTGAGCGACGTTACATATTAATTCTCTACAGAAGTGTTTTAAGTTTTTAAGGGAATAAGAGGGAATTACGATAACGAACCAAGACGTCATACATTCAAGTTCCCAAATGATGTTATATTACGTAATAAATGGGATAAGTCTAATGTTCGGGATTTCATTCCAACTAAATATTCAACGGTAAGTGAAAAGTGCTTATTTTTTTATTGCAAATACAGGATTCAACTTTGAACATAACCTCAATGTAAATGTATATAAAAATCGATTGTAATGTGGTGTTTACACATTTTTATTCATATTATTTTGATTCTAAAATGTGTTTGTCTAATTTAATGTTGTTAGCTCATAACGATGTCTAATTTAATATACTGAATCATTTTTGACAGTTTTTTGGTGTAATGAAAGACGACACCATGAAAAAATGTAACGTTTCAAAGTGCCTAGATATTTAATAAACGGCTAAATAACACTATTTTGTAGGGGGGTACTGTACAATTGAAATCTATTTTACAGTGCATTGTGAAAATGTACCTGCATTATATAACAAGAACAATTGAATGCATATTGATTGTTGAAAAGAGATTCTGTAACATTGATGATAGATGAAATTCACATAAAGCCATATTTAGATTAGGGAACGTACCCATACTACGTGACCAACTTTTTGCAATTTTTAACCCCCCCCCCGGTGACCAAAAACCTAAGCAACCCGTCGCTCATTTGTACCAAGCGTAGTATTTTAAAGACCCCCCCCCCTAAACAGGTCACGTAGTACGGGTACGTTCCCTTACAGCGGAGGCAGCATTTTGGGATCTGCATTTGGTCGTATACAGATTGACATTGTTTATTGACAGATTGACATTGTGAACTTGAGAATGAACCCCAGGCCTGTACCAGTTCAAATAAGCAACCAAATTTATCTTTTTCTGGATTACATAAAACATTTACTGTGAAAGATTTCCAGCAAGCAGAAGACAGTCTGCCTGTTACATATCTCGTAGGTTATTGTGCCCGAACCGTTTTAAAGAAACTTAAATGTACAACATGCTCCAATTCCATCACTGTTGATAAAATCTTAAACACAAATTGTAGTTACTCTTTAATAAGGAATATGGATCGAGGTGGTTTATGATGTCCTCACCCTGACATCGTCAATGCCCTCATTCATAACTATGTCACCGTACAAAAGCTTTTATCAACCAAACTAGAAAAAATGTTTTTAGATTACAATAACCAGCGTGAATTAGTATCACAATTAATAATTGACGCTATCAATGATACAGATTTCAATTGTCCCACTGGACATTCATCGAATATTATTTTGCAACATTTAATCAGATCATCTACAAATTCATTGTTAAATAATTATGTTAAAAGAAGAAATGATACTACCACTAAAAAAAAATATTCTTGACTGATTGATATACCCACATACACCATTCCCTCGTGACCATTCAACATTTCAAAACAATATACACATAAAGGCGGGTACAGATTGCTGTAACGTAACATGCAATGTAACATGAAAGGAATATTTCATAAGTGTGGACGCAGCGCGCGCACGAACCGAGCATGTACCTACTCGCAGCTGTTCCCGGCATGCGCGCAGTGAACATAGCTCAGTCTGCCGAGAACAAGTTCTCCATTGTTCGCGCGCGTTCTGCCGTATAGACACAAACAACCAGTCCACACTAACGCTCCGCACTCCGCACACACTGCGCGCCCCTTTGTATTCGGCGGAAGCTTTGTGGATTGCGGCGCGCACGTGTTGAAATGCTCTGTTTGCTCGCGGAGTGTGCGCGGTTCGTGCCCGCTAGGCGTCCACACTATGGAAATTCTGTTACATTGCGGCAATGTGGACGGCAAATTCTTACATTGCGTGTTACGTTACAGCAATCTATACCCGTCTTAATACTTATACTACTTAAGTTGTTATTATTTTCAGGTGCACATTCTACAGCCTCCAGAGACTGCAGCAGACTGGTCTATAATCTCAACTGCCGGCAATCATATCCACCAACTACACAACATTTATATTATACATATTCCAACGCATATCATTATAATCAAATTTCATTATTAAATGTAATCAATTATTAATTTTGATTATATTTAGTTTATTCTTTAGGGCCAGTTGTTTCGCAGAATTTGAACAATTCATCAAATTTCAAAGTTAATTTTCAAGTTCTGTTGAGGTTCTACTCAAGTTCTATTATTATTTCAGCTATGTGGAACAACTTGCCCATATTGATTAAATAACAACTTAAATGGAACTTTCACAGAATTTTTTAAAAATATGAGCAAACAATCCTAAATCTCTTCTACCAGTAAGTGGTGGTAATCAAAATGAGAGTACACAAAAGATAATAAAAGCAACAAATTAAAAATACTTACATTCTTATACTTACAAAATCTTACCATTTGTAGTATGCTGTGAGACTGAAGGGGTTATGGAGAGAGAGGAAATGGGAAAGAAGAATGTTTGTTCCATAATAATTCATAGAGAAGTGTAGTTTTTATACAAGATACATTTAATTAATAATTATAAATGACGTATCATCTAAATTACAAATTTTAACGAACAAACGTCGAATCTCAAATGACTAAATATTAAGTGGGTAAAATAATTACAGATTATAATACCATACATGAGTACAAAACTTAAAGCAGTTTGTGGACTGGTCAAAGTTCAATCTTCCAATCTCTACATATTATAAATTAAAGTCCTCCGCGTCGTCTGTCTGTCTGTTCACGATAAACTTAAAAACTACTGAACGGATTTTCATGCGGTTTTCACCAGTAGATAGAGTGTTTCACGAGTAAGGTTTAATTATATAATTTGTCAAGGATTTGTGTAAATTGGTTGAAACATAACAATAATTGTTAGAAGTGTCAGAAAATGTCAAGCCGCCTGGTAGCTTTCATCGAAAACACTGCCTAATCCCTTTAATTTATAACAAAACAATGCATGGTGGGATATTCCTTTTTTATAGATCTACAAAAAAGTCTGTGTTGGCATATGTCTATCTTTTACGGATAGCTTCCTATACCCATTCTTCTTAAAAAAATGGTCACGTACAATGCGGTAATTGGAAAGTTATTTAGACGGATACAGTATTAATCCTTATTAACTTAAATATGTTAGTTACCTGAAGCATTTCATGCACATTTATAATCTTTCGCATCAATATGATCAATTACGTGCACAAATATGATCAATTACGTATTGATTATCTGTAATAAAGTATAATAATGAAATATATTTATCGTACTGTTCAGGTTGTGGTGCAGTTTGAATTGCATGGTTTAAATCATAAATATTGTCATCATCAAATTCCACTAATAATAATAATAATATGATGATTATTTATTTATTTTATATATTGATTCCAGGATGTGGGGAGGATAGTGCAATCCCACACGTCCCATATAGTTATACATATTTATATATTTACACAGTAAAGAAATATGAATGTTTTTTTTTTTTTTTTTACATTAACTCCACACAGGAGGCCCTGAGGAAAATAATTTCCCTCAGGGCCTATGTCATCTGGGATGCTGTGTGGAGGGTCTTTTTGAGGAGAGGAAGGAATGAACATTGGTCTTGAAGAGACCCATGTTGTAGGAAGGAGGAAACACAGAGGCCGGCAAATCATTCCACAGCCGAGCTGTTGAACATAAGAACGAGTCGAAGAAACGACCCGTTCTCATGTGACTAATGTCAACTGTGTACAAATGTTGGGCACGCGTTTGGCGTGTTTTCCGACTATGCACCGGTGCCGAAGGGATCAATGATGCTAGTTCCTCGGAGCTAAATAGATAATAAAAATAATAGTAATAAAAATTAATAATAACAAAAGTAAATAGTCAATTATGCAGGGCGTGATCTTGAGTGTGCTCGGGCTCATCGCTCACTCAGGAGTGGAGCTTGGTGCTGGAAGGCTGCGGTCACCAACGTGTTGTCGGAGGCCATTAGCCGCATCCTGGCTCCAGTGACCCGGTGTCTCATCAGACTGGCGAATCCATGGAGTCCTAATTCTGTGAACATTGTTGAAGCGCTGCTATACATTCTGAATCCAAATATGATTCTGCCCGCATCATTATATTGGATCCGGAGACGTTCCATTGAGCTTACTCAGTATTGACACCATGTTTCACACGTATACAGGCTAGTGCAGAATGCATTAAATAATGTTTTTTTTTACATTATTACTGCATCGGAAGAATCTTCGGGCAATCATATTTGACAAAACACTGATAATTCTCCTCTGTCGTTTAATATCACCATCATCCGAGAGGTCTTCAGTGATGATGTGCCCCAAGTATACTAATATGTTTCTTATATCCCAAGACCTGAAAACAACAATATATTAGGAAAGAGTCATTAATTTAGCAGCTTTTCCTCTCCTTATAACCACAGACGATATTTAAATTAACAATAAATAGCATACTTCTCAGGATCTGGGTCAGTGTTTGTTTCACGTTCATTAGCATTGTTGATAGATTCAGATGGTGTTCGTTGTGCATTTGAATTGTTAGACTTATGAGCACATTCTTCAATAACAATATTATTTTGAAGATCACAGCTCCTGGAAACATTACATAATTAATCTATTATATTTAGTTACAAGCTATTCAAAAAGAATATTAGAGATTTCGAACAGTAAAATTAACTATCTATACTTCTGAATCATGTTTACTGTGGAAGTAAATAATGAATACTACGTACTTGTCATGAGGTTGTTCTTCAAAATAAAGACCATGTGTTTGTTTCTCAATTATTGTGAACTTCATACGTTGGGGACCTGTTGATAAATAATTATATCAGAGTAAGAACATGTTTGGTGTTTAATGATTAAATAATGCAAATATTCAGTGACGTTGTAAGAAAATGTATTAAAAACATACTTTTTTGAATGTGGGCCTTCTACATTCACATCTTTGCCAGAATATGATTGTTTCTCACTCCTATTTGGACGAGTGTAAGTCCTGGAAATATATAATAACAACACATCAACACACTATATTATTTGATGTTAAACGTAGTTGAAATGAATAAAATCATTTACATTTATTGGAGACGTTACTAACCTTCCATATTTTCGACTGATTTCCTCATCATTATGACCAGTTTTTTCAGAAATAGGTGGATTGCAAATTTCATCCGATGAATTACATTGCGACGTTTCTTCAGCAATCATATTGTCGATTTCTTCTTTATTTATATATGATTTATGATGTCTGATCTCAATAACTCACTCACACACTTATATACTTAGTTATTATAATAATGTCAAATACAATGTTTTATATCGAAAATAACAAACAAAACTACACAAACCCAACAAAAAATCAACTGCACCGCGCTTTCCTAACAATATTATCAACAACAGACATGTCAACTGTCAGATGCGAACATAGCATAAATTTAATATACTAACCAATAGCGCCGTTTACACGCACACTTCGGAGCGACCGAGTCCCGCGCCACTTCAGGCCGCCGCGCAGAAAAGTCTCACAGTGAACTGCGCTGTAAACCTATCGGTCTTTACTTTTCTGCACGGCGGCCTGAAGTGGCGCGGGACTCGGTCGCTCCGAAGTGTGCGTGTAAACGGCGCTAATGACGTTATAATAATATGTAGATATTAACCCTGTCCATAGTGACGATAGAACTGTGCCAAAGTGAACTCTTTATATTTTTTTCTCCGGATTTAAATTTATTTAGTTCTAACTTACTATTGAACCATGTAAAATGAATTATTATTTAAAATGCTTACAGTTAGAACTTTGTCATACTTATATTTTCGAAAATACAACACGGATGGTTCTGAAAATTATTTTGGGTATAAAAATAGGCAAAAGAAATGCTTTGGCATTCAAAGGTCATTTTTGAAAAAAATGTCAGTTAGAACCCTGTCTAAATGAAATGACGGTATGACAGAGGTGGTTATCCAATAAATGGTTCCCGGGCCAGCGGTACCCATACCCGCCTCCCAATCTGTAAGTCAAAATTAAATGGTTAGCTAAGTTTGGTGACTTAGCCGGGGTGCCCGGGTTCATGGGGTGAGGTTTGTGCACCATCTGCATGGCATGCCGGATCGGGAGAGAATGTTTGAGGTACCTAGCCGTTCTGTCCCGTTGTTTTTCAGCCGTACTCTCTCTGAACATCGCCTTGCACCGTAATGGGAGGTATGGATTCAAACGTCTGTCACTCCTGGACACATTGACCCACAGATTCCTACCCACACCTAGTTACTTCCCTTTTCCTTCCCAGAACTTCCTCTCCTTCCTTTCCTAAAAAATACCCTCCACACATCATCCCCAAAGACGACATAGGACCCGAGGGGAATTATTTAAAAAATACCCTCCCGCATCATCCCCAAAGATGACATAGAACCCGAGGGGAATTCTTTTCCTCAGGGCCTCCTGACCAATTTTTTTTCGTCAAATTGTTAGGATAGCTATTTTATTGCCATGTCTTTCTCGGGCGCCCCCGACTTCTTCTACCGTTCACACTTGCGTCATATATTCTCCTTACACTCTTTTCCTGGTTCATTTGCTCTACATGTTCAAACCATCGGAGAGTTCCTTTCTTAATCTTACTTATACATCAGACTAGGTAGCATTCTTTGCGGACCTTTACGTTTCTCACACGTTCGTACATGGTTTTGCTACACATATACCTACGCCTCAGGGATCTCATTTCAACAGCTTTATATTTAGCTTACTTTCATCCTTCCTCTGTCAGTTTCATGCCTCACTGCGATACATCAGGTTAGGTACCAGGACTCCACTGTGGACTGCTAGCTTTGCTTCTTTTTATTAGTGCTTCTACATGTACTACACTAACAAGGGTTTTACGCTGTGGCTAAATTATTTTTTAATAACACATACTCATAATTTAGGTAATCCTCATAGACATCCAAATGACATGATATAGATGTATATTCATATGTCCGTGGTAATCCTAGAAAAACTATTCGATGTGCATTTTAAAAATAATGTATATCACATAACTATTTAGCAACTAATTTCTTAGGTATTACTAGAAAGGGCCAAATTCCGGTCGTTTATACTGCGCATCTCGTAGGCCCTTCTGCATTGCTAAAATATTCACTTGCCGGCCTGAGATCGTTCTGTTGAGTTCGCATCCGATAAATTGTCAATATTCTATTTATTTTGTACTATAGATTTTTGTACGTAGCGCCGTTTACACGCACACTTCGGAGCGACCGAGTCAGGCCGCCGCGCAGAAAAGTCTCACAGTGAACTGCGCTGTAAACCTATGGGTCTTTACTTTTCTGCGCGGCGGCCTGAAGTGGCGCAGGACTCGGTCGCTCCGAAGTGTGCGTGTAAACGGCGCTTAATGCAAGCCGCAAACACTGCGAACGCGAACTTCACGTCATTCAAATTAAAAATGGCGTGTTGACGAGCGGTGTTCATTCTTTCGGTGTTTATTTTCAAATAATTTATGTTATGGCAGCGTGTTATAGCGTGAGCTGCATAGGTAAAAGTTTATATATGTTAAGATATAATTTACGATTATATAATGTTGCCTATATAATCGTAACTATGAAATACTCAAAGTGCTCTTTTTGTTTCTAAAAAACCATTGTAATAGTCTCTTTACTGTGTTGTAAGGCCGGTAAATGGCCGGTAAGGAATACGAAATAGATGTAATTTATAAAATGTAAACAAACCTACAATTTTACACGCAAGATGAAGTTAGGGTGTTGAATGAATACTTTGGTTATTTTTATTTGTTAATCGATTTTGCTTTGCATTAAAAATCCAACCAAATGTAATAATTTTACCACTTCAGTTGACAGTTTTATTTATTTAGGTTTATCATTGAATAACATCAAGTATTAATAATTTCAAATGTCTCTTGCTTACAGAATAATGGATTACAGAATTTTGAGGTCTAATGGTGGACATTATACGCCAAAATTCTGCATTTTACAAAGGCGAGATGTTACCCGTTGTCGCTGAAATGAAATTTAATGAAGGACCAGTATAATAGTTTTGTAAAGTATGAAGTACAACGATATAACTTAAATGATAAAAATAATTAGATGATTTATAGAATACTGTCACCTCACAAGGGCAGTTCAGTGGTAAAATGCCTGGTGTCTGCGGTCTAATTAAGTATAAACTCAATCACTGATTACAACAGTGAAAAAGTTTATTTCCTTTACAAAACCTTACTTTGCTACTAGAGATCTTCCCAATTAATACTGCGATAAATTGGAAAAAAATATGCTCGGCAGATCTGTCAGAAGCTGAGTTCATCCCAAGTATTTTTATCATTGGAAGACATACAATTATTTATTAATTAATTATTATTTTTACCAGTCCATATTCTGCTTTAGGTATCGTATTTTTGTATGGTATTACAATCTGTAATTATATTTTACCCTTAGTTATATGAGATTCGACATTCCTTGAAATTTATAATTTATACAATGTGATTTATGATGAGTAATTAAATATACTTACACTATTTAAAGCTTCATTCTTTATGAATTATTATCTAACAAACCTTCGTCTTCCCTATCTCCTTCCTGCTCCCCAACCCCTTCAGCCTCCCAACATACTCCAAATGGGCCTCCGTGATCCCGTTGACTCATTGGAAGATATTATATAAGATTGTAAGTATTATTAAGTTGTTTCATTTTCATGTTTATTTTGTGTACTGCCATGTTAATTTTACCAATGCTTTCTGATAAAATTAGACTTCTTACTTGCATTTATGATTGCACTGACATTCCATCATTCCAATCCTAGTGCAGCTTGGACTGGAATGATGAAATGTCAGTGGAATCATTAAAAATACTAGTAAAAAGTCATATACTTCTATCAGTACGCAAAGAGCAATTAACTTGACAGTAAGCATAAGGTATTAGTCCAAGAACCTAACAAAATATCAGTAAAACCTAATAAAGTATTAGTTAAAGAACGAACAAATTACCTGTCAGTATTTTACTAGCAGAATATCAGGAAGACCGTCGTATAAGAACGAATAAATGGTTAGGAATTGCTGAAAAAATATCAGGAGGACTGTCAATATTTTCGTAAAAGAACTAACAAAATATTATTAACTACTGGCAAATATCATGAATCACTCTTAGATATTCGTAATTGTAATGCAAAAATATTAGTATTGTCATGCAGACAGAGTTGAAATTGCGAGACATCATGAAAATATATTCGTAAAGTTTTTGACAGTCGCCGTCCGAATATATATTAGGACTCCGTTTCCTGTTAATTCATTCGTAACAACTGCAGTCCCTTTTAACAGTAATTCCGAATAAAAAGACAAGAATTCCGAATAAATTCTCAAAACATTTTTCTCCGTGTAGGGGCGTGAACAAGAAATGTCAATAATATTTTGTGGAGAATATAGAAGAATATATATTCTTCATAACCGTTGTAAAAATTTAGCTGAACAATTGGATATCTTTTTTTAGTAGGTGCCTTCCATATCTGCTACCAATGAGAAGGCTTCGTTCGACCAATCAGAAGGCTTCCATTTTCAGCCATCTTTGATTATCAACAATGAGAAGGCTTCGTTCGACCAATCAGAAGGCTTCCCTTTTTAGCCATCTTTGATTATCAACCAGCGGATCAACCGCGTATGGGGATTTGAGCGGATCTACAACGTATGGGGATTTGACCGGATCAACAAAAAAGATGCGTATGATTTCCATACAAAGTTCGAAAATTTTATGTGCAATATATCAAAAACTTTTACCGAGAAACTGGCAACCTTGGTATTTGTAGTAACGTTGTTGCCAATTCATACAGATGTATTCCATCAAAGCCAAGTTATACGGTGTTAAAGGTGGATCAACATTGTCAAGCAACTTCTTACAGGATCAAGATACTACGGGAAGAGGTCAATATATATATATATATATATATATATATATATATATATATATATATATATATACTTCCTACACTCGATTAGTGCGCTTGTATTTTGAATGTGCACAAAATGCACCCATGGTGAACTAACACTGCATGGTTTCAAAATTATTAAGAAAGTATACATGATTTGTGCGTATTAATCACATAAATACTTCCTATCCTCGATTAGTGCACATTAATTTTGTGTTTTGTGAATTTTGTGTTTTGTTTGGTCAACAAGATGCCAAAATTTTTATAATAATCCTAGTTCAAAAATTAGTTCACACTTCACAGATTAAAATGCCATTTGAGTTTTTGTGACAGATAAGCAGAACGTCCGCAATCATGGTCGCCGCAAAATTCACTAAGCGGACATTATCATCTCATGCGCGGCTTTTTTAAGATCACCAGGCCTGGAAATCGAGGGGAGTGGGAGGTGATGGATGCACTCACCCATCTGCAGCGTGGCTCCATCTTCAATGAGGTTCTCCCCGATGACCTTCCCGATCATGAGCTCCACGGCACTGGGCGGGTTGCCGCCGTGCTCGGGCAGCGGTGCGTCAACCTTCACGGCGTAGTCCAGGTGAGACACGTGCACGATGCCGTCGCCAAATGTGCGCGGCATATTCGGATTCACCTGGCCTGGAATTCAATAATTAAAGGTTAGGGGAGGCGGGTATGGGTACCACCACCCCGGGAGCCGTTTATTGGATAACTGACACTTCTGTCACAGGTCCCCCAAGTGGTTCGCTACATTTGGTGGCATAGCAGGAGTGTTAGGTTATGTTATTTATATGTCAGTTATTCCGTTACTCCTGGCGTACGATACCAACTCCCCCACTGTGGTGCGGGGCGATGTTCAGAGAGAGTCCTGCCGGAGAAATTAGAAGTACTCCCTCAAGCAGTTTCTCCCGAACCGGCCTGCCACGCAGCTGGTGGGCAGACCGTTTACATATCTGCTGCTATAACCTAGACAAACCTCACCCGTGAACCCGGGCATACCTGCTAAGTCACCAAGCGCGTGAAAGCGAGGAATAGTAGCTGACTTCTTGAGAGCACGCTACCGGCTGTCACCATAGACCTTATGCCGTCATCTGTGGTCGAGTTATTAAAAAGATTTTTGCTGTGAAAGTAGTTGGATATATGGTACATAATTTGAATGGATTCGTACAAATTCAATGTAATTTCGATAAGGTTGTTTTATTTCGCATACGGGTTCAATTATTGTAGGTATTGCCTTCATGTGTTATGAAGAGAATGTTGTAAGTGTGGTTGTAAGTATTACCTATGATGATTTTGGAATTCATGATTCCAGCTCGGACACAATCGACAGAGGTTCCCAAACTGCAGTAACCATGCTGATCAGGAGGAGAAACCTGCAAAATTAAAAAAGATATATATGTATATATATATATTTTTTTTTATTGAAAGAATAGATAATACATATTAAAATCAACAAACAAGTCCTGCTAAGCCAATTGAATTGGCTTGTCAACAGGTGCTTATATTTTAGTTACATATAGATTTTTTACATTTAAAATTAATTATAGATGCAAAAATTATTATTTCTATGTTAGGAAAAACGGATTTTCAATAACTATTGTTGGACTAATGTTTTAAATTTTCTCCCATCAAATTATAACTGGGTGTAATAATTGTTAGATTTGTTGAAAGGATTGTTTCCAGGGGCTGAGGAGCTGGTGGAGGATGTTTGACCTGTGCTCCGTCTTCTCATCAGACGAGTGTATACCAATACTTTACCATGAGGAATAGTCAGGCTCCTGGGGATCACGGTACTTTCAGGCCGCGATCCAGTGTTCAAAGATTATATTGGATGATGATTGATAACACTTTACTCTTATTTGAGTGATTTAACATTTATTTAAGATTTAATAATTTACACGATTTAGTGTTCACGTATGAAACGGGTAGAGAGGTACAAAACGCGAACGAGCGGTGGAATCGAGTGCTGGGAACGGAATAATCTGCTCGGTCATTCTCGGAGCAGTCCCGAAATGTTTTGTCGGAGAGGTGGCGGGGATGCCACACGTAAAAATGAATTTAAGTGATGCCCATAGATTACTGCTTTAAATTTTGTTGTCTTTAGGTATCTAGATTCCAATATTGAGAAGATTGTAGGCAATCACAATATTATTTGCAAAATTTAAAGTGACATTAATATTGGGAATATCCTTATTGTTATCAATCAAGATTGGGAATATTGTCATTAATACGAATACTGGTAATTTCTTGATACCAATAGAGGAGTTTTTAAGACAATCTCAATATTGGGAAAATTTTGTGATATACCAATATTGGGAATATTGTCATTGTTACCAATATTGGGGATATTGTAATTGTTACCAATATTGGGGAAATTGACATTGATAATAATATAGTAAATGATACCAACAGAGGAATTTTTAAGGCACCATATGCCCGCTCAAAAAGAAGAAGATGAAGAGATATGTAAATACGAATGTTGGAGAGAGTGCGATAATATTTAAAACAATAGGATTGAAGCGAAAATTGTGAAAATGTTTAATAAAACACGACTTGTTTAAAATAGAGTAAAAGTCTCTTGGGGGCTATCTAAAACAGCATTTAAAGAAACACCGTGAATTTTTTCATACATATATCTTGTAAAATAACTGAAACAAACGTGAATATAATAATTTTCAGAGCATACTTTGCGATTTTTTTCTATCGAGGGAATTTCATATAATTTGCGTTTCGGCGTGGGGAATGTACAGACATTATTATCATTATTAGAGCTTAAAAACTTCAAATGTTTAAGGGAGATATGTAAATGTAAGAAATCAGTAGTAATTTGGGTAACGGCGGCTTAAGACAATCTCAATATTGGTAATAGAGAAGCAAAACCATATTCCCAATATTATGGGAGACCACGAAATTGGGAATATTATTTAGAATCACAGTATTCAAAATATTGTAAATGTTGTCACTAATTGGAATATTTTGGATGTTCCCCTACATTGGGAATATTGTGGAAGAAACCAAAAATGGGAAAATTATATGAGATATACCAATATTGGGAATGTTGAAGGCAATCTCAATAGTGGTAATATTTTAGGCAAACCCAATATAGGAAATATTGCAGGCGTCGAAAATATTGTGGGCAATTATTGTACAGAATATTTAATGATTCCAGTATTGAAAATATTGTGGGTGATCCCAATATTGGTAATGTATTGTGACTCACGTGAATGAGGGCAATGTCGGGCTGGAGGATCTTCCTGTAGAAGAGCTGAGGAATCTCATGAAGGAAGATTGGGATACAATCCCCCCGCCCCTCCTCCACCGCCTTCCTCACATTCCCTCCCATGAACATAGACAGAGACCTGGAACAAACAACACATTTTATTATTAAACAATATTATTTCAGAAATACATAATTCCAAGGTCCAGTCGCATCACACAAATTCACGTATCGTCACCTCATTTGACTTCATTTTGATAGGGTTAACATTTTTTTCAAAAATTACCTTTGAATTCCAAAGTATTTCTTTTGCTCATTTCTGTACTTACACAAAATAATTTTCAGATCCGTCTGTATTGTATTTAGATTTATATTTATTTTACAAGGTTCTATCTTTTCTTTGTTTCAGACAGTTGTTTGTTATTACGAGGTGAATTATAGTTCATCACCCTCCCCCCCCTCCCCTTTTGAGCTCACGTAATTAATGTATGCCCCCTAAATACAAATTATCATAATCTAATTAATGATTAAATTTTTTTTATTTTGAGGTGCAATTTTGTGTAAAGTATTTTAGTTTATCATATGTTAAGGGCGGCTTGCACCAAAAGTTAAATTTGATTTAAATGTCAAGTTAAACACATTATTTGATTTAAGTCGACTTGGCGTCTTGCACCACAAAATTTAAGTCGTTAAACGCATTTAAAGAACTGTCAAAGTTAAATGCCCAGAAAGGGCTGTTTAACTAAGTTAAACATGTTTAGCGAGAAAGTTCTGTCAAAACAATTTTAGGCTATTCCTTTGATTTCCGATTGTCTAATATTTCTGAAATCTGTCTCATTTATTAATTTGTATTCACGATGGACTTTTGTTTTTTTATTCTGATGGTGACGAAGAAATTATAGATTTTATAAGTAGACAGTTTATAGTGAGAGAAGTAAACACAAGAAAAAATTTATCTGATACTCAGTGTCAGAAAGTTTTAAAGATTTCTTATTGAGGAATAGGTATTGATTTATTTATGGAGGAATACTTTGAAGGTTGTAAACTTAAAATATACCTACAGCATTCAAATGCATTTTAAATGAAATGAAAAACAAAATTACTACTCAGATATTTGTGTTATTTTTAAATCTAACAACAAAACCTCTTTTTGCCCCATTTCATAGTTATGTTTGTTTTATTTTCGAACTCATTTACTGGATCAAAATAAAATAATTCACTACGCAACCACAACATAACCTCAAAATATTTTGACACTCGCAAATTTAAGCACCCCCCACACGGACAATTCGGAGCGATAGTGCCCTCGCCACTTCAAGTCGCTGTGCAAAAAGTGTGCGTGTGGGTGGTGCTAAGGAACAATGCAACTGTTTTACCGACGCTTTAACAGCGGTAACTGTTTTACCGACGCTAAATGTCATTTAACTAAATAAACGCTCCACCTGCTTGGTGCAGGACGAAACTAAACACATTTAAGTTAAATGTATTTAGTGACTTTGCTGCATTTAGTTAAATACAATTTAAGATAAAATTAGCGATAGTTGGTGCAAGCCGCCCTAAATGGAAAATATTTAAATACAATGTAGCATATTTAGGTATGTTTTAAAATGGTAAGGGAATGTACCCATACTACGTGACCAACTTTTTGCAATTTTTAACCCCAATCAAATGGACATTCAGCACCATTTTGTTTTTTTTTGACACTTGAAAGGTCGATTCTAGGTGCGTATCAGCTTTCTATCAAATTGTAATTGATACAATTGTTAGATATAGTTGAAAAGCTTAAAAACATGATAATTGTACTCTTCTGCTGATCACATTTTGTTGAAAAGCTGATATACATTTAAATTTGTGTGAAGCAACCCATCCTTACATTTTCAGTATATAATGAATTTATGCCACCATTCTTACAGTAGTTGGTGGTGTGATGGTTAGCGTAGTTGCCTTCCAACCAGTTGCCGATACCCGATATATCAGTAGTTGGTGGTGTGATTACAGTAGTTGGTGGTGTGATGGTTAGCGTAGTTGCCGTAATTACAGTAGTTGGTGGTGTGATGGTTAGCGTAGTTGCCTTCCAACCAGTTGCCGATACCCGATATATCGGGTGATACTTACAGTAGTTGGTGGTGTGATGGTTAGCGTAGTTGCCTTCCAACCAGTTGCCGATACCCGATATATCAGTAGTTGGTGGTGTGATGGTTAGCGTAGTTGCCGTAATTACAGTAGTTGGTGGTGTGATGGTTAGCGTAGTTGCCTTCCAACCAGTTGCCGATACCCGATATATCGGGTGATACTTACAGTAGTTGGTGGTGTGATGGTTAGCGTAGTTGCCTTCCAACCAGTTGCCGATACCCGATATATCGGGTGATACTTACAGTAGTTGGTGGTGTGATGGTTAGCGTAGTTGCCTTCCAACCAGTTGCCGATACCCGATATATCGGCTGATACTCTTCTATTTTTTTTTAAAAATATTCTTCTGATCTTAAAGGTGCGATGTTTGATATAATAGGACTATTCTATAAATAGGAGTCTTATCAATTGATACCATTTTAGAATTTATTATTGACCCTTGATTTATATTAAAAAATTATATTTATTCTAATTCATAGGTCAACAAATAACTAGTTCATTTGTTTAGACACATGTGTCAGATAACAACAATCTACGAACAAAGTCAAATGATTCAATGACATTAGCCGCAGGTACAAAGTTCTAATACAATCATAAATCCGGTTCACGTCTTGAAACGCAATCATTGCATAGTATAAAATGAAGTCGCTCAAAATGTATGAGCGCACAGATCTTTTAAACTATGCAACGGATTTTTTTGCGGTTTTCACCAATAGATAGAGTGATTCGAGAGGAAGGTTTATATGTATAATACATGTTTCTTATAGTAGAGAAAATCCGAGAAATTCAAATATTCAACTCAGGCAGCGGGCAGCTGGCAAGCGGGTGGTGTGGATTTTATAAAGGTTGGGTAATGGCGTTGTGTTTCGTTAGCCACAGCAACATGTTTTAAAAAAATGCAGGAAACCATTACAGTTAACCACTATTAAATCCTCTTGCGCCAAAGAGGGGTATTATACTACCCCCAAACGAGAGTTTTGTGATATTTTTTTTTTACATCACATACTCAATAATTTAGGAAATCCTAGAAAAACTATTTCGGTAATCAATTTACATTAAAATTTTAGAAATTAGTTACCCTGTTAATATTTTTTTACATTTAATAATATCCCCCCTCTTTTCAGATTCCAATTGCTTTTTTTTTAAATCCTCACCCGAAACAAGCTGCTATGGTCGTAAAGGGATTGTATTGGAAAAGGTATTCTACTGTCGTCCTCCGTAATCAAGAGGATTAATTTGTGTTATTTCACAAATAATTCATTTTAAAAATAGTGTTTTTGCAGTTTAATCATTTAAAATAATATAAGGTATACATATTTGCGGCACGTTCCAGAGTGGAAGATACTCTCAGTATCTCCCTGGTGTAAGACCACCATTCAAAATTGAAACGTTGCTTGAAATGACTTTAGCCATGTTTGGTGACTAGATCTGATAATTACCCTCCTCTTCCCCATCTCCTCCCTCTCCTCACAGTGGATATATAATAAAAGAGGTATTCATATTTAAAAAAATACTGGAAAGGGAAAAATAATAATCAATAATATATATTTATTTAAGTTACGTTCGATTATACCTATACTCTTTTACTGTTTAACGATAAGACTGCCCGGCGAAGATGGACAATGTCCAGTTAAAATGGTAGGTAGTAACTATTCTGTTTGTTAATGGAGATCAAAAGGAATATTAAGAGTCACAATCGCAATCATTCCGCGATATTTGGGGGACCCTAGTGATCCCTATTCAGGGAGTAAATGTTATCAAGATACTTTAAATCTAAACTAGTAGAAAAACATTTCCTCAAGGCCTATGTCTTCTTTAGTAATGCTATGTGAAGGGTATTTTTAACAGACCTCAATACACGCAATCCAAAATCAATCAGTTTTTACAGATGGTCTTGGATAGTTGCGCCTCCCGCACGCACTGTTTGTTTATAATGTTTTAGCTGTGAAAAAGTGCATCTTAAATTCTATGTCAAATATCCCAATTCTTCATTTTCAAAAATCGTAGTACTGTATTTATTTACAGAAAAGCCTCATGTGACGTATTTTAAGGCTGGGGTTTTTTTACAGTGAATACCACACAAGAATCTCAACTGCTCCCGTCTGGAGCCAGTGAGACTATGGCATCCCCAATTGGGGTATGTTGTGAGGCTGAAGGTAGTGGGGAGGGGAAGGAGGTGGGGAAGAGGAGGGTTGGGAAGTACCTGGCTATTCAGATCTGGTCACTAAACACGGCTAAAGCCATTTTCAAGCAACGTTTCAATTCTGAATGGTGGTCTTACACCAGGGCGATACTGATAAAATTTATTTGCGCATGCCGGGTTCGAACCCGCGACCTCCGGATTGTGAGTCAAGAGTCTTACCCACTGGACTACGGAGGTCGTCGTGGGGTTACACTCGTAATTAAAATTTACGCATTACATAAGAATTTGACAGGTCACTCGCAGGAGTGTTGGCATAATATGCGTCCGACTTGTGGTAATTAATAATCACGGAAGTTGTTCGGAAGTTCGACCTGTGTAAATACTCATGCGACCATTTACATCTGTAAATTTATTTGCGGTAAGATGGCTTCCTGTCAACAACGACCTGCTACTTTCAAATTTACGTGATTTGGTCAATAAAGACGAAAAGGCCCAAATAAAGTGTTGAAATAGATTTTGGTTTTAAAAGCTTTAAAGGCTTTTGGTCAAAGGCGGCAATTAATTTTATTTTATCCGAATGACAGCTATCTGACATCTGCTGACAGCAACCTACCACGAATTCAAAATTTCAAATCGTAAATGTAAACAGAAAAAAGGATTAGACCGATAATAATTAATTGAATAGAAGGTTGCTCATTTTCCAGAAAACTTAAATAAGTGGAAATAAATACTAGTTTTGTAGAAAAAAAATCCTATGAAAACTGTCTTTTAATTTTTGACATCTCGAAACGGCGCATATAGGTACTATTTCTTACGGCAAATCTCTTAGCTTATCAAACTTTTATAAGCTGTAAGGCTAGAAATTTAGCTGGAAAATACAATAAAAACTCAAGAATATTTTCATTTGCCTTCTCTTCTTCCTTGCGCTGTCCCAACTCATTGCCTAGGTAGGCTATTGGGGTCGGCTCTTCTCGTTCTCAGGTTGTAATTTCTTCTGTTCTGGGTATCGCCTTCATCCAGGCCGTTTCTCTGAACAATTTTGGAACATTGAGTCATCCAGGAGTTCTTCGGTCTTCCTCTGGATGACTGTCGGTGAAGCTCCATAGACATTGCCTGCCTCACTGTGTGGTCTGATGGTCTCCGTCTTATGTGTTCATACCATCTCAACTGTCGTTCTTCCAGCTTACTATTTATGTCTGTGACACCCAGGCTACCACGAATGCGTGAACTTTTGATCTTATCTTTTAGTGATACTCCTGCCGACCATCTAAGCATTCGCATTTCTGCTGTTTCAAGTTGCCTAGTGTAGGAGTTGTACATAGTCCAGCATTCGGAGCCATACATTATTGCGGGTCTTACAATAGTCTGGTATATCTTTCCTTTCAGTTTTATAGGCATTTTGGAGTCACACAATATTCCTGTTACGGATCTAAATTTAATCCATCCCACACCTATTCTATGGATGACATCCGCTGCACATCCTCCGTCTCCGTGGATTAGTGAGCCCAGATACTTAAATGAATCACAGTTGGCTAATGTTACTCCATCCAGTTTCATCGAAGGGTTTCGTTTGCCTTCAATATGTCATATTTTTTTGTAATGCTAGAGAATAAAATCATTTTTCTGAATATAAGTAGCTATCCTGGAAAAACCACATAGGACAGAAATATAAAGAAATTATAAACACAAACTCATTATCTGATAAGATGGTACAAATTGCAAAAAGATAATTTTGCAAAAAAAAACCAAGTAAGTTATTACGAAAATAGTGTCAGCAGATTATGGCAGGCGATTGACAATTTACCCCAGGCACTCCCGAGGATTAAGGTGGGTTTAACGGCACGTAATAATCTAATAAGAGAGACAGTTTTCATTGGTGGTAGGTGCCACATTAACAACCTGTGGCCTGCGTTTACATTTGAAAATTGAACGTTGAGTACCTGAAGATGCCTTCGCAGTCAGGGTCCGTGTAGATGGCCTTGCCCTCCGTGTGCATGTGGCAGACCGTGATGTCCTTGAGGCCGGCAGACTTGCCCAGCAGTGTCATGGCCTCCAGCAGGTGGATGGGAGTGGCAGCCGCACCCTGGGCGAACACCAGCTGCTCTGGGGACAAAAGATTATAACTGTTAAAATATTTTAATTATTAGGCAAGCAAGCTAGACAGATATTAACAATTTGAGAGGAGGGTATGGGTACCTCCGCCCCAGGAACCATTTATTGGATAACCAACACCTCTGCCACAGGTCACCCCAAGTGGTTCGCCACATTTGGTGACTTAGCAAGGGTGCCCGGGTTCATGGGGTCAAGTTTGTCCAGTTCTTGGTGGCGGATGCATCTGTCCACCAACTGTATGGCAGGCCGAATCGGGAGAGACTGGTTGAGGGAGATCTTTTGACCTCTCAGGATTTGGACCGCAGTGGAAGGGATGAATTCATTCATCCAACAGTTCTCACACTGACCCCATTCCTTCCTACCCACTCCTAATACCCTTTTTCTTCTCAGAACTTCCTCTCCTTCCTTTTCCTAAAAAGGCCCTCCACACAGCATCCCCAGAGATAATAGGTCCTGAGGGGAATTATTTTCCTCAGGGCCTTCTGTGTGGAGCTAATGCAAAAAAGATACAATAATTAACTTTATAAACAGAGTTTATACATTCATATTTTGTTGATTAACTGCCAGAAGTACTTGTTAGAATTTATTGTTTGCAATGCGATTTTGGCCTTTATGCTTTGAAGAACATGAATGAAGAACAAAATTAGAATCGCTTGCGCCAATAAAACTTTAGATTCCACTTTTGATTTTACGAATGAAGCCTCTCTGACGACTTAAAAAATAATTTTCTTTTTTGCTCGGGCGCCGCCGCTTCCCGAATGTCTACTGATTTCTTACTTAACTCCCTTAAACATTAGTTTTTAAGCTCTTAAAAAACATATGTTATTTTTGAAGATAATATCCATATATTCCCCACGCTGAAACGCAAATTATTACTAAATTCCCTCGATAGAAAAAAATCGCAAAATATGCTCCGAAAATTATTATTTTCAAGTCTGTTTCAGTTATTTTACAAGTTACATGTATGAAAAAATCACAAGTGTTTCTTTAAATGCTGATTTAGACAGCCCCCCCGAGAGATTTTGATCTATTTTCGCAGAGATTTTATCGCTTTAAATATTAGCGCACTCCTCTAACATTAGTAAAATTACACATCTCTCTATCTTCTTCTTTTTGAATGCGGTTACGGCGCCTTAAACAAGTCAAGTCATAATTTACATATTTTGTCATGCTTTATCTAGTGTATAAGTCATTATGTCGAATAACACATGGTTTATGGACGGCTAATTGAGCACCCTAAGGCAATGACGTTATACATATACTGTAGACGCGTGGTAGAAATCTCAAAGTGGGAAGCCAACAACAAGACAATTGTACTGTACTCGATTACTAGTACTTTAGTACTAAACTGCCACGCGTCGAGTAAGGTCGTGTCCTACCAAAAAGTAAATTGCATTAAAAAGCGCCAAAATTCCCTCCCGTGTGATGAGAAAATGTTTCCATTACACGGTAAACAGTAGTAAAAGCGAAGGAATAACATTTCATTTGTAAATACATGCAAATTACTTATTATTATCGATTATATAAATAATACAATTGCTTTCGGCCCAAAGATTTTATGCGTCATTAGAGAACTCAAGGCCTACTAAAGTACAGGTCTGGATGCCCAAAAGCCAAATTACAAAATCGATCGATGCCGTCGCTAAGTAAAATTTACTTTTTATAATAATAATCTAATGATTCTTTAGTTACTCGCCTGCGGTAAAACAACATACAAATCAGCAGAAACAACAAATACAATAACAATCAACGCCATTTACAAACTATCGTTGTTCATTATAGCTTGAAAATTTGACACCTCAAAATTCGAATGGTGCCCAAGCCTCCTACTTTAGTCGGCCTTGAGACAGTATTCGACGGAACTTTTGAATTTTGAATACGAAAATGCCGCCCGCGTTCTAACTTTTGTTTCGTCCATATGCACATATTCTTTTAAGCGTCTATCTTTATCATACATAAATAACTTTTGAATTAAGAAATTATTGAAAATCGCTGAAAACAGAAGAGTTGATTAATTGCCACATTATATCTTGAGTTTGTGAGACTATGGCAAGTCTATTTATTTTATACATATAACGTCATTGCCCTAAGGGCCACAAGCAGGCGTGGCCGGTGCCTTAGTGCACTCGTGCAACGAACCGCCAACAAAGTTGAAAATCAATTTAAAGCTCATCGTAATCTTACTTAATGTTTTTAATTATAAAATTAAACAAAGTATTAAAAAAAATCTTAAAAATTACAATTAATAACATACTAAATGTAAGAATATTACGGCAAAAACATTCCACCCGCGCGGTTAACACTGGCTAGGAACGAGAAACCGAGGTACATGCCAATCTGCGCGTTAGACCTAATTTGGCTAATATGATTTTATACGCAGCCCATACGAAACATCTCCGGACGGTGGTTTTGACAAAACGTATGAAGAAAAATACCCCCGACAGTCCGCCGCACGGACAGAGGAGATATCCGAACGAAGAATCCAAGAGTTACGAACATAGGGCTCGATCGATGTAGGGATTAAAGAAGTATTAAGTAAAATCATAATATTTCTCTTGTAAAATACAACCTCGGGTCACGTATCAGCTATGCGTGCGATATTATCTTGTGATAGAGTCCTGCGGATTTACATACATGGCATTGACTTTATTATTTGCTTTTTTTGCAGAAAGTAACCTTTTATTTGTGTGCGTTTTTTTTACTTATTGCTAACTTCATATCGACGCTCATTGGGTCAGTAAACGCTCGCCAGCCACCATTTGAATCTTACGCTGCAAATTAAAATTGCTTGTGCTTGTGTTAATTATTGTGATATTAATTAACATCCAAAGGTCTTTCAAAATAAATACCTACTCTTTTTTGCCACTAATCCTCTAATAATAATAGATGTAATGTCAAAAGAAATTAACCGTAGTGTAAAATAGCAAATAATTTATGATTTTTGAAGTTTTTTAATGCAGTGTTGTCGCTTGCAAAGTCGTTTTCTTATTCGAACTATCCCCGATTTTAATACAAGGGTGATTGAAGTCTTCGCTCGGCAAAGGGATCGAAGAATTGATCTTCTCTATAAATAAGTATGATACGTGCATTTATATAAATTACATACATTACGTTTTTGATGAAATCGGTGAACCACCAAAAATTTAAGGCACCGGCCGCGCCTGGCCACAAGTGCCTGTAATATGTACCAATAAATTTTACATATAAAAATAAATGTTTCTTGGTTTGTCCTGTACGTGTTTCCGTACTATTCATCCAATTGCAATGAAACTTTGGTGATTGATTGTGCGCACGCCCGTGAGGGCTCTATATATGAAACTATTTCATATACCATTCACCCGATTGCGATGAAACTTTGGAGATTTATCATATGCATATCCGTGAAGATTTCCATATACATATAACGGTGAGCTCTGGCATTGAAATTATTTCATAAACAATTAATCCGATTGTGAAGAAATTTTTGTGATTTGCAGTGCGCACGCCTGCAAAAGTAATTATATGTATACAATGGTGAGCTAGTGTTATGAAATTTGTATAAAAAATGTACAGTAGCTTAAATCTCAAAAAATGATTGACTGGAATATGAATGACCAACTAGAAACTGATAACAACCATCCTCTTCCCCCTTTCAGTGTAATTTTGCACAAAAAACAAATGAAGTACTTACCTATATTTTACTTAAAATTTCATTCTCTAAGTAGGTACTAATATTTAAAAAAAAAGGGTCAGTATTCTTGTCATGCAGTTTAATTTTTTACGTGAGTACCGCACAAGATTTCCAACTGCTCGCACCCGTCTGGAACCAGTGAAACTATGGCATCCCCAATTGGGGAATGTTGTATGGTGAGGGTGAGGAGATAATAATATTTGGATGATTTATATAGCGCAGTTTTTGTGAAAAATCACCACAAGGGCGCTTTACAACTTATAATACATTTCTAAAAGCTAGAAAAACTACAAGCTAGACAAACAATTAAGAACAACTTATGGCTAAAAATTGCATACACCGGTTCATTGATCACCGATACGAAAATATATGTACAATGTTTTGACCAATGAACGCGATGCTGCCTAAAAATGAATGAAAACAGGACCATACTTACCTGGGAGGTCGCTTGAAATTAACACTGTTTATTGTCTATTTAAAGAAATTTAGATAGGGTTCGCACATAATTGTGAACACATGTTATTTAATCCTGAAAAATATTTTAATATTAATATATACCTAATGTATTCTTTAATGAGTGTATTTTGGAAATAAAAAAGCAACATTTAATGGTGGGTGGTACAGTAGTACAAGGATTTTTGATCTTCCTAAATGTGATTCATCAAAAGACACATTAATCCTGAAAAATATTTTAATATTAATATATACCTAATGTATTCTTTAATGAGTGTATTTTGGAAATAAAAAAGCAACATTTAATGGTGGGTGGTACACAAGGATTTTTGATCTTCCTAAATGTGATTCATCAAAAGACATATTAATGTGTAAGGATTCGAGTAATTTTAATTCAGTAAGAAAAGTGTAAGATAAGCATATCATAGGCAATACAATATGATACTCTCGGATAGGTATATTTAAATTAAGGATATGAGAGCCCAAAAAGGTAGGTTTTTAGTTTGGACCTAAATTCTGTCGGGCTTGTTATGCATCTTAATTCCGGAGAGAGTCTATTCCCAGATACTCCGAAAGCACGATCTCCAAACTTAGAGATGAGGAAAAGGAAAGTGGGGAAGTATCTGGCTATATAGATCAGGTCACCAAACATGGCTAAAGCCATTTCAAGCAACGTGATGTTCTTTCACCAGGGCGATACTGAACATATACATCGACCACTCTGGAAAGTGCCGCAAATATACTACATATTTATTATTTTAAATTAATAATTTGTGAAATAACACAAATTAATCACATAAATTTACTTGGGCATGCCAGGATTCAAACTTCAACTTTCGTAGCCAAGATCATAACAACTCAGCCACAGAGGCCGTCGAATAATCAACCTAATTAGATTAGGAAAGGTCAATTATTGGATGAAAGTCACCGAGTTATAATATTATGGATATAATTTACTATAGTCATAATATTAAGTGTTGTCATAAGATTCCTGGAAAAAACTGTGAATCTCATGATGTAAGATTTTTTTTTATTCAGCAGGAGAAGATAATATATTAATTTTAGTGGCTAGGATGATTTTAAAATAAAACATGTCGAGATAAAAGGCAAATAAAACTTACGACCCATTTTAAAAGTGTCACCGCTAAAAGTCAATTTACGTCAATGTCATAAAAAAACCAACGAGTTACTTACATACAAGGATACAAGATAATAATTAAACAACTTAATGTCGTTGGTATGTACAAAGAGGAAACTGGGCAGCATTTATCCATATTGTTTCACTCGACGGAAACTGGATTACTACGTGTTTTGTCGGATATAACGCTTGCTATCGAGTCGGGTAAACTAGCACTCCTTTCAGTCTTAGACATGAGTGCAGCTTTTGACACGATTGACCATGATTTCCTTGTTAAACGATTAGAAGAATCCTTCGGTTTAAACTGTGGTGTAAAGGACTGGCTGATATCTTACTTGGTCAACCGCGTACAAGCCGTTAAAGTGGGTAAAAACCAATCAAAATATGCAACCCTTTCATCTGGAGTTCCCCAGGGGTCTGTTCTCATTTGGTCTTCTATCTCACTGCTACGCTGATGACCAGAAAGTTTACTTCTACTGCTTACCAGAGGAAATAGACAGTCTTAAAACTCGCATAACCGAGTGTCTAGAAGCAATCACTCGCTGGATGACTTCAAATAGATTGAAACTGAATCCTGCAAAGACTGAGTTTCTATGGATAGCCACAAGTAGACGTCAGCGTAACATTGATAACTCCCCAATAACCATTTCAGGAACTGACATCACTCCAAAGACATACATAAAACTACTAGGCGTCAATCTGGATGCTGATTTTTCCCTTAAAACTCAAGTGAACAGAACTGTAAGCACGGGGTTCTTTCAATTAAGGCAAATTAAAGCAGTACGGAGAAACTTGACAACAGAGGCAACTAAATTACTAGTCAATTCGTATGATGTGTCACGTCTAGATTATTGCAACGGAATATATGCTAGTCTCCCAAAATATCAAATCATCAAATTACAATCTGTGTTCAAAGCTGCGGCAAGACTCATCACTGGCGTATCTAAATATTCCCATATTTCTGAGCATCTCAAAAATCTGCACTGGCTCAAGTGCCCCGAGAGAATCCAGTTTAAGCTCTGCTGGATGGTATTCAAGTCCCTTAACAGAATGGCTCCGACTTACTTATCGGAAATGTGTATTCCAGAAAACTCCAATTCTCGACAATCAACCCTCAGGTCAGCAACAACATCAGCGATCGGAATTGGAATCGGAAGATACTAAATTCGGTGAGCGTGCTTTCGGAGTGTCAGGACCTAAAGCCTGGAATGGACTGCCACACGAGTTAAGAATGATCACAGATTCAACGGAATTTAGAGCCAAACTTAAAACTCATCTTTTCAGACAGTCGTATCCATAAGTTTAAAAATAAAGCAAATTCTTAAAATTCTCCAAACTTTCAAAATAAATATTAACTCAACTTTGGCATTAATCTTCTAATAAATATAAATGTAAAACCAACACTGATCAGGGTAGCAAAGGTAAAGTCATGCATCGTCCAATGTTTTACATATAATGTCCTCCACGACACTCCACGTGCAAAGTCGTATCTTCCCCAAGCATAAACTTTCTAATAAAGTGTGTTTTATCGGAAGTGTCCTGCAGGTAAGTATGTTTCTGTATCTATTTGTAAATAATAAAATGAGATAGAGCCTAGGATTCATAATAAATTGTAAAGCGCCCTTGAGGTGATTTTTCACAAAAACGGCGCTCTACAGATTATCCAATTATTATTATTATTATTAAACGTTTTTCCAATATCAGATCTTCTCTGGATTTTGACACTATTACTCTTATAGAAGTTAGGACCTCTCAAAAATCGTTCAAATTGCCTGGTTTGAACGCCATAAAAATACTTTCAGTATACAGACTACACAATGTATAGATAGAGTATGTTCTTCTAATACACATAGTTAGTTAAAAAAATCTTAAAAATCGGTCCAGTTTTGGAGTAGAAAAATGGGGAATACAAAACCTCGATTTTGAGGATTTTATTTAGGTACTAGCTGACCCGACAAACGTTGTTCTGCCATATAAATTATTTCTAGTGAATATTTTATTTATTTATTTAAACGCCCAAAGGGCTTTTACATATAACGCAGTACATTTTTTTATTAGAAACAAAATAAAGAGTTGACAAAATACAGATATCATAAAATATAGAAAATAAAATAAAGGTTACATAAAATACAAGATGCAAAGTATTCCAGAACTATCTCGAATGTTGTCCCGAGCGAAGCCGGGTAACCCAGCTAGTATTAGATAATTTTCTAATATCCTCCATATCAACAATAATATTAATAAAAGTGCATAAAATTGGTGTTCACAATAGTTAATGAAACAAGTTGAAATAGTTGGCACATAACGGCGTTTAAAGTTTGCCAAGTTAAAAATTGTTATCAAAACATCCATATTGTATAAGTATTTGTTACCAAGACTATGTAAAGGTTGTATTGTTGTATGTAATATGTATTCTTCTTTTCAATATAAATTGGGTAATGACTTGCTTATATTTGGTGAATGGTGTGTTGAATATGTCAACAACATCTTTATAGTCATTTCCCAAATTTTGTATGCGGCGAGCGGGGGTATACAACTGTGATTCTGTGTTGGAGTTATCACAATAGAACGGTAGATATTTTGGTTGTTAAATAAAAAAAATAACGAATGTATTGTAAGTGTGTGGGGATGGGGTCTATGACAAAAGAGGAATGGAGCGCTGTAAACGATGACCGCCGATTAAAAAAAAACTAAAGTAGGAAAATAAAATAAAGAAAATCAATATGAATTTCGAAGAGCAATTGAATGTACGATATTTTTCGTCAGTCCGTCTTTAGCCAATACAAATAAGCTCGATGGTTTGCCCATGCGAGAACATGATGCCGAATGAAATATCAAAATGACGCCACGCTTCTCGTGAATGTCTCGCGCATCTGTCATTCAACAGCATAAATAATTTCGTTCTGTTTGAAATAAGAAAGACAGTTAAATTTGTTCATACAAAAATCACGATTAAAAATTGGGAGGGTGGGGGTAGGAGGGCTAAAATTTGGGGTTACAGGTGTTTTTTATGCCCAACAAAAAAAAACATTAAAAAATTTAATATTTTTTTCTGGATAGGGACACCCTAATTACCTAGCGGTAGAAATAAACTTTAAAAACCTATTCTCATACCTATCAAACATACATACAAAATTTCATAAAAATCGGTCAAGCCGTTCCGGAGGAGTGCGAACACAAACACCGTGACACGAGATTTTAGGGTATTCTCAAAATATATTTAGAAACTTCACACCGATAGATGGCGTTCTTTCAATATTATCGAATAAAACGCTTTCTACACGTTATGCTTTTTAATATTGGGATGAATTATTGGTTTGCGGCCGTACATAAGGTATAGCAATCTGTTTAAATAGTTTTTTATACCTATAACTTTATAATATTAGAAAACGGCTGAAAAACACACAGTTTTACTACAAAATTAAAACGTAAAAAATACATTTGCTACAACCCCGCGTGCGATCATACAGAATTATTTTTACCCAACCGAAACATATTTGCGATAAACAGTGCATTTCGTAAATTTAACGCCAAAACGTACTAGTTCAAAAGAGACGGAAGACTAGAGTTTGTTGAATTTAGTAAATTAAATCAACACCCGGGGAGATAGAATAATTTATAAAAAGGGTCAGCTGAGTTAAAAGAGCATATATTGCGGTTGCTGGCGTTAACTGGATCTTTTTTATAAAGACCGCTTGCAAGACTTACTTTTCTGTCAACGATGTTCGGGCTACAGAGTCTGTATTACATGGTTCCAGAAAACTGTATTGTATTTTTTTCCAGTGATTTATATTTTTTCCAACGAAAAGTTCTAAGTTTTATGGAGGTTTCCGTAAATATTATGTGTCGCTGTTGAAAATTTCGCACTCCTTCAACGCCACCTGTAGTTTTAATAGCCCTTTTCAGCGTGTAAAATTAATGAATTTCGACGTAGATACTTATCGCTTCTACAGAAAAACGTCAGCAGTGGGTACTTTTTTCTTGTATGGAAGTTGTTTCTCCTTCAAAATAATGCACCACCTATTATAATTTTTTTATGTCTTCCCTTCACGAAAATTCTTCTAGATGTATCAGTAGCATCACTTGCTCAATGAAGAACGTTGTAGTACAAATTATATTTTGAAATAATTTAAAGTGCTTGCCCACTTAAGAGCTATTCCGGTCATTTAAAATTATCGTCGATAGGTATTGAACCAATGTCTTCTGTTCCACTCCGCGCTCCCCTCAGGGGAACTGAGCGAAAGGGACAACTGCATATCGGGCCGAAAATACCTAAATAAAATCGTCAAAATCGATGTTTTGTAATCCCCATTTTTCTTCTCCAAAACTGGATCAATTTTAATTTTTTTTTCAATAACTGTATTAGAAAAAAATATTCTATGTCGGTACGTTTTGCTTTTTTTTCAAAATACATTGTTTAGTTTGTATACTGAACGTCTTTTAACGGCGTTTAAACTAGGCAATTTTATTCATTTTTGGAAGGTCCTAACTTCTATAAGAAGTAAATTATCAAAAAAAAGCAATACGTACCGACACGCTAATGGTCAATATCTATATTATGTAAGCTTGCTCTTTGCTCTAGGGTCAAAATCCAGAGAGATAAATGGGGAATACGTTTGTATGGAAAAAACGCCGCTGGTATTTCCTCTTAAAGACCTCTAAAAAAGTGGAGTAATTTTAATCACTTTTAAACATTTAGTTACTATAATAGTGTTCAATGAGATCGCAAAGTCAGTATAAGTATAATATAACATAAGACCTGTGCCTGACGCAGCGATAAAAGATGTGGCTTGGCGTATTTCGGCATATCGCTCGTCGTACATTCCCAATGGCGAGCAATATGCTGAAATAGGCCTAGCCACATATTTTATCTGCGCGTGTGGTACCGCTTTAAGTGTTATATTACATGAAATTAAACAACTTAAAATACATATATTTTTTATTTGTGTTTAAGTGATATTAGTTACACTAAGTATTGGATAAAATCAACATAGTTTTATTGTGATATTACTCTGAATCAGAATAGAACGGTAATAAAAATAATTTTTCGCAAATTAGCGGGATAAAATGCGCTTAAATCGCCAGTAACTAACTAACTAACCATCACGCCGTTTCTCCGCGGGGGTAGGCAGAGAGGACGGACCGCCAAACAACTCGGTCTTGGCACACACTCTTTACCTCATTCACATTCATACATCGTCTCATACACACTCTTATATTATTCTGACTCTTGACATGGCCCGACTCAAGTATCTGATTCACTTGATCGTGCCATGTCTTCCTCGGGCGTCCTTTACTTCTTCAACCATTCACATTGCTACTAGCCTCAAATAGCCAATAATCGTTTTTTGTGAAAAATCACCTCAATGGCGCTGTACAAATAAATATATAAATGAATTAATATTACTGGCTTACAACAAAGATTTACAATTATTACTAGTGACTTTCATATAAGACTTATAGCTTGTGAATTATGTTACTGGCTAACAACCACGATTTACAATTATAACAAGTGACTTACATCTAAGCTCAAATATGATTGCAAACGCTAGTTTTTTTCTAATACCAGGCCTCATTTTGCCGACAACTTTTCAGTTTAATTTCAATAAAAAAACTAAATGCTTTATCGTGTTTAACGGGCTTTTCCCCCAACGACGCAAGCTGTATGTACCCTCGTACGTGTTTGCTTTTTTCTATGTTTGTCAAAAGCGATAAATGAGTGATATCTGTCAAAAGGTTAGGATCTGTTCCTTTATATGTGTGCAGCTAATTTATCACACTAACAAAGTGGTGAGTATTGCTATATCTGAGAAATGGTTTCTCGTGTGCTCAATCCAGGGCACATTCAACTTCATTTACGTAATAAAAATAAGTTTGTATTATGATTTTGCTAATAGGTAATAATTAATTAATAATAATATTATTATGAGATGATGTAGGAATGTGAATATGACACGACAGTGAAGGGTAAAAGAAGTCGGAGACGCCCGAGGAAGACATTTCAATTTGAGTGGCGGGTTAGGCTACCGCCGCCCCGGGAACCATTTATTAAAAAACCAACATCTCCAACATACGTCACTCCAAGGGGTTCATTATGTTTGATGACTTAGCAGTGGTTCCCAGGAAAGGGCGCGAAGCGTGATGGTTACACAGTAAATAAATAAATTAGATGATAGGTACCTAGGAACCTACCTAGCAAATGTTTGTGAAAATAATAAGTATTTCACTCATTCTGGGATTCGTTTCTTCCCAGAGTATTTGTAATTTTTATAAAATGCATGCCTAATGTTTTAGAATAACGCAAAACTCTGTTTGAGAAAATTGTGTTATTTATTTATTTTTACAATAGCTACAATAGGAAAATAATTTCCTCCAGGGCTTATGTCATCTGTGTGGATGGTCTTAAAAGAAAGGAAGGAGAGGATGTTCTGGGAAGGAAAAAGGCATGCGGCGTGGCTAGGTATCTGGGGTCAGTGCAGTGGGTCCAGGAGTGACGGTCGTATAAATCCATCCATCTCACTGCGGAGCAAAGCGATGGGTCAAGAGAAGAGTGCAGGAAGCCTCAAATGGTCTCCCTCAACCAGTCCCTCCCGATCGAATTTATGGAAGGCTAAGCAACTCTAACTACCTATATCACTGTGTCTTGAGGTATTTTTTCGCAGAAACCAAGTGAATCAATTATATCAGTGGTCGTCACACTTTTCTGGTCAAGGGCCACATAGGACAATGTGAGGTATCACAGCGGGCCGCACACTTGTGATTTGGGGGGGGGGGTTGTACCTTTTTTTTAGCAAGTTAAATAATAATGCACGTAATGGAATCTTTCAGTTCAATTTTCATCCACTTTCCGAAATATTGAATGTGTGAATTTGCGCACACGTGATAAAAATGATTACAATACATACAATAACAAAAATTAACCAATATTAAAGTTTACTTTGCTTTAATTAGTACATGATAAGCGTGTTTTGTTTTTTTGGTCTTTTCAGACCATTTTTTTTTACCTACACTGTGCCATCTCTACGCCCTCTAATTTTCTCTGAGTCTTCTACTGCCCCCCTGAAAGTCTCAAACCACCACAGGGGGGCGTTATCGCCCACGTTGAGAACCTATGACTTACACTATGTGTTCAAAAACCAACTGGGCGATTTAAAATCAAATGTCAATCAATTAAAATCAACGTTTTAAAATCATGTGGGTACGTGCACAAAATATTTGAAAAAAAACAGACAATATAATTGTACATGGATAAATATATATTTAAAAAGAAAACGCCAGATATTTGTGCGGGCCGCAAAAAACCGGGTAGTAGATATAATTGTTCATGAAAAAAAATATTTTTAAAATTAAAAAGAAAACAGCAGATATTTGTGCGGGCCCCAAAAAAGGGATAGTATAAATTGTACATCAAAAAAATACATTTAAAAAGAAAACAGCAGACATTTGTGCGGGCCGCAAAAAAAGGATAGTATAATTGCACATCAAAAAATATATTTAAAAAGAAAACAGCAGATATTTGTGCGGGCCGCAAAAAAAGGATAGTATAATTGTACATCAAAAAAATATATTTAAAAATAAAACAGCAGATATTAGTGCGGGCCGCATAAAAACGGATACTATAATTGTGCATGAAAAAAAATATATTTTAAAAGTATACAGCAGATATTTGAGTGGGAAGCAAAAAACGGAAAGTATAAATGTAAGTACATGAAAAAAATATATTTAAAAAGAAAACAGCAGATATTTGTGAGGGATGCAAAAAACGGAAAGTATAATTGTACGTGAAAAAAAAAATATTTAATCAGAAAACGCCAGATATTTGAGCGGGCCGCACAAATATGCGCCGCGGGCCGCATGCGGCCCGCGGGCCGCAATTTGACGACCACGGAATTATATTATTTGAGAACGGTCACTCGAAATAACAGTAGAGAAGACTGACAAATCACGTTATGTGACAGAATGTAGGTACCCGCGCAGTTTGATCTACCTATTCATTTTATTGTTTAGTAAATCGCAACAACAAAATAACTAGGCAAGTCTACCTACCTAGTGATAGTTACAGATTTATGAAAGTTCTAAACTATTACAGCGGCCCTTGTTATCATTATGTAGTTAGTTTTGCTACTTTTACTGCGTGTCTCGACCACAAATATTCCCTGCGCTCAGAAACAATCATAAAAAATCAGAAAAGAAACTTGACATTTTTTCGACAAATATAATATCAAACTACCACACCATAGGAATGTGCTAAATGCGTTCACGAGACGTGCATAATCGGGATCGCTCGCACATAAGTTTGTCGCCTTCTAACATGCGGATACCTATTCCCGCGCCCCGCGCCGGGTGTAGCGGAATTTAGCTACCCGTGTCTAACGTAAATCTGATGAAAAATAATTACTTTTGTTAATGTAATAACTTCGTTATTATAAGTCATATAACAGTGAAATTTTTGTTCGCGTAAATTTCATTATTAGTGTTATTTTTTTGTACTAAAATAAATAACATACTATCTGTAGTTTTCGAATGCGGCTGAAAAACAGACTGTATGAGAATTGTCGCTTCTGTTTCACCTTAATATACATATAAGATTATCAGCCTGAGATGCAGTTGTCCCTTTCTCTCAGTATTCGGGAGAGAAAGAGCCAGTTAGCAGCAACAGTTTGGTAAAATACCAGGCGACCGGGTTTCCTCTTCACACTAACAATGCGGTTGCATAATATCCATAGTATGCTAAAATTAAAAAATATGTATTATTCTTATCAAACATTCTAATTTCGGTTGTTTCTCTGTGTTGTTTGAATTTAGGTGTCATTTTCAAAATTGGAACTGATCGTGTCAAAAATTCGGACAAGCGATATTATTTTTATTGCCATTTTTTAAATTCGAAACTGATGATGATGTGTCAATAATTCAGATAATCCCGTGATTTTACACACGTCTGCGATGTTTTTTTTTATATTTTCAGTAGATAAAATAATAAATTCACTGTGCCGCCGTTCTTGTAATAGCTGGTAGTGTAATAGTCGACAGTTGCCTTCCAAGTAGGTGATTGGGGTTCAATTATCGGATGTGACAATTTTTTTGACTCACATTTTTAAACATACTTTTTTTTTTTTAATTCCTGTGATTTTTCATTGGTCTACGGTAGTAATCGATCTATCTTTTTATGTAAAGAAGAGTGTCTGATCTGAGACGGCGAGAAATTTATTTTTATACAAAAAAACAGATTTATTCCGAGACTGATGAAATTTTGCACACTTGACCTTCAAAACAAGACTTAAACTCCAAAAAAGCTGCATAAAGCTTGGGCAAGGCTGGGGAAAATTAAGATAAAAAATATTTTTATGAGTGAAAAAAAAAGAGTTAATGAACGTTTTATTTCGTTTTTTCAGTGTTGAGTACTTGAATTCTGATGCGTATAATAGCCAACCTATTATTACTAACTGGTTTCGCCCGAGTAATAATAAGTACCTTTCTAAGCTTCTAATAATATGGCATTTTTTAAACAATAAAAATGATTTTCGTTATTTGTTTTTGGGGTGTTATGCCGTGTTGCGCTACCTCCTTCTTTAGCCAACGTTTCGGACAGCGTTGCATTGTTACATTACATTACATCAGATTACAGATCACATCTGCCCTGATGATGGACACTGCAACGCTGACCGAAACGTTGGCTAAAGAAGGAGGTAGCGCAACATGGAATAACACCCCAAAAACAAATAACGAAAATACTTTTGGCCGTGAAAATTTAAAAACGTATCTGAATAAAAATTAAAATTAAAATTAAGTATGATGGAAATGACTCGGCAAGCAGAAAAAATTTAGTTATCAAAAAATACGAGTCAGTTAAAGCTATGCAATTTTCACGATGCCAGAACACACCGTTCGACAGTTTTTTGAAGATTCACTCAGATTTCTGCCAGAAAAAATTTTAATTCGTAGGTATTTATCATTCGATTATTGCATTACGTAGTAGCATAAAAGTGGGCAAATTGCCCGGTGGCAATTTCGTCCGACCAATCGTCGTGTATTTATAGGAAATAATCGCTTACTTCAGAATCATACTAAGGAATTCATCATCAAGAATGTTTGCAGAACGATAACATAATACTTCATGCGACATGTAATTGACACGTCGGTTATTCAACATGTCTTGTGTGCTTTGGAAACACTGAAGGGATAAACAGACAAGAGTTGTGTTGTGGGAGTGTCCACGTGTCCCGAAGTAAGCTCAGTATTTTTTCTAAACTTTTATTAAGAGGAATATAAACGCTAGAAATATTTCGAATTTCATGCCTGCAAAATTTTGAAATCGAGCGTCTTTTTACACGAGGCTAGTAAGCGAATAAGTGGTTGAAATCCATTGAAAAGAAATTTGATGACATTTTTGTCATGGCGTTCATTTAATGTTTCTAATTCGAAATATTCCAGCTGTTCTTTTAGTCAAACTTTATGATAGCCAGCTCCGGTTCTATATGACAATGCCCGAGTTGGTTTCTTTTGAATTGATTCAATTCTTCTTTTAAGTCCCAACTGCTCCAGTGGAAATGACATCTCCGATTGGGGTAGGTGACGCAATAGTGAGTGAGGCATTAGGAGAAGATAAGGTGGAGTGAAAAGTAAGACTGGGGAAGTTCATGGCTATTCAAATTCAAATCTATTCAAAAATCCCACCTGAAGCCATTTCAAGCAACGATTTTGAATGGTGATCCTTCACCAAGGCAATACATATAGCCTATACCACTCTGGTCTGTATGGGTATCGCCGCCCAGGGTAACTTTTTATTAGATAACCAACATTTCTGCCATAGGTCACGTTTGGCGACTTAGCAGGGGTGCCCGGGTTCACGGGGTGAGGTTTGTCCTGGTCTTGACGGTGAATGCGTCTGCCCACCAGCTACATGGCACGCCGGATGGGGAGAGAACTTGAGGGAGTTCGTTTAATCTTTCCCGCCGGACTCTCTCGGAACATCGCGGGATGGGAGGGATGGATTCATACGTCCATCACCCCTTGTCACACTGACCCTCAGATTCCTATCCACCCCTCATACCTTTTTCCTTCAAAGAACTTCAGCTCCTTCTTTTCCTAGAAAGACACCCCACATACCATCCCCAAAGATGACATAGACCCTGAGGGAATTAAAAAAAAAAAATTGGTGACATTAGTTTTCCTTTAAATCGGCAGAGATACCACTTCTAGTGACCAGCTGTTCAGCGTTTGGAACAATAAATAACGAGGTCGATCGCTTTCGTAATACGACCGTACAATAGTGAATACAATGAGCTATTAATTGATCAATATTATTTCTGATACAAATTTTCGTGCTGACGTAGGTATTGCCGAATACACGATAATGAAGAGTTAAAAAAATTCCGAATGCATAAATTATATTTGATAAACGGGAAATTTGTTTTTCCCCCTTTCCCCGTAATAATGCGAAATTGGTGGACGAGTAATTTAGATGTTATTTATGAAATGATCGCTTACTTAGTTTTGGGAAGAACCCAGTTAATGACCAAAGCAATTAAACACGCAATTAAATTAACTTTATTATCATTCTCTTTTATCTCTCTTCTCAATAATAAGCCCCACGTTGGGCGCCATTGTAACAGCTTTTTCAATAATAAGGCTCCACGTTGGGTGCTATTTACTGTAACAGCGGTTTTACGTCAATGATTTTCAAGTCGAACACAATAACTGGTTAATAAATAATCGCTAAAGACAAACAGCAAAAATATATCTTATTATCTCGCAGGCTAAATCCTATAGATGTATCGTATGTGTTTGTCTCTTTTTAGTGTTGCTGTTTTAGTTTCATTGAGTTTCTAATCACAACGGTGCTAAAGAATAACACAATAACAGCTTCAATAACACAATACAGAAAAAAATATTATCATAAAAACAACAAATACGCAAAGCGCCGATTGCACGAACCGTCAGTTTCAGTATAGGATTTGTAGGTACTTCCATCTGTGGTTTAGATTTTGAAACGATTTTTACTGTGAACATAGTTGGATGTTCGCCGCGTAATTTGAATGGATCGGCACAAAAACAGCATTATTTCGATAACACTGTTAAGTTCAAGGACTCAATTACGACCAGCTATATTCACAACTACTGTAACAAACCATCTAAGTTCTTGATCTCGAATACTTTCTCATTCCCGTATCGCTTTGCTCTTACTAATTAGGGCGAGGGATGACATTGGTCAGTTTTCACCCTGCCGCTCAGGCTTACATTCGTTATCCCTGAAAGGGATGCCACAGCTTTGATGTCCGATAAAAGGTCAAGAGAGCAAATTGCTTTCCGGTGCCTACCACGCTACTTCAGGTGAAACTCTGACAGGGCTAAATCAAGAGACGCTTTGTAAACAGTCCGCTTTCGGAGTTCAGCTAACCCGGAGAAAAAAAACTCGTTGAAACCCTTTTGGTAAAACGAACGGTTAGATTGACACAGGTGTAACATGTTTATCAGTGAACTCATAAAAGTTATTGTTGACATTTATTATACACTCTTGCTATTATTAAACTGCTATAAATACGTGTCATTCTTGCAAATTGATTGTACCCATAATAATGACTAATTGTGTTCACCGTTTAAAATTGTTCATATTTAATTATTCCGTTACACAACAATTTCCAGAGGTGCATCGCCTAAGAACTGCACTCTTAAATACAAGTATGTGTAGAAATATTCCAACAAGCATTTTTCACACAACATTTCAGTAAAAAGATATCGAGTGAATTTGTGTGGGTGTGTATTTATGCTAAAAATAGTATTTATGGCGCGCTGGCTAGATCTACTACAGAAGTGGTTATTTTCAGCAGACGTGTACGTGAATATTGACACGGTACAATACATCCCTAATTACATTTATTGTCCTTCAGCATGTGCGGGAAAAGTAAAACGGTCACGTTGTTGTGCTTGTCAGCTGATCACCATTTGTCCAAAAGCTAAAAAGCACCGAGAATCGGCGTTTAATTGGGGCCGTTCGAATGTCGAAAATATAAAATGTAACCCAAATTTTCCTAGTGAGACAGGCATAGGACATCACAAATTATTGTAAGTCTAGAATTAATGAGCCGATGTATGAATGTGAGTGAGGCAAAGAGTGTGTACTAAGATCGAGTTGTTTGGCGGTCCGTCCTCTCTGCCTACCCCTGCGGGGAAACGGCGTGATGGTTAGTTAGAATTAATAAAGATGAATAAAAAATAAATAAAAAAAAAACAAACAAAAAAAAAAACGATTTGATGGACCGTGACGAAAATCCGACACACCAACCGATTTTTAACTGTTCATTTATACACATTTTACACCATAATAAGGAACTGGGCGGCGTTTTTTCCGTATACACATATTCCCTGATTTCCTTTCTGGATTTTGAAATAATTGCAAATATTTTTTGAAATATAATAGAGATATCGACTACTTTTATAGAAGTTAATTACTTCTTATAAAAGTTAGGACCCTCCAATAATCATTACAATTGTTGGTTTAAATAAACGCCATTAATAGACATCCAGTACACAAACCAAACAATGTATTTAAAAAAAGGCAAAATGTACAGACATATAATATTTCCTTCTAATACAGCTGATAAAAAAAAACTTTAAAAACTGTCCAATTTTGGAGAAAAACAGGGAACACAAATCGTCGATTTTGACGATTTTATTTAGGTATTATCAGCCTGAGGTGCAGTAGGCCCCGTTCGCTCATTATTCGAGGGGGTAACAGCGACAGTGATAGCAACAGTTTGGTAAATAAAAAAAATCAATAATATATCTCTATACTAACAAGTTATAACGTCTCAAAAGCGGTGATTTTATCGAGCCAGTGTTCAGTGAGTAGGTACATAATTCAGTATTCATCTAGTTAAACTGGGTTGCATGTCAATTTCCTAGCAATTTTCAAGGCAATCTATTAAAAAAAATCATTGAGTAGATACAAGTCCAACATAAATGATTACACTATGTCTGACAGTGTTGACACATTAATGTAATGTATATACATTTACAAAACAAAAGTATGCGAGAATATTACGTAACTCCAAAATGAATAGTCTATAAACACAAAGCTGAAAATATGTTTGTGTAATACTGTAATACAGATCTGAAGCAGCCCATCTCTCGAACGGTGAGCTTCATAAATTTGCACAGTTTTATACGAATAATAATACTTAGTGCGTCACATTGGAAAGACGAAATGTACCTCAACAAGACTAAGAAATAGCTACATTGCGTTCATAATTGTTGTAATACATATATTGCATTGCTGTTAGACGAGTTGCTGTTTACAGTTTGCAGGTCATACGTATTCATATATTCTACTACGGTCATACGTCGTTGACAAACATTTTCTATAATTACGAATAGATGTATTTGAATAAAAGATTAAATTACAAGCATTCCCAGATAACAAATCATATGGCGGGGTAATTTCTACAACTACCCTCCACACAGCATCCCAGATGACATAAGCCCTGAGGGAAATTATTTTCCTCAGGGCCTCCTGTGTGGAGTTAATGTAAAAAAAAAAAAAAAACTAGGTAACTCCGAAATCAGCATTTTTGAGTTACACACGTCCTTGAGAACTGATCTTTGAGAAGTTGCCTGTGTGCGGAGCGCCAATGAAATTCACAAGTTGCTTTCCTGTCGCTATCCACATTGAGTTGCCAACTGGTTTTTTTCAGTCGCCCTATGAGCGGATGGGCTTAGGGGGCATACATTAATTACGTGAGCTCAAAATGGGGGGAGGGGTTAGGTAAAATCTCACCAAATCTCACATAATCTCACCAAAGTGGGGGGGGGGGGGGGTCTAAATTGGAAAATAAACTGCTCACGTAATTAATGTACGCCCCCTTACTTCGACTACGGTACAGTATTCGGTTAAGATTCTTTTGTTCATATGTGAAATCGTAGAGGACAAAAGGTCTCCCTCAACCAGTCTCTCCCGATACGGCCTGCCACGCAGTTGGGGTACAGACGCATCCGTCGCCAAGATCCGGACAAACCTCAACCCATGAACCCGGGAAACCCTGGTAAGTCACCAAGTAATAAGCAACATAGCAAACCACATAGGGTGACCTATAGCAGAGTGTTGGTTATCCAATCATTGGTTCCCGGGGCAGCGGTACCCACGCCCGCCTCCCAAATTAAGCTAGCTAGGTGCAGTGACAGTAGACGGAGAATAGGTATCGGGAGAATGTGGAGAAGGTCGAGAGAGACAAGTGTGTCGGTCCACCCTCTCTGCCTACCTCTTCGTTGAATCAGCAAAATGGTTTCAAACTTGACCAGTCCAAGATCCAGAAACTGAATTTGGTCTGCCAAGAACCAAAGTACACAAATAGATCAAAATGTATGTATGCAATAAACATAATATATTGTTGAACAATGGCACTAAGTTGCATTGTTATTATGTGTCGTGTCATGGGGCGACTTTTAAATCGGGGATGTCTGCATAATTCACTCATCGCTCGGAAATTACTTTATAATGTTTTTAACTTTAGTAATGTTATTATTAAGTTCTGCGATTATTTCACTTTTTATTTATGTTGCAGCTGTTTCGGCTTACAATGTAACGCGCTTAAAAGAGTAATAGTAGTAGTGTCATTATTAAACAATTAAGGTAACGTAAAATTTAATGCGGGGAAAACAGAATCCTAAGTACCCCACATAATTTCAAGCAAATCTCTCTTTCAAATCCCACATATCTGACACTGTCTCCTGTGCCAACTAAATGCTTGGATTTGTTCTTGGCGAGATCATTTACTAATGGAATTGCAATACGGAGAACATATGAAGCACTTGTCAGCAGCATCCTGGAATGTAGCTCCATTATTTGGCCCCTTCTGAACAAAACCATATCCTAGAAATAGAAAAAGACTAAAAACGGTTTATGCGTTATCTGTGTATGAGGGAATATACATGCTATCCATTCCTGTATACATCATTGTTCTTAACAGGAATGCTCGATTTTAACAACCTAGAAGCCCGCCGAAAAATATGTTTAGGCAAAAATAATTTTAAGTTAATCTCCGGTACCATACTAAATCCGCCAATATTGAAAGAGATCAACTTATACGTCCCTAACGCCTATACTCGTGGGAGATCCCACGCACTTTTATATGCTTCGAAAGCGAGAACTTCTGCCTCTATCAGAATACACCATTAAGCAGGGCGACTCAACTGCTCAACGACTGTGCATTGAGCATCGACATCTTCAATGTCACCTACAGAGAATTTAGTAACTATCTCTTGACATACGTCACAACATAGTTAAACTGTCCCCATGCCCTTTAAAAAGAATTATTATCTTCTCCATAATTTTTTACTGTATAACTGTTTTATGGAGAACCTGAATAAAATAAATAACTGTCTAACTGTCTACTAACTGTCTCAATTAGTTTCTCAACAAATTGGTTTAACCGGTAATAAATCAATTTAGACATCTTCAAAAATTGCAGATTCGTATAAATAAGTCATCTCAAAGTAGTTTAACCACAGTTTGAAAATGGCTTTGTAAGCCGAAGAAGATGTAACAAAAATAAAAACTAAAATACTTGCTGAGGTCATAATCAAAGCGATCAATGAGCGCAGACCTCGCGTAATTTCCGTTTCATATCTCAACCAATAGGAACCTTTAAAAGTGACATCATTATCAAGGCGGCCGATGAGCGCAGTTGATTATTTCCGTTTCATCCGAAATCCAAATCACAGCCGTGCTAAAGAAGTTGAACTTCAAAAATAAATTCAGTTTCAAAATAGATGAAAGTCACCCCATTTTACAATACAAGTAATGTTCTTCTGCAGTTGTGTGTTGTCTATTTCAATCTTTTTTGGTGTTGTATAATATTGTCTATTTCAGATTTCCTTATGTTTTGAATTATTTATTTCTGATGTAAGCGTAATAAATAATTGGTCGATTGAAATTGTGTCGGGCCATGTCAAGAGTCAGAATAACATAAAAGTATGTACGACAAGATGTGTGAATGTGAATAAGGCAAGGAACCGAGCTGTTTGGCGGTCCCTACCCTTGCACAACGGCGTGATGTTTAGTTATTAATCCCTGTCTCGTTCCACCCACAAAGATCAAATCAAGCACGCTGTTTAGTTTAGAAGTCAATAACTTTTACTGTTTGAAACAAGGTGACCCTCAAACCAGGCAATATATTTTTAGATTTATAAAATGGTTGGAGCCGTCTTGTTGCTATTATATTCAGCTGTTAGCGTCTGTGTCATTATCAAACGATCACACAATCTAAAATCAAAATCACCTGATTCTATATTTTTGCGAAAGATCTTTATAAGTGATAAATGATGCGTATGGATATTTGTGGAATTTAATACTTTATTTTGATGTGATCATCTCTCCTTGCTGGACGGTAAATTAGTGGCAAAAAAGAGAAATTGAAATGCATTCTCCGCCAAGACGACCTATAGCAGGGGTGTTGGTTATCCAATAAATGGTTCCCGGGGCGGTTGTACCCATACCCGCCTCCCAATTTGTAGAACTTCGTTAGCAGATGGTTGAATCCCCGATGATGGACAACTCAGAATGAAATCAATTCATAACCTCCTTTGAAATGTGATGCAATTTTTTTTATAAAAAATTGGTTAAATAGGTAACGTTAGGGGGCATACATTAATTACGTGAGCAGTTTTTCTTCCAATCTAGACCCCCCCCCCTCGGTGAGATAAATTTGGGCCACTTCGTATATTCTTTTATTTTTATTTTTTTATCGTTTATTCCAGATTAATGTATGACGACCCCTTAGGTTAGGTTATGAGCTATTTTTCAATAAAAAATTCATAGAATTTAATGATTTTTCGAAGAGGTGTTGTGAGTTGACTTGATTCTGAGTTGGCAAGGAACCGAATCCGCGACGTCTGCGGTTCAACCTAACTTTGGCCTTTGACCACTCAATTGCAGGACGTTTTCCCGTCAATAATACACTACTCTCGAAGTCACTTTTGAAACATGTTGAAGAAAATCTATAAGTGATTTACAGATTGTATTTTATTGAAGAAACACGACTTTTGAGATGACGCAAGTTTATTGAACTCGTTAGTCTGGCCGAGTGTTTATAAAATAACTTTAAAGGGTATACGATAAATAATACCATTAAACGGATGTGATTAGAGATTTTCACGGCCAAAAGAATTATCGTGCTTAATGTTTGGGTTATTGTACCGTGTTGCTCTTCCTCCTCCTTTCGGATCCTACACGACGGTGCTAAGGTTAGCTCTTGGTATGCTTTATTAGAGTGCTACACCAAAACTAAACGCATAAAACCACATTAAGGTGATGCACCACCACGCGAAGCAAAATCATGTGATCTTGGTTTGAAAGTTAGGTAGATTAGAAATATTTTATATTCTTTAATTAAATACTGCGGGTAGAACACATATTTGCTTTAATAAAGTATTTTTTTATGAGTCTTTTGATAAGCCCCGAAAAAAAAATATGTGGCCCATAAAAACTGCTTTAAAGTCCAAAATCTACTTATGAGAATAGAAGTTATTACACATTCAAATCATATATCGGTAGTTTTGTGCCATCCTGTATTTGTAATCATTTATGTAGGCAAATTGCAACTCAAATACCGCCAAGATAAATAACAGAAAAGGAAACAAAGGCAGGAATTTTAGGTTAGGTTAGGTGGTTAGATCACAGTTATTACAGGTACCTACATTTATTTGTAACTTACAACCATCAGCAAGCAGCGACTTTTAGTCCAACTGTTTTTTATTAGTTGGCGATCGGCAGCAGTGCTCGGAAACGAAAACAAAATATTTATCCATACGTTCGTGCAAGGGGATTTAGAATATCAAATTTAATAAAATATTTATAATTATAATAGCAAATTTCCCCAAATCATATCTTATCTTAACGCAAAAAGTACTTTTAAATCATATATAATCTCAAGATTGAGTGGAGATTGAGGATATGCAATAACTGGGGTAACTTTAGATGAATGATGAATTTAAATACTTGGGTTTATTTTTAGTGACTAACCTAAATGACCAGGAACTTTCAAACCTTCCTCTTTCACTTCTCGATACCCTTCCTACTCCTGTTAGTGTCTTAAGCCCCGAATTTAGAATTTCTATCTACCTAATCATAACTATTTCCTTAAACACAAAAGGACCAATTGGTTCACAGAATCAAACAACGCCAAAAAATTGAAGAGACCATAAAATGTATAATTCATTTATCTAATAAAACCAGTAATGTGTAAATGTATTATTATCAGTAATTTCAGTTACAAAAGCCGTAAGGGAACGTACCCATACTACGTGACACGTTTGGGGGGGGGGTCTTCAAAATGTCACGCTCCATACAAATGAGCGGCGAGTTGCTTAGGTTTTTGGTCACCGGGGGGGGGTTAAAAATTGCAAAAAGTTGGTCACGTAGTATGGGTACGTTCCCTAAGGTGAGCCAACAGAAACGCTTTTCGCCGATTTCACGGTGCCTCGAGTAGAGAATATCTTCAAGAAAAATGCAATTATCCAAATTTACAAAGATAATATCATCAAAAAATTTGAAACCCATCAATCAAAAAGATATGAAGACAACTTCAAAATACCAAAATTTAATACCAAACTAATGCAAAACAATTATATCTATTTAGGAATAAAGTTTTTCAACAACCTTCCGATTGAAATAAAAAAAAACCAAAGACATCAATAAACTGAAACTCTAACTGAAGCTACACTTCATCGGGAATAATTAACTTAATAATTACCTGTTTTTCCCTTTCTTTCTATGTATTATCAATCTATATTCATCTCTATTTTATTTAGATTTTTCGAATTTCACTTAAGTGCACAATATTTTAGTATGTAACCGTATCCCATGTATGTACACCTACACTTATAGATAATCCAGAAGTTTCAATTGTTCCCATTATATACTTACCTATTGCATAATGTTATTCTATTTCTGTTATAATTAGTGTAACTCGCTCATCAAGCACAAGAACTAGTTTCTTCTTTGGTGAGATTGCAATTTTAAATAATTTGTATACCGATATGTAATTTATATAAAACCACTGTACTATATATCTATATTAAATAAAAAAAATTTAAAAAAATATGTTGGTTACCTTATTCTGTTGTTCAGAATATTTATGTGTGGGGGACGTGGGGACCATTTTAAACGCTGGTCTGTTATTATGCCCAGGTACTTAATACTGGTCTTGATTTCTATGTTTGTACATAATACATTGCATTTGTGGTGTTCTGTATTTGTCACAGAGTGGATTATTATGTTTATTTCTTTAGGTGTTTCTTGTTTTTTAATGAAAAATGGTAAATAATAGGTTTTTTTAGAATTTAAAGTCAACAGGTTTTAATCAAACCATAATTTTAGTGCGTTGATATCTGTATTTGCCATTTAATTTAATTCAGACCATGTGTTTGCGTTTAGTAGTAGGACTGTATCGTCAGCGTAGGAGTCAATGTCTCCATATTTGGAAATATGGAATATATCATTGACATATATAATAAATAACAGTGGTCCCAAAACTGTACCTTGGGGTATTGAAAAGTCGCTATATTTTGAATCGCTGTTTTTTGTATTTTGAATTATATAATATGTATAATATAGAAACCATCGGGCATGGGTACATTAAATCACCAAAGTGTCATCGCATCGCCAATCGCCATCGGATGAATGGTTTATGAACGCATTAGGGACAAACAAAGAAGCATTTTTATATATTAGGATCACAACTCTATAATTAATATCCGTGTGATTAATTTTCTCGAGTGTATATATATATATTATGTAGGCTAGAAACTCGAGACAATACTGAAAGTATCTCCACTCAAAAACCATTACGCATTAAATTTAATAATACTATCACCGTCAGTAAGTCGAGGGAATGTTGTTGCAGAAGTGTCCTCTACTGGTGCGCTGTTTCTGTAGTAGCTAGGTACTCCATTAATCATGATTACTGATAATGATTACACAACGATAGTCCCGCCGAGTAATTGAATGATTGCACGCAAACTTGACAGAGATAACAACTCTGCCACCAACGCGCTGGTCGACCTACACTCCGGATAAGGGCACATCCATAGGCACCCAAAATTATCTTATTTACGTTATCTAGTATCTATCAACAGTAAACCTTTGTTTATACTTAAAACAAAAAAATCAGAGTGTGGAATTCACACGCGGTAGAAGTGTAACCTTCAGAAGACTAAAGTAGACAAGAGTGGGGAGGCTACGAAGCACTTTTTTTTATCAATGTGAAGGATGATTTTTTTCATTATTTTTCGACCCTTGGTCCGCTGTATGTCTGGCCGCTACCACTAGACGACTAGACCAAAGGTGGCTTGCATGGGACCGTGGATTTATCGTATTATATTGGAACCGAGTACCCGTGAAATAAATAAATATTTTATTACAAAATACCTATCTCATTCTCCCGTAGGCTAAAACCGATAAGAGTATTTCTCTTTTTTCGTTTCATAGAGTTTTAAATCACAACGGTGCTAAAGTTTTCACTCCAAAAAAACAATTATGCAAAAATTAAGTAGGTAGGTACCTACCTAAGGGGTCGTCCATTAATCACGTGAGGCTCGAAAGGGGGGGGGGGGGGTTCTGAAAAAATCACGAAATATCACCGGGGGGGTTTAATGAGATATCACGTGTATTTATTTTTCGTGATAATATTCTGAAAATTTCACAATACTTTGTACTAAAAAAAAATACACGTGATTTGGGGGCGGGGGGTTAGTCTAAAACCTCATCACATATCACCACGGGGGGGGGGGGGGGTGGGCGTTAAAAAGTTGCTAAAAAAAATCACGTGATTAATGGACGACCCCTAAGCTGTTACTAAAATAGTAAAATAGTGTCAGCCGGTGTGCGGCGGCACTGAAATAATAAATTGCCGTTTAGGTTTAAAATATAATACAGCAATAGGTATCTAATATAATAATCTGATGCCCTCTTCTATCGGAGGTCGGCTATCTCCAGGTTTATTACTTTATTATCGTAAAAGGATTATGTCTTTGGACAAAAAATGAATGTAGAATTCGACGAATCGCATTCGAAATGTCTTAAATTAGTGATATCATGCTGACGTAAGAATGAATGTATGAAAAATTGTCTCTATAATTTCGCATGCGTGAGCAGTTTCTCGGAGTATGAAATTAGCACTGGTATTTATAGCAGTTAGCAAGTCTACCACTGAATCGTCCGGATTAAATTGATAAGATAAAATTTACTCACTTGGAAAAAAAACGTATTACTAGTATTATAGTTTTGTGAGCAGCAGACCACGCGTCCAAAAAAGCGTTTCTAATTATCTTATTTAACAAATCAAAACAAATTTTTTCTCGATCGATTGATATGCACGTGATTTTTTTTCATTTAACATTTTGATTTATGAACCGAATGAGATTTTGTGTTTGTTTGAGATAACTTAAATAAGCAAACATATTAATTAATAAACGAAAAAGGAATAAAATTTCACCCCCATGCTCAAGTTTTGTCAGCAAAATGTACCACAAATTTTATGTAACTTTTTTTATTTTCAAAAAAGCACAATTTGTGCAAAGAAATGTCACTATCTTTTTCAAACTTTTTTCAGGCGGGTAGGTACCTAGGTAGGTAGGTATTATAATCTTAATATATATTACAAAGTCGGTTAGTTAGGTACACCATTTATAACTCAAGAACGGCTGGACCGATTTTTATGATCTTTGATTAATTGGATTTGTCTCCGCTTCAAATAGCAGAATAGCTATTAACATCGGAAAAATTCACGGAAAAAAATTATGAAGAAAATTCTTTTCCTCATAGGTACATTTTGAATGGAACGAATTCTCATATTTTGAAAGAGCTGCAGGAATATTGAGATATATATTTATAATATTGAATAGAGAGTGAATTCCAAAAATTTAAAACGTAAAGGTCAATGCGCAAAATGTTTTACTATTTATTTATTTATATCTATATATTACAGTTTACACCTTATTGTTAACATTTTTAGATATGTAATATATTTTGAAAACATTTTTACATATTAATATTACATTTCATTATGTTGTGTGTTAGGTAGGTTTGAGAAGGTGAAACTGTTGGTTGGTAATATTGTATGTTTCGTGAACACCTCACTAGGAGAACCTGTGCTGAGGTGTTTACGTGTTTATGATTAAGTGTGACAGGTACAGGTATTTATGTGTTGTAGTAGAAAGTTAGTTTTTTTTTCTTTTTTTTTTTACTTTTTAATGGTAATTGTACATAGATTACAAGAAAAAAAAAAAATATATATATATATACATATATATATATATATATATATATATACATAACACCGTCTATTTGGCGACCAGCATGGGCAAATATGCATCTAAAGTGGCGACCACCGACATTTGGCGACCGATATACGGTCGCCACTTTATTTTTCGAAATTTTTACACAGTTCATAGTACATGTCGTCACAAGCATTTTGGCAAAAATTGTCCTGGTAGCCAAATTGGGCGTGAAGTGGATGATTTCGAATATTAAAGTTCCGCCATCTGTCGCTACGCAGCTAGGCGCTAGGTGATATACACGGCCATGTATAATACCATTCATCCTACCGACATTTAGGCGACCGGTGTGACATAACATGCCGCCTTTCATTCCTAGCATTTACCCGCCACCGAGGCGTTGGCAAATGTGTTGGGAAACAACGTTGCCGGTTAATTCCAACTCCCGTACAAGAGTTGAGGTGCACGTGGCGGTGGCGTGTTTTGCGACGTTGCCGCCGCGCTTATTTAGCCTCGGTTGCCTCGAATGTTTTGCCTTTTAAAATTTTATCGTGATCAATCGTATTATCGTATACCGAGCATTAACGTACATGTGATTTGGAGTGTAGGTATTTGGCGACCGACCATTTTAGTGTCTTAATTACAATACATTATTGATTACGGTTGACTCAATGCAACGGAACAAAATAATTGCAAGAATAACAGAAATGCAATATCAAGATGATTCTTTGGAGTCATACCTACCTATGACATAGAATTCGGATAATCTGAGGTACTTGCCTTCAATTAATAATTCTTCTTTTCGGTCATTTATACGGTCAAATTTACTTCTTTAAAATTCCCGATTCTTATTTTACAGGAGTTCACTTACTCTGACGGCGATGGTGGGATACGACCCAAATCCCATGTGTGAAACAAAAGGCGAGCTCACCAATTAATTTTAATCGAAAAAATAAAAATATTGCATGGATGATTCATCTAATCAAAACGACCCACGAACATTGTTTCCACAAAACTTCAACGTGTTGACCAAATCGAAGAAGAAAATTGATATAGAAATAACGAAAAATAAATTCAGTGCGCAGATCACATGCCGTAGAAATGAAACCTTCAGAAAACTAAAGTAGGCAAGAGTGGGTAGGCTACGAAGCGCCACACAAAGAGGAGACCGATTATTCTATCTTAGGGGCATACATTAATTGAGCTCAAAATGGGGGGTGGGGGTCCAGTAAAATCTCACCAAATCTTGAACAGTTTTTCAGCATATTGTCGCGATCATATTTACCACAACGGGGGGGGGGGGGGCGTAACGGGATAGCATTGGGCGGGACGGGATAGGGTGGGACCCCAGATACACAACTGATGTCTCGTGAGGGGAGAGGGGGGGGGGCACCAAATCTCACCAAAGGGGGGGGGGGGGGGGGGTTAAATTGGAAAATTAACTGCTCACGTTATTAATGTATGCCCCCTTATTCTCTCGCAGTCTAAATCCTATAGATGTATGTGTTTGCCTCTTTTTAGTGTCGCTAATTTTCGTTTCATCGAGTGTCAAATCACAACGGTGTTAAAGATGTTTTTCATTTTTTTTAACAACCCGTTAATTATAATTTTAATTGTTCGAGGCGTCTTTTCAGAAACATTGTATTCGAGGAAACAACATCGAAAACAATGCGACTAAATTTAATATAAATGTTTTTGTTTTTTACTTTAGTTTCACACAGGAGGCCCTGAAGAAAATAATTACCTCAGGGCCTATGTCATCTTTGTGGACGCTGCGTATAGGAAAGGAAGGGGAGGAAGCTATGGGAAGGAAAAGGATTTTAGGGGTGGGTAAGAATCTAGGGTTCAGTTTGTCAAGGAGTGACGGACGTATGAATCCATCCCTCCCACTGCGGTGCAAGGCAATGTTCCGAGAGAGTGCGGCTGGAGAAGTTAAAGGGACTTCCTTAACCACTCTCACCCGATCCGACCTGTCATGCTGCTGGTTGGCAGACGCATTCGCCACCAAGACCCGAACAAACCACACCCCATGAATCATTAGATGACTAAGTCGTAGGTGAAAATATTGAAATGAACCAGAACCCACCACATCAAATGCATCACAACCATTTAAAAGTTTCTTAAATACTTATCAGACAGTCGCGAGTAAACATTCTACAGTAAAAAATTTCAGAGTGTGCAATTCACACGCGGTAGAAGTGAAACCTCCAGAAAAACTAAAGTAGACAAGAGCGGGAAGGCTACGAAGAAGTGCACAAAGAGGAGACCGATTATACTATCTCATTCTCTTGCAGGCTAAATTCTATAGGTGTATGTGTTTGACTCCTTTTATTGTCGCTATTTTTCGTTTCATCGAGTTTCAAATCCAAAACGGTGCTAAAGAAGTTTTCACTTCAAAATACAAATGTGCAGTTCACATGCAGTAGAAGTGAAACCTCAGAAAACTCTAGACAAGGGTGGGGAGACGACAACGAAGCACCGCGCGAAGAGGAGACTGAATAGCTACGAAGCACCGTACAAAGAAGAGACCGATTAGTCTATCGCATTCTCTTGCAGGCTTAATCCTATGGATGTATGTCTTTATCTCTTTTTAATGTTGCTATTTTTCGTTTTATCGAATTTCAAATCACAACGGTGCTAAAGAAGTTTACACGTACTCGAGTTTAATCTATGTACCTACATCATCTCTAAATATTTAAATTTTTAAAATTAGTATGATATACATAATAAAAAAATGCTCGTACATCTATGGAATTTAGCCAACGAGAGAATAAGAGTATAATCGGTCTCCTCTTTGTGCGGTGCTTCGTAGCCACTCCTCCCACTGTATTCTAATTTATTTTCTGAAGGTTTCACTTTTAATTGCGTACTCGGATTTTTTAAAATTGTTTCGGGTACCTATTTAGCTACCTTTTATTATATTTTTTTAATTCTTTTTAAACGTTTTATATCTTTTCATGTACATAAGAAGATGAACATTCATTATAAGTGATAATTAAATCCTTTTTTTACTTTGGTAGAAAGCAGTCACTTTGTGATTGAAATAAAACAATCACTTAGTTTGTAACCACGATTCATCCATTAACCTTTTTTATACCGACCGGTTTCGCTTAACCTGCGCATCAGCGTTATTTCATTATATCTACTTTATCGCATTGAAACCAAGCTCACGCACACTAACGAAATTCAAAACAATAAGCGCACACAAACTTAGCTGTTGCCGGCCGAATTCCCTATCAAGATTCCCTTCACCTCACCCACACAGCTGTTATCCCGCGCCGATCGGCTTGCTTGCCCCCCGTGCGACTAGCCCCACCGCTTCCCTTACCCCGCGGACTCCTGTTCATACAAAAGTCACGTGGAATCTGCGTGCAATCGAAATCAATTTAAAAAAATAGGTTGTCGTTGAAAATTTAGTTGGATCTTTGCAGAAATTATTTTAACATAGCTATCCTATCAATTTGACTTAAAAAAATTGGACGGAGGATTTTTCCGGAGCGATATTTTTGACTGATATCAAAAAAGCATGTACCAAAAGAAAAAAAATGTTGGATCTTTTGATTAAATAAAGCTAACACCAATATAAAGACACTTCGTGATCAAAAATTGGAGGGAGAAATTTTCCCGGCAAGAATAGAAATAAAAAAACAAATCTCTTTTTAAAAACACACTTTCACAACAATAATATTGTTGAATTTCTATTTAATCAGGTGGATATTAATTACCTAATACTAACAAGATGTGAAGAGTTTTCGAAAGAAATACTTTTCTAGCGGGAGTTATAATTTTTTTTTCAGTTTTTGCTAAAAATAACTAGGTAACTTCACGTTAAATATTTTGTTGGATCTTTTGTCATTCGTCATCCCTAAATGATACTCCACGTGACTGCAAAGGTTTCATCGACGGAGGAATTTTTGCGTACCTCAAACTCTTTATTGATTTGCCTACTACCTACCCAAGCAATAGGCCACTTGCATGGATTTCATAACGACTTTGAAAAAATCGTGTGGATAAATATTTTTACCAAGATTACGAAAATGTTAGTAAAAATTTTTAGAAATGTACAGTTTTTTTAAATTTATTTTTAAATAAATAAATCCATTATTTAGGCCCGTGACGTCACTACATGAAAATGTCCCATCGCCGAAAATGTTAATTATTATTTTTAATTTATAAACTAACGTTTAGACAAGATTTTTATGCATAGCACAAAGGGTAACAATTATTATAAGCAATAATTATCAGCCTTAAACACTCATCAACATTGAAAAATCTTCCGAGAAAAGATACTTGCCGCCAACGCCGTTGGCGGCAAGTATCTTTTCTCGGAAGATTTTTCAATGTTGATGAGTGTTTCAGGCTGATAATTATTGCTTATAATAATTGCCGAAAATGTTCCTATTAATTTTATAAAATTCCACACTGATTTATTTTTTTTATATGGCAACACTTTGATTTCAGGCGAATTTTTGAATTTGACATTTAACGTTCAGTAGAATTATTGTTTGTTCTCTGCGAACTTATCATTTGGTTTCTTTTTGACATATGTTATGAAGAGAACCCCGTTCATTTTACGATGTCTGCACGTGTTTAGAGGTATAATGGTAGTGGTGCTGATCTTAACAAAATCAAATTTTATAATATTCTTCTTATTATTATAATTTACAAGTACAAGTATATTTCATTGGATTTAGTAATATAGACGTTGAACATTATAATGATTTATGATCAATAAGATGGATCAAGGAAAAAAAATATTTATGAGATATAATATTTTTGGAATGCCTCGCTATTCTCCTGTGCCCTTTCTTGTGGAACATGATCTTTTTTTTAAATGATTTTCTGCTATGTAATTATCGTTTTTTCGCACCCATAAAATTATGTCCCGTCTTTCCGGTTTATAAAAAATGGTCTGATTTTTCGGATTGAAATTTTCAAAAAATCGCCAGGGTTTCAAAAATACGATTTAAAAAAAATGCCGAATGTCTTAGAATATTTACCTAAACCGGATTTTTTTTTTAAATGCGATGCAAGTGGCCTATCCGCAAAATAATTATTTGTTCTTTGTAGCATTTTGATCTCGCCTGACTTATAGGACAGTGCAATTAGTGCAAAAAAGGGGGTCGCGATCGGAATTATTTCGGTAGCCCCAATTTTTTTATATGTTTTATACACTCATCTCCTGATGAAAAATCTGAGTTTTCGACCTTCGGTCACTTGAGCTTTCGCCGCCGTTTTGAAAAAACCTGCCGAAATCGCGCCAAAATCTAGTTTTTCTCAAATATTTCGTTCTCAATGAAAATTTTGGCTAAGGTAACTTCACAAGTTTTGTAGAACATAAAATTATCTACAATTTTTATTAAAAAAAAATGTCTTCTACCTCTAATAAGTATTGAGATACACAGCCGTAAAAATGTGTATAAGTTTATAAAAACAAGTAAATTGCACGACTTGGTTTGGTTTTCTGTACGTACCTCTTTTTCAGTACAGTTTTGTAGAGAATAAAATTTCTAAAACGATTTTTATGTTTTTTGTATTGTTTTTACTGATTTAAAGTATGAATAAACAAATATCGGTAGGTGAAAACATAAAAATTTATCACGATATTACCACGTCTTTAATATAGAAATAACGAAAAATAAATACAGTGCGTAGTTCACATGCCGTAGAAATGAAACCTTCAAAAAACTAAAGTAGGCAAGAGTGGGTTGGCTACGAAGCACCGCACAAAGAGAAGCCCGATTATTATCTCATTCTCTCGCAGTCCTGTAGATGTATGCTTTTGCCTCTTTTTAGTGTCGCTATTTTTAGTTTCATCGAGTTTCAAATCACAACGGTACTAGGCGATTTGCAGGTGCTAGAAGTTTACACTTCAAAGTACAAGTGTGCAGTTCACACGCGGTAGAAGTGAAACCTCAGAAAACTAAAGTAGACAAGAGCGAAGAAGCTACGAAGCACCGCACGAAGGGGAGATCGAATAGCTACGAATCACCGCACAATGAGGAGACCGATTAGTCTATCTAATCTCTTATACTTATCACTCAGAAGTGATAAGTAAATAAGTACTTTTTTTCATTTTTTTATTTTTTCATTCATAGTGTAATAATAAATTTTGTTAATTATTTTAAGTTTTAGATACTTACTTACTAGCGACTTGAAATTCAAATGAAACAGAAATGCGTCACGAAAATTTATTATTATTTTAATATAATAGTTAATTAGTTCTAATACAATGGGTACGGTAAATCCTCGCTCTCACTCAAGGCTCCCATAGTCCAGCGGCGTAAAGCGCCTCACGAATTTAGTGGCCAGACAATTCAGACCGCGTGGGTTCGAGTCTTATAAAATAAAATAAAAAACGTTTTAATTTTTGCAAAATTAATATTCAATCTTCAAACCACACAAAATGAAAATGAACCACACCAAGAAGAAACCATAATTATTAATATGATGACCCAATGTATAGCAAAAGTTGCACCAGAATTCGACGTCAAAAATATATATAAAATCATCCTTCACTAACTAACTAACCATAACACCGTTTCTCCGCAGGGGTAGGCAGAGAGGACGGGCCGCCAAACAACTCGGTCTTGGCACACACTCCTTGCCTCGTTCACATTCATACATCGTCTCACACATCCTCTTCTATTATTTTGACTCTTGATGCAGCCCGAATCAAGTATCTGATTCACTTGGTCTTGCCATTTTTTATATTAGCTCCACTCAGAAGGCCATGAGAAAAATAATTTCCCTCAGGCCCTATGTCATCTTAGGGGATGCAGTGAGGAGGGTCTTTCAACATCATTTTACAACTCATCGTATTTCTACGTAATGTGTTTATTTATTAAATTGATAAAATTGAGCACAATCTTTAAATTAAATTATAATTAATTATCAATCTAACAATTAACAATGTATTACGGCCAAATAAACGCATTGTTCCCACCCGCCAGTTACGGCGGGTACCCGCTAGGAGCGAGGAACCGAGGTAGGTACAATGCCAAACCGCGCGCCAGAGCTAAGCGCCCCGTAATTTGAATGATGCTCGTAGTAAAAAATCCCAAAACGTCAGAAACATGCATGTCACTAAAAATCGGCTGATCGCGTGCCGCATGGCCGACCCGAAGAGCTTCGGCATTCTTCGGAAATATTCCGAAGCTTTTGTTCCAGCGGTAGTAAGGTTTGAACAAGATAATATTAAGTAATAACATTTCTCTTCTAAAATGTAACCATTAGTCAAAGGGTCAGCTATGCGTCTCGTGTGACATTATCTTGTTCGAGCCCTTGGGATGTACCTTTTTGACATTATTATTTGTTTGTCACCCATTGATCGAAGTTGTCACGACAGTAAATGGCGATATTGGCGATCCACGCCGCAGAGTGTTTCTTGTGTGTTAATTATTATTATTGGATTATTGCGTTATTATTATTATCTTTGGAAGGTTGAGTATTTTTAAATGGATATCACACCCACCCTTTCCACTAATCTTCCAATAGATGTAATATCAATAGTAATGGAGTGTAAAATGCTTCTAAAAATATTGATACCAGAATAATTCTATAATAATTGGATAATTACTAGAGCGCCGTTTTAGTTATGTTGCGTTGTACAATTTATTATGAGTTCCTAGGCTATATGTATTTTTATTATTTGAATTTACAAACAGATACATAAAACATACCTACTTACCTGGCAGGTCAATTGACTATATTAAACTCTAGACATCAGCATGTTTTTACATCGCACGATATTTTTACTATTACAGTTACATGATATTTTTAGATACTTAGCAAGTAATGTAAAATTATGCATGATGTCTAGATTTTTTTTTAAATATAATATCAACCTTTCGTTTTTTATGAATGGCTTGGTGAACCACCTATAACTTGAGGCACCGGCCGCGCCTGGTAGGAATCAGAGGTTTAGTATATCCAGGAGTGACGGACGTATGAGTCCATCCCTCCAATAGCTGTGCAAAGCGATGGGTCGAGAGAGTCCTGCTGAAAAGGTCGAAAGGCCTCCCTCAACCAGTCTCTCTCCGCCATGCAGTAGGTGGGCAGGCGCATCCGCTGCCAAGACCTCACCCAATGAGTTCGGGCACCCCTGCTAAGTACCAAACGTAGTGAACCACTTGGGGGTGACCTATGGCAGAGGTGTTGGTTATCCAATAAATGGTTCCCGGGGCGGCGGTACTCATACCCGCCTCCCAAATTGAAATGCCACACGTCTTCTCGTTCATTCGCTCTACAATCCATCCGAGCGTTCCTTTCGTAATTTTACTCATTACGTTTACATTGGCCTTGCATTCTTCGCGGATCTCAACGTTTCTCCCAAGATCGTACATGGTTTTACCATACTCACGCCTCAGGAATCGCAATTCTACAGCATTCAGCCTACTTTCCTTCCTTTGCTTCCTTCCTCTTCCTTCCTCTACCAGTTCCATGCCTCACAGCCATACATGGGGGTCGGTTCCAGCACTCTATTATGGATAGCTGGCTTCGCTTCTTTGGACAGTTTTTTTGTTGGCGCCACTAGCGTTCTATCCTCCGTTAATGGAGTTACCTACATTTAACCTTGTTTCACATATCTCTATCAGCCTTCCCATCTACCGTAAACACACTTCCCAAATATACTTCACAATACATACTTCAAAAACTTATCCACCTGCTCCAAGTATTCATCATTCACAACTAAGTTTCACATTGTTTTTGTATCAAACACCACGATTTTAGACTTACTTACATTCATCATTAACTCATTCTTCATACATATTAAATTATCTGTCTAGGTACATTTAAATTAAATATCTAAGCATAGTTTTCTATGTTTTCATATTGTTTAATCGAAAAAAATCCCAAGCATTTGGGGCATGGCAAATAATCATTAAATGAGGAATGGTATTTTCTTGTAATGGGTTTTTTGTATTCCTGATAATTTTGTACATAATCTCCCGTTTTATGCAATTTAGCAGAAGACCTTTTCTTTCCTTGCCATTCATTATTGTCAGGATATTTTGAATTTCACATTCTATCTCGTGGTTTCTGAAAATATGCCTCGAGTCCTTTTCGAAATAAAAACAAAAATCCGGCATTCGACCTTTTTTGAAGTGAAAACTTTTGTAGCACCGTTGTGATTTGAAACTCGATGAAACTAAAAATAGCGACACTAAAAAGAGGCTAAAACATACATCTATAGGACTACAAGAGAATAAGATAATAATCGGGCTTCTCTTTGTGCGGTGCTTCGTAGCCTATCCACTCTTGTCTACTTTCGTTTTCTGAAGGTTTCATTTCTACGGCGTGTGAACTGCGCCCTGTATTTTTTTTTGTTATTTCTTTATCAATTTTCTTCTTGGATTTGGTCAATACGTTAAAGTTTTGTGGAAACGACGAACGAAGGTCGTTTTCAGAATGGGGGTGAGGTTTGTCTAGGTCTTGGAGGCGGATGACCGGGACACACTGAACCCCAGATTCCTACCCACCCTTTAAACCCCTTTCCTTAAAATAATTTTCCTCTCCTTCCTTTCCTTCAAAAGCTCTCCGCACAACATACCCTAAGATGAATAATTTCCCTCAGGGTCTTCTGTGTGGAGCTCATGTAAAAAAAAAAGAAAAAAAAAGTACGAGATTTTAAATTAGTGACTGATTATTTGTAACCCAATAATGATTGTCTTTCTTAAAAAAAAATTGTGCCTTTATTGCACTTGTCAATTGCTACCTATCGCAATAAGGAGCCAATTTTATGCATCCCAAATAATTATTGGTAACTAAAATAACCTAGTTCCTGTTCACTCTATATATTTTTTTTTCATTAGCTCCACACTGCAGGCCCTGAGGAAAACAATTTCCCTCAAGGCCTATGTCATCTTTGGGGATGTTGTGTGGAGGGTATTTTTGGGGAAAGGAAGGAGAGGAAGTTTTGGGAAAGAAAAAAGTATGAATGGTAGTTAGGAATCTGGGGGTCAATGTGTCCAGGAGTGACAGACATATGAATCCATCCCTCCCACTGTGATATAAGGCGTGGATCGAGAGTCCGGTTGGAGAGATGAAAAGGTCTCCCTCAACCAGTCTCTCCTGATCCGGCCCGCCATGTAGTAGGTGGGCAAATGCATAGGTTGCCAAGACCTAGACACAGCTCACCCCGTGAACCCGGGCACCCCCGCTAAGACACCAAACATATCTAACCACTTGGTGTGACCTATGGCAGGGCTGTTAGTTATCTTGTAAATGGTTCCCGGGGCGGCGGTACCCACACCTGCCTCCCAAATTTTTAATTTGATTGTTGTTTTTCCTCCCAAATATAAAATGATATAATAACAGTCTACCGTTTTGACTTCTTGGGATTCTGTTTTGGTTTCCTTCAAAATAATATTTATGTAACCAATCATTATGTACCTACGATAGATAGACCGTTGGCAAATCGAGAACGAATTAAAAGGATTCTGAAAGCATCGTAATTTAAACGTACTGCATACAGGAATATACGGAGGTCGTCAAATGTTCGTAATGAACGGACGCCCTAAATATGGAATGAAGTGTGATATACGTACGATATACGCGGTTGCCAAAACGGCGGCAATATGAAAGGACGCCCAAAAGACTCTAAAGTATACGTACCTATCAAAAATTTGAATACCCTCAAAACACAATTTCTGGATAATTCTTTTACTATCACTCTTTTGTCAACCTAAAAACATGTGAACATTCACCGCAATTTTATTTAAAAACCTACCGTAAGCAGTGGTAGCCAAAAGGATGCGAAGTGAAAGGACGCCAATTCTGTAGCGGGATGTATATATATATATATATATATATATATATATATATATATATATATATATATATATATATATATATATATATACATCCCGCTATCATTTCTGCGTCCTTTCATCAGATCGACATTACTGCGTCTATCGGAAGGACTTGACTTTACATAGTTCTAATTAAAGTATATACTATCTTTTCAGTGTTTGATTGTAGCTTGGTGTTTAAATTTTCGAAAAACATTAATTTAAAAATATACAAAACGATAAAAACGCCCTTTAGCGTTCCACCAATCTGAACTCCTTTCATATTCGATGCAGAGAGGCATCCTGCGTATATTTACTTTAATTTGGTCCACAATGAAGCGTCCAATTATATATTCATTTTCATGTTGACGACAAACCGACGTCTTGCGACGTTGCCGCTTATTTGTTCAAGTTTTTGGTTGAACGACTGTATAGGTATTTATAGAATATGAAGGCGACAATATGTCTGGCCCATACGTCGCGGACTCTAATCAACCCGGCGCGGCGGCAATGCCCACGTAAAATTTATTAAATTGGTATGAGATTTTTTGAGACTTATCATTCAGAATTAAAACGTTGCTTGAAGTGTGATTTGTTATTTTTAGTGACTAGATCTATATTGCTGGGATCTTCCTTTGCTTCCTCTTTTCTCCATTTTGATTTCGCATCAGACAGTGATTACCATATTTTGGCTATATCAGTGGACTCCTGTATGGTTTTCTCATCAAAAACAGTTTTTTCATGTTAATTTTAAAGAATGAACTCTAGATATAAGTGCTTAATTATTACTACAACACGATTATCAGTAGAAATATTATGTGACCTATTAATTATAAAGAAGCCGCAGACTTCGAAAAGAGTCAAATTGGGAGGCGGTATGGGTACCGCTGCCCCGGGAACCATTTATTTTATAACCAACACCTCTGCCATAGGTCACCCCAAGTGGTTCGCTACGTTTGGTGAATTAGCGAGGGTGCCCTATAATGTGTAATGCTCATGTGGTGAGGTTTGTCTGGGTCTTGGCAACGGATGCGTCTGCCCACCAGCTACATAGAAGGCCGGTTCGGGAGAGAATGGTTGAGGGAGTCCCTTTGATTTTCCAGCCGTATTCTCTCGAAACATCGCTTTGCACCGCAGTGGGAGGGATGGATTCATACCCGTCACTCCTATTATGTCCGTCACTCCTGGACATACTGATCCCCAGATTCCTAACCACCGCTAGTATCCTTTTCCTTCCCAGAACTTCCTCTCCTTCTTCACCTAAAAAGTCCCTCCCAACAGCATCCCCAAAAATGACATAGGCCCTGAGAGGAATTATGTTAATAATTAATGAAAAATTAAATTAGAATTATAATTAGTTAAATATATATAGCGTCCCACCGAAACAGACCTTTCCACCGAAACCGAATCTTCGGTGTCTGTCTCAGTTTCGGCCGAAACCGAAACTTTTTTAGAATTGTTAAAAATCGATTGAATACTGTTATTTGGCTTATTTTTTTATAAATTTGGTTTGTTTTATAGAAGTAATTCTTTTTTCACATACTTAAATTATTGTTTTTATTTATTTATTTAATTTAACACGTGTTAACTGTCGGAATAAGTGTACAAAATAAGCCAAATAACAGTAAACAACCGATTTTTAACATGTCTAAAAAAGTTTCGGTTTCTAAAACCGAAACTGATGCCAAAACTAGATTTTTTTGCCAAAACTTGCCGAAACCGAAACCGAACCTTCGGTCGGTCACTAATTATTTATATTTTTTTTATTATTTTGAATAATATTATAGACCGGTCAGTGGTTGAGTGGGCATCGCGTTTGGGTCCCACCCAGACGTTTCGTGTTTGATTCCTCGGTTGACTAAGTCCTCCGTCGTGACTCAAGCAACATTTTCGGCTTACTGTGGTGGTAGTGGGAGATTTTCAAATATTGTCGGGTTATTCGTTAACCCGGAAATGTTTATCTTTCTTTACAAAAAAAATTAATGCTTATCATGATTGACGATGCATTTTCGTTCACGGGAGAAACAATTTTAGGGGTTTTAGTGGCTTAGGTTTTTAACAACTAAATTATATGATAAATCCTTTAAAGGAAAGGGGAAAATAGAAAAGCGAAAGCATAAAACTGTCTAAACAAATAATATAATATGACTTCGGATAATAAGTAAATATTATGTAATAATAAATGACACTGTCCTTTGCAGAGAGGACCGCCAAAGAACTCGATCTTGGCACACACTCCTTGCCTCAATCACGTTAACTTTTAAAGCTCTCTAAAAATATATATATATTATTCTTGAATATAATATCTAGACATTCCCCGTGCTGAAAAAAAAAAAAATAAAATTCCCTCCATGGAAAAAAATCAGAAAATATGCTCCAAAAATTATTATAAACACATTGTTTTCAGTTATTTTACAAATTATATGTATGAAAAAATTCACAGTGTTTTTTTTAAATGCTGTTTAAGACAACCCCCATGACATTTTTGCTCTATTTTAAACGAGTCGTGTTTTATTAAACATTTTCACAATTTTTGCATCGACTTCGTCGCTTTAAATAAAAGCGCGCTCCTCTAGCACTCGTAATTTCATATCTCTCCATCTTCTTCTTTTTGAGCCCGGTTGCGGCTCCTTACGTGCTAACTTTTGAGTGTCTGATTGTAGCCAGTCTATTTATGCCAGTTCTGAAGAATGAATTCTAAACATAAGAGGATTGAAAAAAAAATTGTCCAATGATATCAGATAATAATTAAAAGGGTTAATATTACTTCAACATTTTATCGGATGTACCATCAAGAGTTGTACGGTGTACACTTAGTGTACTGGTTCATGAACTTGACCTAATAATGAAAATTTTGTTTGTATTATATATATTATAAACAAATACATCACATCCAAACACTTGAAATGTGGTTCCTAGAACTCTATAATGGATTAGGAGGCCCGTTACGTAACAAGGGATTCATTCATTAATTTTGTCTTCTGGAATATTGCGGATTACTCTAATGAACGGTTCATGCCATTAAAAAGATAACGTTTTTAATCTACATTTTTGACAGCAGTGCAATATCTCTCAACGACAGCGGATACCTACTTATCGAGGACATCAATCGCACCTACTGTGAAATTCATCGTGTTCTACATTGCCGGTATCCGTGGTCGAGGTGTAAGGCTCTCGAATTGCAATCAGGAGGACACGGGTTCAAATCTCAAAGTCTTTCAAATCTACCTTCAATCCCGCAGCATGAATAGGTACCCCAATTGGGGATGCCATAGACTCACTGGCTCCATTGGATGAATGGTGGTCTTACACCAGAACGAACTGAAATTATCATCTTCTCTAGAAGAAGTCACAAATATAGCTACTAATACAATAACATATTTTAATTAATAAATTTTTGTAATAATATACGTATTAAATCAAATAAAATTTTATGAGCTCACGCCGGGATTTGAACCCGAAACCTCCGGATTGCTAATAGAGAGCTTTTCCCTCGACCGCGGAGGTCGTTATTTCCTTTCTTTAGGTTTTCTTGCACGTCTAAATTAAATGGAACCGGGTCTTTTCCCTATCATTACACACTTCACGTTAAAAAAATGTACCAATATTTTTAGTTGATTAAAATCGCCAATAGCCAATTCTAGTAGTTTTTCTCGATTAGTCTCTGAAGTTCACCTGAACGTTTTCGGTTAAGTAGGAGAACTTTGAAAAATACAATTTCTATCATTAGAAATATGCCAGAATACAGCATCACATGCCTTGATTTTTAAATGTTAATCTAGCAATGAATTTCAACACGTTTTTCGAGTAAGAAGAAAAGTAACGTGTCACATAGCACTCTCCTTAGGGTGAATTGCCATAAACAAAAAAAAAGAAAAGTAACAGTTTTCAAATTACTTGCAGCTTTGGCAGATTGGGTAATTATTACTACAACACCATTATCGGTAGAAATATTACGTCTTTTGCGAATCTTATAACAAAATTATAATTAATTCAATTTGGGAGGCGGGTGTGGGAACAGCCGCCGCAGGAACCTTTTATAGGATAACAAACACCTCTGCCACAGGTCATCCCAAGTGGTTAACTACGTTTGGTGACTTAGCAGGGGTGCCCGGGTTAATGGGGTGAGGTTTGTCCGGATCTTGTTAGCGGATGCGTCTGCCCACCAGCTGCATGGCAGGCCAAGTCGGGAGAGATCGGTTGAGAGAGCGTCTTTGACTGTCACTCCTAGACACATTGACCCCTAGATTCCTACCCAACCCCAATACCATTTTCCTTCCCAGAACTTCCTCTCCTTCTTTTTCTAAGAAGGCCTCTGTGTTTCCTCCTTCCTACAACATGGGTCTCTTCAAGACCAATGTTCATTCCTTCCTCTCCTCAAAAAGACCCTCCACACAGCATTCCAGATGACATAGACCCTGAGGGAAATTATTTTCCTCAGGGCCTCCTGTATGGAGTTAATGTAAAAAAAGACCCTCCACACAGCATCCCCAAAGATGACATAGGTCCTGAGGGGAATTATTTTCCTCCCAGGGCCTCCTGTGTTGTGCTAATGTAAAATTATATGTTAAATCTCTCAAAAGGAAAATCGAAAGCATAAAACTGTGTAAACAAATAAAATAACATGCCTTTAATAATAAATAAATATTATCTCACAAAAACTAACCACCCGCTGTTTCCTCGCAGGGGTTCGCAGAGACGACCGCCAAACAACTCGGTCTGTGCATATGTCATAGTCAAAGGTCTGTATGCAGTCTCTTCGCGGAATGACTGGTATATCGGGCTAACCCCGAAATAAATTCCAATGTCGGCCTTTGATTAAAGTATTTTTAGCCAAACCTAGAAGTTCCTAACTTTTTCACTTTTTCGTCAAACATCGAAATTTCATTAAATTGTGTTTTGACGTTTGCCTGACCAAATTAGTTTCTCCTAGGTTTGACGAAAATTCCTTAGTCAGTGGCCGAAAAACTTCATTTGTTTGGGCTTTGACTAAGACTTCAAGTCAGACCTGAGGATTGACTAGTCAAATCTAGGAGCGCCGGAGCTTCGAGAATTGACTATATCATACACACTCCTTGCCTCATTCACATCCATACTTCGCTCTTTCATTCTGTCTTTCGACATTACTCGAGAATTCGGTTTACTCAATCATGCCATGTCTTTCTCGGGCATCCCCGAATTTTTCTACCATTCAAGTTCACGTCATATGTACATATAATCTCCTTACAACCTATCTTTAGATCATTGGCTCTACATGCCCAAACCATCTAAGATTCCTATTATTATCTCATTACACTCATCAGTCTTGCATTCTCTGTGAATCTCCAAATATTTCACATATATTTTTTACTGTCAAATCAGTCATAAATTGAAGAAAAAATTGTTTTATTTATTCTAGTTATTTGTAGTAAGTTTTCAAATTACTAATATATTAAGAACATTGATTTTATCTTGTTTAATAATAATAGAGTGGCTTGGCACACGATTAAGCATTGTAGGAATTTATAATCATGGATAAGAAAATATCTAATATTTGTTTAAAAATAGTAATATAAAAAAATTAAGTTGCTGATATATTTGCCGTACAATAATAATATAATCAAAAGCTAAATTTGAATGAAATCATTTCTTTTGTTATCCTGATTGCAATGTGCGATGTTTTTACTGTGAATGATCTGTATCAGAAGAAACGCTATTAAAAAACGATGTTGCCAAATGTAGGAGTTGCGATACGCGAGTCAATAAAAGCCAATAAAAACGTATATTATGCTAAAAATATACGCTGGTCTACTACAGCGCCACGGCTCGCCGCTCGGTGACAAAACACTGAACTAAAATAGCATATTTCAGTTGATTTAGGTACCAAAACTGCGTCTGGCTTATTTTCGTTTTTGGACTGTATGAGGGTAGAGGAGTGGGGAAAACTTGAAATTACATGTGTTCGATCCTGCGTCCGTATACCGGACGCAGAATGACGGTCGGACGCAGGATTGAATGAAAGTGGACCATTAGAAGACGCAGCAATGATAGCGGGATGTATATATATATATATATATAAGGTATATATGTATATTATATGTACATATGAATGGACGCCCGAGGAAGACATGGCACGATCAAGTTAATCAGATACTTGAGTCGGGTCATGTCAAAAGTCAGAATAATAGAAGAGAATGTATGAGACGATGTATGAATGTGAGTGAGGCAAAGAGTGTGTGCCAAGACCGAGTTGTTTGGCGGTCCGTCCTCTCTGCCTACCCCTGCGGGGAAACGGCGTGATGGTTAGTTAGTTAGTTAGTTAGTATGAATAGTTGGTAAATTCTTGATAGACATGTTTATTTATTTTACACTTGTTATAGTTTGGTTATGTTTGGTTAGGGATTAAAGTATTTTGAATAAAGTGAAAATCTTGATTTTTGATCCAGGCTGTGATATGTTTTTTGTGGATGTTTGTAGATGTAGTTGCAATTAGTTGTTGTTTCAGAGTAATGGGCATATAATTAAAAAGTTTGGTTGCATAATACTGAAAATGTCTTTGTCCGTGTGTGGTGTGTGTTATTGGTATGTTCAGGGTTATATTTGTTAATGACCTGGTTTTTATTATTATTTTGGGTTGAATTGGAATATGGAGTTTGTTTTGGAGGAAGTATAGCAGAGCAGATTTGGCATAAAGTTGTTTTATTGACATGACTTCTAATGTTTTGTATATTTCGGTTGAATCTGTGTAGAAAGGCACTTGCAGAATTAGTTTAATTATCGCCTTTTGTATCTTTTGAATTGGGTCAATTGCTACATTTGTAGCACTTCCCCAAGCCAGTATTCCATATGTCGCAATGGATTGAAAAAGTGCAAAATATATGGATCTGAGTATTGTTAGTGGGAAAATATTTTTAATGGATTTTATTAGGTGCATGACTCCTTTTAGTTTATTTGTGATGAAAGTTATGTGTTCAGTCCAGCGTAAGTGTGTATCAATAATAACCCCTAGGTATTTTGTTTGTTTGACCCTTTCTATATGCTCGCATTGACAAATGGAAGACTATTATATCATTGACTATTGTTCTATCATTATTGTTATATCATTGACTATTGTTCTTAAACATAGGTATATGGCGCCTCTTTCTTACACACAGTCGAAAACGGTGAACGTATGTCTGCACCCCTCCAAAGGAAAAATACAATAATTATAATAAATCTCCCTCACAAAAGTAAGAAAAACACAAAAAATATAAATCCGTTCACAATGCCATCTCTGAGGATGACAAAACCAAAAGACAGTTTCGCACCGATAATTGCTTCATTGTATATAATTTTAACTTAATGAAAAACTGAATTTAATTCAGCTAATAACCGCAACCGGGCCCGAAAAGAAGAAGATGGAGAGATACGAAATTACGAATGTTAGGAGGAGATCGCTAACATTTTCAGCGACAAAATCGATGCGAAAATTGCGAAAATGTTTAATAAAACACGACTCCTTTAAAATAGAGCAAAAATCTTGCGGGCATTGTCTTACACAGCAATTAAAGAAATATTGTGATTTTATTCGTACTTGTAAAATAATTGAAACAAACTTGTTTATAATAATTTTTGGAGCACACTTTGCGATTTTTTTCTATCCAGGAAATTTTATATAATTTGCGTTTCGGCACGGGGAATGTCTAGATATTATCTTCAAGAATAACGGGAGATACCTATGTAAGAAATCGGTAGTAATTCGGGTAGCGGGCCCTCAACACAACAGTTATTGATTCTGAGGCGGTACGAAGTCTCCGGGTCGCGTATTTCCAAAACTTATACCGGTTCAGTCGCTTTACATTTTCAATAACAAAATTTAAATATTTAGAAATAGAATTATTAATTTCCAATATACACATTGGAAAGATTATTTTATCTATATTTTAGAACAATTTTTGTTTTTGCAAAGTGATAAAAAATTATCAATATAGAGGGGTATTTACAATACATGGGAATAATATTAAAATTTAAATATTTACAAATAAAATTATTAATTTCTAATATACACATCACAAAGATTATTTTATGTAGATTTTAGAACAATTTTTGTTTTTGCAATGTGATAAAAAATAACCAATATAGAGCTATATTTAAAACGTAAATTGTCGCTACCGCGACTGAATCGCTATAGGTTTATGAAATACGCCTCCGGGTCAGCTACCTAGTACCTACCTAGTATTGAATAAATGTAATAAGAAAGTCCAAAGAAACACCGTGACTTCTAATTTGATAAAATCTTGAAACAGAAGGTACCTACCTACACACAACTTTACAGATAGACGAAATGCGAAACGGTCAAGTTAAAAAAAGAAAGTTGATTATAAAAAATACATATATGTAGGTACCTAGGCTAGGTATTATTCGTAACCAGAGTTGACACGAATATAGGTAGGTATGTACTCACACAGACGCGCTGCTTGCATACATCATGTTTCGATTTCTTAAAAGAAAATTCCTGTGAAATCGGAAAAAAAGGACACATTGCAAAATTTTTCGAATAATAAAAGTGTATCTACCTACACTTGTCCCTTTTTGGCTAATAAAAACCATACTCGTAAGTTGCGTAAGCAGGGCAAATGCTGTTTCTCAGTGTCGTTTCGCAAGGAATTGTTGGAATTGCATATACATATGTCCAGACTCACCGCTCCAATCTGTTAGATTTGTTTTTAACCACTGTGCCACACGGTTACAAGATTGAAGTCACAGCGCCTTTAGGATCGTCGGACCACTGCCTGGTGACGACGTCAATCCCCGTAACCTTCAGACCGCCTAACGAGCGGCTGAAGAGAAAAGTGTGGCACTATAGATCAGCAGATTGGTTTGTCTGCGGGCACATTTGAATGCTTTACCGTGGTCAGCTGTCTGTTTTCGGACCTCGGATCCCTCAAGATGTGTCCAGGAAAATGGTGAAGTCATCACATCCGCGATGGATGGCTTCATCCAATCCACTGTTAAAGAAACTGGTGTGGGCTCAAAGCCGTGGTTCAGTCGACAATGATCTGAAGCAGTGCGACGAAAAAATGCGGCTTACCGCGCCTACAATACATCTCGAACGTCCGAAAACAGAATAGTATATAACAAAATGGCAAAGGAAAGCAAGAGGATCATAAATAGGTCAAAATTCGAGCACGACCTGCAGATCAGCAGAAAGCTGGCTGCCTGCCCGCACGGCAGCAGAGCGTTCTGGTCGCTTGCGGGCTCAATAGGTCGCAATTTCTGCAAACCCAGTCTGCCACCTCTAGCAAAATGTTCGCGGAAAACTCGACCCTCGATGATCAAGGTGCTACCCCGCCGTCGGTTCCTCATTGCGGTTTTCATATGAAAAAGTTGAGGATCCGGCATCGGGATGTACTCCAAGTTTTACGAGGGCTTGATATTAATAAAGCTAGTGGGCCTGACAGAATACCTGCCCTGGTATTACAGAGGTGCGCTGCAGAAATAGCTCCAGTTTTGACGAAGCTTTTCAATCTATAATCACAAAAAAAATAACACCTATTTTCAAAAATGTGCTGATTGAGGAACAGCATGGCTTTAGATCTGCTAAATCTACCACTACAAACTTACTCTCCTTCACCAACACCGTAATCAATGGCCTAGAAGATAAATCACAAGTAGATGTTCTATATACCGACTTTTCTAAAGCTTTTGACAAAGTAAAACACGCTATCCTCATGGCCAAGCTATATGCTATAGGTATACGAAACCCATTGCTATCTTTCTTTAATTCTTATTTAAGCAATAGAAAACAAAGAGTTAAAATAAATAACATTGAGTCTATTATTATTGAAGTAACATCCGGCGTACCGCAAGGAGCACATTTAGCCCCGCTTCTCTTCAACTTGTTTATAAATGACATTATTCGTATTTTCTCTCACACACGCTTTTGGCTTTTTGCTGATGACAATAAGATCCTAAAAATAATCAAAAACTACCATGACTGCCTTCTTTTCCAATCAGATATTGACTCTTTCAATGACTGGTGTAAAATTAATTGCTTGGAACTAAATGTCGATAAGTGCAAAATTATGTCCTTCTACAGATCTAAAAATCCGATTGTTTTCGAATACAAATTAAATAATAATTGCCTAACAACTGTTCAATCTATTAAAGATCTTGGTGTCTCTCTTGATAGCAAGCTTTCTTTCCGGGAACATATAAATACGATTGTTAATAAATCTCTCAAACTACTTGGTTTTATCACTAGAACCACTTCTGACTTCAAAAACATAAATACCCTAAGAACTCTTTACTGCTCCTTGGTTCGCCCCCATCTTGAATATGCTTGTATTATATGGTCTCCTTTTTATGCTGTCCATATTCGTCATATTGAATCCGTTCAACATCGGTTCCTAAAGGGAATTGCTTGGAGGCTAGGATTAGAGCGAGGCAATTACTCGTATGCTGAAATTGAACAAACTCTAAACCTTTCTCCTTTAGAAGACCGTCGGATAAAATCTGATCTCATTTGTTTCTTCAAAATTATTAACTGTTTAATCGACTCGCCTACATTACTACAACTCATCACATTTAATATACCTTCTCGTAGACTCAGAAATAAAGACCTGCTTTTCCTCAATCAGCACTCGACTAACTATGGTTATAACTCACCACTGTCCAGAATGTGTAGACTGGTCAACTCACGTCAAGACCTTGATTTTTTTGGTATTAGCTTAAATGATTTCTGTCGCTCTTTAAACAAATGAAGATATGTAATATTCACCCTAATTTTTGCAAGGTCTTGACGTGACTTGACACTTATTTTTCTTCTATTTTCACTGTTTGTCTTTGCTTTCATGTACCATCCGAATCCTTACATTGTTCATTTCTATACTTCGTGATACTTTGTTTTAAATTGGACGTAAGTCCGTAAATAAATAAATAAATAAATAAATAAATAAATAAATAAATAAATAAAATGTCCCTGAAGTCTGGCTCTATGCCCTCTGGTTGGAAAAAAGCGATCATTCACCCTATTCCAAAGAAGGGTGACCGCTCCAACCGCCTACCGGTTCTACCGGTGTTACAATGGAAGATGCTCCGAGGAACTAACGTCATTGATCCCCTCGGCACCGGTGCGTAGTCGGGAAACACGCCAAACACGCGCCCAACATTTGTACACGGTTGACATTAGTCACATGAGAACGGCTCGTTTCTATGACTCGTTCTTGAGTTCAACGGCTCGGCTGTGGAACAATTTGCCGGCCTGTGTTTCCTCCCTTGTACAATATGGGTCTCTTCAAGACCCGTGTTCACTCCTTCCTTTCCTCAAAAAGACCCTCCACACAGCATTTTCAAAGATGTGTGGAGTTATTGTAAAAAAAAAATATGTATATATCTCGCTAACATTGCTGCGTCTTCTAATGGTCCACTTTCATTCAATCCTGCGTCCGACCGTCATTCTGCGTCCGGTATACGGACGCAGGATTGAACACATGTAATTTCAAGTTTTCCCCACTCCCGTACCCTCATACAGTTCAAAAACGAAAATAAGCCAGACGCGGTATTGGTACCTAAATCAACTGAAATATGCTATTTTAGTTCAGTGCTTTTTCACCGAGCGGCGAGCCGCGGCGCTGCAGTAGACGAGCGTATATTTTTGGCAAAATATACGTTACATTGACTCGCGTACCGCGTGACGTCGCTTTTCAATAGCGTTTCTTCTGATACAGATCAATCATGGTAAAAATATCACACATTGCTATTAAGATAAGAAAAAACAAGATTTCATTTAAATCCAGCCTTTATATGACTATTTTTAAAGAAACGTTAGTTATTTTCTTATCCACGATTATAAATTCCTACAATGCGTAATCATGTGCCACGCCACTCTATTACTATTAAACAAGAAAATATCTATGTGCTTAATATATTAGTAATTTGACAGTAAAAAAATATTAGAAAAGAAGGCTGATGTAAGTATAATGAGTGAGATAAGAAAGAATAGGAGGCTGTAGAAAAAGTCAGGGACGCCCGAGGAAGACATGGTATGATTAAAAAACCAAAATTCTCGTGTCATGCCTAAAGACAGAATAAGCGTTATGATAAGTTTATATTTATTATTAAAAGCATGTTATTTTATTTGTTTACACATTTTTGTGCATAAGCTTTTCTTTTTTCCCCCTTTTCGTTTTAATAAGTCAGGAACGCTTCATACGTCATACATATGTCTGGTAATTGGTAATGTTATAATATCGTGACAACAAGCTTTTGGGTCCGTGCGGTTAAGAGGATTTAGCTTATAATTTTGTTATAAGGTTCGCTAAAGACCCTTAAAAATTGTTTCTCCCATAAACGAAAATGCATTAGTTAATTCGAAAAGTTATCTAGCCTCCATCATGAAATAGTTGATAAGCATTTATGTTATTCTTATTTCATTTTTATTTCTTTAAAAAAATACAATACAGCGGATTAAAAATATTTTTTTATTAAATGCATATTAAAAAATCTTTGTATGCAGTTCACACGCGGTAGAAGTGAAACCTTCAGAAAACAAAACTTCGAGAGAATGAGACGAATGCGGAGTATCTGGAGTAGGATAGTTGTAGGATTTAATTATAACAATATTGTTACCAAGTATGAACATTATTTTACATTTTATTCTACGAAGCACCGCACAAAGAAGACACCCATTAGTCAATCTCATTCTCTCGCAGGCTAAATCCTACAGATATAGGTATGCGTTCGTCTCTTTTTAGTGTCGCTCACAGAGTTTCGTTTTATAGAGTTTCAAATCACAACGGTGCTAAATAGCGATGAGAACCAATGGACAAGTACATGACAATTCTATTTTCTTTAAACTTTTTTTTTTTAAAGAAAGACAAACATTCCCGGGCTACGATAACCCATCAATGTTTGAAAACAACCTAACACCACCACACTAAGCAGAAATTATTGCTTTTGTCGTGATGGAGGACTTAGCCAGACGAGGAATCGAACATGCGTCGCCCGGGTTTGAATGCGATGCCCACTCAGCCACTGAGCGATTAATTCTGAATGGTGATCTTATGCCAGGGCGATACTGAAGGCATTTTACACACTAAAACATGCGGCCCTTATTTTATTTTAAGTGATTAAATTGTGAAATAATGCAGATTAATCAAATAAAATAAACTGCGTGGAGCTAATGTAAAAAAAATATTAGCTCACTTGGCGATATGATTTGGTAGGCGGGAATGGGTACCGCTGCCCCGGGAAACTTTATTGGATAACCAACACCTCTGCCATAGGTCACCCAAAGTGGTTCGCTACGTTTGGTGATTTAGCAGGGGTGCCCGGGTTCATGGGGTGAGGTTTGTCTAGGTCTTGGAGGCGGATGACTAGGACCCACTGAACCCCAGATTCCTACCCACCCCTTAAACCCTTTTCCTTCCCAGAACTCTCTTCTCCTTCCTTTCCTTTAAAAAACCCTCCACACAGCATCCCCAAAGATGACATAGGCCCTGAGCGAAATAATTTTCCTCAGGGCCTCCTGTGTGGAGCTCATGTAAAAAAAAAAAATGAACCCATGACTTCCTGATAGCAATTTGAGAGCCTTACGACCACGGATACCACGAGGTAGAACCCGATGATTTTCACGGCAGTTGTGGTTGATGTCCTCGATATGTAGGTATCCGCTGTCGTCGAGAGATACTGCTGCACTGTTGTCAAAAATAACGATTAAAATTGTTATCTTTTTAACGGCATAAACCGATCATTAAAGTAATGCAATATTCCAGAAGAAAAAATTAATGAATGAATCTCTTGTTACGTAACGGGCCACCTAATCCATTATCAAAGTTTATGAACCACGTTTCAAGTGATTTCATGTGATGTGTTTGTTTATAATACTAATATTACAAACAACTTTTTCGTTTAGTGGGTCAAGTTCGTGAACCAGTACACTAATTATTGTACACCGTATAAAGTCTTGATGTACATCCGATACAATGTTGAAGTAATAATTAACCCTTTAAATTATCATCTGATATCAATGGACTAAATGTTTTGCAATCCTCTTGTGTTTATAGTTCATTCTTCAAAACTGCCATAAATAGACTAAACGTTTATCAAAAATTTAAATACCTGGCTATAATCAGACACTCAAAAGTTTGTGTACGTACTTTAGTGAAAACTATGTAAAAATATGGATGCAGTAAAATCGAAATGATGAAAGACGCAGAAATGATAGTGGGATCGTTTACGTGCTATAATCATATTTTTTTTTATTTTGTGCAAAGCGTAATAAACATGAAATAAGTTCAATGTTTGTTTAGTTTATTCGTTAATTGGTTTACAATATCGTCGACACCAGCAAGCACAGTCCCACCTAGTAAAAACTGCGGTCCTAACTATGAAGATTGTAGGATTATAATAATAACAACACTTTATAAAAATAATAAGAAACTTACTTATGTACTTTAACGACTCATATTTCCTACATGTTTTTTGGTACCCTCATTATAATATTATAAAACCAATCTCATTTTTAATTTCCATGATAGTTTAACTACGTTAAATCTTACTAATATTATAAACGCGAAAGTTTGGATGTATGTGTGCTTGTAACTCTTTCACGCAAAAACTACTGAATGGATTTTAATGAAACTTTATAATAATACAGCTCATACATCACAGTAACATATATGCTGTCTATAATTGTAAGCTCTGGCGTTATGAAATTTGTATAAATGAAAATGTGTGTATTTCATATATTTTACCGGTAGGGAGGATAGGCAGAGGGAAGGGGAACGACGGAGGTGGGGTTCGCGGAGGAGTAAGAGATGGGGGTGGGAGAAGGGGGGAAAGGTGGAAGGCAACGGGGACGCACGGGAAAGGACATGCAGGGAGAATCAATTTATTTCTTACAATGGCATTGCAACGAATGCCGGGTACCACCTAGGCCGGCGTAGTGCAGCGGTAAGGCGCTTGATTCGCATTCCGAAGGTCGCGGGATCGAACCCCGGCGTGGCAAATAAATTTTATTTGATTAATTCGTGTATTTCACAATTTATTCATTTAAAATAATATATAGTATATTTGCGGCACGTTCCAGAGTGGAAGATACTCTCAGTATCGCCCTGGTGTAAGACCACCATTCAGAATTGAAACGTTGCTTGAAATGGCTTTAGCCGTGTTTGGTGACCAGATCTGAATAGCCAGGTACTTCCCCACCTTCCTCTTTCATATCTCTTTCCCCTCCCCACTACCTTCAGCCTCACAACATACCCCAATTGGGGATGCCATAGTCCCACTGGCTCCAGACGGGAGCAGTTGTGACCCTTGTGCGGTATCACGTAAAAAAAAAGCGTTATTTTTATAAATCTGTAATGTTGCATTGTAACAGAATTTAATTTTCTGATTTTAAATTCTTTAATCAGAATTTCTGATGATAATGAAGATTAAAGAATTTAAAATCAGTAAGTATAATTGTATTTATTATTAATTTTAGTGCTATGTAAAGCGGCTGAGTGCGTCAATGTTTTTTAAATTAACTTGATTATATATTTTGCACTTGTAAATTATGTATTAAGAACCCGCGTCAAATTATTTTTTATGTTAAATTTTATGCTATCTGCTGTTCAAAAACGATTTGTTTCTTTCACTTGCATTGTACATTGTTAAAATTTTTAAAATACTATTACACCCACACATGAAACTCATGAGTGGGAGATACTTTCAGTATCGCCCTTGTGTAAGACCACCATCCAGAATTGATATGTCGCTTGAAATGACTTTAGCCGTGTTTGGTGACCAGATCTGAATAGCTAGGTACTTCCCCACCTTCCTCTTCCCACTACCTTCAGCCTCACAACATATCCCAAAATGGGATGCCATAGTCTCACTGGCTTCAGACGGGAGCAGTTGGGACTCTTGTGCGGTATTCAAAAACACATTTTTACCATCTATCATTTTTAATATTTTTTGTTATCTAAACCTTTAAAACTGTTTTTGATCCTGCATGCAGTAAATCATAGAAATTGTAAAAAAGATGTAAAAGCCCATGGCGTTGATGATTAATAAAATTTTAAAATGTGAAAATATGGCTCATCCATTTGGGGAATATTGTAAGGCGGAAGGAAAATAAGGATGTGAGTTCTCAGCAATATAGATCTATTCGCTAAACAAAGCTAATCCCATTTTAAGCAACGCCAACGTTTGAATTCTGAATACGTCCCCAAAACATTCCTTACTAATTTAAAAAACTTTTTGTGCGCATCGCCACGCGCCCGGTTCATTTGAGCCCGCGACGTATGGACCATTCACCTTTTCCTTCATATTCGAACATACCTATTAAATCATCCAAACAAAACGTGAATAAATAAGCGGCAACGTTGCAAGACGTCGGTTTGTCGGCAAAATAAAACGAAATATATATTTGGACGCAAAATTGTTGACCAAATGAAAGAGAAAATAAGCCGGACGCCTTACTACATTACTTATGAAAGGAGTCTGGGTTGATGAGTCGTTAAAAGACGTTTTTTCGGTTTTGTATATTTTTAAATTAACGTTTTCCAAAAAAATGAATACCTAGCTATAATCAGACAATGGGCCGTTTTCTGAGTAATTCAAAAATACCCACGAGATGGCAGCACGGTGTTTAGCGGTCCTCCTGTCATCTAATCTGTGAACCAAATCTATGGACTGACACACTGACGTCTTTCAACGATCTGTCATTTCGATAGCTATTTGCAATTTGTTTTCCGACAAGTTTAGCCAAACCAAGTTTGCTCGATTTGTAAGTAAAATGCACAAAAAGTAAGATGCTGCTCTGAGCCACAGACCATGCTGCTCAACGGCCTCAACGCTAGCAGGCTCTCAACGACGATGGACTCCTTATCGTAGCGCTGGTTCTGCCCTTCAAACCATACGTTGGATGTAAGATATGGATTTTATTATACCTCTAATACTTTAACCAGGGATTTAACCGGTCTTTTAAATGTGATTAATTTTAAGTAAGTGGTTCTATGGCACCCCCAATCAGGGTATGTTGTGAGGCTGAACTGAATGGGGGAGGAAAGAATATGGGAAATGTGGAGGCTGGGAAATGACTGGCTATTCACACCTGGTCACCTAACACAACTATTGCCATTTCAAGCAATGTATCGCTTCCAAATGGTGGTTTTTCACCGGCTGTTTAAGGAAGGGCCTTAAAAGAATGGAATTTTAATATAGATCTTGAAAGGACCACTATTAAATAAGGGAGGAGAGGGAAATATTCCTAGTATGTAGGGAAATATTGCATGAGAACAAGTCGAATGCTACTGTCATCTACTGTGGATGGATGTTCTGCTCTTGGCTGGCGAATTTCTTGCTGGTGAACCGATACCAAAGGGATCTCATCAATTTATTAACATTATCTGCTACATGTATTGCCTAGATCTGAATAACCAGACAGTTACCAATTTCCTCCAGACACAAAAACTGCTGTTTTGTTACTCTTAATTTTTGACATAGGTAAAAGTAGGGTTGCCATCCGTCCGGGTTTCCCCGGATTTGTCCTAGTTTAGAGGGCGTCCGGGGAGCGTCCGGGCGGGGTTTCATTTGATGTCCGGGTTTAAAAAAAAATTTGAAGTCTTAAATTTAAAGTGAAACGTGTACGTTTGCCCGACCAAGGACCGGTCGTTCTGAAACCGGTCGGCTTTAAACAAATATAAAAGTGGTTCAAACAAAGTAACATGGTATCATTTATCTTTAATTAAAATAAAATTCAATTTTCAAGAATACAGCTGCATTGATTTTTACAAATTCATTTTAAAAAGAGAAGATATTCTAAAAGCTATCGGAAAGAGTGATAAATACAAAAAAAAAACTGAAAAGTAAAAAAGGCGAGAGGCTGAGGAAAAGCTTTAATAGCTAGATAATCAAATAATGTACTTATGAGTGCAATAATTTCTTTTCATTTTTGTAGTTAAAGTTATGATTGTTTTTATTAAGTAAAAGAAATTTACGATATGGCTGTTTATTGAAACTTTAAGGTGATATAAATGAGTGTAGTTTTTGGTTATTTTATGCTTAAAAAAATTAATAATGTAACTTACATTACAGTAAGTCTAAACTTTAAAAAGGTTTAGTTTTGTTGCTTAAGATTTAAGAAGGCTAAATTTAGTTCATATTATGTTGAGAGATATTTTGTTGTTTAAATGGCTGCTGATAAAAATTTAAACATATAACTGTTATTGAGTTAGAGAGTTACCTCAAAAATTAAGACTGAATACTAAAATGGTCTCAGTACTTTTAAGATTTTTGTTTAAAAATTTTATTGAATTTTGTTAGGCTTAATATTTTAATAAGGTTTTGTTTTCATAACAGAGTATATTAATAATTTGTGTTTTATTTTAAGAATAAAAAAATTCTAACTGATTATTAAAACATTTTGTAACAAACTGTAATAAGATTCTGTTTTGTTAGGTACATTTATAAGGATGATAAAAGATGACTAAATTTAATTTGAAAATAAATAAACAGGTGATTTATGACATTTTCAATTGTTTTTTATTACACTGACTATGTTTAAAAAAACCTGTTGACATGTCCGGGTTCTGGGCTCTAAAATCCGGGGTTTTCACGCGTCTTGTCCTGGTTGCCAAATTTAAGATATGGCAACCCTAGGTAAAAGCAAAGCTTAAATCTCAAAGCATAAAGCTCGAGGCAAAAATCTAATCGCTTAACACTCAAGCTTAAACTCAAAGCTTAAAGCACAATCTTTAATTTCTCCTAACTATGTCTAGGGCATTGCACTGGTCGTCTTCTCTCGGATTCCTTGTACTATTCAATTTTAATTTTCAGACGAATGAAATAGATTATATTTATATTGAATGTTTACAAATAAAATATTAGCATAGGAAAAATCAATTTTTTATCAAGTAAATTCTAAAAATAAATGTTAATTAATATTATATAGTATAGATGTTGGGAGATTTCTACACTAGTTGCATATTTAATTTGATAATCTTATTTTCTTTATTTTAACAGGTTGACTGTTCACAAAGACTGCTCACGCGTTGACCGACGCTACCACAACTATATAATATTAGGATGAAAAAAAAAAATATAAAAATGCCAAAACAATAAATAATTTATGCATAATGTTAATTATTTGTTGTACTGATATGTTCTTCTATGTGTATAATGTTTATAAATGTTTTACGACACATTTATATTATTTCTGTAATCTTGTTCTTTTCATATTGACCTCGAGAAATAAAAGAAAGTTTTTTTTATTTATTTATATATTTGTTAAATTATTTTGTGTTATTTAGTACAACTAAACAACAATCTTTTTTAACCATGGCAGTAGATGTCGTGCAAGGCCGCAGAAAACCATGACAAAACTTGAGCGACACTCACTCTTTATTTTAATAAAAGAAATATAATAATGATCTTTTAGTTATTTGTTTTTGGGGTGTTATGCCGTGTTGCACTACCTCCTTCTTTAGCCAACTTTTCGTCCATTTTTTTCCTCCAACTTTAGCCAACTTTTTGTCCATCATCAGGGTGCCCTGATGGTGGACACTGCAACGCTGTCCGAAAAGTTGGCTAAAGAAGGAGGTAACGCAACACGGCATAACACCCCAAAAACAAACAACGAAAATACTTTTGGCCGTGAAAATCTTAAAACGTATCATCATAATGATCATTTATTTCAGAATGTTGTGCAATGCAATACATTCCATATTTTGAAATAGTTCAAACATTGACAAAATAACAATGCACAGAATGCAATTCATACACAGAATGGAACAGAAAATAAATGAAAAATATAGTATATAATAATAAATCCAAAAAAATATGCAAATATCCATTCATGGGGGATATTTGACAGGCACCCATTTCCAGATGGGCATCAGCGGGAACTCCATCCGGGCAACCATGGCAGTGATGATGGTATTCTTCGACTGGCGTAGTCTGCGCCATAAGCTTTCCCTTGGTTTTGGTTTTGTAGAATTCAAATATATTTTTTCACGTATCAGACGCCTTTCCTGTCAGTTTCTTAATTCTATATTACCTACTTCTACTTTTATCCAGGGACATATTGAAGGAACTACACCTTTCAGTAGCTTTTGCCTGTACAGTACATCTGAAAATAAAATTAGGCTCAAACTTCCATGATATAAAATATAAAACGGTCTACGTTAAGAAATAATAATAATTTGATTTTTTTCTTAAAACACTCCTACTGAAAATTAAATTACAATCACGAGATATACAGACATGGGACGAGAAATGCAAAGCAAATTAGATTGCCAACAAAGAAGAATCACCCGCCCATAAATCTCGTGCCAGAAAGTTTGATAACCGTGTAATAAAATTATTCCAATAATTGAAAATGTTTACTTAATATAAAAAAAGGAAATAAGATATTATGTCTACCATAATTATTTGTTAGTTGTGGTTGACTGCACTTATATTTAAAGGTACGTTGGTCAAATAATGTCAACTGCGAAAGAAGGCAAAACATTTGTGTATAAAATTTTGTGCATTCTATGTCAAATGTTTCTTTACGTGTTCATTATACTATACAAGTACTATCTGTATTATATTGGGGATTCAATTTTAGTAAGATATTAATTGAATGAGTCATGTACTTACTGTTATGGTTAATATTATTGAATACATAATCTGTGTCCCTGAAATGAGCTTTACAGACAAGAGAATCAGGAGTCGGTGCCCATTTGAAATGAACCTAATTGAATGAATCCATTGCGCTTTCAAGCCTTTCAATCTTTGGGAAACTCGTGCCCAACCCTATTCTACACATTGGAACACTACAACAGGTTGACGGCATTATTATAATATTAAAAAACACTAAATTGCGTCAAACGGCCTAAAAAATGTATGGGATCTGACAGTTAAATAAAATAGTTGGACCGGTAGGACTATAGCGAACCTAGCGGCCAAAATCGTGCGAAAACGGCCCATTAGAAGGTTGTATATACTTTATCTAAAGTTATCTAAAATCAAGTCCTTCCGATAGACGCAGCAATGTCGATCTGATGAAAGGACGCAGAAATGATAGCGGGATGTATATATATATATATATATATATATATATATATATATATATATATATATATGTATATATACATCCCGCTATCATTGCTGCGTCTTCTAATGGTCCACTTTCATTCAATCCTGCGTCCGACCGTCATTCTGCGTCCGGTATACGGACGCAGGATTGAACACATGTAATTTCAAGTTTTCCCCACTCCTGTACCCTCATACAGTCCAAAAACGAAAATAAGCCAGACGCGGTATTGGTACCTAAATCAACTGAAATATGCTATTTTAGTTCAGTGCTTTGTCACCGAGCGGCGAGCCGCGGCGCTGCAGTAGACGAGCGTATATTTTTGGCAAAATATACGTTACATTGACTCGCGTATCGCAGCTCCTACATTTGGCAACGTCGCTTTTTAATAGCGTTTCTTCTGTTTCCTAGAACGACGACAACAGATCGACAAGAGCACATTGCAAAATAAGATTTCATTAAAATTCACAGAGAAAAACTCTTAATCATATTTTTATCTAGAAAACGTGCAAATCGTCGAAATTATTGAGACAAATAAATGAATTCCAATGTACAAATGATGTTTCAAGCATTAAACCCAACCATTTTTGATTTATTTGTTGATTTTAATCAAAATTGGCGCCAAATATCACTCCAATAAATATGCATCTTGTCAAACATATATATAATAAATATGTTAACATCGCTAAAATATGCCGTTGTTATTCAAGAGTTGGTTGGTAATATTGAATTTGCCGAGCCTTTCATTTGAAAAGTCAATTGAAATTTATGGTTTAACTGCGAGTAATATTCAATTACGGCTTATTTCGAAAAATGAGGATAAAGTTGCCTTATCTAATTTACTAGAAATGGTATTTTTTCAACTTCTTCTACAGGTCTTCAGAGACTGCCGTTGAATATTTATGAAAAATTCTGAGTTGAAATATGAAAATAAGACTATCAGAACTTGGTAGTTTATTATTATAATATTAAACCTAAATTTTTATTGTATAGTTAATAAGTAGGAAAGGAATGCCGAGTTCTGTGAGTTTTAGTTAGTTTAGACGTACAAGAAAATCGAAAATTACTTTAACAATCAGGAACTGACTGCCTCCATGGTTGAGAGGTAGCGGATTCAAATCTCGGAGTGCGCAAGTAAAATTTTACTTGATTAATTTGTGTTATTTCAGAATATAAATATTCAGTATTAATAATTTGTAGTAACTTTTTCGGTTCGTACCAAAGTAGAAAACATTTCGAGTTTGGCCTCGGTCTAAGACCACTATTCAGAATTGAAACGTGGATTCAAATGGCTTTAGCTGTCTTTAGTGACAAGAGAGAGGATTACTGACGATGCTTTAAAAGGGAGATATCATGAAACGATTACAGTTAATGCACGTAAGCGATTGTTCTGAAACATTTAATAAAACACGACTCACTTCTAAGCATTTGAGTTAAGTTTCATTTAAATAAGCAATGTGATTTTTTTTTCATATTAATCGCATGTTAAATGACCGAACTGTGCGAGCTTTTTATAATTTTCTAAACATATGTACCTACTATGCATTTTTTTACAGAGGGATTATTTATGGAGTTGCTTCGTGAAATTACTATTTTCAAATAATTTTTACATATAATAAGTAAAATTATTTTATACATTAGCTCCACACAGGAGGCCCTAAATAAAATATTTCCTCTCAGGGCCAATTTCATCTATGGGAATGCTGTGTGGAGGGTCTTTTTAGGAAAGTAAGGAGAGGAAGTTAGGTGTGAGGGGTGGGTAGAAATCTGGGGGTCAGTGTGTCCAGGAATGACGGACGTATGGATATATCCCTCCTACTGTGGTACAAAATGATGTTCCGAGAGAGACCAACTGGAGAGTTCATAGGTCTCCCTCCACCAGTCTTTCCCAAGACAAAAGATAAACCTCACTCCAAGAACCCGGGTCAAAAGTCAAAAGTCGTAGCAAGCCACTTGGGTTGACCTGTGGCAGAGGTGTTGGTTGTGTGTAGTAAATTGCTCCCGGGGCGGCGGTACCTAAACCCGCCTCCTAAATAGAAAATTATTAAAATGCGAAATATACCTACGAGATGAAGCATGAATGTGATCGACGACAAAGAGCGTTAAAATGTATGGGTTATTTTACCTCCACGCAGCACACTTTTTCATCTCATCTCGCCGACTAATAATATTTATTTGAACTGTAGTTAAACCTATGTTACATGTTCATTATTTATGTAAACCGTTCTCAAATTACGCATCCTTATCTTAAGTAATCATATATAACTCAAAATAATTGTTTTGAGGCGATTTTTATGAAAGCATAATTAAATATTTCTGGGCAGATAAAACATTTATTGCCTGTCAACGCCGGTCGGGCTTCTTTACGTCTGTTAGCGTTTGATTTTTTTTGTACCCCATTAGGTATTAAATTATTTTAAACCTACGCTCCGATATTATGAGCGTTTTTGCTTCCCTTTAGTTTCCTTCAGAAAGTTCCTGGCCATAAATAGATAAATATTTGTATTTCAGAAATAAGTCATCATCCTTGAATCGAAATGAAAAAAATGCTCTAATTTATGACTACCGATGCCAGATTGGTAACACTTCGACGTTAACATATTCATTTCCTCTCCTCAAAAAGACCCCCTATACGACAAATTTGAAGATAACAACGGCCCTAAGGAAAATTATGCTCCCCTGTGCGGTTAATATATAAAGATACACTAACAAGAAACGAATACGCGGTCGTTTTATACGTGTACACCTAATTTAAATGTTTTATTTTTTCATAATTTAGAGTACCAAATGTCTAAATAGTATTTTTTTGAGCCAGTTTTTCAAACTTCACAATTTTTTTTTCACGATTCATTTCATATTTAAAAAAAACTTTTTTCGGTACATGCAATGGACAAACTCTTAAATAACCGGATTTTTTTACAATAACTTTTTTCTCATTAATTTGGAAGGCGGGTATGGGTACTGCCGCCCAGAGAAGCATTTACTGGATAATCAAAACCTCTGCCAAAGGCCACCCCAAGTGGTTCGATACGTTTTGTGACTTAGCAGGGGGGCCCCGGTTCAATGGGAGAGGTTTGTCTGTATCTTAGCGGCGGATGCGTTCTTCCACCAACTGCTGGGAGAGACTGGTTTAGGAAGACCTTTTGACCTCTCTAGCAGGACTCTATCGGAACATAGGCTTGCACCGCAGTGGGAGGGATATATTCATACGTCCCGTAAGATACGATAATACACAATTACAATAATTGTAAGACCCTCCAACATCCACATCCACTCCAGCATCCCCAAAGATGACAGGCCCTGGGGTGAATTATTTTCCTCAAGGCCTCCCGCGAGGAGCTAATTTAATACAATGTTTTTATGTTTTTAAAATGAGTCTCCTGTTTTTTTGAATGATAATAATAATAATAATATATCCTAACGTGGATTGACCAGATGATCATTTGGGAAGTGTGTATAATATAATATAAGTTGCTTAGCAACGCTAGCCTCGACGTTTGCTTGTATTTTGGGTCTCTGATTTTTTTATTGTATCAGAAAGAAAAGAATTAGCTTTGATCCCAAAACATATAAATATTTGAAAATAAGTATATAAGATAACCTAATAAATAAACTGCCAGTCAACCGTAGGATATTTAGATAAATAAATACGATATAAAATTTTTCCTTTTGTGAGGGCTTCAGTAACCAAGGTAAACAACAGTATTTTGAGATTACTTTGAAATATATTTTGCAGGTAAATTTAATTATATATTTTATTTTGATAACATTATTCTAAAATATAATATTTATTATAGATTTGTAGTATTGAAGGGTAGTTTACATTAAAATATTTAATTTGGCCAAATTGAAAATTATTTGTTGACAAATGACAGTATTAGGTAACGACGACAGTTGCTTGGTTACTGGAATGTAGGAATAATAATAATAATCATTCCCAAGTTGTTTTGAACGGTGACAAAATGTCATTTTCAACCAACGGAAATGAAAATGGGTTGATTATGTCATCTTTACAGATGAACATTGATAATCTGAGACCCCAAAAAACAAAAGCAGGTATTCCTAGAATGAAATGGACGAACGATGTCAATATGTTCATCGTTCGTTCATATTTTTATGTGACGAAACTAGAAACAGATATGTTATTGTATAGGAAAAAATTACATTTACTTTTCTCACAAAATTATCCGGTTGCCCAAGTAAACGAACAAAGATTAGCTGACCAAAAAAGGACAATTTTCAAAAATAATTTAATCCCTGTAGTAACATTAAATCAGATAAAAAAGGAAATAGGAGATAGATTGCAATTAGAGAATAATTTAGAACAAATTAATACGAGTAGTAATGTTATATTAGATACATTGAATGAAGACAGTTTAGATAATATTCTAGTAGAAGAATCTAATGATATTACAGTAGATTCAAATAACTTAGACGCTATTCATAATCTTAGGGAAATCAACATTGCAAATTTAAACTTACTAGATGATAATGTAATAGAATTAGCTAACTTGCTTCATAATAATATAAATAGATATATAGATATAGAGCCCACAGTTAGACCAAAATTACCAAAATTGCATACGTCAAAAAAATTATCTAAATTAATTTCTGAATTAAATAATTTAATTTTACCAAAAATAATATTTGACGATATTAGTTTTTTAGATCTTCATACGTTAGTGTACGCTAGTGCTATCACTATATGTACTAGGTTAGGAGTTAAATTAACATCCTCTGATGATAGATCATATAGTTATAGTAAACCAGAATGGCAGATTAGATTAGAAAATGATGTAGTATTTTTAAGAAGTAGTATAGCTAGAGTAATTGAATATAAAAATGGAAATAGAAGTAGAAATATTTTGAGACATGTAGATGAAATTGGGAGAAAATTTGGTTATAACATTGGTAGTAATAATAATGAAAATATAATCAATGATTTATTAGATTTATTAAAACAAAAATTAGGTGTAAAAGCTAGTAGATTAAAAAGATATAATTATACGTATAATAAAAGAAATAATAATAGATTATTTCAAAAAAATGAGAAAATATTTTATTCCAAACTTGATGATAAACAAAATATTATTTCGAATAATAATATTCCGTTGCCATCTGAATCAGATATGCGCGATTTTTGGACAAACATTTGGAGTAAAGATATAAAACATAATGAGGCAGGTTCATGGATAGAAAATGAAGAACTCAATTGTTCAGACATTGAACAAATGAGTTTTTCTGATATATCGGTTGAATTGTTAGCCAAAATTATAAAAAATACTCATAATTGGAAAGCCACGGGTTGCGATTGGATACATAATTTTTGGTACAAACGTCTAACTACTTTACATCCTCTTTTTGCAAAAAATCTTTCAAAACTTGTCAAACAACCTCAAAATTTTCCTAATTTTCTAACTAAGGGCATTACTTATATGTTACCTAAAAGCGAAAATATTAATAATCCCTCTCAATATAGACCCATTACATGTCTACCGACAATATACAAAATTTTAACCTCTTGCTTGACAGATTTAATATATAAATCAAATCAAATCAAAAAATATTTATTGTAAAATAAAAATTACAAAAGGTGTAGCTTATGGGTAGACCCCATTTCTTCCAGCTAACCGCATTTATTTAATTACAATGTTTATATAATATTATTTGTTTTATTATAGTTACAATGTTTATACAGATAAAATAACAATATTCCAATGGAAAAAAAAATACAAATATATATACCAATAAAAATAGGCGTTTCATTTACGTGAGGTATTCACTCAACGTGTAGTGACATTTATTAACAAGGAAAGTGTTTAGTGACGATTTGAATTTGTGTGTATCTTGTATTTGTTTAATGTTATGTGGAAGGTTGTTATATACTTTAATGGATACTACTTTAATACTTTAATACTCATTTGGATGAAAAAAATATTTTATCTGAACAACAAAAAGGTTGTCACAGAAAACATATGGGATGTAAAGAACAATTAGTTATTGATTCTGTAATTTTAAAACAAATTCAAAATCAAAAGCGTAATTTACATACTTGTTATATAGATTATCAAAAAGCTTTTGATAGTGTCCCGCACTCGTGGCTAATAAAAATATTAAAAATATATAAAGTTAACCCAATTATAATTAGCTTTTTGAAAAATATTATGTCCTTTTGGAATACAGATTTACTAGTAAATTTAAAAGGTAAGAAAATAGTAGTACCGGGCATTTCAATAAAAAGAGGGATTTTTCAAGGAGACTCATTGAGTCCTCTTTGGTTTTGCTTAGCATTGAATCCTATGTCTAAAATGTTAATTAAAAGCAAGTTTGGAATAAAAATTAAGGGTAATACAAGAGAGAGTAGTATAGTTTCACATCTATTATATATGGATGATATAAAATTATTTTCAAATTCTGAATCAAATTTAGAAAAAATGATTAAGGTAGTTAAAATTTTTTCAGATGATATTAAAATGACTTTTGGTTTAGATAAATGTAAAACGATCCATATAGAGAAAGGCAAAATTGTAGATGGAGACGAGGGTATATTTAGAAATTTCAAAATTAAAAGTATGAAAGGGGATGAGGTTTATAAATATTTAGGATACCCGCAATCGAATAGATTAGATCACACTAGTATTAAAAATGATATTAGGATTAAATTTCAAACTAGGATCAGAAAAATTTTAAAATGCAATCTATCTGCTAAAAATTTAGTAAAAGCAATAAATACTTGGGCAATACCTTTATTAACGTACTCATTTGGCATAATTAAATGGTCCAATACAGATTTAGATAGTTTAGAACGATTAATTAGAACTACGTTAACAAAGTTTAATTGCCATCATCCAAATTCAGCTATAGAACGAATTAATTTACCTAGAAATTTAGGAGGTAGAGGTATAGTCAAAATAACATCTTTGAAACACAATCAGGTAGAAATGCTTAGAAATTTTTTCCATAGGAAAGCTAATAGCTCAGAAATGCACAAAATAATTTGTAAGGCAGATAGAAACATTACACCTTTAAATTTATATAACGAGAATGCCAACATTCTTATAAATACTAACCAGGAATTATTAGATTCCTGGTCAAATAAAATTATTCATGCAAAACACTTCAATTATCTCAACCAAACGTATGTTGACAAACTTTCGTCAAACAAATGGTTGAGTATTGGAGAGTTGAGCGCAGAAATAGAAGGATTTATGCTTGCCATTCAAGATAGAGTCATTAATACTAAAAATTATAGGAAGCATATAATCAAAGATATAAATCAAATTGATGATTTATGTAGAAAATGTTTGGCTTTTCCGGAAACTATAGAACATATTATATCGGGATGTTCTATATAAGCGCCGTCCGAGTATACATTTAGGCACAATCAGGTTTTAAAAATAATCCACCAAAGTTTGGTAATTAAACATAACTTGATTGACTGCCGTAATATAGTACCATATTATGAATATGAACCAAATTCATTTTTAGAAAATGAATTTTATAAAATATATTATGATAAAACTATACTAACAGACAGAACAATTAGTCATAATAGACCTGATATTGTTTTACATGACAAAATTAAAAAAATAACTTATATCATTGATGTAGCTATTCCAAATTCCTGTAATATTCAAAAAACTGTTTCTGAAAAAATTAGAAAATACACAGATTTAGGAAATGAGATTAAAAGAATTTGGCACTCTCGGAATATAAAAATATTACCATTTGTTATTTCGGCTACTGGCATTATACCTAGGTCTCTGATTCAAAATTTAGGCGTATTTAGATTTGTCAAAGAATTTATACATAAAAATGCAAAAATCGGTAATTTTAAATACATGTAGGATTACAAAAGATTTTTTAAATATTTATATTGAGGGATCAGTAGGATTTATAGGTTCAATTAGGAATTCCACAGAGCCGAACCCTCTGATATGAAAATATCTGGAGTCGGTGAATTATTTTCCCATCTGGTCTCTGGTAGGTTGACATGTTGTTCTTGTATTGTTTTGTAATTATAATACATATAGTGCAATTACATAACGTGGATTGACCAGATGATCATTTGGGAAGTGTGTGAAAGGGTTTAGTTTTTCCTGTGGGGAAAATTAAACCCGGACATTTAAATCTGGTGCGTATTAATCATTTTAATTTTTCTTCTCCGTTTTATTTTACTTGAATCATTTTTATTTTACTTCTTCAAACAAAGATTTTTTTATTTTACTTCGTTAAGCCGCCGCTACCCGAATTTCTACCGATTTGTTACATAATCTACATTAAACATTTAAAGTTCTTAAAAAAATATGTTATTTTTTAAGATAATATCTAGACGTTCCCTACAACGAAGTGCAAATCATATGAAATTCCCTCGATAGAAAAAAATCGAAAATTATGCTCCGCTAATTAATATAAACACGTTCATTTCACTTATTTTAGAAGTTATATGTATGAAAAAATTCACAGTGTACCTTTAAATGCTACTTAGATGTTCTCCGTGAGATTTTTGCTCTATTTTAAACGAGTTGTGTTTTATTAAACGTTTTCACCCTTTTCACTTCAATTTTTTCGTTTTAAATATTAACGCGCTCTCTCCAACATTTTCAACTACATATCTCTCCATCTGCTTCTTTTTGAGCGGGTATATGGCGCCTTAAACAATCGTTATACATTCATATTTGACAGTGTTAAGAATTTTTAGTTCGATGATCAATAAAATTACGACACAAAAAATTATATGAAAGTAATGGCCAGAAAAAATTAAATAAAATCACTGTGTCCAGTCTTCTTGCCACAAAAACATGCCTGTTTCGCATGTCATGGGTCGAGTTTCATGGGACATTCTTTACGTTCCAGATTTTTTTTTAAAATTAGCTCCACACAAGGGGCCCCGAGGAAAATAATTTCCCTCAGGGCCTATATCATTTTAGGGGATGCTGTGTGCGAACCACTTGGAGTGATCTATGGCAGAGTTGTTGATTATCCAATAAATGATTGCCGGGGCGGCGGTACGCATACCCGCCTCCCAAAATGTCTGTACTAGGCTGCATTTTCATGCGTGTAACACGAATGACACGAACCACGAATTGTGGGAAAAGAATGAAACAACAGCAAACGGCGCGAAACGCCACTTGCAGATACTCCATTCCTTTCCCAAAATTCGTGGTTCGTTTCGCGTTGTTACACACATGTATGCTATCATACTTGTAGGTGCTAGGTACCTAATATATTAAATAATGTGTTAAAAGTATTTCTGAAGTGAAAACTTCTATAGCATTGTTGTAATTTGAAACTCGATGAAACGAAAAGGAACGACAGTAAAAAGAGACCATCTATAGGATTTGTCCTGTAAGAGAATGAGATGGTGTAATCGGTTTCTTCTTTGTGTATTGCTTCGTAGCCTATCGGTCTCCTATTTGTGCGTGCGCCGTAGCCTCCTCGATCTTGTCTTCTGAAGGTTTCACTTCTACCGCATGTGAATTGCATACTCTGACTTTGTTTTTAATTTTTAGATAATATTTTTTATTTTGTTGGTAGGTATCAGTAAAACAAACGCGAAAAAAGACTATGTACGCTAAATTGACGATAACGCTTCAATTATTTTTGTGTTTTCTACAAACCATTAGATATTAAATGGCAAAAAAATACTAGAAATGAGTGACTTATTGTTCCGAAGTTTCTGTATAATTAATAGGTTACATAATATTTCTACTGATAATCGTGTTGTTTTAATAATTACCCACTAATATTCAGAGTTAATTCTTTAAAACTACATAACATTAACAGATTTTATTTTATTTTTATACTAGAGACCAAGCCACACGTTGTTGTGGCTAACGAAACACAACGCCACTACCCAACCTTTATAAAATCCACACTACCCGCTTGCCAACTGCCCGCTGTCTAAATTGAATATTTGAATTTCTCGGCTTTTCTCTATTATAATAAGCATGTTTTATACATGTTAATCTTCCTCTTGAATCACTCTATTTATTGGTGAAAACAGCATAAAAATCAGTTGCGTAGTTTAAAAGATCTATGCGCACATACATTTTGAGCGACTTCATTTTGTACGTATTGATAATATATTTAATTTATTTTTGTTCTTGCTTATTCATCAATAGATTTTACGTGCGCATTGCCGCCGAGTTGGTTAGATTCCGCAACGTATGGGCCAGTCGTATTGGCGCCTTCATATTCTATTAATACCTTTAAAGTCGTTTAATCAAAAACTTGAATGAATAAATGGCAACGTTGCAAGACGTCCGTTTGTCGTCAACATGAAAATAAATATATAATTGGACCCTACATTGTTTACAAAATGAAAAAAAGAATATGCAGGACGCCTCACTACATTAAATATGAAAGGAGTTCAGATTGGTGAGACGTTAAAGGGCGTTTTTTTCGTTTTGTATATTTTTAAATTAATGTTTTTCAAAAATTTAAATACCTAGCAACAACCAAACACTTAAAAGATAGTATATACATTAGTTAAAACTATGTAAAATCGAGTCCTTCAGATAGACGCACTAATGTCGATCCGATGAAAGGACGCAGAAATGATAGCGGGATGTATATATATATATATATACATATACATATATATAAAATGCACCAAACCCACAATCCACAATCCCAAGTGTGTTCGGATCAACTCTAACTACACAAATAAATAACTTTTTTGGTAAATATTTACCTAACCGCCGCACTTTTAGGCACAGATTATGAAAATTACACTTCGTTTCAACTTAATTACCTACTACAATAAAACTATTTACGTCGGGAGGGATGGTAAAAGATGCATTAAAATTCCCATTTCCCATATAAAACGATTCCTGTGCCGCCATTCTCTCGCGGGCTAAATCCTATAGTTGAATGTATTATTTGTCTCTTTTTAGCGTCGCTTTTTCTTTTCATCGAGTTTCAAAACACAAACGCGCTAAAGAAGTTTTCACTTCAGTAATAAGCAACTCCAGTGAAAAATATTATGGCTTTAAAAAAATATGTTCATATACATAGAGATATAGACTATAGACCAATAAACGCTGATTCTGAATAGTTTTATTTAATAATATTAAACGCTGAGTTTTTAAAAAATTATTAAAAAGTCCATTTTTAATCAGGTCGTAGGAACACGCCGTCAAGTTCGCACTATTGAAATGTTTAGTGGTGACGTCACTGTTCCTCGTGTCGTGACGTCACCGTAAAGTCATTGTATGGGAAATGTATGAAAATGTAGGAATGACACAAGCCATCGTATTAATTTATTCGTTTATATACATACTGTTTACAGAGATCTAGTTGTTTATTGAAACATTATTTATGCCTAAATAATATTTCAAAAATAAAGGCATCTCTTATTACCTTTATTATTGAAAATATTCAAAAACTACTGCACGAACAAAATAGTCCCTAATGCTAGGCTTCTAGGGAGAATACTTCGAACACCGAATTCAAAATGGCGGCAGTTGATCAGCTTATTTCCCGATCCTATAGTAACTTTTCAGGAGTGATGACGTCACACGATTCAGTATAGGTACATACGGAGGTTTTCGGGGATCTCGAAAAATTAAAACTTTGACAATTATTCTATTAAAACTAACTCTAAAAATAAAAAAATAAATATGCAGTTATTTAAGTTAGAATGTCATTTTTCATTAAAAAAATTGTACTGGAATTCTCTATTACCATCATTTCAATTTCATTTGATTTTTTTGGTAGTCGAATAACAAATTCGAAAGTGCAGCATGCAAGATATGCATCTCCGTGCACTGGGTTCGATTGAGCTCTGGTTACGACACCAACAAGGGCATACCGCTGATGGCTCCGTTGTAGGCTCTTCCTCATCAAACACCAGTCATTCACAAATAAAAAATACTTTTTAAAAATAATATGAAATATTTTTGTGGTGTTTATTGTTTTTGACAACAGCTACTGTCAAATACCACAGAGCAAAACGTACACGAATATATGCTAACAAATAAATAAATAGGAATTATTCATATGTCAAAAAAGTGACAGTTACAGGTCAGAATAAATTATGTACAATATAATAAAGTACATAATGCATCAGATTTCTTAAATAATGTCCTGTGCCCCTGTTCAACTCCACAAATGGTACAAAGTCCACGTAGGCGCAGTCAAATACACATCTGCAGAATGATATAATAAAGTCCGTCAATACAATAAACACGATAGTAATATGGGAGAAGTTTACATACTGGATTTTAGGCATTTCTGGAACGCTTCTTCAGCGGTTACCCATTCTGGTTCCCTTTGGAGAGGCTGGGACGGCTCCTTGGAGTACGTGAAATAATTCCTGTTGGATTTGACACTGTTCACTGACGCAGAACCGCCGAATTGGTTGAAAATAGCACTCGGTAAGCGCGGCAATCTCTTTACAACAGTAGCCATTTTTTTAAATTTCGCCCGATTTGATCTCGTTAAAAATGTAGCACTTTGTAAACAGAAAGATCGCCCACTCACAACTTGGTGAACTGGCCCTCCTTTGCGCCCGATTTATTACAAAATCATTAACCGACAACCGACCGACGAGCTCCAAATTCCTTTCAAAACTGAAGACTGGCGGGCGGCGGGCGACGCGACGCTCGGGGGGAGGGTCGGCCGTTGTCACGTTGTCAGTGTTGCCATGTCCCAAAAATTAAAAACATGAAAAAAATGATAAACCTCATTTCGCCCGCGCCTTATGGCGGGTTCAAACACTATAAACCTAAAATTAAGGAGGAAACAATTAAAAAGCTACTGATTTAAGAAACGATACATTTATTCTAGTACGACACAAAAGACAGGTGTTAATTATTAACCTAGTGTTAGTCTTAAAACTACTTAATTAATTACTCTTAAAATTAGAAAGTCTGTTTGCTACGGTAAAGTCCTTATGTAATTGTTCAGAGTCTATTAAAATCATTCGGCGGTTAAAATAAATAAAATGTTCAGGCACTTCCCTTTGGTTGCTGATGATGGAGTCTCCGCGCAAGCACACAGTCACTAGGCAATTTAAACTTAGTTATCTATTTTTTCACTTGTTATTGCACAGGTAGGAAGTTGCGAAACTCTTTGTAGTGAAAATTGGTGCAAAGTGGAAATTGCACAAATCCCTGGTCGGAATTTTCGCGGTCACTTGGTTAGACTTCCTGGTGGAAGTTCGCGAACGTCTCGGGGAGTCTTGGCTGTTCCTGATTGAATCCGCGAGCGTGTCTGTTAATTTCCCTGGTCGGGAAATTGCGCGGCGTCGCATGCAGTTCGGCTGGTCGGGTTGCAAAACGCCACTTTTTTTATCCCTGGTCGGGATTCGGTTCGCGTGGTTCCCGGCGGTCGGGACACTCCGTTGGTGGAGTGGAGTTGCAGTAGGCATTATATGCTTGTTTACCATGTTTTGGAAGGATAAAAAAACCACTTTTTCGTAAGCCTTTATTAATATTTTTACTTACTAAAATGTAAATACCTTTTTTTAATAAAATAACTCTTGTTCATGTCGATGAGAAGAGGAAAAAAATTCACCCACAACTCCAATACTATCCTTTTCTATAATTTACAGTGGTTAAGCGTCGATGACACAGGGCGAGTTTACAAGCTACAATCTGGGAAATTCACTATCTGTTAGTAAACTCGCCCAGTGTCATCGTCTTACTTGCTAACTAGCAGTGACTAGCAGATTGTTGACAATCTACGAAAAAAAGTTGAAAGGTCGTCAACTTTACTCGCCTACACGCTTGCTCGTGATTGGTTTATTTATGTTTCCAACATCGCTTCCGATAAACAGCTGATTTCGACTGTCAAACATCTGAAGAATTAGTTCACGCAGGCGTCGTTATTCTTGTTACTGGCGCTAGCAGCGTCCTCAGTTTCCTACGCTTCTGAGCGAGTGGACAGTTTTGTGTGTCATCATGACAATCTCACTCGCCGATTTACCCGCTTTTAAACTTAGTAGATAGTAGCTTGTAAACTCGCCCTGTCTCTTCGACGCTTTAATGTAGGCAAGGGAGGATCCAGGATTTTTTTCTGGGGGGGGGGGGGGGGTTACTTCAAGTTTATTTCTACATGTTCAAGTATGTATAGAAAGGTTTATAAAAGTTTCAAAACAATAGAAAAATTAAATGTTTAATAGAGACAGTTTTCTGTACTGTGATGGAATCTCCACGGTACATAAAAATACCGTCTGGGGTAGGGGCACAGGGGCACCGTCACGTGCCCCTGTGCCCCCCCCCCCTAAATCCACCCTTGAGTGTAGGTACCCAATGAAAGTTGCAGTCTGTCAAATAAGAGTAGAAAAAAAAAAAAAAATGGAACTATAAAATTTGTAGGCTGGCAGCACCAATTTACCTGTCAAATATTCTTTTAAAGTGAAAAGACAATGAAAATACAAACACTGTACACACTTTCAAAAGTACATTTTTTTGAAGCACTGTTAAGTTACCTGATTAATGACATAAATTGTGTTTTACGAAGTGATTGGCTTTTATTTAATTTAAAATAAATTGGAATTTAACAATAGGTAGAAAGGAAGAATCGTGAATGGTGAGTTTAGTTACACTACTTTTATATCTGAATGAGTTAAATATATTCAGATCTAAAATTAGAGACATGATCCAAAGCCTGGACAACGCTCGTAGGTACTTGAGCTAATCTTTCTTATACTATAAAGAGGAAAGATTTGATTGTTTGCATTGAATAGGCTCCGAAACTAGTTTTTTTTTTTGGGGTATGTTGTGAGGCTGAAGGTAGTGGGGAGGGGAAGGAGGTGAGGAAGAGGAAGGTTGTGAAGTATCTGGCTATTCAGATCTGGTCACCAAACATGGCTAAAGCCATTTTCAAGCAACGTTTCAATTCTGAATGGTGGTCTTACACCTGGGCGATACTAATAGTATCTTCAACTCTGGAACATGCCGCAAATATACTATATATTATTTTAAATGAATTAATTGTGAAATAACACAAATTAATCAAATAAAATTTATTTGCGCATGCCGGGTTCGAACCCGCGACCTCCGGATTGTGAGTCAAGAGTCTTACCCACTGGACTACGGAGGTCGTCTAGTGAACCGATTTGAAAAATTCTTTCACTAATAGAAAGCTACGATGTCAGCAAGTAACATACGCTGTATATATATGAACTCCGCCTTACACTGCGCAGGGCCGTTAAACCTTTTCCAGACCTCACGTCTCACATCTCGAAGCAGTAAAATGGACACCTGTGATACATACTCCTTTACCACTGCGGCAAACAACATTATCAACTCTTTACATATTACTATAATGGATCCAAGCAACAAGTTCACCAAAGAACAAATGGGGAAATTATCGCCAAAACTTTCCGAACTACTGGGCAATATAAGCCTTGTTGCATCTAAAACGGGATTTTTAGAAGGTGAACTGAAGACATACCAACGCATCTCAGAAAACCAGCCGCTCCAGCCTCCGCCCCAGTCCCTGCCAAATGGGACACAAATTGCCCAAATGTGCGAAACAGCCGACGAGTTGGAAGAAAGAAAGGTGAGAGCCAAAAATTTAATTATCACAAATGTGCCCGAAAGCGTCATGGCGAATCAATTGAACCGAATTAAACAGGACAAAGTGGAAGTTTTAAAAATTCTCAACAATATCGATACCACGCTCGTTGAAAACTCTGACAACATCTTCCGCATTGGCGTAGTTAAACCAAATAAAATAAGGCCAATGAAAGTCATCCTTAACGATCCGTTGACAGTATTAAATGTATTGCGTAGAAAAAATATACCTCTAACACACACCGATTGCAAAATCTATTCCGACCAAACCCCTCTACAAAGGCAATTAATATCCATACTCTTAGGGCAATACCTAAATGATCTTAGACAAACCGTTCCCTGGAAGGCGAAGTCGGACTAACTATAAAATTTATAAATAATAAGAAAGCAATAGTAAATGTCTCAAAAAACCAAAATCCACCATTGGATATGACCTAACTAACCGAAAATGCCAGACCAAATACCCTGATAAAATCAAAATCTATTATCAAAATACACAAGGACTCCGTACAAAACTACATGACCTTAAAGAAACGGTACCTTTACACGGACATGATATATTCATCCTTACTGAAACATGGCTCGTTCCAGAAATAAAATCTCCTGAACTTGGTTTCACAAACCACAAGATATTTCAGCGTGACAGAAACCCTAAATCTAGTACCAAATCCAGAGGAGGCGGAGTTTTGATTGCAATCAAGGAAAATATATCAGTGAAAAAACTAAAAACGCAAAATACCTCATTGGAGCAATTATTTCTACAAATTGTCACTCCCATGGAAAAAATCATCATTGGAACTGTATACATACCACCAAACTCTGACATCCAAACCTACAAGAAACATTGCGAAGACATCGAATTTCTTTTGTCAAAAAATCCTACATCGAAAATAATTATTGTCGGCGATTATAATCTTCCCAATTTGAAACGGAACTCTAGTGACAATGGTTATATTACTAACGAAAGTTCTAACGACCCAGCATGTGAAGTGATAGATACGATAAACTATTTAAATTTGCATCAACATAATTTTGTACACAAAATATGTGATCGCCTTCTAGATCTTGCCCTTTCAAACAGCTCTAAACTGTGTGTTGAAATGTCAGACGATCAGCTCATTCCGGTGGATAATTATCATCCCCCCTTACACATTGTAGTAAATATGTACACAAAGAATCCACCACTGAAACAAACAACACTCAACTTCAAAAACGCTGATTACGATTCTATTAACTACCAACTCACTAATACAGATTGGACTTTCTTGACCACTAACAGTAATATCGAACAAATACTAGAAAAACTCTATGAAACATTTTCTGAAAATATAAAATCTCCTGTCCCCTCGTATACACCAAAACACAAAACATATCCAATTTGGTTCTCCACAGATCTTATACTCTTACTGAAACAAAAAAAACAGCTACATTAAATTTTTAAACTGACTCACCAAATCAACGACTACTCAAACTTTTCAGAAACAAGAAAGAAATGTAAAACACTATCGAAACTGTGATATAAAGCACACATCACCTCTGTTGAGAAAACTGCGCTAGGAACAAAGAATCTTTGGAATTTTGTTAAAAAATTAAACAATGAAAGTACAGACTACCCCCCACAATGCATTATGATGGCAAAATAGCCAATAGCCCTTTGATATTGTTAATTTGTTTACGGATCATTTCCAAAGTGTATACGAAGGTGAAATATCAGATAACAATGTACCATCATACACATATCAAAACACAATACATCTACATAATTGCCTCATAACACAGGAATCATGCTTAAATAAAATCATTTCACCTGACTCTAAGAAATCTGCCGGCCCAGATAACATCCCACCAATATTTTTCAAACAATGCGCATCTGCAATATCAGGTTCACTCATCGCACTATTTAACCACCTACTTTATATTATATTACCCTGATTCTAAAAAAAGGTGACGACACATACATTAAAAACTATCGTCCTACATCCATACAATCAGACTCCTGATTTGAATCCCTTAATCTTTGAATCCCTTAATCTCGATTTAATTTATCCATCAATATTAAAAGTAATTGATAAAAACCAACACGGATTCGTTTCTGGTAGATCAACTGCTACTAAACCTGTTACTTTACCATAACTATATTACAGAATCTTTTACAAAAAAAACAAGTTGACAGTATCTACACAGATTTTTCAAAAGCTTTCGACAAAGTATCACATAAATTATTACTTAGTAAACTGTATGGCTTAGGACTGAGAGGCAAGTTTTTGGATTGGTTCTCAAGTTATTTGTCTAACAGAATCTTATTTGTTAAAATTAAACATTCTAAATCTAAGTTATTATATGCAACTAGTGGTCTACCGCAAGGGAGTCATCTCGGCCCCATCCTTTTCTTAATATTCATAAATGATATCATAAGTTGTTTCGACGATGCAGAAGTTCTGCTTTATGCCGATGACATCAAATTATATAAATAAATATCCAATATAGGTGACTGCCTAATCCTACAGTCAAACATTGCCAAATTACAAAATTGGTGTGTCGCAAACAACTTATTCCTCAATATCGATTAATGTAAGACACTAACATTTTGTCGAACAAAGACCCCACTATCTTTCAAATACACAATAGATAATAAAATCTTAGAAAAAGTCAAAGAAATTAGGGATCTTGGAGTTGTGTTTGATTCGCAATTAAATTTTATAAATCACATACAACCAGGGTTGGGCAAAATTCATGCTTTGCTGTAATTAAAATACAAATTTTAAAATACTTTTTCGCATGTATTTAAAATACGAAATACAAAATACTTTCAAGTCGTGTATTTGAAATACAAAATACAAAATGCAGTGTTTTAACGACTTTTTAATTTCAAATACAAAATACAAATTATAAAATTCAAAATACAAATTACAAAATACAAAATTCACTTGGTTTTGGTAGAACCTTTGGTTGCAATAAATTGTCCTAAGTGTCCATATCTAAGGGTGCATTTCCATAGTAGCAAAGCTGAGCAGAGTGAAACAGAGACGTGCTAAAATTGACTAATCATATTGCTCAGGAGACACATTTCGTCTCCGCTCCACTTGTAAAGTTTTGTGGTATAGGACTTAGGTGTTAGATTATAATAATTATTATTATAATAACACTAGCTGGTTCCCGGCATGCATTGCAATGCCATATTCAAAGAAATAAATTGTTTCTCCCTGTATGTCCTTTCCCGTGCGTCCCCGTTCCCTTACCGCATCCCCTTCTCCTCTTGCATTCCCCTTCCACCTTCCCTGCCAACCCTCTCCCGTTCCCCCATCCCGCTAACCCCCCTTCTGCGTTCCTTATATTTAGTCCCAGTACATTCAGTTTTCAAACAACTCGCGTGCCAGCTATTACAATTGTTTTAATAAAATTTTCATTTTTCAAATATTACGAATATTCTTCTTTCTATATTATAAGAACAATCAATCATATCTGGTACCTAACATAGGTACCTATTTAAAACATCTATAATTTTAAAAAATCCATAGACAATTCTTTTGTTACAAAAAAAAAACAGCTGCCTGCTAAATTCAATTTCATCAAACGCGCGAACTTTCAAACGTGCGAAGTTAAAATAGTCGTTAAGTTTTCTGAAATTATCCAATTTCCTGCGTAATTTTCTTAATTTTTCGTTCCATAAGAACCTTCTATAAAGTATTAGAAAAAAAAATTAATGAAATTGGTAAAGTCATTCTGAAGTTATGGCGTGACCAAGGGAAACAAGGATTCATTTTTTATATGTAAATGGATGACATTTGTATAGAGCAGTTTTGTGTTATTTCACTTCAAGTGCGCTCTACAGTAATTAACTTAAAATGAATCTAGTACTCAGTCCAATTATTCCTAAAGTGCTTGATCTAATGACAAGTATAATTTTTTAATATGATACAAAATGTACAACAACAGTGCTATTATAGCACAGGACAATAATAATAACTAGCATGACTTAAAAAAATGTACAGTACATTATAAAGCAATGATTTTTTATTTATTCATTTCTACGCTCTTACATACAGTTAATAAATGCAATGACAATTACATAAGGTGGAAGTTTAGTAAAACAAAAAATATTCTTAATATGAAACATAGTAGGTAGTAGAGTGAAATATGATCGGCAACTGTATGTAATTGGTTAAAACGAATGTGGTTATGGATTGTGAACACCTCACTGGGAGAACCCGTGCTGAGGTGTACGCATGTATTATTATGCCATCATAGGTGATAGCACAGTATCCCCCTTGAGACTCTCGAGGAGGACTCCGTAGTATCACCCATTGTGGTAGTATTGTACATAAAGTAGGTGTGGGTAGCTGTGTTGAGATAGTCATCATAATATTATACAGACACAACATAGTAGACGTGGGCAAAATTGAATGACCGAATTAAATGAATAAATTCAATCTTTTGACACACTTGATCTGATTCTCAATTTCAAAAGGAATTGATTCTTCATTCCTTACCTTTGGCCTTGTATCGTACGATTTTTAACGGCAACATAAATGTTTAGTTTCCATTTATTTTCCTGTTAAATTATTTCAATGAATAATGTGTTCCGTAAACGATTTAAATGTTATAATGTTTCATAGGTATTTAAATATTATTCAATGGGCGGCGCGCCGCGAAGTTGTCGACGGTATTGTGAACGACTCGTATCCCGCTACCGCCGGCTGCCGTTCTAAAAACCCGTAGATCAAAACGCGGCCGCGATTCAGCCGAATTGTCCGAGCGTCCCTTTCACGCAAGGAATTAATCATTTGTCGTAGTCAATATTGTCCTAAGGTCCCCGCGCGTCCCGTCCCGTCCGCGTCCCAGGTACTCGTAGCTAGTCTGTCGCTATCGGAAATTGTCCGAAGCGCTTTATTCACGAATTAAAACTAAAGTCTTTTTCACTTGTGACGTTATTGTCTCTAGTTAGTCTCAGACCCAGACATAACGTCAGATGTCATCGTCTTACATCGTTCCATGTCAATCTCGGCTCGGGTCTATCCGAAACGCAGCTCGCTAGTTGAACAAGTCACTGTGGGGTAAGATACAAGACACTAGTCAAAAGTTACCAATTCATTCCTCATGCCGGCCCTTAATCCGTCTGTGCGGTTCACCAATTCCTCGGCGGGCCAAGCCTTCCATTTCATTACATAGTTTGCCGAAAACTTTCGACATTGAATCCGAACATCGCGGCATCGGCTAGAAAAGGGAGAAGCAAAAATAGTGCACTTGTTATCGTTTTTTTGGCACATATGAAAGATATTGGAATACAAGTACCGTAGATCTTGGGTAGATGTAATATGTAAATTTGCATATATTATAAGGCCAATCAGTTGTTGTCAGCTGTCATAAAATACTTTTAAGTTTAATAAATAAAATAAGTAAAACTTTAGGGGTGAAACAAAAAACTGTTTAATTTAAAGATTTAATTGCTAGCTCTAAATATATTTTACATACGAAAAATATAGATACTAAAAAAAGACAAACACATACACTAATAGGATTTAGCCTGCTTTAGCCTGCGAGATAATGAGATAGAATAATCGGTCCCCTCTTTGTGTGGTACTTTGTAGCCTCCCCACTTATTGTGATTTGAAATGAAACGAAAAAGCGACACTAAAAAGAGACAAACACATTAATCTATAGGTTTTAGCCTGCGAGATAATGAGATAGAATAATCGGTCTCCTCTTTGTGCGGTGCTTGGCATCCTATCAGTCTCCTCTTTGTGCGGTGCTTCGTAGCCTCCCGGTCTCCTATGCGGTGTTTCGTAGTCTCTCCCCATTCATTCTAGTTTATCATATATTTTTTTTTTATTGGAAATAAAGGAATGAATAGAAGGAATCAATTCAAAAGGCCGGGGGAATCAGATTGAATCTATTCACTCCTGGGAATCATTCTGCCCACGTCTACAACATAGTAAGTTGAGCATCATAATATACTAAAGTCGCAAAGGATAATACATTATAGTAAAAAGAAAAAAAAATAAAGAATATACATGAAGTGAACTTAGAGAGCAGTTGAGACGAAAAGAGAATAAAAGAAAAAAACAAAAGTAGATGATATTAGTGTCAATATTTTAAAAATAGTTATGCATATAAGAGAACTACAAATAATTATTAAGGCCCTGATCGACAGGCGAGTAAAACCGCAGTCTTATGGCTCGTCGGTAAAGCTCTCCGGTGTATCATTGCAAAACTGCGGTTTTGTGAGTTGAGAAGCCTGGCTCGTGGCTCGTCATGTTTGCTTGATTTTTTACTCGGCTCGTCGTTCAAAACTGCGTGTCGATCACGTCCGGCGAGCCAAGCCGTCAGTTATCGGCGACAGCGCTAGAGGACGGACAAGGACGGACGTCACGTAATAATGAATCTGCGAATTCAAAGTGACGATTTCATCATAGAATTCATAAATGGCTTCCGAGAGTATCCCTGTTTATGGCAAATTAAATCAAGCGAATACTAAAACAAGGGAAATAATTAATAAAAAAAAAATTATTAAAAAAATTTTATTAATAAAAATTCTTAATTTGTTAAATTTATTTTATTTATTAAATTTATTTTATTTTTTAATTTTAATTTTTTTATTTAATAATAATTTTTAATTCGTGGTATGCTGTAATACCATAGGCATATGAATATTAATAGACCAGAACATAAAGATGTGGGGAAGAAACCAACTACAGCGGGGCGCAGAGCGGGAAGATGAATTCGGTGATATGTGATTTGTCAATAACTCAATCTGAGAGTATATGGGCATCTCACATTATAATATCACCATTTAGTTCTTAAAAGTAAACTCTGCTCTTTAATGAATAGACCTTTTTACATGGGAGCGCGAATTGCTTGCCGCGAAATGAACAAATTTACAAATTCCAAATACAGCAAAGTAAAGTTCGCCTATTTTCATAGTCCAATATTTTGTTGACGTATTTAGTTAAGACACTTTTACAAATGTTTTATAATTTACTTACCCCACAAAACAGTGACGAGCACACGCCATGTGTCTCGAGTGATAGTGTGTGTTACAAAAACGACCATATTATGTGATCTGAATAAACTTATAATAAAGTAAAATAATGCTTGCCTATGGAATGTAATACGACAATTGGGTTTATTCTCTTTTTCACTTTTATTTTTACACGTTTTAAAAACACAAGCCACTATTTTTGCCGTGTTATTTTGTAAAATGCACCGATGAGTGCTCGACGCTGGCTCGCAGAAGAATGATGACGTCACATTTTTTAGATTCACGCGAAGCCATACTCGATCCCAGCCGGTTCCAATGGACCGGTATGGGGAGGGGGAAATAATACGCTTTTATCGCTAAGGGCAGGTCTATTAATATTCATATGTCTTTGCATAATACCAAGATAACACAAAGCTTCAGACTCCGAACAAGACATGTTAACCTCAATTCGACTACGATACGACTATTTTACTCGCTAGTTGATCAGCACCAACGAGCCGCGAGTAAAACCGACGGTTTTTAAAACCGCGGTATAGGCTCGTACGTCGATCACCCACTTTAGGAGAGTGCTACAGCAAAGGACAATAGTACAGGATTCTAGCATTTTTGTCTATATATTATTTCAGTGTGTTTATTTTTCATTATCATTATTAAGATCGCTAAATGTATTTGAAAATGTATTTTGAACCCATAAGTATTTGAAATACAAATTACAAAATACCTCAGCAGTAGGTAATTGAAATACCAATTACAAAATACATTTTTAGGAAGTAATTGAAATACAAATACAAAATACGTAATTGTATTTCAAATACGTATTTCAATTACAAGTATTTCAAATACTGTCAAGCCCTGCATACAACAAATAACTAACAAAGGCACGGAAAACACTAGGATTTATAATCAGAACAATCAAAGACTTCGATTCGTTGGAAGTTATAAAAATCGTATGTTTGTCACTCGTATGCAGCTTGCTGGAATACAATTCCATATTTTGGTCCCCATATTATCAAATTCATATAAGAAATATCGAAAGAGTGCAGCACAAATTTTTAAGATTTATTAACTTCAAGTTACACATACCTATTGAACACATTAACTACACATCTTTACTAAATACACTTAATTGCATTCCTTAGAAAACAGAAGAAAAATAAACGACCTAACTTTTTTGTTTAAAATTATTCACTCCGAATTAGATTGTTGCGAACTCCTGCATCTCATTGACTCTAAGGTACCAACTCGAGCGACAAGGCAAAACATATTATTCTGCGACAATAATACTCTAACCAACTACCACACGCATGCATCAATTTCTCGACTACACACACTAGGGAACAAATTCACCTCAAATATCGATGTATTTAATGCAAGTTTACCGTTATTCAAGAAATATCTGAACAATATTTTTATGTAGAATATTTTGATATCTAAGGAGCATCATGTAGGGTCTATCGCATATATTTGTGTATTTCTATATTAATCTACAATGTAAAAACTTGTTAACATTTTCTTTTTATGTATCTTGCATTTTGTCAAGTATTATTCATGACATTTAATCAATCAGTCAAATTAAATTCATTACAGCGGCGAGTAGTAGGAGACCCCGTCGCAGGCCAAAGATGTTGGTGAATTACACCAACATTCGCAGCCTGCATTCCAATTTAAACTCTGTACACCACCATCTTTTTTCTCAACGCCCCAACCTACTTTTCCTATAAGTCAGCAGATTGGTTCGGTCTGCGGGCACATTTTAATGCTTTCCCGTGGTCAGCTGTCTGTTTTCGGACTTCGGATCCTTCAAGATGTGCCCAGGAAATTGGTGAAGTCATCACATCCAAAATTTGGTAGGCGGGTATGGGTACCGCCACCCTGGGAACCATTTATTGGATGACCAACACCTCTGCCACAGGTCATCCCAAGTGGTTCGTTACGTTGGGTGACTTAGCAGGGGTGCCCGGGTTCTTGGGGTAATGTTTGTCCAAGTCTTGATGGCGGGTGTGTCGGCCCACCTTCTGCGTGGCGGGCCGGATTGGGAGATGCTGGAGACCCTTTACAACCGGTTACCGCTGTCCGGGCCGCTCGGTAGTACAGGGGCCCGACCCTCAGGCTCACGACTGAGGGTGGGCTGCCCCATCAATGAGTGAAAAAACCCCGCCGCTGCTGTTGTGCCAGTTCGTGACCGGAGGGGTCCCAGCAGTAGTGTTTGGGGCGCATTGGGCGACCTCTCCAGCCGGACTCTCCCTTCCCATCGCCTTGCACCGCAGTGGGTGGGTTGGATACATACGTCCGTCACTCCTGGAAACTCTGAACCCCAGCATCCTACCCACCCCTTTACCTTTTCCCTCCCAGACCTTCCTTCCTCTCATATCACACTTAAATAACTCTACAAATAAAATCATGAATATACAATCATCAACAATTAACGTCATTTCAGCGGCGAGGAGTAGGCGTCCCCGAAACTGTTGGTGAATTACACCAACATTCGCGGCCTGCACACCAATTTATACTCTGTCCACCACCATCTTTTTTCTCAACGCCCCAACCTACTTTTCCTGTCTGAAACACAGATAGCTGAGCCTGTAGGCGCCTCCTATCTGGACTGCCCGGGCTTCACCCTAGCAGGCAAGTTCAGATCTAAAGGAGGTGTCTGTCTCTATAGTCGAGCTGACGTCAACTGTGTGCGACTGTTGAATCTGGAAAACTCCAGATTCGACGTAATGTGGGTACGCGTCAATCTTGCCAGTACGGTAAGATTCTACGCGTGTTTATACCGCTCACCGAACCTTAGCGAATCAGACACGTACGAGCTCTTCAAACACTTAAGCGACACTATTGATGACCTCTTGCCCCGCTACCCTACGGCAGAGTTTGTGGTCCTGGGGGACTTCAATGTTCATAGCGAACCTTGGTTGAAGTTCTCAGGATCAACAGACTCGGCTGGACGCCAAGCGGAATCCTTTGCCCTTTGCTACGGATTGGAGCAAATGGTTCAGGAGCCCACAAGGGTTCCTGATGTCCAGACTCACCGTTCCAATCTGTTAGACCTCTTTTTAACTACTGTGCCACACGGTTACAAGATTGAAGTCACAGCTCCTTTAGGATCGTCCGACCACTGCCTGGTGACGACATCAATCCCTGTAAACTTCAGACCACCAAACGAGAGGCTGAAGAAACAAGTGTGGCACTATAGGTTAGCAGATTGGTTCGGTCTGCGGGCACATTTTAATGCTTTCCCGTGGTCAGCTGTCTGTTTTCGGACTTCGGATCCCTCAAGATGTGCCCAGGAAATTGGTGAAGTCATCACATCCGCGATGGATGGCTTCATCCAATCTACTGTTAAGGAAACTGGTGTAGGCTCAAAGCCGTGGTTCAGTCGACAATGCGCTGAAGCAACAGAGCCTACAGCACATCTAGAACATCCGAAGACAGAACACCTTACAACAAAATGGCAAAGGAAACCAAGAGAATCATAAATATGTCAACATTTGAGCACGACCAGCAGATCAGCAAAAATCTAGCTGCATGGCAGCAGGCAATTCTGGTCGCTTGCGGGCTCAATAGGTCGCAATTTCTGCAAATCCAGTCTGCCGCCTCTTACCAGACCTGACGGCTCACTAGTAAACACCGCCACCGAAAAGGCTAACTTATTAGGTAAAATGTTTGCGGATAACTCAACCCTCGATGACCAAGGTGCTGTCCCGATGTCGGTTCCTCACTGCGGTTTTCGTATGAAAAAACTGAGGATCCGGCATCTGGAAGTACTCCATGTTTTACAAAGGCTTGATGTTAATAAAGCTAGTGGGCCTGACGGAATACCTGCCCTGGTACTGCAGAGGTGCGCTGCAGAAATAGCTCCAATTTTGACGAAGCTTTTTAAAATGTCCCTGAAAACTGGCTCTGTGCCCTCTGGTTGGAAAAAAGCGGTTATCCAAAGAAGGGTGACCGCTCCAACCCGGCCAACTACCGCCCCATAGCGATCACATCAGTTCTGTCTAAGGTGATGGAACGTGTGATCAACGACAAACTGCTCACATACCTCGAGAGAACAAAATTATTAACGACCGTCAATACAGATTCCGGCGGAACCGCTCGTGCGGTATTCTTCTCGCATATGTGACGCATGTTTGGGGGCGATGCCTGGAACGTTTCGGTGAGACTCAAACGGTTGCACTGGACATTTCCAAGGCCTTTGACCGGGTTTGGCACCAAGGACTTGCCAACAAACTGCCTTCTTACGGACTTCCCGCATCCTTGTGTACGTGGATTGCCGACTTCTTGAGGGAGAGGTCGACTCAGACGGTAGCCGATGGTTTCACCTCTTCCTCTCACTCGATAAATGCTGGTGTCCCACAGGGATCAGTTCTGTCTCCAACTTTGTTTTTGTTGCACATCAACAACCTTTTGTCATGTGCACCAATTCATTGTTACGCAGATGACAGTACAGTTCAAGATAGCTTTTTGTTTGACAAGCCCCCAACGGGCTCACAAACTCCAACAGCTCGTATGGCTTTGAAGCAAAGAATGGACGGTTACCTCGAGAGTGTTTTCTCTTGGGGTAAAAATAATCTCGTTGAATTTAATGTTTCAAAGACCCAACCTTGTCTGATTACGTCTAAAAGGGATCGAAATGAAAATCTAGTCTCTTTCAACGGAAGCAATCTTCCGAACAGGCCCTTCATTGATATGCTTGGTGTAACCCTAAGTGACCAGCTCAGGTATGGGGGCTCCATCGATGCCAGAGTAAAGTTAGCCTCCCAGAAATTGGGACTGTATAGGGCCCGCAGATACTTTAATAGTGCACAACTGCTAACCCTGTACAAATCGCAAGCGCGCCCAACGGTTGAATTTGGCAGCCACCTCTGGTCTGGAGCTCCAAAATACCTGAAAAATACCCTCGACTCTGTGCAGAAACGGGCGGTCCGTTTAATAGATTCTCCCATCTTAACAGACTGATTGCAATCTTTAGAGCACAGGCGTCGGGTGGGAATGCTATCCTTGTTCTACCGGTATTAAAATGGAAGATGCTCCGAGGAACTAGCATCATTGATCCCTTCGGCACCGGTGCTTAGTCGGGAAACACGCCAAACGCATGCCCAACATTTGTACACGGTTGACATTTGTCACATGAGAACGGGTCGTTTTTTCGTCTCGTTCTTATGTTCAACAGCTCGGCTGTGGAATGATTTGCCAGCCTCTGTGTTTCCTCCTTCCTACAACATGGGTCTCTTCAAGACCAATGTTCATTCCTTTCTCTCCTCAAAAAGACCCTCCACACAGCATCCCAGATGACATAGGCCCTGAGGGAAATTATTTTCCTCAGGGCCTCCTGTGTGGAGTTAATGAAAAAAAAAAAAGTCACCTGTAAATTTTGTAATTACTAACCTTTTATTGAAATTTATATAATCAAAGTTACTAACATACCAACTAGTTTATTTCTATGTCATTTACACCTTAGAAACTTTCTCTTTTATTGTAATGCAATATCTTTCCTTAAATTTATCTGTATACCCACCTTTTATATGTTGTTTACTAGTTATATTTTTATAGTTTATCTTTTTTATTTAAAAAAACTGTCTCTTTATTATAAACTTGTCATGTAAAAGCCCATCAGGGCGTTGAAAATTAATAAATAAATAAAAATAAAAATAAAACGCTGAACATATCCAATTTGGTTCTCCACAGACCTTACACTGTTACTGAAACAAAAAAAACAGCTACACAAAATTTTTAAACTGACTCACCAAATCAACGACTACTCAAACTTTTCAGAAACAAGAAAGAAATGTAAAACTCTATCGAAACTGTGCTATAAAGCACACATTACCTCCGTTGAGAAAACTGTGCTAGGAACAAAGAATCTTTGGAATTTTGTTAAAAAATTAAACACTGAAAGTACAGACTACCCCCCCCCCCCCCCAGTCAATAGCACCTTTGATATTGTTAATTTGTTTGCGGATCATTTCCAAAGTGTATACGAAGGTGAAATATCAGATAACAACGTACCATCATACACATATCAAAACACAATACATCTACATAATTGCCTCATAATACAGGAATCATGCTTAAATAAAATCATTTCACTTGACCCTAACAAATCTGCAGGCCCAGATAACATCCCACCAATATTTCCAAACAATGCGCATCTGCAATATTAGGTCCACTCACCGCATTATTTAACCACCTACTTTCTTCTGGACATTTTCCAACCTATTGGAAATCTAGTCATATTACCCTGATTCTAAAAAAGGTGACGACACATACATTAAAAACCACCGTCCTATATCCATACAATCAGACTCCCAAAAATCTTTGAATCCCTTAATCTCAATATTAAAAGTAATTGATAAAAACCAACACGGATTCGTTTCTGGTAGATCAACTGCTACTAAACCTGTTACTTTACCATAACTATATTACAGAATCTTTTACAAAAAAAACAAGTTGACAGTACCTACACAGATTTTTCAAAAGCTTTCGACAATGTATCACATAAATTATTACCTAGTAAACTGTATGCCTTAGGACTGAGAGGCAAGTTGTTGGATTGGTTCTCAAGTTATTTGTCTAACAGAATCTTATTTGTTAAAATTAAACATTCTAAATCTAAGTTATTATATGCAACTAGTGGTCTACCGCAAGGGAGTCATCTCGGCCCCATCCTTTTCTGAATATTCATAAAAGATATCATAAGTTGTTTCGACGATGCAGAAGTTCTGCTTTTTGCCGATGACATCAATTTTTTTTTTTTTTTTTTTAAGTTTCTTTATTCTTTGAATTGTTCATTACATGAATTGGGGATTTTTCGACCACCATACTAGGCACATGCCTGTGTTGTGAATTATACAAAGAAATATCCAATATAGGTAACTGCCTAATCCTACAGTCAAACATTGTCAAATTACAAAATTGGTGTGTCGCAAACAACTTATTCCTCAATTTCGATAAATGTAAGACACTAACATTTTGTCGAACAAAGACCCCATTATCTTTCAAATACACAATAGATAATAAAATCTTAGAAAAAGTCAAAGAAATTAGGGCTCTTGGAGTTGTGTTTGATACGCAATTAAATTTTATAAATCACATACAAATAACTAACAAAGGCATGAAAACACCAGGATTTATAATCAGAACAATCAAAGACTTCGATTCGTTGGAATTTATAAAAATCGTATATTTGTCACTCGTACGCAGCTTGCTGGAATATAAATCCATAGTTTGGTCCCCATATTATCAAATTTGTATAAGAAATATCGAAAGAGTGCAGCACAAATTTTTAAGATTTATTAACTTCAAGTTACACATACCTATTCAAGACATTAACTACACATCTTTACTAAATACTCTTAAATTGCATTCCCTAGAAAACAGAATAAAAATAAATGACCTAACTTTTTTATTTAAAATTATTCACTCCGAATTGGATTGTTGCGAACCCGATCGAGAAACAAAGCAAAACATATTATTCTGCAACAATAATTCTGTAACCAACTACCACATACATGCATCAATTTCTCGACTACACACACTAGGGAACAAATTCACCTCAAACATCGATGTATTTAATACAAGTTTATCATTATTCAAGAAATATCTGAACAATATTTTTATGTAGAATATTTTGATATCTAAGGAGCATCACATAGGGTCTATTGCATATTTTTATGTATTTCTATATTAATCTACAATATAAAAACTTGTTACCGTTTTCTTTTCATGTATCTTGCATTTTGTCATGTATTATTCATCACATTTAATCAGTCACCTGTAAATTTAGTAATTACTAACACACCTACTAAGTAGTTTATTTCTATGCCATTTACAACTTAGAAACTCTCTCTTCTCTGTAATGCACTATCTTTCCTTAAATTTATCTGTATACCTACCTTTCATATGATGTTTACTAGTTATATTTTTATAGTTTATCTTTTTTATTTAAAAACTGTCTTTGTATTATAAACTTGTCATGTAAAAAAAGCCCATCAGGGCGTTAAAAATTAATAAATAAAAGATTAATAATGGTAAGCTCTGGCGTTATGAAATTTGTATAAATGAAAAAGTGTGTAATTCATATATTTTACCCGTAAAGAGGAAAGGCAGGGGAAGGTGGAAGGGAACGGGGATGCATGGGAAAGGACATGCCGGGAGAATCAATTTATTTCTTTGAATGGCATAGCAACGCATGCCGGTTACCAGCTAGTATTAAATAAATGTGAGCGATTTCTAAAGTGGGCTTTATATTTTATTATAAATTTTAATTCTTCATTATAATATGTGAACACAAAATTGCAAAGATATAATAATAATATACCTAATTTTGAGTTTAGTGGAATGGAAATTTTTTTTTTTTCACTTTTATGCCTTTTTCATCTTCTAAATATATTTCTTCGAAAGTCGGGTTAGTTACACTATTTATAACTCGAGAACGGCTGGGCTGATTTTGATGATCTTTGATTTGTTGGATTTGTCTCCACCCCGGATAGGATAATAACTATTAAAACATCACAAAAGTTAACGAAATAAATAGTTATAAAGAAAATTGTTTTCCCAATACATTTTGTATGGAACGAATTCTCCTATTTTGAAAGAACTGCACCAATATTGTGAGGGGTATAATATTTAACTGTGCATGAATTCCAAACATTCAAAAACGTCAAATGTCAATGCGTTGATTGTAGTGCATTTGTTTTTAATCATATAATACTGCTCTTCTTTCTTACACATTCAATGTCCATAGTCGAAAATGAGACAAATGTTGAACGTATGTCTGCACACCTCCAAAGTAAAAATACAATAATTATAATAAATCTCTGAAATGAAACGCATTTTTTTACATAAGCTCCACACAGGAGACCCTGAGGAAAATAATTTCTCTCAGGACCTATGTCATCTTAGGGGATGCTGTGTGGAGGATCTTTTTAAGGAATGGGGAGGATAGAAAGTTCTGGGAAGGAAAAAGTTATGAGGGGTGGGTAGGAATCTGGGGGTCAGTGTGTCCGGGAGTGACGGACGTATGAATCCATCCCTCCAACTGTGGTGCAAGGCAATGGGTCGAGAGAGTCCGGCTGGAAAGGTCAAAAGGCCTCCCTCAACCAGTCTCTCTCGATCCGGCCCGCCACACAGCAGGTGGGCAGGCGCATCAACTGCCAAGACCCGGACATAAGTCACCTCATGAACCCGGGCACCCCTGCTAAATCACCAAACGTAGCGAACCACTTGGAGTGATCTATGGCAGAGGTGTTGGTTATTCAATAAATGGTTCCCGGGGCGGCGGCACCCGTATCCGCCTCCCGAATTCCCGTAAGTAATTGTAAAAGTAAGAAAATCACAAAAATATAAATCCGTACACAACGCCATCTCTGATAATGACAAAAACAAAACACGGACAGTTGCGCATTGATAATTGCTTCATTGCGTAATTTTTAACTTAATAAAAAAACTGAATTTAATTCAACAGCTATTGATTCTGAGGCGGTAAGAAGTTCGTCGGGTCAGCTAGTCTTAATATATAAAACAAAGTCGGGTTAGTTAGACTATTTATAACTCGAGAACGGCTGAACCGATTTTGATGGTCTTTGATTTGTTGGATTTGTCTCCGCCTCGGATAACATAATAACTATTAAAACATTGCAAAAATTCACGAAAAAGAAAGTTATGACGAAAATTCATTTCCTCATACATTTAATATGGAACGAATTTTCATATTTTGAAAGAGCTGCAGGAATATTGTGGTGGGTAGGTATAATATTGAAGTTTGCTTGAATTCCAAAAATTCAAAAACGTCTAATGTCAATGTGCTGATTGTTTTTCTTTTGTTCTTAAATATATAATGTTGCCTCTCTTTCTTACACACTAAATGTCAACAGTCGTAAATGGGACAAATGGTGAACGTATGTCTGCACAACTCCAGGAAAACAGCCACTTCTTTTCAAATCATTCAAGGCGCATTGTGACGTGGGGTACCTATTGCAATTCGGTGAAGTCAATCAAATACATCTGCAAATTTGTTACAAAAGTCAGCGATGCATCTGGAGAATGATCAAAGAGTTTATTTCATTACATCGATTGTTGCCAAACATGCTGAAACAACTCCAGCAACAACATTGACCAGTTTCTTTTCGATTTGCCAATGCGATATGTTTGCCCGGACGTTGCTCTACTCTGAGATGCCATGTTATTACACTTTGTCGAAGAGATTTCCACGTCGGAAGCACGGCGATGTGGTTACTGATCATCCGGTTGTGCTGATACTGATGCTCTTGGTCGCATTTACACAGTTCATGTAAAAAGTAACGAATGCTTCTACTTTCGGTTGTTGCTGGTGAATGTTCGTGGGCCGACATCGTTTGAATCACAAGTCAATGGTGTAGGGTGCCCAACAATTCGTGTTGTATGTCAGCAGATCAATTTGCTTGAAAACGATACTCATTGGGACATGACAATCACTGAAGCAATTATTTCTGCATCTCCACTCAGATACGCACATTATTTCGACATGTTTCCCATCGAATCCACGTGAACTATGGAACAAGTACAAAGATGACATGTCAGAAGACATTTTACATCGAATTCGTGTCAGTTCAGGGAATCCTGATCTCGAGGTGAATGAGGATATACATAAACAGTTTTGTTTTTGATCAAAGACATGTGTTACCTCATGTGCGGCAGTTTGTTAGTCAAGTTAGGAATAACAACGCCAGATCGACGCTTCAAACTTGAAATGAATGATGCTTTCAATCAAGAATTGGTACGTGAACGTGAATATGATCAAGATGCATTGAACCAATCAGTTTGAATGAATGTACCACTGTTGTACCCCCAACAGAAGGAAGTGCACGATACGTTAATGAAGGCAGTTGATGATGGAAATGGTGGCTTATTTTCCCTCGATGCGCCCGGTGGAACTGGGAAGATATCTAACGACAACAAAATGAAAAATGTTGGATATCACAAGGTGCTTCAATGAAGGGAATCGACCCAAGTGCAACCCACCCAGTAAATAGTTTTAACAGAAAGTAGTACAATAATTCCACGTGAATCATTTCGATTCGCTTTAATAAAGCAAATGCCTTGCTGCCACGTGAATTATATTTCTTAATTCATTTTGAGTATTAATTTTAACTTAAAAAAATGAAACTAGTTCAGCTTATAAGTTAACACAACAGTTATTGATTCTTAGGCGGTACGAAGTTCGCCGGGTCAGCTAGTTTTTAATAAAAATGTAGATTATCACCTTGATTTTATTTTTAGTGCTGCCATTTGAACAACAGTAGCTCTTATGTTTTCTCCTCTTTTATTTTTGACAAATTTGTATTAATTTATTTTTATGAATGTGTTTATATTATTTATGACTTAGATAAAGAAAGGGATATGATTTTAGATTTTCACGGCCAAAAGCATTTTTGATATTTATTTTGGGGTGTTATGCCGTGTTGTGCTATCTCCTCCTTCGGTCAACGTTTCGGACAGCGTTACAGCGTCCATCATCAGGGCAGATGTGTAATTGTTAGTGGTGAAATGCAAGGGCGTAGCGAGGTACGTAGAAGATGCAGGAATGCTCACAAACCGTAAAGTAATATTACGTCGGTAGCCTATTGTTTGTGCTTTACAATCGGAAACTATCGATATGTACGCATGTATGAGTCATATTAAAGGTATAATTTCTGTTATAAATGATCATCGAAGCAACGTAGACATAGAGAGCCAAAATATTTTAGATATTTCAATTAGAATTGCAGCTGCCTTTGAAACTGATATACAAGTCCCACGCATTGTATCTCGCCAACAACATAGGTCCATGTTGCTGAGACTCCATGCGATTTTTGGAAGCGATCGATTTTATCATTCCTTATTTAGATTCCCTAATATCTGCATTGGAGCAGCGTTTTGGTGACCAAAATTATCCTGCTTTCATCAAGAATTTTAATCAAGAAGCCGAACTATGGTATAAAAAATGACCAGAGAAGATCTCGAAAAATAGATTTTACTGAAATGTTAAAGGAGGTGAACATTTTCTTTCCCGCAACAAAAAAAGCAATACTTATTTCCTTGGCACAACCTTGCACTACAAGTAAAATAGAGAGGTCCTTTTAATGCGTAGCGTCGTGTTAAAATATGACTGAGATCAACGATGACTGAAAACTGTTTGAACGCCCTATGTATGCTCAGTGTAGTATCAAACCATGGTACAAAAAACTAAGGATACAATTGAATCTGAGGTGTTAAAACGGTTTTCTGAAGAACCTCGTCGACTACTTTTTTTGTAAAATAAATTAACTGATGGATATTTTGTTTTTCATTTTTAACGTAACCTGTCCCGTTGCTCATGTAGCATTTACCTTAGATATAATATGCTTGGTTTGTCTACGCCTGCCCCCTCCTTAACAAAATCCTAGTGAATTATCCCTTGGTGAAATGTGTGCTTAAGTACTTAGAAGCGATACCGTATTGCCAGCTACACTCCACTACGAGTGGGTATTACAGTATATTTCAAAATGGTTTACTGCGTTCAGCTTTGGTGTAGCCGTAAATTACCGGATACCAAGAACTATTTAAGTTAGTTCCGTCGTCTCTGTTAATGTTAATAGGATTTTTATGAATTTTCGACATGGTTTTTTGAACAACATGGGTAGAAATGACCAAAAAAACCATTAAAACACGGTAAAAACCATGCAAATGAAAACACTGGCCGTTTTCAATATGATAACGAAAATCTGACAACTAAACTTATTGAATAAAAATTCAACTTATTTTTTGCACTGGCAATAAAGGTAACTTCTCAATTAAAAAATTGCATAACTTAAAACTTCTGACGACAAATTGGAGAAGCACAACAGAAATTCTTACATTATTTTTCAGTACGAACGAATTTTTAAGATAGTTTTCATCCGTGTGGGTAGATAACACAATTAATTTTAGGTCAATTCGAGAGCTACAAAGAGCGGACTAGGATGGAACGGGATTAGGGGGCATAATACATTAATTAAGAGAGCAGTTTTTTTTTTTCAAATTTAGACTCCCCCCCCTTGGTGAGATTTTATATTTTTTTTTTTATTAATAAATTTTTTTTTGTTACATACATAAAAATATTACAAAAAACATTTCTTTTGATAAGAATTAAAAAAAAAGGAACTATAAAATTAAATATGTAGCTTAAAGATAAACAATAATACAATTTAACAAAAAAAAAAGATATTACAATAGTATACATATATGTATGATAACAAAAAAAAAATCCCACATAGGCATCGCCAGTTCGTGGGTATACTTAAGTTTTTTTTAATGCAGTTAAGATACAACATGGCAAATTAAACTTTAAATTAGTAAATAAAATGGTTAAAATTGATGTTTATTAAGTAGGTACTTGTTTTATGGGCAATTACTTCTAGGCAAGTACCTACCTAATTTTATTATTTTCTCTCTGTTCCATTATTCGAATTAGTTCTGTAGAAGAAAACAAAAGAACGTAGCTTCTATGTCTTACGTAAAAAATGTGTTCCAACAAGCAGATCACAATATAAATCCTATAAAAATCAGGATTATGTAAATAAAAGAATAATAAATTACGACCAGATAAACAAACACAAACAAGCGTTTGATTTACAAAAGTGAGTACCACAGAAAACCTCCACCTGAAATCAAACAAGAGCGTAAAAAGCGCCACATGGTCCTTCGTGAAGCCAGATGAAAACCAGCTCATCCAGTCAGAAATCCGATCGTAAATCATTCTTATTCATCATTACATATTCCTAAGGTATTAAGGCATTATAATATAACTTGTAAAATCACGCGAAGAATTCGCCACCAAGAGCCACTCTTTTTGCGTAATATTATAATCAAACAAGATAAATATTGTCATCATAATATAATTTAACCAGTAGGTAGATTCCAAATAATTTACTCTACGATTACCACTGATTATTATAAATAATATAATTTATTTTATTGTAATCTATTTTTTATTCGCTCCCGCAAAGGTGGTACAAACGAAAGGTTATTTTAAATAATTTGATGTGTATGTTTGTGTAAAAAATTTTGCATTATGCCACAAATATTAAAATCACTGGTGAAGAAGCGCAGTGAATTGAAAGCACAATTAACACGGTTTAAGAATTACCTACTAAGTGATTCAGTTGATGTAATAGAAACGGAAACAAGATTGGAGGAGGTAAACACACTGTTAAATCGCTAAGAATATACAATCTCAGATCGAAGAGTTTGATAGTAACTCAGATGAAGTAGATAGCCAACTTGAGTGTTTTGAATTACAATATTATCAATATTATCAGGGTATTTTCCAGATCAGTGGAAAAAAAGCTTTTTAACGCCTATTCACAAAAAGGGTGATAAAAGCGATGTATCAAACTACAGACCAATATGTATATTGTCCGCTATTCCCAAACTCTTTGAATCATTAGTCCTAGATGTCCTTAGAAAACAAATCAATAATATAATTGTCCCCAATCAGCACGGTTTTATCACAGGTAGAAATACCTTAAGTAACTTAATCATTTATGAATATTACATAACTGATTCCCTTATCCTTAACCGGTTGAGTAAATTTGGCACATTTATGGGACAAACAGCCAATTATCTTTAGAGTAAATTTGACCTTTTTAGGGGACCGCTCGTCAGGTCTCATAAAAATCGTTATGTCTCCCTTACTATCATGACGAGAAATATGATCTAAGCAGTGTTAGAAAGAGAAAACACTTTGCTACGATTTGAGTTCCATAGATATCTGCAAAGAGAACAAATTATTCGGATTTATGGCGTCAAACTTCCGCCAGAACAATGTAAGGTGAAAATTCGTAATGTTTGCATTCAAAATTTTAATATTTCAAAAATAACATGCTTACTCCTAATAATACAATTTGAAAGCGTATTTAATCGCCTTTCAAAAACAGTTTTTAGTTTTTGGATATGTTCAGAAATATTCAAATTATTTTGATTTTATTGGAATGCGGAAATACTCAAGAATTCACCGGCCATAAATATCTTTTTTATGAGCCGTATCAGTAATTTAACTCAAATCTACAGGGGTTAAGCATCAGGTGGATTCTATATACACTGATTTTTCCAAAGCTTTTGATAAAGTTAGGCGACATATTCTTGTACATAAACTAAAAATGTTGGGCATTAAAGGAACCTTATTGAACTGGTTTAATAGTTATCTTAGTAAAAGAAAGCTTTGTGTTAAAATAATTTCTGTAGAATCCTATATCTTCGAAGCCACAAGTGGGGTTCCACAAGGATCTCACCTCGGACCAATTCTTTTTTTTATTATTTATAAATGACATTGTTAGTATATTTAAAGATGTATAAGTTTTACTCTTCGCTGATGATTTAAAAATATATAAAATGATACGTAGTATAGAGGATTGCTATATTTTACAATCTAATTTAGATAAATTGTTTCATTGGTGTGTGATCAACTCGCTATTTCTTAATATTCAAAAGTGCCAAGTTATTCGTTTTTATAAAATCCAAAGTCACGTAACTTATGAATACTCTTTAAATAATGTAATATTGACACCGGTCACTCAGATCAGGGACTTAGGTGTTATATTTGATGAAAAGTTAACATTTACTTTGCACGTAAATGAAATAACAAATAGAGCTATAAAAATGCTTGGTTTTATATGCAGAACAGCAAGTGATTTTAAGTTACTAGAATATTTGAAAATATTGTACACTTCTTTAGTAAGAAGCCAGGTAGAGTATAATTCGCCCATTTGGTCCCCATTGTATAAAATACATTCCGACAATATTGAAAGGGTACAGCACAAATTTTTAAGATTTGTTAACTTTAAGCTGAATATTCCAATTCAAAATATTAACTATGTCCTTTTGATGAAACAACTAAACTTGATTAAGGTGTCAGATAGGCGGATCATCTCTGACCTTGTACTATTAAATAAAATCATTAATAATTGCATTGACAACCCTGAAATTCTCGCCAAAATAAAATTTTACGTACCGACCAGAAATACGAGGCAATGTGCTACCTTCTTCTGTAACAATTTTAAAACAAACTATGAGGCTCATACACCTATAAATAGATTACATCATTTTGGTAATAAATTTGGGAATATTGTAGACATGTTTGCAGATTCTGTATTAGTTATAAAAATAAGTCTTTATAATTACTTTAATGAAATGTATGATTTTGATTTTAATTTTACGCACCAGATTTAAATGTCCGGGTTTAATTTTCCCCACAGGAAAAACTAAACCCTTTCACACACTTCCCAAATGATCATCTGGTCAATCCACGTTATGCAATTGCACTATATGTATTATAATTACAAAACAATACAAGAACAACATGTCAACCTACCAGAGACCAGATGGGAAAATAATTCACCGACTCCAGATATTTTCATATCAGAGGGTTCGGCTCTGTGGAATTCCTAATTGAACCTATAAATCCTACTGATCCCTCAATATAAATATTTAAAAAATCTTTTGTAATCCTACATGAATTTAAAATTACCGATTTTTGCATTTTTATGTATAAATTCTTTGACAAATCTAATACGCCTAAATTTTGAATCAGAGACCTAGGTATAATGCCAGTAGCCGAAATAACAAATGGTAATATTATATATTATTTATTTTTTATTATTATTTTAATGATTATAATTGTGTACTACGTACCTGCCTAACTATTATTATCTATCCTTGTAAAAGCCCACTAAGGCATAAATAAAAAAGTAGTGACGTTAGCAAAAAAATCCATAAAAAGCATTGAAAAAATTGATGATACTAACAATATTAAAATCAAATTACCTACGTTTTCTCTCCCAGAATTTAGTGGTGATTACTCGAAATGGTTATCTTTTAAGGATGCTTTCGTCACGTTAGTGGGTAATAATAAATCTTTAGATAACTTTCAGAAAAATTACTATTTGCGTGACTGTTTAAAAGGAAAGGCCTCAGAAATATTAAACGCACTTGAAATTCCCCAAGACAATTTAGAAATAGCTTGGCAGTTTTTATCAAATAGATTTGAAAATAAGCGTGAAATAGCTAATCAACATTTATATTCATTGTTTAAGCTCAAGGAATTAAAACAGGAAAATCACGTCGCCTTGAGAAATTTATTAGATCAAACACAATTACATTTGAATTCATTGAAAAACATAGGTCTACCCACGGAGTATTGGGATGTAATAATAATTTATATTTTGGCCAACAAATTAGTTTCCAATACCCGGATCTATTGGGAACAATATCCAACTAAAGAAAAAATACCGACATTGCAAGGATTTTAAAAATGTTTTAACAGATCGGGCGATAGTCTTGGAAGCATCGGAAGCAACATGTTCCACAGCCAAACCTGTATTTGCGCATCATAAACCGTCAAGTTACAAAAAGGAATCTTCAGTTTCATTATTGTCGCAAAGGTTGAAATGCATTGTTTGTGAGGAAAATCATAAGATTTATTTCTGTAAACAGTTTTTGAAACTAAACCAACATGAACAGCTTGAGAAAATCAAGCAATTACAAGCTTGCATCAAGTGTTTAAATGTAGGTCATTCAACTAAAGAATGCAGGAGTAAGAATAATTGTAGAACTTGCAATAAAGCAGGACACAACACGTTACTTCATATTTTCCCTAAAGAGGATCAAGACAGTGAGAATGGCATGGATCAAGTACCAGTCTCAAACCATTCCACCTTTGGAGAAACAGAAAAAACAATTTTGTTATCAACGGCAATGGTGAACGTAAAGGACAGTAATGGAATTATTCATTCAGCGAGAGAATTGTTGGATAATGGTTCTCAGGTGAATTTCATAACTGAACGATTCGCTAAAAAATTAAACATAAAGTACAAATCATTAAATATACCGGTCTCCGGGTTACATAATAATATAACAAATATAAAGAAGAGCCTCTCGTTTGAATTGTCATCAATAAACTCTAATTACAAAAAACTTGTTACTTGCTTGGTATTTTTTTTTTTTTTTTTACATGAATACCGCATAAGAGTCCCAACTGCTCCCGTCTGGAGCCAGTGGGACTATGGCATTCCTAATTGGGGTATGTTGTGAGGCTGAAGGTAGTGGGGGAGGGGAAGGAGACAGGGAAGAGGAAGGTGGGGAAGTACCTGGCTATTCAGATCTGGTCACCAAACACGGCAGAAGCCATTTCAAGCAACGTTTCAATTCTGAATGGTGGTCTTACACCAGGGCGATACTGAGAGTATCTTCCACTCTGGAACGTGCCGCAAATATACTTTATATTATTTTAAATGAATAAATTGTGAAATACACAAATTAATCAAATAAAATTTATTTGCCACGCCGGGATTCAATCCCGCGACCTTCGGAATGCTAGTCAAGCGCCTTACCGCTGCACTACGCCGGCCGTCAATTATTACAAGAAATCACCAGCAAGTTACCGCAGACCTCTTTTCCAAAAAGGGAGGCAAACATACCACCAGGATTGAAATTGGCCGATCCTGAATTTTCCACTTCCGGTCATGTAGATATATTACTCGGCTCCGAACTATTTTGGGAAATGCTGACCACTGATCAATTGAGATTAGGAACAACTGGACCTACGCTGCAACGCACTGAACTTGGATGGATATCATCCGGGCCAATTAGAACGTGTACTACAAAAAAAGAGCAAGAATCATCCTCATGTCACTTATCTTTAAATATGATTCACAATCAAATTGAAAGATTTTGGAAACAGGAGGAATTGGTGTCCATCAAGCACCAAAATTATGAAGAAAAGGCATGTGAAGAGAGCTTCACGTCCACCCAAAAAAGGGATGAAAATGGGCGTTTTGAAGTAAGCTTACCATTGCGACCTTGTATAGATCAAATAGGTACTTCCTTGCCTATGGCAGAAAAAAGATTTTTAAACTTGGAAAAGAAATTATCCTTTAATATGGATTTGAAACTTCAATACATAAATTCATGGAAGAATATAAAAACTTAATTTTGACAAAATTTGAACCAGTTTCAAATGAAGAAAAATCTTACTATTTACCTCATCATGCAATCAAAAAGGAAACCAGCAGCACTACCAAACTAAGAGTGGTGTTCAACGGCTCCGCAAAAACCTCCAGCGGGATATCAATAAACGACGCGTTAATGGTTGGTCCAATAATACAAAATGATTTATACACCCATTTGTTGAGTTTTAGAAAATATCATGTGGTATTGACGGCTGACATAGAGAAAATGTACAGGCAGGTCAACATTAGAGAGGAGGACCGCGTCTTCCAAAAAATACTTTGGCGAGCATCTCCAGAAGAGGAAATGGGCCATTTCAAGTTAAATACGATAACTTATGGTATGGGACCATCATCTTTCTTAGCCACGCGTTGCTTGAAGCAGCTGAGTATGGAAAACGAACACTTGTATCCTGAAGCTAGTCTCATTTTAGAGAAAGATTTTTACATGAATGATCTAATTACAGGTGGAGACGATGTGGAATCCTGTAATTTGTTAAAAGAACAGTTAATCTCCATAATGAATTCGGCCGGTATGAACTTAAGAAAACGGCGGTCTAATTCTTCTGATTTGTCATCGGAGGCCGGTCAGGCCACTGATATGGTAATTTTGGATAAACCAGAAGGAGAGAAAATTCTAGGCTTAACTTGGAATTGCCAAAAAGATAGTTTTTTATATCACGTGGAACTACTGTCACATCCTATTTATAATAAACAGAATATTTTGTCACTGATTGCTAGTATTTTCGATCCATTAGGTTTGCTAGGACCAGTAACCGTGAATGCTAAACTTATTATGCAGAAATTATGGCAAGAAAAGACATCTTGGGATGAAGAAATACCTATAGAAATTCTGAAGCTTTGGAAAAAATATTTAGAAGATTTAAAAGGTGTAAATTCTTTTCAAATACCTAGAAAAATTATATGTAATCAAACTGTAAATATACAATTGCACGGATTTTGTGACGCATCCCAAAAAGCATATGCTGCTTGTTTTTTATTACGCAATTTACTACGTAAAACTGATTTCAAAAATTTATAAAACTATAATACAAACTATATTAAATTTAATACGTTTAATAAATTAATAATACGTAATATATAACGTATTATATAATACATTTACTATAATACAAACTATATTAAATTTATAATACGATTATAAATACGTTTACCAATCAGGAAATCGGCATTCTCAATTAATCACAGCTAAATCAAGAGTAGCTCCATTAAAAAGCATTTCTTTGCCTAAATTGGAACTATGTGGTGCTGTTCTGTTAACAAAAGTTGTTGAAAAAGTAAAGGAATCCCTACTTATACCTTTGGATAAAACATTTTATTGGTGTGATTCCACCATAACTCTATGCTGGATAGGAAATCAACCAGCGCGATGGATACATTCGTTGCAAACAGAGTTGCAGAAATACAGGAAAGAAGCGAAACCAGTCAATGGAAGCATGTCAACTGCGAAGATAATGCTGCGGATATTTTATCAAGAGGAACCAGTGCTAAAAGTCTATTTTCTTCAGAAATCTGGTGGAGAGGTCCTAATTGGTTAACTCAAGATGAAGTAACTTGGCCGAACTATAAGGAAATTTGCATCGATCCACCGGAATTAAAAGCCAAAATAAATTTAACCGTCAGTATGAATAAAGATTGGGAATTGTTTTATCGTTTTTCTTCTCTCAAGCGTTTACAAAGAGTAACTGCTTATATCCTACGTTTCATTAATAATACAAGAAAAACACATACATTTAGCGGACAACTTTCAATAATAGAATTAAACAAGTCATTACAATTATTAATAATAGTCGCTCAATCTTATTCATTTTCAAAAGAAATTAAAACATTAAAGGTGGGAAAAAACTTAGATAAAACCAGTCATCTCAAATCATTAAGCCCATTTATACATATGGATTTATTACATGTAGGTGGGAGATTGTCCAGAGGAAAACTGATACATGAAGCACAAAAACATCTGATATTACTACCTGACGATCACCCTCTAACAAAGTTAATCACTAAACATTTTCATTATACAAATTTGCATGTAGGTACTCAAACGTTACTAGCACTTATTAGGCTAAAATATTGGCCAATAATGGCAAAAAATGTTATTAAAAAAATACTTAAAAATTGCATTGTGTGCTTCAAATGCAGTCCAAAAACAAGTCATCAAATAATGTCTGATCTTCCAGAGGATAGTGTCACCGTGTAGACCGTTCTCTGTTACAGGACTGGATTACGCAGGGCCAATATTAATAAAGTCTGGAATCAGTAGGAGATCCAATTCAGTCAAGTCTTATATTTGTTTATTTATATGCTTCTCTACTAAGGCAGTTCATTTAGAACTGGTCACCTCTCGGTGACTACAGATGCATTTCTTAATTGTTTAAAGTGTTTCATTTCTAGACGTGGAAAACCTAGTAAATTGTATTCTGATAATGCTACTACATTTGTTGGAGCGAATAATGAATTGAAAAATATGTATAATTTATATGTCTCTCAAAAGGAAATAGCTAATTACTTAACTAACATGTATTCAGTGGGTCTTTATTCCACCTAAAGGTCCTCATCATGGAGGTCTTTGGGAATCTAACATAAAAAGTGTGAAATATCAATCGTAAAAAGAGTGGCAAACGTCTCTTCATTAACATATGAAGAGATGTGTACGTTATTATACCAAATAGAGTCCTGCATAAATTCTAGGCCTTAAATTCCACTATCCAACGATCCACTCGACCTCTTCGCACTTACTCCAGGTCACTTTCTTATTGGTGATAACCTGTCAGCTGTAGCTGAACCTGATCTACAACAGATTCCCATAAACAGACTTAATAATTTCCAAAAACTAAGCCAGCTAAGACAGAGCTTCTGGTCAAGATGGAGAATTGAATATCTGGGAGAGCTGCAGCAAAGGACTAAATGGACGGATGGGAACCGGCGACAACTAAAGACTGGGGACTTTGTTATCATCAAAGACGACAACGCACCACCAAATTTATGGAGGATGGGACGTGTCATCGCCACTCACCCTGGACAAGATGGGATAACCCGTGTAGTCACCTTGAAGACGCAGCAAGGGTCTATGAAAAGGCCCATTACCAAATTGTGTCTTCTACCGATGGACGATGCTATTACATCTATCTTGGAAGAACTGGATCAAAATAAACTACTAACATCTAAGAAGAGCAGTATCAAAAAGAAGTCATCTTTACTAAGGCCAAGGATCAAAAAGAAGCCATCTTTCTTGAGGAAAAGAACTGCAGAGGCTATCGATCGAGGATCAAGAAGATGAACATTTTATAATTCAGTGTTATATTTTTTTTTTTATGCGTCTTCTAATGATTTACTTCAATTTATTATTTTATTTTTTCTAAACTAACTACAACAATCAATGGATTACGATATATGTATTAGCTAGTTTCAGCTCTCTTTTTATTTTTAAGAAATAATTTAATCTTTCTAATTTTAAAAAAAATTTCCTCACAAATAATAATAATCAATTTTAACTTTTATAGGGTTCTAAAAAGAATTTTCATTTAATTTCAGCCCTTTTTGTCGGGGAGCTATGGTTAAAATTGATGTTTATTAAGTAGGTACTTGTTTTATGGGCAATTACTTCTAGGCAAGTACCTACCTAATTTTATTATTTTCTCTCTGTTCCATTATTGAATTAGTTCTATAGAAGAAAACAAAAGAACGTAGCTTCTATGTCTTACGTAAAAAATGTGTTCCAACAAGCAGATCACAATATAAATCCTATAAAAAATCAGGATTATGTAAATAAAAGAATAATAAATTACGACCACATAAACAAACACAAAACAAGCGTTTGATTTACAAAAGTGAGTATCACAGAAAACCTCCACCTGAAATCAAACAAGAGCGTAAAAAGCGCCATAAAACATAATTATGTTTTAACATACTTATAGAACAAATAATTCAAATAATTTGGTGGGACCCCCCCCCCCTAACCCTCAGGTTTTGTGTTTTTTTTTTACATTAACTCCACACAGGAGGCCTTGAGGAAAATAATTTCCCTCATGGCCTATGTCATCTGGGATGCAGTGTGGAGGGTCTTTTTGAGGAGAGGAAGGAATGAACATTGGTCTTGAAGAGACCCATGTTGTAGGAAGGAGGAAACACAGAGGCCGGCAAATCATTCCACAGCCGAGCTGTAGAACATCAGAACGAGTCGAAGAAACGACCCGTTCTCATGTGACAAATGTCAACCGTGTACAAATGTTGGGCAAGCGTTTAGCGTGTTTCCCGACTATGCACCGGTGCCGAAGGGATCAATGATGCTAGTTCCTCGGGGCATCTTCCATTGTAATACCGGTAGAACAAGGATAGCATTCCCACCCGACGCCTGTGATCTAAAGATTGCAATCTGTCTGTTAAGATGGGAGAATCTATCAAACAGACCGCCCATTTCTGCACAGAGTCGAGGGTATTTTTCAGGTATTTTGGAGATCCAGACCAGAGGTGGCTGCCAAATTCAACCATGGGGCGCACTTGCGATTTGTACAGGGTTAGCAGTTGTGCACTATTAAAGTATCTGCGGGCCCTATACAATACGCACAGTTTCTGGCTAACTTTACTCTGGCTTCGATGGAGCCCTCATACCTGAGCTGGTCACTTAGGGTTACACCAAGCATATCAATGGAGGGCCTGTTCGGAAGATTGCTTCCGTTGAAAGAGACTAGATTTTCATTTCGATGCCCTTTAGATGTAATCAGACAAGATTGGGTCTTTGAAACATTAAGTTCAACGGGATTATTTTTACCCCAAGAGAAAACACTCTCGAGGTAACCGTCCATTCTTTGCTTCAAAGCAATATGAGCTGTTGGAGTTTGTGAGCCCTTTGGGGGCTTGTCGTTGATGTGCAACAAAAACAAAGTCGGAGACAGTACCGATCCCTGTGGGATGCCAGCATTTATCGAGTGAGAGGAAGAGGTGAAACCATCGGCTACCGTCTGAATCGACCTCTCCCTCAAGAAGTCGGCAATCCACGTACATAAGGATCCAGGAAGTCCGTAAGAAGGCAGTTTGTTGACAAGTCCTCGGTGCCAAACCCGGTCAAAGGCCTTGGAAATGTCCAGTGCAACCGTTTGGGTCTCACCGAAACGTTCCAGGCATCGTCCCCAAACATGCGTCACATACGCGAAAAGATCACCGCGCGAGCGGTTCCGCCGGAATCCGTATTGACGGTCGTTAATAATTTTGTTCTCTTGAGGTATGTGAGCAGTTTGTCGTTGATCACATGTTCCATCACCTTAGACAGAACTGATGTGATCGCTATGGGGCGGTAGTTGGCCGGGTTGGAGCGGTCACCCTTCTTTGGAATAGGATGGATAACCGATAACCAGAGGGCACAGAGCCAGTCTTCAGGGACATTTTAAAAAGCTTCGTCAAAATTGGAGCTATTTCTGCAGCGCACCTCTGCAGTACCAGGGCAGGTATTCCGTCAGGCCCACTAGATTTATTAACATCAAGCCCTCGTAAAACATGGAGTACTTCCCGATGCCGGATCCTCAGCTTTTTCATACGAAAACCGCAGTGAGGAACCGACGTCGGGACAGCACCTTGGTCATTGAGGGTTGAGTTATCCGCAAACATTTTACCTAATAAGTTAGCCTTTTCGGTGGCGGTGTTTACTAGTGAGCCGTCAGGTCAGGTAAGAGGCGGCAGACTGGATTTGCAGAAATTGCGACCTATTGAGCCCGCAAGCGACCAGAATTGCCTGCTGCCATGCAGCCAGATTTCTGCTGATCTGCTGGTCGTGCTCAAATGTTGACCTATTTATGATTCTCTTGGTTTCCTTTGCCATTTTGTTGTAAGGTGTTCTGTCTTCGGATGTTCTAGTGTTGTAGGCTCGGTAAGCCGCGTTTTTTCATCGCACTGCTTCAGCGCATTGTCGACTGAACCACGGCTTTGAGCCTACACCAGTTTCCTTAACAGTAGATTGGATGAAGCCATCCATCGCGGATGTGATGACTTCACCAATTTCCTGGGCACATCTTGAGGGATCCGAAGTCCGAAAACAGACAGCTGACCACGGGAAAGCATTAAAATGTGCTCGCAGACCGAACCAATCTGCTAACCTATAGTGCCACACTTGTTTCTTCAGCCTCTCGTTTGGTGGTCTGAAGTTTACAGGGATTGATGTCGTCACCAGGCAGTGGTCGTACGATCCTAAAGGAGCTGTGACTTCAATCTTGTAACCGTGTGGCACAGTAGTTAAAAAGAGGTCTAACAGATTGGAACAGTGAGAATTTCAGACATCAGAAAAATATATATTTTATATTTACTTTCAATGAATTTCAAATACTTTTTGTACCTCCACAGCTCCACCTGGAGGGAAATCATTTTCCTCAGGGCCTCCTGTGTGGAGTTAATTTAAAAAATGCTGAAATTTCACTGATCGATGGCTCCATTGTATATTGATGAAAAGTAAAGAAGAGTTATCAGAGTTAATGTAGCTGTATTTAATTGTAGATTTTTATAATTGTGAAATAACTGAGTTTTTATAACTGGATAGTTCTTACGTAAGTGTAAACATCTGTAAAACCCAGTATAAATATATATGTATAAAATTCTCACCAAATGCTGGATTAATGACGATTTTATTGCGTCCAGCATGCAAGGCTACGATGTTTTCTCACCAAAACATCACAAAAATCGTAGTGATGGAGTGATAGTGTACACAAAAAACTCTATTTTTGGTTAAAAAATTCCAACTGCAATACTTGAAGCAAACAGTGTCACCATACAATGATTCTGTTGTTATAACGGCCATCTATCGGTCTCCATCATATACTAATATATCGCAGTTCCTAAACTCGTTGAACGAAAATCTTCAGAGGCTTAATAAATTCATGAACTGTATCATAGCTGGAGACCTCAATATCAATATAATTGGAGATAGGCACGACCAAGCTGACGACTATGAATGTCTTCTTGCAAGTTATGGTCTTCGATCCGCCGTCAACTTACCTACAAGAGTCACACCTATATCTCAAACTTGTATAGATCATATTTATGTCAGGACAAAATCTAATATCTCTGCAACCATAATAAATACGACAGTAACTGACCACTTTGCTACAATGCTCGCGTTTTCAAAGAAAAATGACGCGAAGAAAGACAATCAACAAAAGAAAATGCAAATAAAATACACAGATTATGACGCTATTAGATCATCTCTTGAATCCATATCCTGGGCAAATATTTTAAATGAAACAGGTGTTAACACTGCAATGATGAATTTTACTGAAAAAATAAATACGACTGTGACAAAATACACAACCTTACGAAAATTGGTGCACAAAAATAGAAAAATTAAACCTTGGATTAATGACAACCTGGTTAAATGCTTACACAAGCGTGACAAACTTCACAAACAGTCTTCAAACTCACCGAATAATATAAGGCTTCAAAACTATTACAAAAAATATAGAAATATCTGCCGATCAATAGTGAAGCAGACAAAAGAAGAATATTATAAACGAAAAAATTGAAGAAAACAAAGCTGACCCGAAAGTATTATGGAACGCAGTAAATGAAATAAATAATGTAAATAGAAAACCAGCAGCACAATTCCAACAAATAGATGTTAATGATACAGTAATAACTGATCAGACTGATATTGCCAACACATTAAATAATTACTTTGCAGACATTGGTCAAACATTAGCCCAAACACTACTAAATAAAACGAACACTGACGAAGATACACTTGCTAATAAATTTATCACTAATGCACAAGATAACAATACATTTAGAGTAAAAACTTTCCAAACCAAAGACATAATGCATCACATAAATAAACTGAGAAACGACTGTGCGACTGAACCTGACAAACTTGACACTAAACTAATAAAAGAAATAAAACACCAAATAGCCCTACCCTTCACCTACATCTATAATCTGAGTATTACTAGCGGTATATTCCCCAGCCATTTTAAAAGGGCAAACATAGTACCAATTTACAAATCCGGAGATAAAAATAATCCCTCCAACTATAGGCCTATATCACTTTTAAATGTTCTCACAAAAGTACTCGAAAATCTAGTGAAAATCCAACTGGTAGACTATCTAGACAACCATAAGATTCTATCAGAAAATCAGTACGGTTTTCGAAAGAATATGGGAGTACAGAATGCAATATTAAAAGTGACAGAAACCATTATAAAAAATGTTGACCAAAAAAAAAGCTGTATTGCGGTTTTTCTAGATCTAAGTAAAGCTTTTGATACAGTGTCCCATAAAATTCTCCTTAAAAAAATAGATAACATAGGTATTAAAAACTCTGCATATAACTGGTTCAAATCATATATAACTGATCGCAGCCACGCACTAAATTTAGGCAATGTAACAAGCCAAAACAGATACATAACTTACGGTGTTCCCCAAGGAAGTACATTAGGACCCATACTATTTTTACTTTACATCAATTGCCTGTGTCAGTTAGATATTAGCGGAGATGTTATTTGCTTTGCGGATGACACTGTTTTCATTTTCGCTTCTGATTCCTGGACAAATGTATACAAAAAAGCTGCCGAAGGAATCAACCGGATTAAAAATTGGCTCGACAATAACCTGCTAACGCTAAATATAGGCAAAACAAAATACATGACATTTAGTATAGATCCCAGACGACAACCAAGACTCAATGAAAACCTAACTATACACGACTGCACATCTAAAAAAAACTGCCTGTGCAACCCGCTAACACGGACTCAGATAATCAAATATTTAGGCATTTACATTGACAACTATTTTAGATGGACAGAACAAATAAATAAAACAGCGGGTAAAGTAAGGAAACTTATATTTTTTTTTAAGAACATACGAAACATAATGCCAGTGAAGACTTTAAAAACTATATACTACGCATTAGGACAATCAATTATCACCCTCGGTATGATTGGTTGGGGTGGTGCTGCGAAGACTAATATGGACCCTCTCGACAAAGCGCAAAAGGCCTTAATTAAAGTTATTACTTAAAAACCTTTTAAATTCTCGACAATACAGTTATTTAAAGACTTTGCTGTATTGAACATACACCAACTGTACATCAAAATTATATCTATACATTACCAAAAAGACAAACTAAACCATCATACTGCACAACACAATTACGACACAAGACATAGACATCAACACATGACTCCGAAGACAAATACTACATTTGGACAAAGACATTATCACAATTTGGCTCCAAAATGTTTTAATTTAATTGAAAAAGATATTCTAGTGACAAAAAATCTAAAACGCAAAATTCCTACGTGGGTAGTAAACAAGGGTATTGCATACTGCGTGTAGATAACTTGATCAAACAACACACTCAACGCCTGTATTTTTTCTCTTTTCTCCTTAACTATTTTCATCTATTTATCTCATATCTTTTTTTTTCATTTCTTTATATTTTATTCCATTTATCTATTTAAATTAAAATTATATTTTTTATCTTCCAAGATTAAGATATCAAAATTAAATTAAATTCCTGCCACCTCAGAACAGGCTCAGCCTAGTGAGGTGGTATATACCAAAAAAATAAATATATATGTATATGGAGGTATATTTTTATATTGTAATGTTATTCTTGGTTAATAAATAATAAAAAATAAATAAAAAGGGATATTTATATATAGAATAAATATTTATTTTTTAAGAAATAATTTAGTAAGACATGGATGAAAGGGTTTAACTCTCCCGCAGCCAACTGTGGCCGAAGGTAGATCCCAAAATCACTATTCTTCTTATATCTACTTAAATACATGAAATATATTTTTAGTATTTTAGGTATTCCTGCGCAAAGGAATGTGAAAAATCATTGATCGCAGGAAAAAATATTTTTACAAATATAGGTAATATTCCCTGCCTAATAAATGGACAAATGAAAATAAAAAAGAACAAAAAAAGAAAAAAAGGATTTCCATGGTTGAAAAACAAAAAAAAATAAAAATTTCATGGGGTCGTCAACCGACCCACTTGGTTATGGACGTTATGTTTGGCATCTTGGTCTGTCGAGAGTTAATAAAACTTTAGATTTCATCTACTTAAAATCTAGTAATACTTATAAAAATATTACTCTAAAATAATGAAATGGTCTAAAAATCATCAAATGTTCAGTTCATAAAAAATCATGTGTAAAATATGACAGTCGAAATTTATATTTACAAATTACAATGAATTTGGATACATAAATAAATAAAGGTATCATGTTGATAAATCTTTTGAAACCTCTCTTTTTCACAAAAATTAATATTTCGGAAAGATAGGATTCAATGGAATTTTCAGGGGCAGAATGTTAAGGACCCTATCCACTGGAGCGATTATGGTCGAAAAATGGACTACTTTTATTTTTCTGCGATTGATAGCAGTCCAAAATTAGACCACATTTTCCTACCATTCGTAAAACATTTATTGTAATTATTTAAAACATTTCCTTGGCCAGCCATTTATTTTAAAACGAAGTTATTGAAATGCTTTATCTATTGTGACTATAGATGTCGCAAATTCGAACTTCGTAGACTATTTTACAATGAACTTAAGAATAAATTTTTAAAATATTTTTTTCGCGATGAATTTTTGATCAGATGTTTACGGTTAAAATTAAGTCATTTTTCCATAGATATGCACCTTTTATTATCAAGTATACCACAGACAATATACAGAAATCAAAAATATTCTATGTTGACTCGAATAAATACCCCTCACGGTAGTTTCAAAGTAAAAAAAACACGCAGGATTCGTACGGTTATAAACTTTACGACTTTTTATATTTGTTTTATAAATCCTACAAATATGAGATAAACGGTAAAATACAGGTTAAATCATTGGCTATATAACACTATAACAAGTTATTATGTTTCCATGTTAAAATTCAAAGGTATGATTTTTTTGACGTTGGGGAAAAATTAAAAAAATGGTCTTCTGGGATCAACTACTCCAAATGCCGGGAATCACTGATCAAGTCAAGAATGTCCCTAAACACAGGGTTTTGCTAAATAGCACACATTTGTCATAGTTGCCGCCGCCCCGGGAACCATTTATTGGACAATGGTTACTGCCATAGGTTACCCCACGTCGTTCGATACGTTTGGTGACTTAGCAGGGATAGCCGGGTTCATAGGGTGAGGTTTGTTTAGGTCTTGGCGGCCGACATGTTTGCCCACCTGCTGCATGGTGAGCAGGATCGAGAGAGACTGGTTGAGGGAGATTTTATCCTCCAGCCAAGAATCTCTCGACCCACCGCTTTGTACTGCAGTTGGAGGGATGGATTCGTACGTCTGTCACTCCTGAACACACTTACCCTCAGATTCCTACCCACCCCTCATACCCTTTCTTTCCCAGAACTTCCTCTCCTTTCTTACCTAAAAAGACCCTCCACACAGCATCCCTAAAGATGTCACAGGTCCTGAGGGGAATTATTTTCCTCAGAGTCTCCTGTGTGGAGCTAACGTAAAAAAAAGTTCAAAAATTAGATATCACAAAATTGGTCTGCTAGAAATAAGAAATTGATGAACTTCTTCTAATCCCATACATATCACAATCAATACAACAGTAAAAGGTCTACCACTGAGTGCTCCTTTGAACCTCTCTCTCTTCCTCATTAACGAAGCATGTAAAAGAAGAGGTCTTAGCGCAGCTCTTAGAGGCAGACCCATTATCATCATTACATAGTATAAAATGAATTCGCTCAAAATGTATGTGCGCATAGATCTTTTAAACTACGCAACGGATTTTCATGTAGTTTTCACCAATAGATAGAGTTATTCAAGAGGAAGGTTTATATGTATAATACATGCTTATTATAGTAGAGAAAAGCCGAGAAATTCAAATATTCAATTCAGGCAGCGGGCAGCTGGCAAGCGGCTGGTGTGGATTTTATAAAGGTTGGGTAATGGCTTTGTGTTTGGTCTGACAGTAATTTAATAAAACCACCAAAATGGATTTCAAAAATAATTCTGGATTGTATAATTTATTACTGCACTAGACCCCCAACCGACCTGAGCCAGTGAGACTATAGCAACCATAATCGGGGTATTTGTGAGGTGAACGGTACATGAATATTGGTAATATGTACATGAAAAATGAAAATTTGAATTAAGAAAATGGAATGTACTGGGACTGAATATATAGAACACGTGAAGGGGAGCGGGAGAGGGAAGGCGGAAGGGATACGCGGGAGGGGAAGGGAATGCGGGAGGGGAACAGGGATGCACGGAAAAGGTCATGCAGGGAGAAACAATTTATTTCTTTGAATATGGCATTGCAACGCATGCCAGGAACCATCTCGTTGCTTATAATAAAGTGAAATAACTCATGTAGGTTGTATATTACATATTTTTTATTCTTTCTTAACCTTGCCTGTAAAGATTAAGCTTAATTCATAATTCAGGTACACATAATCAACATAAATGCAATGCATAGGAAAAAGACGACTAGTTTGCGTTCATCCTCATTTTTTGTCGAAATGAAAATCTGGAAACAGAAAAGATATTGGCACCTCTGGGACTCGAACCCAGGACCTCGCGCTAACCATGATGTCACCTTGGCGCAGTGGTCAGCGCGTTTGCCCGGAAAGCGAGAGGTCCTGGTTTTGAGTCCCAGAGTTGCCAATATCTTTTTCTGATTTTTCTGTTTCCAGATTTTCCATTGAGTTTCGTTTATTTATTTATTTATCTATAATAAAATATATTTACAATGGTTTTATTTGTATGCCTGTCTCACTAGGGTATACCTGTGTCGAGACAGGCGTACAGGTATATAAATGAATATAGTAATTACAAGGATATTTCAGGTAAAATACATATTATGAATAGAATTAAAACAGAAGGGTGATTGGAAGGGTAATAAATCTTTTAAAGAGAGTTATTTTATAAATGTTGGAGATGGAGTAATGAAATAAATTCTGCCTAGTCTATTTATAGGTTAAATTTGACAGGTTTCCATTATTTTCATTTGTTTTATATGGGTTAGGTTGAATGTGAATAGTTATTTATGTCTATGTGTGATTTATTTTACAGATATTTGTGATAGTGTGGCGTCCAATACTTATAATCCATTTTTTAATATCTTGTTTGAATTTTGTAAAGGAGTCACTTTGTCTGATCGTAGTTGGTAGTGTATTGTATAGTTGGCAAGCTATGTATTTAGAGTGTCTTTGCCCGAAGGTGGTTTTGAAAAAAGGAGTTTGGAGAAGTTCGTTGTTTTTCGCTCGGGTATTGTGTATTGTTTGTGTAGCTTTGTATGGTGTTTTGTTGTTTTTGTGTAAATTAAGTAATATGGATCTTGAGTAGAGCTGTTTTATGTCCATAACGTTGAAGGAATTGAAGATAGTATCAGTGCTGGTAGTAAGCGGCATTTTAAGAATTATTTTTATGATTAGTTTTTATTTTTTTTTTTTGATTGTCTTCATAATTAAAAAAAAGACTTATTTATTATTTATAAAAAATTAATTGCAACACAATGCTGTGGCTTACTTCTGGCTAGTGAATTACTACAATGTGAGTTTTTCAACATTTATAGGTATGTATATTTTTTGACAATTTTGCCTAAAAATTGCATGAAAACAGTCTTTTGAATTTGTGAAAGGATTTTTTTACATTTCCGCTTTTCTCAAAACTTGTTAAAGAGCGCAAATTCTAAATAGGCCTTGTAAAATATTTAAAAAACTGACAATAGACTTTTTAAAAATTGTATTTACATAACTAAAAATAGTACATTACGAGCTATTTAATATAAAATCACGTAACAAATAGTAATAAAGTTACAAACTTAGTAGGTTAAAAGTATAAAAATTATTTCATTACTTCTATTTCAAAAATTTTAACACATTTTTCTCTTTTTTTATATAGGTCAGTATTTTACTGCTCTATAGTAATGAGTTATGTTTTAGTTTTTGTCAGTGAAATCACTATCTTAGATTAATCTTTACTATGAATTGGTTCACATTATGAACATCAAAAAATATACTTTGGATAAATTAAAACTTTTTCTATCATTTCCCTTGAGTAGAATTAAAATAAAATTGATAATTTCTATTTAAAAAATTTAAGCGTAAACTTCTAAGCAATATATTTTTTCATTATAAAATTATGAACGCGATTTTATAGCAAAGAATATCTATGATAGTTTTCTTTGATTTTCTTATAAAATAATTTACAAAATAAATAAAAACCATTTTTGCACTGTCAACCGTTTGGGGGCATACATTAATTACGTGAACTCAAAAGGGGGGGAGGGGTTCAGCAAAATCTCACGTAACTTGAAAAGAATATACGAAGTGGCCCAAATTTATCTCACCAAGGAGGGGGGAGGGGTCTAGATTGGAAGAAAAACTGCTCACGTAATCCTTTCCAGACTGTGTTTGCAAAGCGATTTCTGTGCCCATTTATACGAATTTCATGATTTTTTGACCCCCCCCATCCCTGTCACACATCGTCATATTATTTGTGAGACCCCCTCCCCCCTAGTGTGACATCATATATTTTGCAATTTTTACTTAATTTAGATTTTTGCATTTCAATCACTTAGATTTTTACATGTGACATCACAGAGCTGACGACCCCCCCATACCCCTTGTCACACTTCTCTACACCCCCCCTCCCCCTTGAGGTAATTTATGGATGGCCCCTTACTTATGTTTGTGGTGATATAAGACAAACTAATAGAAAATATTTTTGGCTCCTGTATTCCTCTAAAAAGCAAGCCGCAGTTAATTATCACACTTTTTAAAAATATTATGAAATATTATAAAAAAAATAAACAAGTTTTCATTTATGTACACAATTTTACAGTAACAGAGAGACATCTGGAAACTAAAAGGAAAAAGCAAACTAAAATAATAATTATATCACCTAACCTAACCAACATCAACATGCTATATTTCGGTTGGGAAGGCAGAGAGCAATTCCAAAGAATTCTGTGTCGACACACATTCCTTATTTCATTAACATTCAAACATTTTAGAATGCTGTTATCATTGTACCAATGTTATTGTTATTATTAATGCAACCAATCTATTGTGCGATTATATTCTAATATAAGTGTAGGTATGTTCACAGAATTATAAATTGATGTAAAATTACTGCCTCAACACAGGCTAGCCTAGTGAGGCAGGTTACGAGAAACCTACATTTATAATTGTAAATCTCTATTCTTTAAGTACCTACTGTTTATATGTATATTGTTTGCCATTATTAACTTTTGTACTTATGCAACTTTTAAACTATTGTATACTTTTTTTTGTAGTTATAAATCTTTAAATTTTTGTTCCAGAAAGATATATATTATTTTTATTATTATTAGAAATGCTCAAGTAACATACAATTAATATAAGTTATATTGACAGTACAGTTTAATGGATATTTCAAAGCTCTGTAGCTCATTATGAAAATAAAATTGCGAGTTGGAAATATTAGTGCTGATATAAAGTTTCCAGATATAATAGAAGTAAATGACCCCTTAGAAATCTGGCATATTTTGTCGAGAAGGTCAAAATATTTTTGCTTTGCAATAAAATCCAAATAAATGGAATATTTTTTAACATAACTGAAAACTAAAAACTGTTTCTGAAAGGTGATGAAATACGCTTTTAAATGATATTATAGTGGACCCGCGGTAATCCGACAAACGTTTTGCAGGGTGATGTTGAATTATCGAATTTGTCGGATTATAGAGTACTACCTAAGGCTGGGATTAGACTCATAAATTTTTTCCTGTAAATCGCTCTTGTAAGCGATTTATTGCCAAATTACCAATGTAAACGACACCAAAAGTCACTTAACGTAATTTATAGCAAGTTACAGAACTTATTCTTTCGGAAGTTTTTTGACAGGTCTAATCGCGCCCGCGCAAATTTCTAGCCTTCTTACAGCGTATAAAATCAGTTTGATAAGATAAGAGACTTGCCGCAAGAAATAGTTCCGAAATGCGCCGTTGCGAATGTGAAAAATTAAAAGACATTAGGATTTTTTTCCTACAAAACTAGTATTTATTTCCACTTATTTAAGTTTTCTGGAAAACAAGCATCCTTCTATTCAATTATCTATAAGTAGCTGTCATTCGGATGAAACGAAATTAATTGTCGCCTTTGACGGCACAAAAGTACGTGGAGAATTGTTTAATTAAAGCCAAAATCTATTTCAATACTTTATTTGGGCCTTTTCGTCTTTATTGACGAAATCGCGTAAATTTGACAGTAGCAGGTCGTTGTTGGCAGGAAGCCATCTTACCGCAAATAAATTTACAGATGTAAACGATCGCATGAGCATTTACACAGGTCGAACTTCCGAACATTAATTACCGAAAGTCGGCTGCATATGTGAACGCTCCTGTGAGTGACCTGTCAAAATCTTATGTAATCCGTAAATTTTAATTACGAGTCTAACCCCAGCCTAAGACCCTCTACGGTCCGGAATTTTTTGAATAAGAGTACCTTGTAATCCGAAAAATTACAAATCAAAGAATCTGTTTGAACTACGAATCATACTATATATACACCAGATCTCCAAATCTCCCGAAGTAATCTGTATTTCTGGGGGGCAATGCATTCCAAGATTGACTAAGAGCAAAAACCAAATCTTTCATGTTGAGTTCTTTTAACGTTATTTCTATATGCTGGTCCTTAGATACGGCTCTCAGAAGTAGGTGTTTTCTTGTAATCTTGCTTGACAAACTAAATAATATTCTGATTCTGATGTGTCGGATTATAGGGGGCGCCGGATTAGCCAGGGATTGGATTACCGCGGGTACACTGTGTTAGAAATAAACATTAATGAAAAATAAAAATATTTAACACAAACAGAAAATGTTTTAAAAATGGCTCACTTTACATTTTTTCTAGCAAAAATTACCGGTAACGAAAAAAGAAAGAAAACACACACAAATGTATTACAAACGCTAGTGACACGTGTCACCTCTCTTTTTGTTGCTTCATAAATAATTTATTGATAAAAAATTAACAAACTTTCATAAATTTTCTAGAATTGCAATCGGAAATAATGGTTTCATAGTGAAGCAAATTTTTATTTTTCTGAAGGTTAACTTCTAGATTTTAATATAAAGTATGGTGTTTTCTTTTTCTAACATTGTTCACGACAGTAAGGGGTCATCCATAAATTATGTCACACGAATTTCATGATTTTTGACCCCCTCCGTCCCTGTCACATTTGTGAGACCCCTCCCCCCCTAGCGTGATGCCACATATTTTGTAATTTCACATGTAAAAATAATAGTCGGTAATATTTTAAGGGGGGGGGGGCGGATACCACGGACGGAAGGGGTGTAATGGGATACCACAATGGTGGGGGCGTAACGGGATACCACAATAGAGGGGGCGTAATGGGATAGGGAAAATATTTTTGTGGCAGTCGCGTGTGTCACAGTCGTTTTGTGTATGTGACGTCACAAAGCTGATGACCCCCCCCCCATACCCCTTGCCACACTTCTCTACTCGTAGATTATTGACATAATTTATGTATGGCCCCTCAGGGAGATCCCATGATTTTTATGAGACCTAAGTGAGCTGTTCAAATTAGCTTGAGGTGTTAAAAAGGAGAACCATCCTACACTCAATATGAAGAAGAAAGGGGATGTTGATGAAAAGATTGTTAAAATTGACATTTTTACTTCAATCGAGTACAATGGGAGTGTTGTCAATTTCTATAATCTGTACATCATCATCTATATTTGTAGCGGGACTAATGATAATCTCTTCATCATCATCATCTACATCCCAAGTCAGATGCTCCCTGATGGTTACAGGAATAGTTGACAGCTGTTTCCTTTGAGTGCGCACGTATATATCATTTCTCTTGTCTTTGTTCTTTTTGGTGTTACAATTCATCTTCTGATAGATACTCGTCGCATTCATCTGTAGTCTAGGATCTGGAATGGAGGATTTCTGCAATAAGGACTGGAAAGATTGGTTAGTAGAATTGCTGGCGTAGTTGACATGGCTGTGGTTTGTTTTGGTGTAATGGCTAACCTGATCAGTCAAGTCTAATTCGACCACATTTTCAATGGCATCCGCATTGCTTACTCCCACGGATGTAGCTTTTTTCATTCTGCTTGGTTGCAATGTGGTTTTTTCGGCTAGCGGTGTTTGGGTAATGTTTTCTTTTGTAGGTATGCTTATTACTTCTTTATCTATTAGCGAAAATACCTTTTTAACATGATCTCCCTGGACAACTTCGTTACTTAGAATGACGGGTTTCGCTGATGATGTCGATGGATTACTTTGTTGGTTTGATTTACGGAGAAAATCATGTGAATCATCATCGATAAGTATTAAAGGAGAAGATGTATTACTGTCGCTTTTTCTATTTTTCTTAAACTCTTCAGAATTAGAATTGCTTTTTCTCTTTAACTGAGGCTTGGGACATTTTTCGGCTATTATATCCACTACAGAATTTGGAGAAGCGTCGTTTTCAATTCCATGTAAAATGACGTCATTGCTCAAAGAGTTACGAGAGGTATCATTATCACGGTCATTATGTACGATCGGAGACTTGTTTCCAGAAATCTCATTGTTCTCTTTGAAACGGCTGCAGTGGCTTAAATCACCAAGTAAATTCGTACTTGCCTGAAATGAAAACAACAAATATTATTAATTCCTTGTCATCTAAGAATTATTACAGGACTAAAAGGTATGTTAAAAATTTTAGTAAGCAGTACGTATGAAATTGCAAGTGGAAGCTGTCAAATATAGATAAATTGATTAAAAAAAAAAATTGTAAACAATAATTTTTTGAACATTGTCGAGCTTCTCCCCTTCTAACGACTGTGTATTTTCCTAATTAACTCCCCCCACGCCAATCCATTCCCCTCTTTCACCAACTCTTCTGCCAATTTAGGTTAGCCCCTCCCCTTCAGCCTTTAAACCCCTCTCCAAATTTTAATTCATATGTATTTAACTTCAGTATACAACTTTTTTATATTAGTTCCACGAAGGAAGGAGAGAAAGTTCTGGGAATGAAAAGGGTATGAGGGGTGGGGAGGCATCTGGAAGGTCAGGAGTGGCGGACGTATGAATCCATTCCTCGAGGGTCTGGCTAGAGAGGTCAAAAGGTCTCATCCAACCAGTCTCTCCCGATGAAGAGAACATTGTTCTCAAAACATGTAGATTTTGTATCTAATAAAGTGGTGCAAACAAAATAATTTGACTTTAATTCACAAAAGTATTAGCCACAACATACCTTTTTGTTTCTGGCTTTGTTTTCAAATTCAACCTTATAATATCGCTCACTGTCGTCTAAGAATACACTGGGAAGCATGTTCCTATCAATGGTTATAGCAGAAGCCTCATCATTAGCGTGCATACATATCTGGATGATCCTTATATTTTCCTTATCATTTCCAGAGAGGATGGCATCTTGGTTGTAACACATTATTTTGTGAAATTTAGTAATTGTAACATCCTCACCCACAGTATCCACGAGATGTTTTGTAATGTATTTGCGTATATTGACAAAGCTACATCTTTTACGGTTGTGCTTTTCCTGGCGTTCCTTACGCTTTTCCAATTTTTTTTGCCTTTTTGTATGCAGAGAAGAATCGGAACAATGATGCAGAGCAAAACCTGGATCATGTTCATTATGTAGTGTAACTTGTGAATCATCATCGCATTGTACTGTAGTATTTGGATCAACACTTAGATCATGGTTACTTTCTAAATTAACGTGTGGTTCACAACCCCGTGGCACCACAACAACCGCATCAGGTCCATGTTGTACTACAACTTGTGGAAAGAGGCCACACTTCGCAGTAACACTTGGTAATCGACTGAAAGTCTGAGGCATAACCACATTTTCTGAAACATTCTCATGCTCATTGCTAATTGCATCAATTTGCATGCTTTGTGGTTCTGCTATCATATCTGCAATAGCCGATATATTCAACGCATTATTATTTTTATATGATTCATTTATGATACCTTTTAGAGCATTTATGGCGTGATTTCTGAGAACACCATTGGTCTTTTCTCCATGTGGTACATGCTTCCAAGTAGAATTCATCGTTTCTTCGATGCAATCAACGATTTGGGTGGCCATGTCAGCAATTGGACATTGAGACTCTGACTTTTCTGCTTTGGTATTAGATTGATCAAATTCCTCAACATTCAACGGGGTAGATATTCTTTCAGGTGCAGCAAGTGGAGTAACACCGTTGGGGATGTTAACCACCTGATGAAAAGCATTCGGTGAAGTTGTACTATCGAAGTTGCAAGATTCATGCAAACCATTCGTCAAATTTGAATTGGAATGATCATTTGCTTCCACGAACGTGTTCTGTAAGATGTTTTGATCGATGATTTTCTTCATGGAAGCTACTTCGTTAAGTAAGGCATCGTGTTTCCTCTTCAGTTGGTTAATGTGAAGCAAGAAGTTAGTTCCCTGTAGTTTGAGGGCCACCTTTAATTCAATGCAGGTCAGCCGCAGTTGAGAGAGTAACAACTTGAGTGACTTTGGTCCAAGGTCACTGAAAGTAAATAAATTAACAACATGAATGTTCTGGATTAATACGCTCTTACACACAATGTCTGGAAATTCGTAGTACAAGCAGGGAAACTGGTGAACCTACATCACATAGAAAACCCAAAAATTTCAAATTCCAACTATGGGCTGAACGAAAGGAAAAATGAAAGCTCAAATCAAAAAAAGTTATACCAAAAAATCAGCTCCAAATGTGATGTAGATTCAACATTTTCCTTCTTGTGTTTCCAATAAGAGTTTCCGAACAATGTTTATTAAGGGTATTCTCAAAATATATTTAGAAACTTCACACCGTTAGATGGCGTTATTTTCAATATTATCGAATAAAACGCTTTCTACACGTTATGCTTTTTAATATTGGGATGAATTATTGGTTTGCGGCCGTACATAAGATATAGTAATCTGTTTAAATAGTTTTTTAGACCTATAACTTTATAATATTAGAAAGCGGCTGAAAAACACACAGTTTTATTACATAATTAACACGTAAAAAATACATTTGCTACAACCCCGAGCGCGTTCATACAGATTTTTTTTTACCCAACCGAAACATATTTGCGATAAACAGTGCATTTCGTAAATTTAACGCCAAAACGTACTAGTTCAAAAGAGACGGAAGACTAGAGTTTGTTGAAATTAGTAAATTAAATCAACACCCGGGGAGATGAATAATTTATAAAAAGGGTCGGCTGAGTTAAAAGAGCATATCTTGCGGTTGCTGGCGTTAACTGGACCTTTTTTATAAAGACCGCTTGCAAGACTTACTTTTCTGTCTACCATGTTCGGGCAACAGAGTCCGTATTACATAGTTCCAGAAAACTGTATTGTATTTTTTTCAAGTGATTTATATTTTTTCCAATGAAAAGTTCCAAGTTTTATGGAGGTTTCCGTAAATATTATGTGTCGCTGTTGAAAATTTCGCACCCCTTCAACGCCACCTGTAGTTTTAATAGCCCCTTTCAGCGTGTAAAATTAATGAATTTCGACGTAGATACTTATCGCTTCTACAGAAAAACGTCAACAGTAGGTACTTTTTTCTTGTATGGAAGTTGTTTCTCCTTCAAAATAATGCACCACCTATTATAATTTTTTTTTATGTCTTCCCTTCACGAAAATTACTTGCAGCATCACTTGCTCAATGAAGAACGTTGTAGTACAAATTATACTTTGAAATAATTTAAAGTGCTTGCCCACTTAAAGACCTCTAAAAAAGTGGAGTAATTTTAATCACTTTTAAACATTTAGTTACTATAATAGTGTTCAATGAGATCGTGAAGAGTCAGTATAAGTATAATATAAGACCTGTGCCCGACGCAGCTATAAAAGATGTGGCTTGGCGTATTTCGGCATTTCGCTCGCCGTACATTCCCAATGGCGAGCAATATGCTGAAATAGGCCAAGCCACCTATTTTATTTACGCTTGTGGTACCGCTTTAAGTGTTATATTACATGAAATTAAACAACTTAAAATACATATAAATAATAATAATATAATACTTTGAAACAATCTGCTGATTATTCACCAACAAATAAACTAAAAAAACAAATCACAGTCTGGATAAAAGCTAAAGGAACACTATTTTTCCAAAACCTATTTACTCCAAACCAAACATAATAATTAACTTATTAATAACCAATGTACAATAACCATTAAATAAAATAAATATACAACTTTCTACTACAACACATTAATACTTGTCACACATAATCATAAATAAACACGTAAACACCTCAGCACAGGTTCTCCTAGTGAGGTGTTCACGAAACATACAATACCTATCCACACTTTCACCTTCGCAAACCTACCATACACCCTACATAATAAAATTTGTAAAATATATTATGTAAAAATGTTTTCAAAATTTATCTATTATGTAAAAATGTTAATTAATAGGTAAATACTGTAATACATAGAAATAAATAAATATATTTTTAATTTGTGTTTAAGTGATATTAGTTACACTAAGTATTGGATAAAATCAACGTAGTTTTATTGTGATATTACTCTGAATCAGAATAGAACAGTAATAAAAATAATTTTTCCCCCAAAACCCGCCCTTGAAAATCCCGCAAATTAGCGGGATAAAATGCGCTTAAATCGCTAGTAACTAACTAACTAACCATCACGCCGTTTCTCCGCAGGGGTAGGCAGAGAGGACGGACCGCCAAACAACTCGTTCTTGGCACACACTCTTTACCTCATTCACATTCATACATCGTCTCGTACACACTCTTCTTTTATTCTGACTCTTGACATGGCCCGACTCAAGTATCTGATTCACTTGATCATGCCATGTCTTCCTCGGGCGTCTCTGACTTCTTCGACCATTCACATTGCTTCTAGCCTCAAATAGCCAATAATCGTTTTTGTGAAAAATCACCTCAATGGCGCTGAAAAAATAAATATATAAATGAATTAATATTACTGGCTTACAACAAAGATTTACAATTATAACTAGTTACTTTCATATAAGACTTACACCCGTATTCAGAGTCAATCCTTAAAGTTGTCTAAGTCAAGTGTCGTCCTTACCTTAGCAAAGGTAAGAACCGTCCTTACCTTTAACGCTTCTATGCAGAGTCCACACTTTGAGCTTCCTTTCCTAAGGTAGAGACCTTTTGTCTACGCCAAAAGAAAGGTATGACGTCATCCGAAACTTGTCGATGTCCTGCTTCTACGGAAACAACATGCCCCGTTTTGGGACAATCTGTGTGTTTATCTATGCTGTTATCTATGGATTTAATTCAAGCGTCCGTCGTCCGTCGTAAACAATAACATCGGCCTGTCATCTCTTGTTAGTTCTTTCGTTACGTGTTTCCTAAGTTTCGTTAAACAATGAATTCGCGGATTCTGATCACTCCGAGTGAAAGGCAGTGTTTATTAGACTTAATAAACATACATCCTGCCGTTGCCAGCATTTCGACGAACCATATGCAGCTTCGCGAAAAGAAAAATGCGTGGACCAAGTTGACAGATGAGTTTAACTCCATCGCTGACAATCAAAAGGTTTGTATCTTTTGTTATTGAAATACTAATTAGCCATCACGCCGTTTCCCCGCAGAGATACTCTTTTTTCATTCATATACGTAATCTTCTATTGTTCCGACTCCGTAATACTATATCATTGAATTCTTTTTTAGCGGACCCAAGCGCAGCTTAAAAAATGCTGGGACAATATAAAGACGAAAAGGAAGATGGAGCTCTGCGAGGAGAAGAGGAGCAGGATGAAGACGGGAGGGGGCAGGCTGTCACCAACTGTCTCCCATGAGCATCATCCTGTTGACAGCGTGCTGAACTTGGCCACCGATATAGAGTTGACCTGCAACGACAGCGATCACTCTATTTTCAATACATATGATGGTTAGCTTAAGAAAGTCATATGAAATATACCTATTACTTGTTTATTTAACTTTGGCCTTTTTCTTATATATTTCTTATTATTGTTTAAGTTTCAGATACCGCTGTGCCCAGCACGTCTACTTTATTCAATACGCCATGGACTGACAAGTCGACGGAAGTGCCGGTGTTTGGTAAGTCAATTTTTGGTAATGTAATTGATTTTTTTCAATTTAAAATGTGATTTGTAGTTTTTTTTTTTTTTAAATTCCTTTATTTTTCCCATATTTTACAATGTATATTTACATATTTTGAAAATCATAACAATAATGTGGGAACCCACTAAGGCACAGCCTGTGCGTGGGTAATATAGGGTGAACGCTATAGCTATTGGACAGTTAAGAGAATGACTTTTTTAAAAAGTGTATAATTAAAAAAATATTATTAAGTAGGAAATATTTCAGGTATGTAGTGCTGTAGAATTTAATGGGCTTTAAGTGAATATAGAGAAAAATAAAAAATACCTAAGGTTTTTTTAATTATATTTTATTAAACTGAAAAGTAGGAAAAAATACAGTTATTGGACACTTTTTACAGTATTGGGACATCAGTGGCACAGTTATTGGACACTACGTTTAAATTAGAATATAAAGTAAAATGAATGTCCAAATGCCTACCCAATGTCAGCTCTGGTTCTACAAACATAAAACAAACAAAATAATATTTTCAAACTAAAAAAAAAACTAATTTTATAGTAAAAAAAACCCATTTCAACGTTATAGGTAGTCATTGAGATCTTTTAATATGTACGTTATGCTTTCATCAGACCCATCAGATTCTTCAGACACCTTACAGCATACGTGACATAAAAACGTGTCATTATCCTCCCCTACTGGTACATTTTCGGAAGGCTTTTTTGGTATGCAGTTGACATGAAAAATTCGGACGCACTTAGAGCATTTAATTTTATCAATTTCTCTCACATGTCGATCACGTCTGTTACCTCTATTTAAAGATATGTTTTCAATGGTATTAATCGATGATTCTATGGTTAAATCTTCCAATTAGGCATTTGATGTGCTAGGCTCATTTTCTTTTGCCTGCTTTCATACTCTTTCCTTCTTCCAATCGTCGTTTTTTTTTCATCCGTTACTTGTTTTTTTTAGCCTTTTTTCATCTTCGAAACGGATCTTTTCTCGTGCCTTATTTTCAGGGGCTTTTTGGTACTCTTTGGAAGAGATATTAAACATGCATGCTGTTTGTTTCTTACCTTTCCGCTTAGGTTCTGCAAGCCGAATAAGAAAAACTTTTTCCTAGTTTTCTTATCGATGTCCGCAGCACTTGGGTCATCGTTCTGTGTCAAAGGCGATCTATTTATTGCTGAAGAGCATGCCTTTGACATAACTTCAATTCCTGCGGAAGCAATTTCGTCTACTGCAGTTGGCATGATGAATGCATTTGCGACTGAATTTTGTTCACGAATTAGATCTTCAGTGGAATTCAAGGAAATTTGCGAAACGTCTTCAGTGTTAAGAGTGGTATGCTGTTACGAAACGATGTAGGAATTGGTTTCACGAGTCGTAGTTTGTTCGACGGATGCATTTGATTTAGAAACTTGTTCTTTAATTTCATCTTCAGAATGATGCGAACTGTGCGGAACTTCTTCGTTATATCCTGCTGTTCGTTTTGATTCACAAAATTCCCAGATATTGAATGACGTTAAAAGCTCCTTGTTTTTATTATGTTCAACAATTTCAGTAAGCCTTTTCAACTTTCCGATTGTTTCTATCCCGACAATCTCCTAAAAATTTTGAAATGGCATTTCTGGAAAATTCTTGTCATCGTCGGCAATTGGTGGGTTCTTTTTTGCAAGGCACTTTGAATACTCCACTGCATCTGGGTCAAAGGGTTGCAGGCTGCAAGCTCAGAACCCATTTACTACGCAAGTTGCATATTTTTTTTCCACAACTTCGTTTAATACCACGGCAAAATTCTGATTGTTGACTGGTTCTCCTACATGTTCTATTCCCCCAATCATGCAACGCTGTCATCGACAGTTGTTTAATAGGTCTAAAGAGTGATCTTAATAATCCCTTTCTCCCTAATTCACAAATCCAGCCTTCCAAATACTGCTCCTTTTGGTTTGAAAGATGTGGATTTGGTCGAAAATTTAACTTTTTGTTTGAATGGGTCATCTTGTAGTGGAAAGGTGCTTATTGGAATTCCATATTTTTTATGTAGCCCTTATGCCTGCCCCTGCGATGATTTCCTCTAAGACCTTGTCCGGTAGTTCATCGGTATAAAGTAATTTTTTGGCATTTTGAAAGATCTTAAAAAAATGTTTTAGTAATTGGACCATGCCTTGTTTTAGTTATTGGACACCCGTCCAATTACTGAACGCATAATGTGAGTGAAGTGATATTTTGTAGAATGGCTCTAATTGACGTATTATTAAGGCTCACCAACTTTCATGAAGATCAAAAAAATTTAAGCGGAGACAGTATTAGGACAGGCTGTTCAATTACTAAAACATTCATAAAATTTGTTATAGTAATTGGACACCAAAATTGTGAGGTTATTATTCATATTACTGATTAAATCTCAACAAATACTCACAGTATTAGCCCTTTGCAACCTTTCTTAGAGGTTTCTTCCAAAAATTTATTGAACTTGTATGAAATAATCATCAATAAAATATCTCTGTCCCTTAAGCAAGTTGCTAAAAAAATACATATTTTAACGGTTTTAACACGACTTGAAATGTGAACGAAGTTTTGTCAATGGTGACATCTGGTGGTAAATATTAGAAAATGCAGCCGTATAAAGGAGAAAGCAAAGTAAAGATTGGTCTCTCTCACACTTACAGGAATGCTGAGATAGTCTTGTTTTGGAGGTTTAAAGTTGAAGTGTCCAATAGATATAGCCTGTCCAATTACTATAGCACCCACCCTAGTTAAAATAAGTTTTATTTAGTACCTAGAAAAAACAAACAGTGGTATATAAGCACACAGCATCCCAGATGACATAGGCCCTGAGGGAAATTATTTTCCTCAGGGCCTCCTGTGTGGAGTTAATGTAAAAAAAAAAAAAATATAAAGCAAAAACAAAACAAAACAGTTTGTACAAAAAGTGTTAACAATAGTGTACGGTTAAATACGTGTATAGTGTAATAAATGATATGCATTGTAATAATAGGTGTAGTTAGATGGTAGCGTTCGCATTTCTCTATAGGAACTTAATACAAAATATTATTATGTGAATATAATATATTCAAAGTAAACTGAATGCTTTTGAAATGAGATCCCTGAGAGGTATGTGTGGTAAAACAATGTAAGATTGTGTGAGAAATGTCGATATCCGCAAAGAATGTAAGGCATAAGCATAATGAGTAAGATTAAGAAAGGGACCCTCAGATGGTTTGGGCATGTAGAGCGAATGAACGAAGAATGTAGTGTAAGAAGAATATACGTCGCGAATGTGAATGGTAGAAGAAGTCGGGGACGCCCGAGGAAGACATGGCACGATCAAGTGAATCAGATACTTGAGTCGGGCCATGTCAAAAGTCAGAATAATAGAAGAGAATGTATGAGACGATGAATGAATGTGAGTGAGGCAAAGAGTGTGTGCCAAAACAAAAGTTGTTTGGCGGTCCGTCCTCTCTGCCTACCCCTGCGGAAACGGCGTGATGGTTAGTTAGTTAGTGAACATAGTTTTATCAGTTGTCATGCTAAATCTTAAATAATATTCGAGATAGAAATATTGCAAAAGTGTTTTTAATTTTCAGATATAACAAAAACACCGGAGGAATGTTCAACGCCCCAGCTCAAGACGAAGACACGGCGCATTATTCCCAAGAAAGGTAACAATGATTACTTGCACTTCCCTACAAAGGGATAAATAATGCTCGGAGAGCTTTACTTTAACCTCTCGTTCTCCACCATATAGAATGAGGGACCCTGTTGAAGATACTGTGTGGGGGGGGGTGTTTTTGAGGAAGGAGTGAAGATGGGTCTTGAAGAGATCCATGTCAAAGGAGGGAAGAAAAACAGAGGCCAGCAAACTGTTCCTCAGCCGAGCTGTTGATGACAAATGTTATCCGTGTTCATATTTATGTTGGGCGTGTTTCCTGACTATGCACCGGTGCCGAGGGGATCAATGACGCTAGTTTCTCGGAGCGTCTTCCATTGGATTTAATTTTGGTAAGAATTTAGTGCAGTATAGGTTGTTCAGGGACGCTCTAGCTCCCCGCCATAAGCATCTCATGTAACAGAGGCTAAACACAACCTCTCCTTGGAAAACCTAAACACCTCAGCAGTAGATTGTCATGGAGCCTGGAGTGGCTTGAACCTGTTATTTACATTGATGACTAATCAGTTTGTAATTTTGTGTTGTTTCAGACTTGATACCATTTAGTGGGCAGGTGGTTCGGGATGAGGTCCAAGTGCGTTGCCTTAGAAGCACTAACTTAACTAAGTACGATGAAGAAATCCACCAAGTAAGGTTGGAGACTGCCCGAGAGCAGAGGGAGACTGCCCGTCAGCAGAAGGAGGCTGCCCGGGAGCAGAGGGAGACTGCCCAGGAGATTGCCCGGGAGCAGAGGGAGAATGCCCGAGAGCAGAGGGAGACTGCCCAGGAGATTGCCCGGGAGCAGAGGGAGAATGCCCGAGAGCAGAGGGAGACTGCCCAGGAGATTGCCCGGGAGCAGAGGGAGACTGCCCAGGAGATTGCCCGGGAGCAGTTGAAAGGAGCCCGACTGCAAAATGAACTTTTAGAATTAAAATTGAAAAAAGCAAAGGCAGAACTCGAAAAAGCGCTGGCGAATAATCTTGAATAAAAAAATATTAATCTCCAATAGATGTTTTATTTATTTTCCATTCTATTTTAATTTTTTTGATAATGGACAGAGTTTCGCACTACCTTGATACACACATTATTTATACATACATACGAGCGGTATATATTTAAGATAAACCCTTGTGCTTTTTCATAATTCAATACGCAGCATAATTATAACATATTACAAAAATATGACTTCACTATTCATTAAATTAGATATGATGTCCTTTTATAGGTCATACACAACACAAGCACAATTACTATACATTACAAAAATATGACTTCACTATTAATTAAATTAGATATGATGTCCTTTTATAGGTCATTACATAGCACAATTACAATACATTACAAAAATATGACTTCACTATTAATTAAATTAGATATGGTGTCCTTTCACAGTTCATTAAACAGCACAATTACTACACATTACAAAAATATGATTTCACTATTCGTTACATTAGATATGGTGTCCTTTCACAGTTCATTACACAGCTACACATTACAAAAATATGATGTCACTATTCATTAGATACGGTGTCCTTTCACAGTTCATTACACATCACGTAAAATGTCTTTGGATAAACGCATCTCTTATTGTTCTGCCTGAAGCAGACTGCACCACTGAATTAACAGGTATATTTATACCCTCAAACCGCCCAAAATGCTGGTCGTTTGAAGATATACATAAGTTATGCAAAATGGCACACGCAACTATGATGTTCGTAGTATTAGATAATTTATTTTCTAATTTCCTCCTCAGACAAGGAAATCTCCTCTTCCACACACCAAATAATCTTTCTACTACATTCCGTGTGGAAATTTGGGCCTTATTATATTTTTCCTGCGCTTCGTTAGCAGGATTTAACACTGGAGTGAACATATAATTTGTCTGCCCATATCCGCTGTCCCCGAGAAGAATACCTGTAATTCTTTTCTCCTCAAACTTTAGGCGGCACGCGCTGTTTTGGAATATCCTGGAATCGTGGGTAGAACCAGGCCACCTGGCAACAATGTCCAAAAATTCCAAACGTGGACCTGATACTGCTTGCACATTCAAAGAGAACCATCCTTTCCTGTTGCGAAAAGATTCCCCTATTGTTCGGCTTGGGCTCTTGATGGCAATGTGGGTACAATCTATGCACCCGACGACTCCTGGAAATTGCGCTCTTGAATAAAAGAGTTTCCGATTTTCAGCGTAGTCCTCGGGCCGTTGAGGAAAATGAATAAATTCCGTTAACCGTTGGGCTAATCCGGAGGAAATTTTTTGCACCACTCTGCTGGAGGTTGATTGGCTCAGCTTGTGAAGATCTCCGGCAACAATCTGGAATCATGTATATATATATGTAGGTAGTTAATGGAAAATGGAAATAATTACAAGATGATCTATTTTTGAGAGTGATATTTCATGGTGGAATTCCATTATAATATATTATAATAAAACGAATATAAAACTTTATTCCACTTAATTTTATTGGACCGTAACCGGTTTCAGCTCGTCAAAGCCATCTTCAGACTGGTACAAATGTACAGTCTGAAGATGGCTTTGACGAGCTGAAACCGGTTACGGTCCAATAAAATTATGTGGAATAAAGTTTTATATTCGTTTTATTATAATATATTAAGATGATCTAGATATTTTATACATCTAAAGGCATCTGGTTAATTTTAGGTTCACATCATGTTTTAATTTATGAATTCTTTGTCGATTTCAAATCAGTATTGACATAATGTAAAGACATAATTTTCAAAAAAGGATAATAGAATTTTACAATAGATATCTAGCAAAAAGATGTATTTACCTGATAATTACCAGTAGCGTAGAATCGCAGCGCGATAGCTACCTGAATAACAGGAGGTATGGGCAAGCCTCTATTATTTACTACAGCATAATTTGGAAATAATAGAGGAATTAATATATGCATTACTGTTGTTTTCTCCAACCGATAACGATTCTTAAATTGGATGTCACTATAAAACTCCACGGGATTTTCAAAATCGCGTAAATATCGCCGTACGCTGCCCATGGTGCCCGTGCCAATGTCGCCACGTGTATGGTATGGATCAACGACGTAATCCAAAAACTCGTTATCCATTTCCATAATTTCCATCTCCATTATTTTATGTTTACGACAGTAACAACGACAGGAACAAAAAACCGACTTGACAAGTTAAAGGTACCCTTCCCACCAACTTTGACTTTTGACAGCTAAAAATCAAAGCAAGCAAGAATGCGCATGCGCAGTATCGTAGAGACTTACGTAGTGACGTCTCTGAATACAAAAATTTTGTAAATCTTAAGGAAGGTAGCTACCTTATTTAGTGACGTAACACCGACCTTAGATGTGTCTCTGAAAACAAAACGGCGTTCCTTAGAGGAAAGGAAGGCTCCTTGAACCAAAGGATCGACTCTGAATACGGGTGCTAGAGCTTGTGAATTATGTATATTACTGGCTTACAACCAAGATTTACAATTATAACAAGTGACTTACATCTAAGCTCAAATATGATTGCAAACGCTAGTTTTTTCTAATACCAGGCCTCATTTTGCTGACAACTTTTCAGTTTAATTTCAATAAAAAACTAAATGCTTTATCGTGTTTAACGGGCTTTTCCCCCAACGACGCAAGCTATATGTACCCTCGTACGTGCTTGCTTTTTTCTATGTTTGTCAAAAGCGATAAATGAGTGATATCTGTCAAAAGGTTAGGATCTGTTCCTTTATATGTGTGCAGCGAATTTATCCAAACTAACAAAGTGGTGGGTATTGCTATATCTGAGAAATGGTTTCTCGTGTGCTCAATCCAGGACACATTTACAACTTCATTATACGTAATAAAAATAAGTTTATATGATTTTGCTAATAGGTAATAATAATTAATAATAATATTATTATGAGATGATGTAGGAATGTGAATATGACATGATAGTGAAGGGTAAAAGAAGTCGGAGACGCCCGAGGAAGACATTTCAATTTGAGTGGCGGGTTAGGGTACCGCCGCCCCGGGAACCATTTATTAAAAAACCAACATCCCTAACATACGTCACTCCAAGGGGTTCATTATGTTTGACGACTTAGCAGGGGTTCCCAGGAAAGGGCGCGAAGCGTGATGGTTACACAGTAAATAAATAAATTAGATGATAATTACAGTATGTACCTAGGAACCTACCTAGCAAATGTTTGTGAAAATAATAAGTATTTCACTCATTCTGGGATTCGATTCTTCCCAGAGTATTTGTAATTTTTATAAAGTGCATGCCTAATGTTTTAGAATAACGCAAAAATGTGTTTGAGAAAATTGTGTTATTTATTTATTTTTACAATAGCTACAATAGGAAAATAATTTCCTCCAGGGCTTATGTCATCTGTGTGGATGGTCTTAAAAGAAAGTGTTATGTATAAAACATAGGTTAATTGTCGTTTTAAGTAAGAACTGGAATCTATGAGGCGGCACGATAGCATTGTCTATTGTTTTTCATCCTGGCAACACCAGAGAAGAGCGGAAAGGTGATGGTGGCACTTCCCCCGGCGGGCGGAAGGCCCGCCGGAGGTCGAGAGAGTTTTATTGGAGATAATCGGGGAAGATGGAGTGCATCGGTGCCTAATCAGAGATTCGAGAAGTTCCCATAAAGTTCGGGCGGTTATTATAGTGCCGTTACAAGTTTATTTGAGTTCCCGTTATGGTTTCGACCCCGCGAGTCGCGCTCCGGAAATAAATGTTGTGTTCACACAATGGCCGAATTGTATTTTGTTTAGGAATAGGAAATTTCAAACTGGACAGTAAACGCCCCTGCCTTTAGTCCCAGAAACACCGTGGGCTAGTATGATTTCCGGCCAATATAATGTTCTACCCGATCTCCGCCAGGAAATCTCCTGGTGTATCAATTCACGATACACGTGCGTGACTCTGTCTATTTGCCATCCGCGCCAGCTTACTCCACCGTGGGACGTGGAGTAGCCTTATTTGCTCGCGCCAGAGTATTTGCTCATGCTGCAGAGGACATCGTTTGCCATCCGCGCCAGCTTACTCCACCGTGGGACGTGGAGTAGCCTTATTTGCTCGCGCCAGAGTATTTGCTCATGCTGCAGAGGACATCGTTTGCCATCCGCGCCAGCTTACTCCACCGTGGGACGTGGAGTAGCCTTATTTGCTCGCGCCGGAGTATTTGCTCATGCTGCAGAGGACATCGTTTGCCATCCGCGCCAGCTTACTCCACCGTGGGACGTGGAGTAGCCTTATTTGCTCGCGCCGGAGTATTTGCTCATGCTGCAGAGGCCAGAGGATTCCTGCCGCCAATATAGTCAGCTCGCATCACCGTGGGACGTGGGCAGTTGCACCAACCTTAGTCACCGGGAGGATCCCTCATCGTCTAAACGACCGCGTTAATAGTCAGATTACTTTAGCTTTAGTTATCGGTTATGGTCTGTGGGGGTAAGTTCTTTCCTATCTGTATTATTATTTGCAATATTTGAAATAAACCTATACGGTTAGTCCAATTATAATTAACCTTATTTTATTTACAAAACCTGGTAATTCCTGCCTATGCCTGACATCTTAGAACATAATTCCCCGCTCTGGGAGGGGGGAACTCTGCTCTACCGCTGTGCTGGTCGATTTGGCGGGTCTGATGCTGAGGATTCCTCGGGATCAGATCCTGGCGCGTCCGGTACTAACCGGCAAAGCCATTTCGACCTCTCACCTTAATTAAATCCCTTTAATAAATAGCCAACTATTGGCAATTCAATTGACCCTAACATGGCGCCTACAACTGTGTACTGGGCTCGTATAATTCTTATTTGTCTAGGTTTTGGGTTGGAGTTACTATAGTTTTGTCTTGTAATCGATCAATAATTGTTTTTGTTATTTCGAAGCATCTCACATAAAACATAACCTTTAAATGTCATTCCGGTATACACGTAAATATTGCGAAGTTATCAATCTGTCAACAATGCAGCCAACTTGATAATAACACTGTACACATTATTATTATATATTTTAATTTGTTTGTGGGTTAAGTTATTCGGACTTACGGGCAACACGAATACTAAGTGTCAATTTGACAGACGGCTATGTCAATCGTAAACAAACATTGCATTTTGACAACAACTGTCATAATGTAATTACACCTTTAAGTTTTTAAGATTGTCGTGTACAATAAATACTATAAAGTGCTTATAAATACGATTAATTATATAATTGCTCTGCGGGTAAGCAATATATTCGTAGCTATCGTTACTAGCTAATTATTGACATTGTACATTTAATTATTGGAATTTTACAATTATACTTTTCAAAATGTCGACTACAATAGACAACATTAATAGTAGATCGAAAGATGAACTTTCTGCGGATCTTTTATCCAGGAATATAACACCAGACGGTACTTTAGAAGAAATGCGGATTCAAGCCAGAAGGCATAACAAAAATATTAAAATATCTGAAGCTATCGAGCATCATGAGATAAGTGGACAAAGAAACTATACATACTTTGCAACAAAACTCCATAACATCCTCCCCCAAGACATAAAACTAATAAAAAATCCAATTGAATACAAATCAAGAATAAAAATATGGCTTAAAGAGGTCAATGAGAAAACCCTAGCGAAGACGCTAAAAACGACATAGAAGACAAATGAACTATATTTGAATAACTTTAGTCCTCCTCGGCACAGGACCCCCTAGTGAGGAGGACTAAGAAATACAATATTTTGTACTTAATTTCACATTTCATTTTGTATGTAAAATTTTTGTATATAGTCGCTATAATAAAAAAAAAAAAAAAAAAAAAAAAAAAAGTGTTAACCCAGATAATGACAGCGAATTTGGCTCAAACTACATTAAATATACAAAAGTTATTTATAATGAATCAAACTCTTCTTCATCTTCATCCACAAGTACTATTAATAATTGGAATATTAAATTTGATGGTAATAGTTGCGTAAGAGACTTTATACTGGAAATAGAAGAGAAATGTAGAATTAGGAACGTTCGTCATGACGATTTAGTGAGATGTTTTCCTGATATTTTAGATGGATTGGCATTATTATGGTTCAGATCAATTTATACACCTGATTTGACTTGGAATGAATTATCTATATTACTTATAAAACAATTCGAAACAAATAATAGACAGATTGAATTAAAATCACAACTTTTCTCTATGAAACAACCAGCTGGTATGTCAGCCTTTGAATTTACGTTAAGAATGCAGAAGCACAATAATATGCTTGATTCTAAATTACCACTCTCTGAACTTTTACAATTATGCATGAGGGCATTACTACCCATTTATATAAACCTTCTTGCATCTAGAGATTTCAACTCATTTTCAGAACTTACCGAAGCTACAAATAAACTGGAGTCTTATTCAACGTCTAATTTGTTAGAAAATAATTCTTCTTCTTTTTCTAATGATAATCCACTTAAGGATAATAAAAAAAATTATTATTTCACCAATTCACGGGGCAGTAATAATAATAATTTCAATTCTAATCGTAACTCTTCTTATCGTGGTACCTACAATAATCGTTCTACGGATTATAATTATAAACAAAATAATAATAATAATTATAATAATAATAATAATAAACAATTAATTAACAGTGGCAATTCTGCTAATAACAATAATACTCGTTTTTTTTATAATAATCAATCTAAAAAGAATACTTCTAATGATTATAGAGAAAAGGAGATGTGTCACCCTGAACCGAATTCTACCAAGAACAATATTTATTGTTCTTTTTGTAAATTAAAAGGTCATTTACTATCGGATTGTAGGAAGAGAAAACAAAACAATTCCAATCCGAAAGTTGCTTCTGTCAAACATGGGGATTCAAAAAACTAGATGTGAGTCGCTCTGCTCACGCGCCTTCCTTTGCGCAGAGGAAGTGCGAGTGGCAGAGTTGGCTCCGTCAGGTTAATCAGTTCTTCGGACTCGAGTTCTGAGGTGGAGGTACCGCCGCCGAAGGATCCCGATTTTAACAGGCGATTTTCATGTTAAGGATATACTTAAATCAGATAGCATACCAGCTTAGTCGGCTATCATAAAGCATCTTCACAGGCGCTATCTTTAATTTAAACCTCTTCAATACAGCTCATTTCAGTTCAGCCTGATCATCCGGATTGCTTTGACCAGTATTGGACATAAAATACATAAGTAAATAATTAATTTTTAAGTGGTCTTTTGTAGAAAATTAAAATCTTACTCCAGTTGATTACTCGAGTATAATTTCACATTAAAATAATAATTAAGATTTGTTAGTTTATTTATGTACAATTATGAGATGCCTCGAAGTACAAATACATATATGTATATATATATATATATAATAAGTTCACTATGGTTTATATTTATCTTTAAGTTTATTTCCTTGTCAGCTCAGAATGCATGACGATATGAACCCGCTTATCCTTTTGTATTCTGAGTCCATACAGTTTAACATACTCTGTATTTGTCCTACTAAGTTTTTGTCAACTTGGAATATACGATAATATGAACCCGCATATCCTCGTGTATTCCAAGTTCAATCTCATATGAACTGTGTTCATATACTTTTATATTGCATAAACGTAATTAAGAACATTAAGAGGTATTCGCCCAAAAATTTCAATATGTTCTCAATTTAATAATGTTTTAACTACAATTGCTAAACAATAAAAATAACTTACTATACTTATTCAGATATTTCATTAATTTGAAGAATTTAATCAATTCCCAAGCTATGAGTGTGATTGATTAGTTCCTGCGAGAACTTCAGTAATTAGTTACGATGCACTAATACTATAATTTCTTGTTGCACCTTCTGGTACAAAAGTCACATACTTAATTAATTGGCACCATTTTTTTTTTTTAACGATGGTTGTTGACTATTGATAGCACCATTTATTTACGATGGTCGCTAACTATTCTATTGTCACCATTTTTAACAATGGTTGAATAATAAATAAATTGGCATCATTCATGCGATGATTGTATGACTATCCTTAACACCATTCAGTTACAATGGTTGGTTATATCCTGTATTTCATATACAAATGTTCTAATAAACTTATATTTTGTTTTCTATTATATAACTGTCAGAAAAACTTATCCCACGAGACCAGTTAGAGAGTTAGATAGGTAGGCTCTTCTAAAGAGGAATTCTTTTATCCATAATGGATTTAAAATCAGTGTTGAAGTGCAGATGGTACACCATCTAAGTGTATAGCCTACTTTGGCTTACTTAAAAGTGTTCTGAACAGTGATGCTTTACGCATATTTAATGTGTTGATGTTTATTGATGTCATATCTTGGTGATAATATCTATTCTAATATTAAGTTCTATTCTGTTATAGATGCTACGTCTACGGTAGTCCCAGACGAGAGTCAGAATACATCACCCAGCGTCTTATATGCTGTGGGTGTTTACGGGCCCCGTTCACGTATCTTCTTATTGTCTTCTTATTGTCTACAATTAAGGTCTTTAACTCTAAGTACTGATTTAATTATATCTAATTTTCTAACTTCGAATGGATGCGTCGCAGACTCTACCATCATGTCATTTGCAAGCATACTGTTGCTAGTAGTTTTGTTTTTTTTCTCTGATGTACAACTCATTTTTATGATATTATGTTTATGTATGTTTTTAGGAACCCATCAGACCAAGTTAGGGTATCTCTTAGCTCAGGCTTTTCTTTTGTTCTCCTTGTGTTTGAGGGCAAACACCTTGGGGGCGAGCGGGGTAATGTTATGTATAAAACATAGGTTAATTGTCGTTTTAAGTAAGAACTGGAATCTATGAGGCGGCACGATAGCATTGTCTATTGTTTTTCATCCTGGCAACACCAGAGAAGAGCGGAAAGGTGATGGTGGCACTTCCCCCGGCGGGCGGAAGGCCCGCCGGAGGTCGAGAGAGTTTTATTGGAGATAATCGGGGAAGATGGAGTGCATCGGTGCCTAATCAGAGATTCGAGAAGTTCCCATAAAGTTCGGGCGGTTATTATAGTGCCGTTACAAGTTTATTTGAGTTCCCGTTATGGTTTCGACCCCGCGAGTCGCGCTCCGGAAATAAATGTTGTGTTCACACAATGGCCGAATTGTATTTTGTTTAGGAATAGGAAATTTCAAACTGGACAGTAAACGCCCCTGCCTTTAGTCCCAGAAACACCGTGGGCTAGTATGATTTCCGGCCAATATAATGTTCTACCCGATCTCCGCCAGGAAATCTCCTGGTGTATCAATTCACGATACACGTGCGTGACTCTGTCTATTTGCCATCCGCGCCAGCTTACTCCACCGTGGGACGTGGAGTAGCCTTATTTGCTCGCGCCAGAGTATTTGCTCATGCTGCAGAGGACATCGTTTGCCATCCGCGCCAGCTTACTCCACCGTGGGACGTGGAGTAGCCTTATTTGCTCGCGCCAGAGTATTTGCTCATGCTGCAGAGGACATCGTTTGCCATCCGCGCCAGCTTACTCCACCGTGGGACGTGGAGTAGCCTTATTTGCTCGCGCCGGAGTATTTGCTCATGCTGCAGAGGCCAGAGGATTCCTGCCGCCAATATAGTCAGCTCGCATCACCGTGGGACGTGGGCAGTTGCACCAACCTTAGTCACCGGGAGGATCCCTCATCGTCTAAACGACCGCGTTAATAGTCAGATTACTTTAGCTTTAGTTATCGGTTATGGTCTGTGGGGGTAAGTTCTTTCCTATCTGTATTATTATTTGCAATATTTGAAATAAACCTATACGGTTAGTCCAATTATAATTAACCTTATTTTATTTACAAAACCTGGTAATTCCTGCCTATGCCTGACATCTTAGAACATAATTCCCCGCTCTGGGAGGGGGGAACTCTGCTCTACCGCTGTGCTGGTCGATTTGGCGGGTCTGATGCTGAGGATTCCTCGGGATCAGATCCTGGCGCGTCCGGTACTAACCGGCAAAGCCATTTCGACCTCTCACCTTAATTAAATCCCTTTAATAAATAGCCAACTATTGGCAATTCTTTTGACCCTGTGATGAATTGCATTGATCAACAGTGAAAATTAGGAAATATCGTAGCTTCCCACTTTAATTTAAAAAGAAAATATCAATTACTTATAAAACGGACACGTCTACGACATCTATCGGATTAGAGTAAAGTGAATTCATATTTACGGTAGGGATCTATAATTAGACAAAGTGAGACGAGTATTGATAAAAAAATCACAGATGGTATCAACTAATAATCAAAGACAGGGACTCCCCAATATACTTAGCCCGTGATATATTGACAGCCAATTGAATTGCAGCAAAAGCGATTAAAAACCAATTCAGCCTATCAACGGGAAGAGGGCCGAGCCCATTTTTAGAACAAAGGAACGACCTTTGGACTTGGCAATTAGTAATGTAATTAATGAGTTTGACGTTCCCACCAAACCGAGAGGTGAATAAACTCCATGGGAAGAAATAATCTGTTCAGGGACAAAAGTACGGTGACCCCAAGAAATGTTATCATTAACCGGTACGTTCCAGGGATCAGAAACCCTAGTTCTCGAACGCATTAAAGCATGTAAGGTGCGGAAAAAAGGATACACGTAAACAACGTTTGAAAAGTTTAAGTGAAAAATTGCAAAGCAAGTGACGAAAACGTATTGTAAGGCGTTAGGGAGATTTCCATCTATAATACGATTGTTTGTGACGACCGGAGATGATCGATTCGAGGGAAAACGTGCTAAAGGAAATGGAAATGTTGAAAAAACAATGGAAAATTATTGTTATCAATTTTAGACGGAGCTAGGATATTACGATGAAAGATTTAGGGAGGAAACGTCAAAAAAAAATGAGAGTTTTAAAGAATAGGCGAGGGTACATTTCAGATGTCTAGAGCAGTAACAAGTGTTAGAGAAGAAGATAGAGTGCAGTACGGAGGGGAGTGGAAAATGCTGAAAACATTGCGATAGAAAAACTCAGGAAAAGGAGTCATTTTACGTAATTAAAATGGAGGTTATAGAGTAACATAGTACGCGATTGCAGATAAAAAATGAGGCATTACAATGGTTGTCGATTTCAGATGTATTTTGTTGTGATAAACAAGGAATATTCGAACATGAAAATTGTTTATATAAGGACGATTAGCCGTTAAAAAAGGTAATAAAAATTATCATGGGTCTTATGAAATATTTATATTAAAGAATTCTCATAAAAGTTAACGACACTGAAATAAAAAAGGATTTATTGCCAGGTGGGTACAGGAACTAATGTATACAACTGTCAAGACATATGGTTTATGGGATTTTTCGTAAGAACGGGACGAAATTTGTAAGGCGTTCTCTATGAAGCAATAAAAATGACAGGAATTTAAGGGCCGAAGTGGGGGTATCCCCTATAAAGATGTTAAAAAATGATATATTTATTAATAACAAATAGAAAATGAAATTTTCCAAGAGGCAGCAAACATCAAAAAACGATATGGTTATATCAGGGAAGTACGGGGAAGTGAGGGGAAAGGAGATACGACAGAGAAAAACAAAGGAAATCTTAGATTAACAGTGAATAAAATAAATACGGCTTGAAATATAAAAACCTATAGAGATATGAACAATAACGTAAGGATAAATAAGGAAATTCATGGAAAGAGTGTCGTGAATAAAAGAAAATTCGAGAAAAAAATGGAAAATTCAAATATACGACGTAAATAGAGAAAATTCGGTTTTAAATGGAAAGGTTCATATAGAATACAGAAAAACTCGAGGAAAAATAATAAAATAAAAATGAACAATTTGCGAGAAAGGCTTCGACATGAAGATATCTCTGATAGGCGAATTTGGGGACAGATTTGGAACATATGGTAGATGCCGTACGCACGGACATGTTACGAAATATATGAAAATAGAACTTTAAAATTATTAAATTCAAGCTAGTTTTGTATGAACAACAGGACAAAGGAAGTTGGGCCATTAAACATGGATCTTACTAAATCCGGATCTTGTAAGTATGGAAGTACGAGACAGAATTTAATGTATCAAACGCAAAACGTACAAAGAGACCGCATTCGACAATAATGGAGAGGTTTCAAAAAATTACGAGTTGATAGTAATTAGATTGGTTTATTATGGGAGATTCAGATACGATCTTTTGGACCTGAGAGGGGTATAAAAGTCTAGACAAATGCCAGTTGAGGACAGTCTACGGTCGTGGTCGAAAAGTTTGTAACTTCGCGGAACGTGACGAAACGGTGGGTGACTTAAAGTGGAAAAATTCTAAGTGATAATTATTTTGATACTTAGAAAAATTTCACATTCTAGTCAAAAAAAAAAAAATACTTTGCAGTTAGAGTCAGTGAAAAATAAAATTAAAGCCAACGCATTAATTACTTGTGAAAAATAAAAGTGCTCGTGATAAATACAATTTGTTTTAGTGGAAAATTCGGATTTTATAATCACCTAATATCGTAATTTTAAACTTAGAAATTTCGCGTTTAATATTAGTGCAATAAATAACTGAAGTGATGTGATAATTTAGCGTGAAGGAGTTATAATTAAATACGTGTGTTCAATCTAAGTGAAAGTGTTCTAACAAATAATAAATAATTAAATTAATTATCTTAAATAATAATAATAAAACAAAATAATATTTTATTAATACATAAAAGTTCGGAGGGATAAAAATTTAATTTAACAACAATTTACCATCTCTAAATTAATCGTGAAGTAACTATCATTTAAAGAGTTATTTAACCAACGAGTTTTGAGATAAAATACAGTTTAGAACGATAGAGTTCATGCATCATTTTAATTAATTAGATTAAATGAAAAAAAAAAAAAATTGAAGTCAAAAAGATTTAATTAAATTTAGGAAAATAAAAATTAATTTAGGAAAATTGCAGCAAGGTTACCGTGTATTTCCCGGTCGGAAAAAACCTTGGTAGGGGTAAGTCTTTTCCGTTATAAAATTTTACAGATTCCAAGGAGATAGCGGAATGCAGCAAACATTGGTATTTGGATTAATTATTTGACCAAGATATTACTCTCTTAATATGTGATATGTGACTATATTAAAATATTATAAATTTAATAAGTATATTTTTATATTTATATATGTAAGTATATAAACATATATATATGTAATTTTTGTTCCTAAGAAAAATTATAATCAAAAAAAAAAAAAAAGAAAAACACTTATATAAAAAGAGGAAAAGGGTATCGATTCCTACCTCTGAATTCATCAATAACTATTAAAAGTAGTTATGTGTGATAAATTTACAAATCAATATTTTATATTTAATCTTATGTATGTATTAATATAATTTCAGAAAATCCAGAGCATTTGAAATAAGTTATGATATTAGAAATTATTTCAATCATAAAATTTATGTATGTACATATCCATATTATAAATTATTTATTGAGACAAAGTATATATAAATGAATAAATATGTATACGTAATCGGGTATCAGACTAGACAATTGCGCTAAGTACATCATTATCAAACAAAGAAAATTTTAGAGTCATCTCACACGTCTCCGGAATGTCTAAAGTAAACATACCTCATACGCTTGAATCTAGGTCACGAGGCCGTCGAGAATGTTTACAAAGCTCAAATTGTTTACAAAATAAGTCGGTCACTGGGGCACTAGTTCGAATACAGTAAAAAGAAAAAAAAAAAAAATGACCTTGATTAGTGGATATCGTACTTAGGTATTAACTTCTAGGAACGGGATAAAATTATTATATTGCGCAATTATTAGGAGCAAAAAGAAAAAAAAAAAATTTAAACACTATTTTTAATTTGAACGTAACGAGGTATCTACAGACCTAAGCAATTGAAAATTAACAGATTTATTATAGCAGTTCAAAAGGGTGTATTGAAGATTTACATGAAACAGTTGAAAAATCACGGGATAGCTTAATAAGGGGTAATGAGGATTTACATGATTCAATTGAGAATCACGGGATAGCAAGAGTTTATCAAAAGTTGAACATTGGAGGGGAGGGAAAGAAAAAAAAAAAAATACAGTTCAACCAACAGAAGGCAGTGTTCGCTTCTGTAACAAGGACCATTAATCAAACCATAGAGATGGCGGATCTCTCAAACAAAACCGTCAACAAAACCAAACAAAAGCTTGGAGTTATGGCGAATCTCCAGAACACATCGCCAGATAAGATCTTATTGTACTAATATTTATTTATATTTCACACTATTCTTACGTATATATTCGGTATCAATCTGAAAATTTCGCAGAATTTGATGGGCGAGATCCGAGCTCGGGATGCGTTGCAAGTAGTTTCGTATTGCGAGTTATAAACCTTCCCAAAACGTATGTTTACATATATATCTTTTTATGTACTGTTCATTGAATGAAACGAACTCACTTACAATTAGTGCTTTAGGCCTGTCGGGTCACTCTCGTCTCATTTCTTGAACGTGGAGGGAGGATTCACGACCCGTAACTCCACACAAACCCGTGAGTATATGATTGCATATAGGACGAAACCGGTTCGCCCTAAGTAAATAGTAAACTTTGGAGGAGTAGGAATTTGGAGGTATCTGGGCTTGGAGGAAGACCTGAAGGCAGTGCATGATGGCGAAAGGAAGGTTCATTGGGACGCGATAACTTAGGTATCAATCAATTGAACCGTGCCAAAAGACTGTGCGAATTTTGGGTTGACTTCTGATCACCCTGCTTACTTGATGGAGGCCGGAGCCAAATTTTGCCAGAAAAAGGGTTATTCTGAGTTCGTCAAATATGCAATTAACTAATTACATTAACCTACTAAATCCATCTTTATATGTACCTTATAGCAGCCGAATCTAAACGGAGGGGCGCCCAGCAGATACGAGATACAATCATAATCAAATTTACTAACATTTAACCATTTGAGTTATATTTAATTATCTGTTCAATTAGTCATGTGTAGTTTCGATTAGTATTGCTTATTCATGAATTCATTAGGATGTAGGGAATCATAATAAACGTCAAAGGGAAGTTAGTTCATTTAGAGAAATTACTTAAGGTTAAATTTGCAAGAGAGAGACCAATACAGTTTGAAATTCAACACTCTGTTTAGAATCAAGAGGGTTACCACAAAATTTAAAGTAATTAAAGTTCTATATCATAAATCAAAAAATTACACAACGTTTGATGGAGTTTAATAACAACCTAAATACGAAAATATTTACGTTCAAAGTCGTAAATAACGTATTTATTAGTTGAGTACATATATCGCTAAAGGTATGTAGTACAAGGGAGCTTTAAGTAGCTTTCTGTAGTTATCAGAGGAAATAAGGGTCCAATTTTATAAAGGCTTGTGTGACGTAGGGGAGGAATTTTCCATCCCTACCACACATATGCAAAGCCTTAAGAATTTAAATATCGATCAGAGCCAAGAGAAAAGGCGAGAATATTACAACTGTCTTGCCGATGAAATGAGAGTTAAATAAGTATGAAAAGACGAAACATTACGACTGGTGCCAAGTGCCCAGGAGTAAATAAAATACAGACAAATATAAGAGTTTAGAGAAAAGACAAACATCACAACTGCACAGCCGTGACAGGAGATCAGAGTTTTACAAGTTGTTTTAGAAAAAAAAAAAAAAAAAAAAAACTTTTATTGGTCAATCTATTGCAAAAAAAAAAAAAAAAAAGTGAAAAAAAAAAAAAAAAAATAATAATAATAATAAGTAGGACGTTATGTTAAATGAAGTGATAATAAAAATAAAATAAAAATCAGAACAGTGCGCCGTTAAATAAACACGAAAAAAATATATAAATTAATAAATAAATATACGAAAATAAATATATAAACAATACATTTAAATATAAAAAAAAAAAGTGTTAACGAATAAACTCTACATGTTTTAAAATAATTTATAAAAGTGTCGATAAAGTTTAAATCAAGTGACCATGAATTTGTTGATTGCTTATGAGATTATAAATATCGTAACAAAGAATGTAGGTCAGATACAAGCGTAAACAGTTTATTCAAGGCAGGCCATAAATTGACAGAATAATGGTATTGACATTCCTGAATCCAGAATGTTAATGACCGTAATGTAAACAATCTGATACGAGATACCGCGGTGTTTGTAAGCATCGAAAGATTGATAACCTAAGCATCGAAAGTGATAACAAAACATCGAAAAATTTTGAAGTAGGTGACATCGGGGGTAACGCGCATCGCTTTAAGAGATTGTAGAATAAACAAACTCGAAAATGATATCAACACTCGGTTACGGAAAAAATAAACAGACTTTACAGATAAAAACGGGGGAACTTACCTACATAAAGTGACCCTTTGTTTATAGTTAATGTTGTGGGTTTGTATGTGAGGATTATCACATAAAAAGTCATAACATAAAAGATAAGGAACATAAAATAAAAATAACATAAAATATTTGATTGGGGATAGTGTCGAGTTGAGAGCTTTAATATCACAGACGAATGTTTTATAGGTATATACCTATTTAAGGGAACATTTGATCATTCGGACCAAAAAAAGGAGGGGATTTGACGAAATAACATCAAGATAGGTATTGCGAACTCTAAACAGATTTTGCGAAAATATCGTAGGTATTGCGGAACTTGAAGGAATGGTTGGCATTCTAAACAATGAGTAATTATTGGTTGAACGAAAATCACGGGATATTCATTAACATTGGAGTAACAATATTCATTCCGTTTTTTTTGCAATTACCTACATTTATTTGAAATGAAGAGTGATGGTAGAGTTGATCTAATTTGGGTTACAATCATCATGCAAACAAATATAAATAATTGAAAATATTGTGTTTTATAGGGGGACAGGTTCCAAAAAAAAATAAAAATAAAAATAAAAATAAAAATAAAAATAAAAATAAAAATAAAAATAAAATAAATTATAAATATATATAGGTATATTTATAATAAATAGTTGGTATTGAGTTAAATTCATTAAAAAATTTTAAACAAAAAATGGCGGAAAAAAGGAAAGTGGATGCGACGGAATTAGAAGCTAAAGAAATACCGTTGGGAGATGAATTACGGGAGATATTTAGACGTTCAAAGAGGTCTAAGTTACGAGTCGAGGTTATGATAGAAGTCGTTCAGCCAGAGGGGGAGACCGACACAAAATCGGAGGAACAGGGCGAAAATGAGCGAGAGTGTGAAGAGAGACTCACACATGATATGTTACAGGAAAAACCCGAGGAAAAGGAACAAGAAAAGTTAACGAAGTAAAAGGAAAAATAAAAAAAAATAAAATAAAAAATATAGAAAAACGAGAAAATTGAAAAAAAAATAAGTAAATAAATAGAATAAGGAAGGCAACATAATTTACATAAGGTAATTTAGGAAACTAAAATAGAGATTATAAGGTTGTCGCTTAATAAGATAAAATATAAACATTAACCGGGCGACACTCGGAAAATAAAGAAAATGGTTGGGAAACGTGGAACAAGTAGGCGAGCCCAGGCTTTAGTGACAGCAATCGGGGAAAATGTCACAACCGAGACTTCAACAATAAACATAGGAGATATAACTACAATAATTCAGGCAGCTTTGGCACCGCTCGTCAATAAGATGCAAGAACTCGAGAAACAATTGGAAAGCCCAGCAACAGTGGCGGTGATAGGAGAGGATAGTGCGCCGAAAAGCGTTCTCCAAGTAGTGGAAATGTTACCACAGCAGGAACGACCATCATTCTCCGGTGGAGATCAAAATCCCATTAGTTTCCTGGAAGATTTAAAAGAATACACTAGAAAAGTGAAACGAACGGATCCATTAGTCGTCGTACGGGAAAATTTGAAAGGGGAAGCTAGATCGTGGGCAAAACTGTACAATAAACGATGGGAGACTATGTTAGATTTCGAACGAGATTTTTTAGCTACCTATTGGGGAGACATAAAGAAAAATGAAGTTCGCCGTCGTCTTGCAGAAGGGGTATATGATGCCAAGAAAAATATATCCATGCTTACTCATTTCGCAAACTATTGGGAGCTAGCGAAGGCTTTAAAGATTACTGACACACCGTTGGGCATAGTTGACGAGATTATGAGACATTATCCGAAGGAAATTCAATCGCTATGGTTTTCGGGGCAATCAGGAGATGAGATTGTCGCCGCTGAGTTTCTACGAAAACTAGATACAATGGTATGTACACCAGAAGAACGGAACATGAAGAAGAGGAGTGGGGAGGAATCCAGCAAGAAGGACAAATACCGTGACCGTTACCGCGCCATAAAAAGGAGGATACACGCAATTGAAAGTGTGGGCGAAAACGCTAGTTGCAGCAAGTGCACCGAAGTTAACAGTTCACCAAAAGAAAATTCTACAATAACTACAGCCGGGAAGGAGCTAATGGTCGCAGCCAACTCGGGAGATAAAAGGAGATTATAGCGCTTTACATTTAGCTAGATATTACACAAGTAATAAGAAACAAAAATCAGGTTTACAGTTAGTGGAAATCAACGGATAGAGTGCGAAGTTTACAAATATTTGTAAATGTTAATAAATAAATAAACGATTGAGAAATACAAATAAAATTATGTTAGGGTACATTATAATTGGGGAGGGGGAAGAAAGAAAATTACTAAAATATTAGATTATCAGATTGCTTGCGAGGGGCGGATCGTCGTTAAGTCTTTGAGGGTGAGTGGACAAGTTCTTAATAAGCGACAATCATATTCAATTATTGAAATAGAGTAAGGCAAATAAATTCGTTAATTTTGATTTTCTAGTTGAAAAAAATTTTTACTTTTTTTTATGTGTTAGTGAGAAAAAAAAAAAATGTTAGATAAGTAAGAACACTCAAAAGGAGAGAATTAGAGATATTATATGGCACACAAAAGGGACATTTTGAAAAATAAACAATGCCTAGGAATTTTTTTTTTTGAAATATTGAAATAAGAAAGTTTATCTATAGATATAGGGTAGACATTAAGTATAGAGATAAAAAGGTAACATTTGAATTAAGGTATAAATATTTTAGATTTCGAAAAAAAAAAAAAAAGGAAAAAAGGAACGCTGAACCAATTTGAGGATAATAAAGAACATTTATAAAAATTTAAATATTAGAGTGGACAACACTTAGGCTAGAACAACTTTGGATGAATTAAGAAATTATAATTAGAAATTAAGAATTATAAAATAAAGTTTAAATAAATAAAGAAAAAAAAAATGCTGGAAAATTTATATGAAACATGTATACCACTGATTGTCGGATTGGGTGAGGTCGTGCGAAAACACACATTTCACAAAAAATATTCATACTTACAAAACAAAAAACAATTAATTGCACACCAAGAGACCACCCGCTTTTCAGTTGTTCGAAAGGCCGCGAGATTGTAAACAATCTTTACTTAAATCATTGTAAGGGAGGTCTTAGTCCAATTTGGTTGGGGACCACCAAAACACGCGAGTCGAGGGGCGTGTTCCAGCAAAAAGAAATTAATTTTGAATCTATCAAAATTAAAGAAAATTTCATAAAGTAAAATCTACGCGAAAAGAAAATAAAGAATACAATGAGATTCAAATTCAAGATTGTTAACAATCCGAACAGAATGAGGAGGGGGAGATAGGAAGTAATAGGATACGGAAAAGAGATAGGGGATAACAGAATGAGGAGGGGGAGATAGGAAGTAATAGGATACGGAAAAGAGATAGGGGATAACAGAATGAGGAGGGGGAGATAGGAAGTAATAGGATACGGAAAAGAGATAGGGGATAACAGAATGAGGAGGGGGAGATAGGAAGTAATAGGATACGGAAAAGAGATAGGGGATAACAGAATGAGGAGGGGGAGATAGGAAGTAATAGGATACGGAAAAAAGATAGGGGATAACAAAATGAGGAGGGGGAGATAGGAAGTAATATGACACGGAGTAGAGATAGGGGATAACCAAATGAGGAGGGGAAGATAGCTAGTCTAAATTTGAACACAATTTCGGTGTCTAACGAAAAAAAAAAATTAAAAAAAAAAAAAAAAAAAAAAAAAAAAAAAAAAAAAAAAAAAAAAAAAAAAAGAATAGGACATTAAAATAAAATACAACGTTAGCCACAGCAAATTGAGTTCAGAGGAGGGAACTGTGATGAATTGCATTGATCAACAGTGAAAATTAGGAAATATCGTAGCTTCCCACTTTAATTTAAAAAGAAAATATCAATTACTTATAAAACGGACACGTCTACGACATCTATCGGATTAGAGTAAAGTGAATTCATATTTACGGTAGGGATCTATAATTAGACAAAGTGAGACGAGTATTGATAAAAAAATCACAGATGGTATCAACTAATAATCAAAGACAGGGACTCCCCAATATACTTAGCCCGTGATATATTGACAGCCAATTGAATTGCAGCAAAAGCGATTAAAAACCAATTCAGCCTATCAACGGGAAGAGGGCCGAGCCCATTTTTAGAACAAAGGAACGACCTTTGGACTTGGCAATTAGTAATGTAATTAATGAGTTTGACGTTCCCACCAAACCGAGAGGTGAATAAACTCCATGGGAAGAAATAATCTGTTCAGGGACAAAAGTACGGTGACCCCAAGAAATGTTATCATTAACCGGTACGTTCCAGGGATCAGAAACCCTAGTTCTCGAACGCATTAAAGCATGTAAGGTGCGGAAAAAAGGATACACGTAAACAACGTTTGAAAAGTTTAAGTGAAAAATTGCAAAGCAAGTGACGAAAACGTATTGTAAGGCGTTAGGGAGATTTCCATCTATAATACGATTGTTTGTGACGACCGGAGATGATCGATTCGAGGGAAAACGTGCTAAAGGAAATGGAAATGTTGAAAAAACAATGGAAAATTATTGTTATCAATTTTAGACGGAGCTAGGATATTACGATGAAAGATTTAGGGAGGAAACGTCAAAAAAAAATGAGAGTTTTAAAGAATAGGCGAGGGTACATTTCAGATGTCTAGAGCAGTAACAAGTGTTAGAGAAGAAGATAGAGTGCAGTACGGAGGGGAGTGGAAAATGCTGAAAACATTGCGATAGAAAAACTCAGGAAAAGGAGTCATTTTACGTAATTAAAATGGAGGTTATAGAGTAACATAGTACGCGATTGCAGATAAAAAATGAGGCATTACAATGGTTGTCGATTTCAGATGTATTTTGTTGTGATAAACAAGGAATATTCGAACATGAAAATTGTTTATATAAGGACGATTAGCCGTTAAAAAAGGTAATAAAAATTATCATGGGTCTTATGAAATATTTATATTAAAGAATTCTCATAAAAGTTAACGACACTGAAATAAAAAAGGATTTATTGCCAGGTGGGTACAGGAACTAATGTATACAACTGTCAAGACATATGGTTTATGGGATTTTTCGTAAGAACGGGACGAAATTTGTAAGGCGTTCTCTATGAAGCAATAAAAATGACAGGAATTTAAGGGCCGAAGTGGGGGTATCCCCTATAAAGATGTTAAAAAATGATATATTTATTAATAACAAATAGAAAATGAAATTTTCCAAGAGGCAGCAAACATCAAAAAACGATATGGTTATATCAGGGAAGTACGGGGAAGTGAGGGGAAAGGAGATACGACAGAGAAAAACAAAGGAAATCTTAGATTAACAGTGAATAAAATAAATACGGCTTGAAATATAAAAACCTATAGAGATATGAACAATAACGTAAGGATAAATAAGGAAATTCATGGAAAGAGTGTCGTGAATAAAAGAAAATTCGAGAAAAAAATGGAAAATTCAAATATACGACGTAAATAGAGAAAATTCGGTTTTAAATGGAAAGGTTCATATAGAATACAGAAAAACTCGAGGAAAAATAATAAAATAAAAATGAACAATTTGCGAGAAAGGCTTCGACATGAAGATATCTCTGATAGGCGAATTTGGGGACAGATTTGGAACATATGGTAGATGCCGTACGCACGGACATGTTACGAAATATATGAAAATAGAACTTTAAAATTATTAAATTCAAGCTAGTTTTGTATGAACAACAGGACAAAGGAAGTTGGGCCATTAAACATGGATCTTACTAAATCCGGATCTTGTAAGTATGGAAGTACGAGACAGAATTTAATGTATCAAACGCAAAACGTACAAAGAGACCGCATTCGACAATAATGGAGAGGTTTCAAAAAATTACGAGTTGATAGTAATTAGATTGGTTTATTATGGGAGATTCAGATACGATCTTTTGGACCTGAGAGGGGTATAAAAGTCTAGACAAATGCCAGTTGAGGACAGTCTACGGTCGTGGTCGAAAAGTTTGTAACTTCGCGGAACGTGACGAAACGGTGGGTGACTTAAAGTGGAAAAATTCTAAGTGATAATTATTTTGATACTTAGAAAAATTTCACATTCTAGTCAAAAAAAAAAAAATACTTTGCAGTTAGAGTCAGTGAAAAATAAAATTAAAGCCAACGCATTAATTACTTGTGAAAAATAAAAGTGCTCGTGATAAATACAATTTGTTTTAGTGGAAAATTCGGATTTTATAATCACCTAATATCGTAATTTTAAACTTAGAAATTTCGCGTTTAATATTAGTGCAATAAATAACTGAAGTGATGTGATAATTTAGCGTGAAGGAGTTATAATTAAATACGTGTGTTCAATCTAAGTGAAAGTGTTCTAACAAATAATAAATAATTAAATTAATTATCTTAAATAATAATAATAAAACAAAATAATATTTTATTAATACATAAAAGTTCGGAGGGATAAAAATTTAATTTAACAACAATTTACCATCTCTAAATTAATCGTGAAGTAACTATCATTTAAAGAGTTATTTAACCAACGAGTTTTGAGATAAAATACAGTTTAGAACGATAGAGTTCATGCATCATTTTAATTAATTAGATTAAATGAAAAAAAAAAAAAATTGAAGTCAAAAAGATTTAATTAAATTTAGGAAAATAAAAATTAATTTAGGAAAATTGCAGCAAGGTTACCGTGTATTTCCCGGTCGGAAAAAACCTTGGTAGGGGTAAGTCTTTTCCGTTATAAAATTTTACAGATTCCAAGGAGATAGCGGAATGCAGCAAACATTGGTATTTGGATTAATTATTTGACCAAGATATTACTCTCTTAATATGTGATATGTAACTATATTAAAATATTATAAATTTAATAAGTATATTTTTATATTTATATATGTAAGTATATAAACATATATATATGTAATTTTTGTTCCCAAGAAAAATTATAATCAAAAAAAAAAAAAAAGAAAAACACTTATATAAAAAGAGGAAAAGGGTATCGATTCCTACCTCTGAATTCATCAATAACTATTAAAAGTAGTTATGTGTGATAAATTTACAAATCAATATTTTATATTTAATCTTATGTATGTATTAATATAATTTCAGAAAATCCAGAGCATTTGAAATAAGTTATGATATTAGAAATTATTTCAATCATAAAATTTATGTATGTACATATCCATATTATAAATTATTTATTGAGACAAAGTATATATAAATGAATAAATATGTATACGTAATCGGGTATCAGACTAGACAATTGCGCTAAGTACATCATTATCAAACAAAGAAAATTTTAGAGTCATCTCACACGTCTCCGGAATGTCTAAAGTAAACATACCTCATACGCTTGAATCTAGGTCACGAGGCCGTCGAGAATGTTTACAAAGCTCAAATTGTTTACAAAATAAGTCGGTCACTGGGGCACTAGTTCGAATACAGTAAAAAGAAAAAAAAAAAAAATGACCTTGATTAGTGGATATCGTACTTAGGTATTAACTTCTAGGAACGGGATAAAATTATTATATTGCGCAATTATTAGGAGCAAAAAGAAAAAAAAAAAATTTAAACACTATTTTTAATTTGAACGTAACGAGGTATCTACAGACCTAAGCAATTGAAAATTAACAGATTTATTATAGCAGTTCAAAAGGGTGTATTGAAGATTTACATGAAACAGTTGAAAAATCACGGGATAGCTTAATAAGGGGTAATGAGGATTTACATGATTCAATTGAGAATCACGGGATAGCAAGAGTTTATCAAAAGTTGAACATTGGAGGGGAGGGAAAGAAAAAAAAAAAAATACAGTTCAACCAACAGAAGGCAGTGTTCGCTTCTGTAACAAGGACCATTAATCAAACCATAGAGATGGCGGATCTCTCAAACAAAACCGTCAACAAAACCAAACAAAAGCTTGGAGTTATGGCGAATCTCCAGAACACATCGCCAGATAAGATCTTATTGTACTAATATTTATTAATATTTCACACTATTCTTACGTATATATTCGGTATCAATCTGAAAATTTCGCAGAATTTGATGGGCGAGATCCGAGCTCGGGATGCGTTGCAAGTAGTTTCGTATTGCGAGTTATAAACCTTCCCAAAACGTATGTTTACATATATATCTTTTTATGTACTGTTCATTGAATGAAACGAACTCACTTACAATTAGTGCTTTAGGCCTGTCGGGTCACTCTCGTCTCATTTCTTGAACGTGGAGGGAGGATTCACGACCCGTAACTCCACACAAACCCGTGAGTATATGATTGCATATAGGACGAAACCGGTTCGCCCTAAGTAAATAGTAAACTTTGGAGGAGTAGGAATTTGGAGGTATCTGGGCTTGGAGGAAGACCTGAAGGCAGTGCATGATGGCGAAAGGAAGGTTCATTGGGACGCGATAACTTAGGTATCAATCAATTGAACCGTGCCAAAAGACTGTGCGAATTTTGGGTTGACTTCTGATCACCCTGCTTACTTGATGGAGGCCGGAGCCAAATTTTGCCAGAAAAAGGGTTATTCTGAGTTCGTCAAATATGCAATTAACTAATTACATTAACCTACTAAATCCATCTTTATATGTACCTTATAGCAGCCGAATCTAAACGGAGGGGCGCCCAGCAGATACGAGATACAATCATAATCAAATTTACTAACATTTAACCATTTGAGTTATATTTAATTATCTGTTCAATTAGTCATGTGTAGTTTCGATTAGTATTGCTTATTCATGAATTCATTAGGATGTAGGGAATCATAATAAACGTCAAAGGGAAGTTAGTTCATTTAGAGAAATTACTTAAGGTTAAATTTGCAAGAGAGAGACCAATACAGTTTGAAATTCAACACTCTGTTTAGAATCAAGAGGGTTACCACAAAATTTAAAGTAATTAAAGTTCTATATCATAAATCAAAAAATTACACAACGTTTGATGGAGTTTAATAACAACCTAAATACGAAAATATTTACGTTCAAAGTCGTAAATAACGTATTTATTAGTTGAGTACATATATCGCTAAAGGTATGTAGTACAAGGGAGCTTTAAGTAGCTTTCTGTAGTTATCAGAGGAAATAAGGGTCCAATTTTATAAAGGCTTGTGTGACGTAGGGGAGGAATTTTCCATCCCTACCACACATATGCAAAGCCTTAAGAATTTAAATATCGATCAGAGCCAAGAGAAAAGGCGAGAATATTACAACTGTCTTGCCGATGAAAGGAGAGTTAAATAAGTATGAAAAGACGAAACATTACGACTGGTGCCAAGTGCCCAGGAGTAAATAAAATACAGACAAATATAAGAGTTTAGAGAAAAGACAAACATCACAACCCTAACAAAAGGAAGGAGAGGATGTTCTGGGAAGGAAAAAGGCATGAGGCGTGGCTAGGTATCTGGGGTCAGTGCAGTGGGTCCAGGAGTGACGGACGTATAAATCCATCCCTCTCACTGCGTAGCAAAGCGATGGGTCAAGAGAAGAGTGCAGGAAGCCTCAAATGGTCTCCCTCAACCAGTCCCTCCCGATCGGATTTATGTAAGGCTAAGCACCTCTAACTACCTATATCTCTGCGTCTTGAGGTAATTTTTCGCAAAAACCAAGTGAATCAATTATATTATTTGAGAACGGTCACTCGGAATAACAGTAGAGAAGACTGACAAATCATGTTATGTGACAGAATGTAGATACACGCGCAGCTTGATCTACCTACCTATTCATTTTATTGTTTAGTAAATCGCAACAACAAAATAACTAGGCAAGTCTACCTACCTAGTGATAGTTACAGATTTATGAAAGTTCTAAATTATTACAGCGGCCCTTGTTATCATTATGTAGTTAGTTTTGCCACTTTTACTGCGTGTCTCGACCACAAATTTTCCCTGCGCACAGAAACAATCATAAAAAATCAGAAAAGCAACTTGACAATTTTTCGACAAATAATATCAAATTACCACACCATGGGAATGTGATGAAAGCGTTCACGAGAAGTGCATATCGGGATCGCTCGCACATAAGTTTGTCGCCTTCTAACATGCGGATACCTATTCCCGCCCCCCGCGCCGAGTGTAGCGGATTTTAGCTACCCGTGTCTAACGTAAATCTGATGAAAAATAATTACTTTTGTTATTGTAATAACTTGGTTATTATAAGTCATATAACAGTGAAATTTTTAATTTTTATTTTTAACTTTATGAGTAAAACCTCAAATTGCAATATTTAAATGAATGAAGACAATATAAGCGAAACTCAATCGAAAATCTGGAAACAGAAAAATCAGAAAAACATATTGACACCTCTGGGACTCGGACCAGGACCTCTTGCTTTCCGGGCAAACGCGCTAACCACTGCGCCACGGTGTCGATATGAAATTCGGTCATGTTTAACTGTACCATACTTCGACTAAGAACCACCTACATTATCTTCATTTTCTTTAACGCATATATTATTGGCAACTATCTTTATGTATGATTGGAAGATTCAAACCCGAACTAAATGCTCTCTAGATAGTGTCTGGCGCAGTGGTTAGCGCGTTTGCCCGGAAAGCAAGAGGTCCTGGTCCGAGTCCCAGAGGTGTCAATATGTTTTTCTGATTTTTCTGTTTCCAGATTTTCGATTGAGTTTCGCTTATATTGTCTTCATTCATTTAAATATTACAATTTGAGGTTTTACTCATAAAGTTAAAAATAAAAATTAAATATTCATCCTAGACTTGCAGAAAAGTCGATAGATGTCGCATATTAAATATAAAATGGATAAAGATTTATCCAGACACTATCTAGAGAGCATTTAGTTCGGGTTTGAATCTTGCAATCATACATAAAGATAGTTGCCAATAATATATGCGTTAAAGAAAATGAAGATAATGTAGGTGGTTCTTAGTCGAAGTATGGTACAGTTAAACATGACCGAATTTCATATCGACACCGTGGCGCAGTGGTTAGCGCGTTTGCCCGGAAAGCAAGAGGTCCTGGTCCGAGTCCCAGAGGTGTCAATATGTTTTTCTGATTTTTCTGTTTCCAGATTTTCGATTGAGTTTCGCTTATATTGTCTTCATTCATTTAAATATTACAATTTGAGGTTTTACTCATAAAGTTAAAAATAAAAATTAAATATTCATCCTAGACTTGCAGAAAAGTCGATAGATGTCGCATATTAAATATAAAATGGATAAAGATTTATCCAGACACTATCTAGAGAGCATTTAGTTCGGGTTTGAATCTTGCAATCATACATAAAGATAGTTGCCAATAATATATGCGTTAAAGAAAGTGAAGATAATGTAGGTGGTTCTTAGTCGAAGTATGGTACAGTTAAACATGACCGAATTTCATATCGACACCGTGGCGCAGTGGTTAGCGCGTTTGCCCGGAAAGCAAGAGGTCCTGGTCCGAGTCCCAGAGGTGTCAATATGTTTTTCTGATTTTTCTGTTTCCAGATTTTCGATTGAGTTTCGCTTATATTGTCTTCATTCATTTAAAAAGTGAAATTTTTGTTCGCGTAAATTTCGTTATTAGTGTTATTTTTTTGTACTAAAATAAATAAAATACTATCTGTAGTTTTTGAATGCGGCTGAAAAACAGATTGTATGAGAATTGTCGCTTCTGTTTCACCTTAAATATGCTTTTTACAAATTTTCAAATTTACATGGGGCATGTCATGTATAATATTATAGAAATTCAACAAATGAATACTTCAATATTATTACGATTAATTTTTGGGTTATTATGCCATGTTGCACTTCCTCCTTCTTTAGCCAACATTGCCCTTATGATGGACACTGTAACTCTGTCGGAAATGTTGGCTAAAGAAGCGGGAAGTAAAAATTAATCACAATAAAATGAATTCTTCATCTCATGTTTGGGATTCAAGAAATTAGACGTGTTTATACTCTCACACTTTTGATGAAACTATATTGAAACTATATACTAGCTACAGCTGCTGGTAATCAAAGTGAATATGAAAAGTTTGGTAAACTCAGAACAGTTGTTCAATGAAATGTTCATATAGCATTCCGTAATTATGTTAAATCTATAGAGAGTAATATCAAACATGATCCCAAGACATTTTGGGACTACGTCAAATCACTACGCAAGGATGGTGGTGGTGGTGGTGGTGGTATATATGCGTGGTGATCGAGAAGTTAGAGGAGCGGATATAGCCAATGCATTCGCAAATCATTTCCAATCAGTGTATAGTAATGAGCCTCCATTACTAAATCCCACTGCTGCTGCCAACATGAATGTGAAGGGAGCCCAAAATATTGACATAAGTCATATAGATGAATCAGATGTTAAATCTTTGATAAAAAAATGAAATATACAAATTCGCTTGGGCCAGATTTTCTACCAGTCTTTTTTTAAAAGGGATGTGTTGAATTTTTAAAACTGCCTCTGAGTTTTGTATTCAACCTCTCTTTAGAAACTGGTGTATTTCCTGATTCCTGGAAATTCTCAAAAATTTGTCCTATTTTCAAAAATGGATCAAGGACATCCGTGGAAAACTACAGACCGGTGGCAATACTTTCTGCCCCGGCTAAGTTATTCGAATCAATACTTCATAAACACTTGCAGTTTCAAGTAGAGCCGTTCTTAATATCAGAACAGCATGGGTTTAGAAAAGGCCGATCAACTGTCACCAATCTATTGGTATTCACAGATTATGTTTCCAAATCTTTAGATAAAGGCTACCAAGAAGATTGCTCATACAATGATTTCTCAAACCATGATATCTTATTAAATAAATTGTTAACGATAGGTTTTTCTTTCCGGTTTCTTATATTCTTTGCCAGCTATTTTACTGAAAGAAAACAATTTGTATCGTATGGAATATTCTTAACAAAATTATTTCTTGTTTTCTCAGGAGTACCTCAGGGCTCTAATTTAGGACCACTCCTCTTTTCGATTTTTATTAATGATATAACGGAAATTATTCTGCATTCCAGGTCACTTCTTTTCGCTGATGATCTAAAACTTTTCTTGAAAATACAAACTTTAGAGGACTGCATTCGACTCCAATCAGACATTGATAGAATTGTTAACTGGAGTAAACAGAATCAGATTGAATTCAATATCTCAAAATGTTTCATTCTTTCTTTCACTAGAGCGTTTCATACCTGGTTTTACGGGTATACTATGAGGGCTCTAAATTTAAAACGTGTCTCCACTATGAAAGATCTTGGTATTTTGTTTGATAGTAGGTTAACTTTTCATGCTCATATCATAATGACTTCACTGAGAATGTTGGGTTTCGTCCTACGCACTGCGAGAAACTTCAGAGACACCCGGGTTCTCATAGTACTATACAATGCTTTGGTTAGGAATAGCCTTGAGAGTGGGTCGGTGGTTTGGAGCCCACACCAAGTGAAGTATTTCCCTCATGTTGGAGGGTTCAGAAGAAATTTCTGAGATTTCTTTACCTGAGGAAGTATGGCTACTCTCCGTAGCTCTACCCTACCCACTTTCTCTTGGGCATGTTTGGTATGAACCTTCTAAGGGTCAGAAGGGATGTGCTCATTGTAACACATTTCTTCAGACTGATTCGTGGAAGGTTCGAAAATTTGGCTATCACGGAGAGCATTAGTTTCTATGTTCCCGATGGTTATCTCCGTCACTGACAGCATAGACTGTTTTATCTCCTGGCTTGCAGAACTAACTTGCCAGTCGGGAGAGCTGTCTTGTTGTTAAATAGAATTACTTCGAATATCGATATGTTTAATATCAATGAAGCACAATTCAGACAACAAGCTTTGTTGTTGTTAGTATGATTGTGCTTCATTGAAGTATAAATTGCTTAAATCTGTGTAAATCTTAATTCTTAAAATACTTTTACTTAAAATCTCTTTTAAAACGCATTGAAATTTTGTTTTGCAATGTTTTAAAAATGAATAAATAATTGAATTGAATAATTGAATTGAAGTCACCGAATTCAAGAAGAATTATTATTATTTTTTTGTTTTACATGAGCTCCACACAGATTCTGGGAAGGAAAAGGGTTTAACCCCTCCAAAGCCAGTAAAGAACACGGAAATTTCCTAACAAGCCCACTTTGAATTGAATGTTTTGTGGATTAATTTTGAGCTAATGTATATTTTATTGACCGAAACACATTCCTAGAACAATAAACCATGTACCAAAACAACATTACTTGCGTTATTACGTAAATTGATAGGTTTTTACAATGTTTTCGTCTCGTCAAATAACATGCATCGACTTTGACCGAAAGAATCGTGGCAAATCTGACATTTTGATGTCATAGATAAAAATTATTTTAAAATATTCTGGGGTTGCAAGGTGAATGAAATCTTTACCCATCCCATTGGGAATGTTGGCGCAAGAGATTCTGACACTGTCCTTATACAAATTTTGTACATAGAAGGGTCAAAATCGCAGAAAAACATATTTTTTCCCCGGGCATGCGCACAAACTGCGCACGTCCCCGCGCTCCGGCAAATTAAATATAAATTATTCCGAGTGACTAGGCGCATTGCAGGTTTTGCTATGGTAAAGGGCGATAATAGAGCAAGCGATTCTGACCTTGTTCTTCATACACTTTCTTTATACATAAGGGTCAAAATCGCGTGTAATTTTTTTTCTTTCTCATGACACACCGGTGCACGAGTGGCAGAGGCTGGGTTAAGGGGTGGGTAGGAATCTGGGGTTCAGTGTGTCCTAGTCATCCGCCTCCAAGACCTAGACAAACCTCACCCCATAAACCCGGGCACCACTGCTAAATTACCAAACGTAGTGAACCACTTGGGGTGACCTATGGCAGAGGTGTTGGTTATCCGATAAAGGTTCCCGGGGCGGCGATACCCATTCCCGCCTCCCAAATTTAAACTGCTTGAGTACCGATAGTTTACTGACATCATCAATCCTATTGTTCCTATCCTATACATGTCAGTTCAGCAAAGGACAATGGATATCTATTACTGCTGATGGGTCTAAAGCAGTGATTCCCAAAGTGGTCCAGGTGGACCCCCAGGGGTCCACGGGAGACTCGACGGGGGTCTACGTTGCAGTGATAAAAAATGGGGGTCCACAAGTTGTGTTTGGGGGTCCACGAAAATTTATCTGGTTTCGATAGTAAAGAAAAAAATTTTGGCTTGGCTGTACCTATCAATGTAGGCAGATAATACACTACTCCAAAAAAATTAAGAGAGCAAAATAAATCCAAATTTTTCGGTGATTTTTAACAGGCTGTATTTCGGTGAAAAATGGTCGTAAAAAGCATTTTGTAGCTTTAAGATTCTAATTTTCATATTTTTGGCAATTTTTTTTTTAGGAGCTACGGTTCTCATGCAATCCTAATAGTGCGAAAAAACAATTTTGCAAATTTTTTGGTCCACAGGCTTGAAATTTTTTTTCAGTTAAGCCGGCTTATGGATCAGATATTTAGCAATAATTTCCTTTTTTAAAACCTCTCTTAATTTTTTTGAGTAGTGTATTTTAAGAAGGTCAGCTACTGTTATTTGAAAAAATTTTCATATTCGATATTTAATTCTATTAAGGTGGAAATTACGGGACTAGGTTTTTTTTAATGATTTTCATGAATTTTTTGGCACGGAAGACATATGTATAATTTACTGAAACTTTGAAATCATATTATACATCTATTTAAGAAAATATTGTGAGCTTTTCGAAGCATTTCCTTGGAAAATATGAAAATTATCAGCTGCTATACATCGAACGTCACCATCGGACTTAGCTTATGTGTGCATTTTGGAGGCCATAGTTTTCATCTCTAATCAATAGGGTTTTGAATTAAATTTAAGAATATGTGTCTCTTCTATGTAAACTTGACTTTTCCCAAAAAAATGGAAATAAATTTTTTTACAGGTGTGTAAACAGGAAACATTGATTTTTTGCCATTTTTTTGCAATTAAAAAAAACTTTTGACAATGATATTACCACGAATTGCGGTTCTCTCAGATAGATCGTAATTATATAAATAAGGTTTTTGCAAATTTTTAAAATGTGTGGTTAAAAACTTTCTGAGCTAGAGTGCGAATTCAAAAAAGTTCAAGTTTACCACGCGGTTCGGCACAGACACCCTCATAACACCGGAACGAATTGAAATTTTTATTTAAAACTTTGGGAACATATTCAATACTTATACTTTATGAAATAAAAAATATAAAAACAATTTTTTTTGAGTCATCTACATGTATTTCCCCACAAGAAAACATACTATTTTTCTTTTTATTTATACCACTCCGAATTTAGGGTTGGAACTCAGCCGCGATGCAAATTTTCATCGTTAGATCTAATATTCACATTTTGACGAGTTTTGGGAATGTGGTAGAAATGTAGCAGCAGGGGTCCACCGAAATCAGTAAAATTTTGAAAGGGGTCTACGAGAAAAATAAGTTTGGGAGCTTCTGGTCTAAAGAGATCATCAGAAGACAACCTTCGTAGCTTCAGGAGTGGTGACAACAATATCACAGTACAAAAGGCATCACCCCAAATCTCATAAATCAGTTCTTGCAATTTAGTCAAAAACCACACTCAGCATCAAACAGTATTAATACCCTAGCGACTGTACGGTTAAAATTTAAGAAATCGTCTCTCAGTACAACTCTGATGCCGCGCCAAATGGAAACCATATGTTAACGTGAAGTTTGTGATTAAGCTACTTTCATAATAAGAATCATATCAGAACTGAACTGCAGCAAGTAGCTAATAATGCTAAAAGATGGCGCAACATATGTTAATAGCTAGCACGAGGAACGTCACCTGGCAGGCGTATTCTCCTTTGATTTGCATTTTCATTAATCTCAACTGGGCGTAGCCGAACCAAAAGCCGCCCGCAGGGTCTAGCAACAAAACCTGCGGAGCGGGTTTTTCACTGCTAGTCTATTTTTATTGTTTTAACCCGTTTAATCACAGGAGATCATATTTGTCCCAGCTCACGTTGGCAGTGGCAGACTAACAGGGGGGGGCGGAAGGGGCGGCCTGCCCCGGGCTTCTGGTCCTGGGGGCCTCCAAACGCCTCCAAGTCCCCTTGAACAAATCCTAAAAAAGGCTTTAAGGCACCAGGATATTGTAAAAAAAAAATTGTAATTTTTTATTTTTATTTCATTTTTGAAAGTTGATTTAAACAGTTTGTATGTTGAATTATCCTTCAGCAAAACTTTCAGTGTGTTTTTCTCGAAACTTTTTTAACACCTTTTTCAACCTGGTTGACAATAAGTATATTAAAAAAAACTATACATCCGATTTGCATGCACCAGTCCTAAACTGTTCGAAAATTCAGTGTTTATGGCACCACAGAGAAGTTTAAGCTGCGGCATTCCAATTTTCTATCATTTTTTGATAGAAAATCTATAAATTCCCCACGCCGAAACGGTAATTATATGGAATTCCCTTGATAGAAAAGAATAGCAAAGTATGCTCCAAAAACTATTATAAACACATTTTTTCTGTTATTTTACAAATTATATGTATGAAAAAATTCAGTGTTACTTTCAATGCTATTTAACTCTTTTGCAGCCAACTGGGCCGAAGGTAAACCCCAAAATTACTATCCTTCTTAAATACATGACATATATTTTTAGTATTTTAGGTATTTCCTGCGCAAAGGATTAATACATAATATTCTGTTTAAAAAAAATGTAAGAAAATCATTGATCGCAGGAATTTTTTTTTGTCAAATATAGGTACTATTCCCTGCCCAATAAATGGATTAATAACGAAAAAAAAAAAGAGAAAAGGATCTCCGTGGTTTAAACGCCCATAAAAAAAAATTTCATGAGGTCATCGGCCGACACACATGATTACGGATGTTATGTTTGGCATCTGGGCTTGTCGTGAGTTAACACATTTTCCTCGAGATTTTTGATCTATTTTAAATGAGTTGTGTTTTACAAAATATTTTCACAATTTTCGCTTAACCCCTCAGGCCTCGATGATATTTTGTCAGAGGGTGAAAATATTTTCCACTTTACAATAAAACCCATATAAATGGGATATTTCTAAACATATCCGAAAACTAAAAGCTGTTTTTGAAAGGTGGTAAAAATATGCTTGCAAATTCTACAAATGGACAGAAACATATAATTTTTGAAATTCGGAAATTATGCATGCAAACATAAAAAAGTTTTAATAAAAAATAAATTTAACAAAACAAAAAAACGACGTATTTTTCTACAACTTAATAATCAACTTACTTTTTCTACTCATCAATATGTAGGTACGATTGTTATTTTTGGAGTCGGTGTCAGCCAGTTTGTAACTACATACATAGTTGCAGGTGAGATGTGCTTGTGTCGCACTCGCGACTTAACGAGGCGAGAGCGGGGCCGCGGCGGCAGGGGAGCTGTCAAACGACTTTTGCTGATACCGACTCCAAAAATAACAATATGCCATTATCAGAACTGAACCAAATTGAAATGCGACCACACGGGAAGCACCAGCTTTCAAATAAAAAAAGAATCATCAATATCGGTTCACCCGGTCGAATGTTCTGAGGTAACAAACATTAAAAAAAAAAATACAGTCGAATTGAGAACCTCCTTTTTGAAGTCGTTTAAAAAGCCTCACCTTACATTTTTTCTAACAAAAATTAGTGATAACGAAAAAAAAAAAAAATTTTTATTAGACAAATGTATTACAAAAGTTATTGTCACCTCACTTTTTTGTCATTCCATGTAAAAATAAAGAATATAAAGCATGGTATTTTCTTTTTCTAGCACCGTTTAAATCACATCTCTCACTGTGATGGTAAGAAAGATATAACGATTTCTATGAGACATATACGAGCTGTTATTATTAACTATCGTTTTAATATTAGCGCGCTCCCTCTAACATTCGTATTTATATATCTCTCCTTCTTCTTTTTGAGCGCTTATTGCCGGGCCTTAACAAAATAATAGAAAACGATCATTATGTGTTATCCAGGATTCATAATATTAAACTTACGCTGCCTTAAGGTCGTCAGAGAGTCCATCTTCATTTTCATTCTCGTTGAATAGGTCGCCTGTAAGGAGATAAGAGGTTTGTAAAGAAGGAAGGACCAATCAATAAGCAAAATGTAGCCATAATATTATTATAGATACATACGTTTATACAGGTGCTTTGCTTTTATTTTCAAATTAATAAAACTCAACCATAGTTTAAATGTGTATAAAATAGACAAGAATAAGAAAAAAAGATATTATTACCACTGAATCCGCCGAAAGAAGAGGACATCGTGATGGAACTGCCTTGTCCGCGAGAAAACTTGAGTAAACAAAACTTGCACGAAAACACTCAAAATGCGGAGATCTTTTATTTTATACCTGTCGAGAGGATTTGTGTCTTATATACTAATCCATTTGTGTTATTGAAACCTTTGAAATGTCAAATTGTCAAATACAAACGTCAAAAGGGCAAAATTTTATAATATTTTTTTCTATGACATTTGATAAAATGTTGCCTCCAAAATAAATATAAGATCGTTCTAAGGAAATAAGTACTATCCTACGGCTATACCAAACCAAACAAAGGGGTTGGGGAGAGGAAAGGAGTAGGAGTAGGAAAACTAAAAGGTGTTTTAAAAATTTATTAAGATTATAAATTGGTTATAAAACGCCAAATTAGAGTAGTTACGTTGAACATCTCATACCTACGATTGTGTGTATATGTGCTTAGGTAGTTATATGTATATATTTTTTATTTAACGACAACATAAAATTAAGTAACAATATACGGTAAAGAAGATATACAAAGTGAAGTAGTTTGTTCTCAGTCCTCCTCACTAGGTATTCCTGTTCCCAGGCGAACTGTATATTGTGTACATACTTCCGAAAATATTTTGTCTCGTCCAATTCAAGACAAAATATTGGTGGTATTTTTTAAAATTATTATTAGTTAAAAAAAGCCAATAAGCGAAAAAGATCATTGGATTTGAATATTCTAAAAGTTTTACTTTATGTTATTTTTATTACATAAAACAAAAACAATTTTAACATTTTTTCTAAATTGGAATAAGAAGATGTTAGAAAAACGCTTCATGCAAGCAATGCATCTGTGTGAGTTTTGTGTTTGTACATTTGCTGCGATACCTTTTACTCGTGTGGTGTGAGAACCAAAAAAATTAAATTTAGATTTAATTGAATGAGTAAGAACTGAATAAAGTAAAGCAAACGTAGCCAAAATGAACGTAGTCAAGTAGCAAGTCACGTGATATCACGTGAAATATCATTTGTGATTCGTTCAGGGCCGCTTTTCTGCGCTCGTCTAATCGTCTGTGATCAGTCGGATATTATTTTGTTCGGCTAGATTCTTTCAAGATGTCGACGGTATCTTTCAACGCTACCCTTAACAGCCAACAGGCTCAAAAGGAACATATCCTTGCCGTTTCCAGGGATTTCATCTCCCAACCAAGACTAAGTAAGTGTTTTTTTATGTGTTGAAAATACCCTTCGTTTTGACTTTTGGGGTGGGCTAACTCAGCTGGTTTCGATCAATGCCGAGTATATACATCAAAATAACTGAAATAACTTATTTTCATCCTAAAACGAAAGAAATAAGCCGATTTTCCGCTAAATTTTGAGCCAGGACACTAATTCTGAAGTTAACAAATTGTGTCAGCTGTCATGTGATGTGAATTTTTGACGTAATTGTAGTGATTTTGCTGCGCTTATAAAGTATTTTTATTTTGATAGAATTGAATAAATTCCTCTTTCAGATGTACAAAACAGTTTTTAGAGGTACTTTGATCAATTTTATTGTATTTTATTTAATTTTTACACTTGGTCACGCCCCAGAAGTCTTCATTTGCTTTTTTAAAAGATAAAATCTCTGCAGTCTTACTTTTTATAAATTAATCGATGCAAGTCATATGATATGCTTTGCTTATTGCAAACTTAACTTTGATAATTATTATGACATCTAGAGATTATGAATTCATTACAATTTTGTGCTCAAACTTAATTTGGTACATTAAAAATTATAATAATAGACCATATCTATCCTTTCAAAAGTGCCTCAAATATATTTAATGATTATATGAACATAGTATAGCTGTTAAGTACTATAAAGTAGGAAAACACCTAGTTTTTTTAGTGTGAAAATCATTCTCGTGTCACATGACTTCTTTCATCTGAAAAAATTCCGATTAGTAAGTACCTACCTCTACTACTTTTCAACATATTTTCAATCATATTTTATTACCTTTGTGCAAATTCTGTATGATAGTAGAATTATATTTGTAAAAAAAAATGTTTTTCCCAGTGCTATTTCCATAAGATACTCTGCATACCTACTGCCTCATTGAAAGACCATCATACAGAATTGTACAGTCCATCGCTGTCTTTGGTACCAACAGAATCTCACAGTGGTCTAATGTATTTTTGGTTGTGTTTACATTATTGACTAAGCGTAGCGAAGTCCATTTTAACTCGACTGTTGGCATTTCATCTATCTGTAAATTTGTTTCAAGATGATGGCTGTTTTAATGTTTCAGTAAAGATTCTTTTATTAAATGTGAAATCATTGTGTTTTCAACTTTCTTATTTGCATTTTTTCTCTCAATATTATGGTACCTACCTGCTTGAAGAGAGTTTGAAAAAAGAATTGCCATTCAGATAGTGATATTTCTTTGGACAGGTGGTGTAGTTCCTTATTTGAAATTTTTAAAAACGTTACATAAAATTTGTGGTTGACTAAGTTGGTAGGAATTTAAGTACCTACTTACAAATCTTATGATTTCAGAGGAAATTTTGGTTTTGATTTACATAAGAGAAAAATAGAAGCATACTTCTTTGGATTAGTTCTGGGTCGGTTGTGAATGACCCGCTCATTGAAACCCGCTCACGGACCACCAAAGAGCGAGCGGGTCATTTTTTCGTCAGCACCTGGGTCTCGCGACCCACTTCTCGCAACCGCTCTACTACTGCAACCTGGGTTACGGGTGCGGATGTGGCGGGGCGAGCGATGATAGATAGATGTATTAGAGAGCGAGCGGGTTGTAAACATCAGGTTTCGCCACCCGCCCTCTCGACTCAGGTAGTAGAAAGTATCTGGGTGAAGTGTAAGTGTGAACTGCGACACATTCGGTCAACACACATGTGCGTGACGTTAATAAATAACAATACATAATATACATATTAAAACAATTTGATAAAATTCTCCACAATATATTTTTAACCGTTACCGGTCTATGCTCAGCCTATTATGGTCATCTTTAGACAATTATTCAATATTCATTAGGTTTAATAATATAACATTAAACAAAAATCTATGTACATACACGGATAAGAATTTTTATATTATTATTAAAATTCTAATAAAAATCGGGCAAACATTGCAAATATTATTTATTTTGTACACCCTCTCCTCTTGTAACTTGTACTCCTAACCTAACTATCCCACTATCAAAAAGTATCATAGCAATCATAATAATTCATGGGCACGTTTATTTTATTTTTTGTCTTATTACACAAAGAAAAAATATAAAATAATAGTTTATAATAAAGCATTACAGCTTACAGCTAATTTACTTATTTAAATTCTCAATAAAAGCTTCATAACAACACGTTTTTTACATGGTTTTTATATCCTTCAAAACATGATAAAACATTGTCTTTTTACCCCAGAAGAATGTCTTACTTTTTAAATTTATTTCTGGGACATGACATTACTAGTTACAGGTGTGAGCTGTGAGCGAACGTTCACACAATTATAACCTGGGTTTCGTGTCGCATATGACTTGACCGATCTGGGCGGCGACCGGCGCGAGAAGCTCGATTACCGAGTTTCGTATTTAGTGTCCCGAAAAGAGCGGGTCTTCGTGACCCGCTCGTGACGCCATTGTTCATGTAAAACGATCGATCGACCCAGGACTACTTTGGATGCGATGTCTACTGTTTACAGAACTAATGGTATTTATTCATTTTATCAAATATTTATTCTGATTATTATTGTGTACTTTCAGCATACAAGACAGTGTCTGGTGTGAACGGACCCCTGGTCATCTTGGATGAGGTCAAGTTCCCCAAATTCGCCGAGATTGTGCAGCTGAGGTTGAACGATGGAACAATCCGTTCAGGACAGGTAAATAAAGACAATATAGACAATATTATGTATTAGAAAATATATGGGTACCGGCAAATCTTTTTAAAGAGCGCACGGAGAATGAATTTGAGCGTTTGAATGTATTTGTACGAACCGATGGTGGTTCAAAATAATTTGATAGACCCACCCGCAGTCCCCTCTTATCTCTCAGTAGTTGTACGATGAAGTATGAATCTCTTTATTCTGATTTATCTGTACCTACTAGGTATATATTAATTTGTCATAACATAAATTTGTTTTTTTTTTCAATTGTGATGGAGTGGATGGGTCAAAATAATATCTCTTAAATTTCTAGAGTTGTTTTTTTAATAGATTCTGAATAATTTGTGTTGTGTGCCGAATTTAGAGAGCAATTTGTTCACAGTAACAGTAAAGTAGGGTTTTAACATATTTTTATAACATTATTATTGTACTGCTGTAATTTTTCTCTTCACTTTTTATATCTATAAAGTTAATTCGTTGTCATACAAAAACATTGTACCTAACTAAACTATATATTTACCAATAACAATTCTTACATTTATACAATTATATACATAAATCGACTACCATAATACGGGCATGTGCCTAGCGTGGTAGTCGAATCACCTGTAAAAACTGTATAAAAATTTATATGATGAATAAAGAAAATAATAAAAAATAAATTATTTTTCTCTTCATTTTTTATATCTCACTGCTAAGATATTATTTGTGATAAGAATTTAAAGTACCTAAATAAATAAACTTTCAATATGTAAAAAACTGTGCCCGATCAGGTAAAACTAACCCACGTTTTGAGATATCCAAATTTGAATATTAGAGAAATAATCTTGATTGAATACTTTTATTTTTTCCTATTATTATTCAGTTAGATAAAACTTTGAAATTTCCATTGCATAAACTTTATAATTGTATTTTAAAGTTTGTGTAACATATTTTAGCTTACAAATTTTTTGTATCTCAATAATGTGTTGCGCTTTGGGGACTTTTGTCTGAATGAGGATGGAATTATGCTTGTAACAAGGTTGGCGGTCATTTTGGCTGTCGGTGTTTGGCCTGTTATGTAGGTGGCATTAGTCATAGATGTCTCTTGATTCCACAATGTGTCCCTTCCCACCAAGATGGGACATTGGCACCTTGTGTTTCTTCATTATCTTGCTGTTGGTATTACTGGTGGTAATATTTTGATTTGCCAGAACTAATAATGCTTTGTTTTATTGTAGGTTTTGGAGGTCAGTGGAACAAAGGCCGTTGTACAGGTGTTTGAGGGAACATCCGGTATTGATGCCAAGAACACCCTTTGCGAGTTCACAGGAGATATCCTCAGGACACCGGTGTCAGAGGACATGTTGGGTAAGAAAACAATACTAAATCATTAATTATTAGGCCAAAATATAGTGCTCAAAAGATTTTTCTACAGAAATGGTTGGGAATTTTCAATAAAATCATCTTCCATTCATGAATGAAAAAATTATCTTTATTATCTTATAAACCCGTTTACCTATGGGTCAATAAGGAATCACCAAACTGATTACTCTTAGACCCACAATAGACTGCGTTGTAGTGGCGGATTTATACTTTTCATAAGTATAGGTCACTTCGTTTGCGCTGCCCCTTCCTCCTTAGAAGTTGCCACCTATGATAATCACCCACTTGTAGGCTTGTCGCCGCCCCCTTAAATCTGCTGCCCCTAGGCCGCGGCCTATACGGTCTATTGACAAATTCAGGACCGCTGCACTGTAGACCTTTACCCTTCTTGAGACTCAAGAGCAAATTTTACTTGGGACTCCAGACTAAGAAAGAGTTTTCATAGTTATCTAGCAATAGAGGACAAAACAAAACTTAAACCACATAAATGCATTGCAATGTTTGTGAAAATGCCAAAAATGTATTATTGATTTTCCTGCTTTACTTCTGGCAGATTGCCAAATTCAACAACCTCTTGAAATTTTGCCATTGCATTGTTATACGCGTTCCATACTTACATGCTATGAAACGCACAAATTCTTACACATGTTCACATAAAATAAGGTCACATGTTAACATTAATTACGTGAACAGTTTTTCTTCCAATCTAGACCCCCCCCCTTGAGATAAGTTGTGAGATAAATTTGGACCACTTCGTATATTCTTTTCAAGTAGTGTGAGATTTTGCTGGACCCACCCCTTTTGAGCTCACGTAATTAATGTATGCCCCCTAAAAAATGGAAACAGATTTACAATTTGGGAGGAGGGTGTGAGTACCGCCGCCCCAGAAACCATTTATTGGATAACCAACCTCTCTGCCATAGGTCACCCCAAATGTTTCGGTATGCTTGGTGACTTAGCATGGGTGCCCAGGTACATGGGGTGGGGTTTGTCCGGGTCTTGGCAGCAGATGTGTCTGCCCACTGGCTGCTTGGTAGGCCGGATCGGGGAGAGTGGTTGAGCGAGACCATGCGACTTCTCAGCAGAACTCTTTTTGAATATTGCATTGCGCCGCAGGGGGTGTGATGGATTCAGACGTCCATCACTCCTGGACCCACTGCCCCCCAGATTCCTACTCACTCCTCAAACCTTATCCTTCCTAGAACTTCCTCTCCTTTAAAAGATCCTGCAACTTCCTTCTGGCCCCCAGATTCCTACTCACTCCTCATACCTTATTCTTCCTAGAACTTCCTCTCCTTTAACAGATCCTGCAACACAGCATCCCCAAAGATGACATATGCCCTGAGGGAAAATATTGTCGGGCCACTGCCTCCTGCGTGGAGCTATGTAGAATTTTTTAATTATGGTGGAAAACAGTTTGGTATCGGAAATTTTATGTTTAAAAAAAAGATTTTTAATATTTTATTGATTATTCCAGGTCGTGTGTTCAACGGCTCCGGCAAGCCCATCGACAAGGGTCCCCCGATCCTGGCCGAGGACTTTCTGGACATCCAGGGCCAGCCCATCAACCCGTGGTCGCGTATCTACCCCGAGGAGATGATCCAGACCGGTATCTCCGCCATCGACGTCATGAACTCCATCGCCCGTGGGCAGAAGATTCCCATCTTCTCCGCTGCCGGTCTGCCGCATAATGAGATTGCCGCCCAGATCTGTCGTCAAGCCGGTCTTGTCAAGGTAACACGTCCACATCAACTGATGTGCTGAAGAGAGTTGTACTCCTTATTTCACTTACTCCAATGTGAAAATATAATGTATTTCTCATTATTATTTTTTTGTAACCCAATCCTGAAAAAATTGGCATCAAACTAATTATGTGGCGCAGGTGGGGGGGGACCTGCGCCACATAATTAGTTTACTGATACATGTTTTGCATCAACATCAGATGGGAATTTGTCCCAATTAAATAGAATGGTGTCCCAGATAACCCAAGTAAATTAGTATCAGTTTCTTCATTTGGTTTCTGTTCCTTGGGTTTTGTCCCAAATAACCGGCTGTCTCAATAAGCTAACAATTAAATGGAAGCCACTGTAATCTGTACATTTTAGAGGATTTGGTACTCCGTTAGAGTGACTATTGCCCGCGAAGACAACTTTTCAGAATGGCAACATTGCTTATATTCTGCTTGATTTAATATATTCGCACCTCACAATCCGGAAGCCTCGGTTTCGCGTGTAAATTCTGAAACCGTCACTTTGGATCGAGATTGTAAAATATCTATTTCAAAGACAATAAGAAGCATTATTTCATTCTCTTTCTGGTTAAAAGAAAAATACATATGTTTGCATGAGAGGAAGAGAGATATATAGCTTTTAAAATTTAAGGTCGCTTTGGGACGTTTTTGGTCTTATGAAAGTAAAACGCGATTACGTGTTTTGGGATGTATTTATTCCTAAACAAGCAGGTGGGTTAACCAAGTTTAGTGACAAAATTTGAATTTCATCTTTAATCTTCGTCTTACCTGTACTCACTTTCCCACTTTCGACATTTACATTTTGGGAGGCGGGTACGGGTACCACTGCCCCAGGAGTCATTCATTGAACTACCAACACCTCTTCCATAGGTTGCATTTGTCCAGGTCTTGTCTGCGGAAGCATGTATACACAAACTGCGAGGTGTTCAGTCAGACCCTTTGACTTATATATCTGTGTCTCCTGGACATTGACCCCCAAATTCCTACCCAACCCACGTACCTTTTTCCTTCCCAGAACTTATTCCTTCCTTCCTTAAAAAGATCGCCCACACAGCATCCCCTAAGATGATGTAGGCCCTGAGTTTTTTATAAATTAAATTTTTCTCGAAGCCTCCTGTGTGGAATATTTGTAAAAAAAATATCAGTCACTGGATAAAATAAAACACATTTAAAAAAATTAGTTAGGATACTTTGTTCTTTTTTTTTTTTACTTTTCATCAATGTTCCACTTTCTCATGGAACCCTTTACAAGCAGTGACATTTAAAGCAGAATGAAAGTGATTCTTATCTCGTTTGTTTAATTCCAGGTCCCCGGAAAGTCAGTCCTGGACGACCACGAGGACAACTTCGCCATCGTGTTTGCCGCCATGGGAGTCAACATGGAGACTGCCCGCTTCTTCAAGGAAGATTTCGAAGAGAACGGCTCCATGGAGAACGTGTGCCTCTTCCTCAACCTGGCCAACGACCCCACCATTGAGAGGATCATCACCCCCCGTCTGGCGCTCACGGCCGCTGAGTTCCTCGCCTACCAGTGCGAGAAGCACGTGCTGGTCATCCTCACGGACATGTCCTCGTACGCTGAGGCTCTGCGTGAGGTGTCTGCCGCCAGGGAGGAGGTTCCCGGCCGACGTGGTTTCCCCGGTAAATTTCATTCTCCCTTTCTTGTCTCTGTTTAAAAATAAAGAAACATTCGTAAAATTACAAATTATTTATCCAAGTTACGAATAACCTTAGAATATGTATTTGAATTCCTCCTATTTTTGTCATTATGTGTGGAAAATATTGCTTGTGCAATGATAGTGGACTTTTCTAGCAGGAGATAGAATCCGCGATGTTTTGGACTTGCTAGCTACTATACAGTTTTGGAAGCAAATAATTTTAAAGAGGTTATGTTAGAATGTACATATTTAGTATCGAAAGTCCAAAAAAAAATTTCAAACTAATTTGGAAGAACCGCCTGCAGTCCCCTCTTACTCCGCAAATGCTCGAAAATATTGGGTGGTAGTAACTTTTATTAACTCCATTTAAATTTACATTCAATTCTACAATGTACTACAAATGGCCCGACTCAAGTATTTGGTTCACTTGATTGTGCCATGTCTTCCTCGGGCGTCTCTGACTTTTTTTACCATTCACATTTGCATCGTATATTCCCCTTACTTAATCTTACTCATTACGCTTACATCAGCCTTGCAATCTGTGCGAATCTACAAATTTCTCACTCAATCGTACATTGGTTTTACCACACAAAAGCTTCAGGGATCTCATTTCTACAGCATTCGCACTGAATGCGTTTCAAATGTTAATAACAAAATCCACTAATATAATAATGTTGTTTGTTTCAGGTTACATGTACACAGATTTGGCCACCATCTACGAGCGCGCCGGACGTGTGGAGGGCAGGAACGGCTCCATCACTCAGATCCCCATCCTGACCATGCCCAACGATGACATCACCCATCCCATCCCCGATTTGACCGGGTACATCACTGAGGGACAGGTAACAGGCCACACCAGCACCTTCCTTGCCTCCGTCAGATCCTCAAAAAGACCCTCCACACAGCTTCCCCAAAGATGACATAGGCCCCGAGGGAAATTAATTTCACCAGCTCTCCTCCTACGTGGAGTTAAAAATAACTCAGTTAAAAATAACTCAAAATAAGACAAGATGCCAAATTGTTTATTATTATTATTATATAATGAGCAGGCAGCATTCTGCTGATGCGCTCATATCTAATTTCAATAGTTTGACAGTAAATTATAATTTTTAACTAAGTTAGTCCTTTCTTCTCTCCAAATATGAATCCAATAGAGCTTTGAATTGGTTTATGTTACATGGTTGCATCGATGACATGTTGTGGGAGTTTGATCCAAGCATCCACCACTCTATTTGCAAGGAAGTGTTTTCTAGGATTAGATGCAAAAGGCGTTTTGGTAATTTTTTTTGAGTGTCCACGGAGAATTATATTTTTACTGGTAGTGAAGATTCCTTGGATGTCAGGGCAGCTGTAGTGTCCAGATAAAATTTTGAAAGTCTCGATCAAGTCACCCCTTTCTCTTCAAATTTTTCAATTATTGTTCTATGTAGTTAAAATATGTTTTTTTTTTACAAAATTTAATGTCACTTTGCAAAATGTCAACTTACTAAAAAATGAGTTTTAAATTTTACACAACTGATAAACAAGCATTTATCAATGGTTGTTTATCTATTGTGTAAAATTTAAAACACGTTTATTCATAAGGTCTTTAAATATATGTAAAGGAAATATATTCCCTTTAAATTTGAATCCTATAATGTCAATTAGAATGCAATCATCGATTGTCATTTGTTTTGTTATTCTATTATTTGATTGTTAGAAAAAACCATTCAAAGTGATATTAATAAACATAAATGTCGTTTCTTAGTTAAAAAAAACTTTGCAACACAAGTGTTTTATTTAGAAATTAATAAAAAGGAATTAAACCTATCAACATATTATAAAACGACATTTCGTTTTAAACCAAAAATGGAGAAAGTTCAATTCGAATTTACGCTATTACCTGGATGCGATGGCAGATCAAATATTATTAGCATTACAAAAATAGTCACAAGTGATGGAAAAGTGTTTACAATACCAGAAATGCTACGATCCGCCAGCTATCACGAGGAGATAATGAAAACTAGTGCTTTTGGAAAAATAAAAAATAGTTTGAAAAAAAGATACCAGGTTAGAAGAGTCTGGTTAACCATGACAGAAGAACTAAAAAAAACATATGTAGACGAAGATGGAAACCTACAGTTTGGAGACCAATACCTCGAAGAATTGGACGAAAAAAGTTTACAAGTACATCAAAAAGAAGATGCATTAGGAAAATTAATTGAAAAGTTAATGGAAGATAAGCAACAGAGCTTAAAAAACATTGCTGAGAAGTTTGTTATAGAAAAATTCTGCACTAAAAATACAAATGCAAGCCAGTGGATGGAAGTGTTTGAAAAAGAATGTTTGCGGTTTGATGTGACCATGGATGAAAAAAAAATAGAAATACTCAGATTGTTCATGGATAAATCTTGTATAGACTGGTACAGTTCCATGATTATAAAACTAACAATGAACTCAGAGTGGTCAACATGGAAAAACAAATTCTGTGAATCATTTGCAAACAAAGGATGGAACCCTGTCACATACGCACTATCATTTAGATACAAAGATGGTTCTCTGTTGGATTATGCTATGAGAAAAGAAAAACTTCTATTGGATGTGAGAAGATCAATTGACACCGGTACTTTGATAGATCTTGTTGCTTCCGGACTACCAGAATTCATACTTAACAAGATCGATAGAGAAGGATTACAAGATACTGTAGATTTGTTTAATGAAGTAAACAAGTATGAACATATGGTCAACAAAAAAAGATTTATGAATCAGAAAACATTTGGAAATGCAGAACATAACAAAAATGGGGGTAAAAATCCATGTAAAATTTGTGAAAAATTGAATAAGGGCATTCGTTACCACCCTGAAGCTACATGCTGGTTCAAAACAAAAGAGGATGAAAAATTTAAGAGAAATGCCATTAAACATGTAAACAATTCAGTGATAGAAACTGAATTAAATGAAAATGATCAAAAAAACTAATAGTAACACCATTAATAAAAGTCAAACTATTACTAAATGATAAATTAAAAATATACGGAATTTATGATTCAGGTTCAAATGTTTCTCTAATTAATTCTAAATTATTGAAACTAAAAGGAAAAGGAAACAATTTGAATGAAGCAAATTTAGTAACGATTAATGGTGTTAAAAAGACGAGTGGTTTGACAACGTTAAACATAAAAATTTTTGAATTGGAGAAAAAAGTTGATGTGTACATTATTGATGAACACAATTTCAAGTATGATTTTTTGATTGGATTAGACATGATAAAAGACTTCAAACTTATCCAAAGTGAAGACTTACAAATATCACAGAAACTCTGCCTAAATAATACAAATAAAAAAGAAAAATATTCTACAGATATGAAAACGAATACTGAATTTAATCATATAGAAAAACACAGAATTAATTTTAACGAACATGTTAAAGAAGAAGATTTTAAAATAACAATGAATCATTTAAATAATGATCAAAAAACAGAAATAAATGAACTAATAGACAAATACACATCAGTGTTCGCGAAGAGTAAATATGATGTTGGCACTGTCAATGGATATGAAGCGAAGATAGACTTATTAGTGGATAAATATTGTAGTAAGAGGCCTTACAGATGCAGTGTAGAAGATAAAAAGGAAATAGAAGAGCAAATAGCAAAATTATTAGACAATAAACTGATAGAAGAGTCGTACAGTCCATTTGCTGCACCGGTTACTCTAGCATTTAAAAAAGAAGAAAACAAAAGATCCAGATTATGCATAGACTTCAGAGACTTAAATAAAATAGTAATACCTCAAGCTCAACCATTTCCATTGATTGAAGACCTAATGACAAAGACCAGAAATTGCAAATTTTTTTCAACGCTGGATATAAACTCAGCCTTTTGGTCTATTCCATTGCGGATTGAAGACAAAAAAAAAACAGGATTTGTAACACAGGAGGGACATTATCAATGGACCTGCCTGCCTTTTGGATTGAAGACTTCTCCGGCAATTTTTCAGAGGATATTAAGCAATATATTGAGAAAATATAAACTAAACGAATTTGCTGTCAATTACATAGATGACATTCTTATTTTTTCAAAAACTTTTGCTGAACACATTGATCATCTGACAAAGCTGCTGAATGCAATCAAAACAGAAGGTTTTAGATTAAAATTTACAAAATGCACATTTGCATCAGATATGGTAAAATATCTGGGTCATATAATTCAGAATAATTCAGTCAAGCCAGTAAAGGATAATTTGATTTCAATAAAGAATTTTCCTATTCCAAAAACACAAAAGAATGTGCGACAATTTCTAGGAAAAATCAACTTTTATCATGAGTAGATTCCGAAGAGTGCAATAATACTAGATCCTTTGCATAATTTATTAAGGAAAAATCAAAAGTTTATTTGGACTGATAAATGCCAAAATGCTTTTGAAACGATGAAAAACCTAATATGCTCACAACCGATCTTGGAAATTTTTGATCAAGATTTACCAATTAATATATATACAGATGCTTCTCTAGAGGGTGTTGGAGCTATTTTAAAACAGACACAATCTGATGGAAAAGAAAAACCTGTGGCTTACTTTTCGAAAAAATTAAACAGCGCACAGAAAAAGAAAAAAGCAATTTACTTAGAATGCTTAGCTATAAAAGAGGCAGTGAGATACTGGCAATACTGGTTGATAGGTAAACCATTTACAGTTTATTCAGATCACAAACCGCTGGAAAATATGAATATCAAATCTAGAACCGATGAAGAGCTGGGTGACTTAACATATTACTTATCCCAATATGATTTTCAAATTAAATATTCTCCAGGAAAGTACAATATTGAAGCTGATTGTCTAAGCAGAAACCCAGTCTTAGAACCAGATGAGAACCAAGATGAGCAATTAAAAGTTGTCAACTTAATAAAATTAGAAGATATCTTAAAAGATCAGGTCAAAAATGAGAAGATACAGTGCAGAAAAGATAAATTGATATCGAAGAATAATGTTTATTACAAGAAAGTAAAAAAAAAAGAAAAAATAATTCTATCAGAAAAATTCAGCATAGATTTTATCAAAAATGTTCACACAGACCTAGGTCACATAGGAATTAATCAAATGCAAAAAATGATAAGCTCATGGTACACATCAGAAAACATGACAAACAATATAAAGAGAACTTGCGAAAGTTGTGCAGTATGTTCAAAGAACAAATCAAGAGGTCAAAATAAATATGGATTGATGTCCTACTTGGGTCCCGCAACAAAACCTTTTGAAATATGTTCTATTGATACGATAGGTGGTTTTGGGGGTTCACGGTCAACAAAGAGATACTTGCACCTGCTATCAGATCATTTCACGAGGTTTGCATATATTTTGACATCAAAAACTCAAAATACCAACGATTTCATTAAACTCTTAAACTCCACAGAAACTAATGACATTGGCATGATACTATCAGACCAATATCCGGGTCTTAATTCTAGAGAATTCAAAAAATTTTTGGATGAAAAAAATATTCCAATCATTTTTACTGCAGTAAACTCGCCTTTCTCAAATGGATTAAATGAAAGATTAAATCAAACGCTAGTCAATAAAATTAGATGCAAAATCAATGAAAATGACTTAAAAGTGGCTTGGACAACTATAGCCCGTAATTGTGTAAAAAACTATAATGAAACGGAGCACACTGTCACTGGTTATGCGCCTCAGTACCTACTTAACGGCACAGATGTTACGATTTTGCCAAATGAGTTAAAACTTAAGAAGACTGACATCGATTTGATTCAAGACAGAAAAAAAGCTCTGGAAAATACTATAAAGTCACATAATTACAACAAGATGATTTACGATAAAACCAGGAGACATATTAACTTCAAAGTTGGTGATACTGTTTTTGTGGAGAATGGAAACAAACTTAACAGGAAGAAGCTCGACGAATTGAGAATCGGACCCTACAAAATCATAGAAAAATTATCAAACTCAATTTACAAGATAAATACTGGTCGAAAAAAATTAGAATCAAATTTTTTCCACATCTCGAAATTAATTCCAGCACCTGCATTGATGAACCATGAAGAGGATATCGAAGATGAATGAAAATTTTTGCAATAATTTTCTTTCCCGCGGGGGGGGAGATGTAAAGGAAATATATTCCCTTTAAATTTGAATCCTATAATGTCAATTAGAATGCAATCATCGATTGTCATTTGTTTTGTTATTCTATTATTTGATTGTTAGAAAAAACCATTCAAAGTGATATTAATAAACATAAATGTCGTTTCTTAGTTAAAAAAAACTTTGCAACACAAGTGTTTTATTTAGAAATTAATAAAAAGGAATTAAACCTATCAACATATTATATATATAATTTTATTTTTAAATAAAAGTTCAGATTAGTGTAAGTTTTACCCGCTGTGATCGAGATATCCCTGTGATATTCCTGAGTGACTGTTCAAACATCTGCTTATTTGCTGTTTATCACTTTACAATATAGGGTCAAAGTATTTCATATGAAATTAGTGACAAGTGATCTTGTACGTAACATACAATTTATTTCCAGATCTACGTAGACCGTCAGCTTCACAATCGTCAGATCTACCCGCCAGTGAATGTGCTGCCATCTCTGTCTCGTCTCATGAAGTCCGCCATCGGAGAAGGCATGACCCGCAAGGATCACTCCGACGTCTCTAACCAACTGGTAATTACTCACTTATAATCCTAAATGTGCAATAAGCCTACTCTTAAAACATACCAACCTACGACACTGTGCAGTGAAGGAAATTGGTTAACAACAACTTTAATTTATTTTTTAACACCCTAGGGACTTTTAAATATGAATAGTAAAAATTATACACTATTTATTATACATAACAGAACTGCCATTGATTTCGTATAATTATTTCCCTCCATTAGTATTCCGGGTAAAGTTGAATTCATATTGTAGTTAGTCCCAGAATTTTTGCACTGAAATAAATCCCAACTTTCAGTATTACATAGGGGAATCTGAAAGCTTATCAATGCAAGCAATTCTGGACTACCAACTAAATGTTTTAAAATTTTATATAGAAATACCAAGTCAGTGAAAATTCTTCTGTTTGACTATTTAATACACTATGAAATCGTTTGAAAATTCTGATTAACTTGATGGATCTCTAGATATGTATTTGTTATTGTAATTCCAGTACGCGTGTTACGCCATCGGTAAGGACGTGCAAGCCATGAAGGCCGTGGTGGGAGAGGAGGCCCTGACCCCCGATGATCTGCTCTACCTCGAGTTCCTCACCAAGTTCGAGAAGAACTTCATCACACAGGTGAGACACCATCCACCATTCAACATTCCTCTGCCACAATTACTGTAGTCACACATAGATTACAAATCAATTGGACTGTAATCAATGATTTAGAATTCAATAAAAAATGTTACATTTCAATACGACACAACACAGTGGACACTGGAAGGGAATCCGATTCACTTGGACTCAATCTGGATTTCACACAGCACGTTCTTGTTATGTTATTATGGCACTGATAAATCACTTGACTGAGCACTTGCACAAGTCTCCGTTTTAATCGATATCATAGAACCGAGGTATGTAGGAGGTGATAACTGCACTAGTTCCTTTAACAGACTCCAATTACACAAACTGAGAGACCATTAGATTGTTGGTCCTGCACAGAGGCTTCTTTAGCACGATCAGTATTAAGAATGAGAGATCAACTCCTATATGAATTGAACATTGCACTGGTTTCTAACAGACTTTCTTAACAGTCGATATTGAATGCACCGTGAGATCACTGTGGTGATTATTGCACATCACATAACAGACCGATTCTTCCTCGGGAGTTAATGTTCCACAATATTACAGGTAGACAGTAATCATAAGGGAACGTACCCATACTACGTGACACGTTCGGGGGGGGTCTTCAAAATACCACGCTTGGTACAAATGAGCGGCGGGTTGCTTAGGTTTTTGGTCACGGTGTGGGGGGGGGGGGGGGGGGGGGGGGGTTAAAAAGTCCAAAAAGTTGGTCACTAGTATGGGTACGTTCCCTAAGGTAGATAATATTGGCACGTATTGTCAGATTGGATAGGTTTTCAAAGTAGATAATATGAAGGAAGTTATGTAATTTTATTTATATAAACACAGTTGCGTCAACATTTTCTGTTGGCCGTGTTGGAACTGAGGTGTTACTCACTTAGTTTTATACGCTCCTGGGATTTAGACTTGGCAGTTCTTGATATTTGTTTAATTGATATTGCTGTTTGCTTGGTTCGTTTATAATTTTTTTATTTATTTATTTTTTTTTTAATTAAGTTCAAAATATTGTATTTCTTAGTCCTCCTCACTAGGGGGTCCTGTGCCGAGGCGGACTAAAGTTATTTAAATATAGTTCATTTGTCTTCTATGTCGTTTTTAGCGTCTTCGCTAGGGTTTTCTCATTGACCTCTTTAAGCCATATTTTTATTCTTGATTTGTATTCAATTGGATTTTTTATTAGTTTTATGTCTTGGGGGAGGATGTTATGGAGTTTTGTTGCAAAGTATGTATAGTTTCTTTGTCCAAATGTGGTTTTATAACTTGGAATATTTTTTATATCATTTTTATTCGATCTAGTGTTATGCATACACGGTCTAGTAGAGGATTCATTATTTTTGAAGAGCTTCAATAATATATTTTTGGAATATATTTGTTGTACATTTGGTACGTCAAAGTTATTGAAAATTTCAATTGAAGGCGTTCTAATTGGTACTTTCAATATGGTCTTTATGATTCCCTTTTGAGTCGTATTCAGGCTGTGTAGGTACGTATTTGCAGCAGATCCCCATCCTATGATTCCATATTCAATTCGAGAATGACATAACGCATAGTAGACCTTTTTCATATCCTTTTTATTTAGCACGTTTCTTAGATTTTTGAAGAAATATATAAGGCTTGTGAGTTTTTCCGTAATACCTTTGATGTGTAGGTCCCATCTAAGATTTTCGTCAATTATTACTCTGAGATATTTTATGTTTTGTGTTTTTTCGATGACGGGGCAGTAACATTGTATATTATTTCCATGGCATTCATGTAATTTTAGTTCTAGTGATTTTATTGGTTGGCCCCTTGAGTTCATTGAAAATGTTATATATTTTGTTTTGCTTATATTAAGGGTAAGCGAGTTGATTTTAAGCCAATTTTGAAGTGCACTAAGCCCTTTTTCAGCCTCATTAAATGTATCAGTCCAATTTTCTTCTTGAAATAATAAAACAGTATCATCAGCAAAACTGATTATGTTTCCTTTAATGGTAAGGTTAGTTAAATCGTTGATGTAGATAATGAACAGAATCGGTCCCAGTACACTTCCTTGAGGAACGCCATAGTTTAAAGATAGAAGTTTGCTCTTTTGTTTGCCAATTTGTACTTGTTGTTCTCGCCCTGTTATATATGACTCCAATAAGTTAATTGTTGATTCGGCCATTCCTATTTTTTTTAGTTTAGTTAGTAATATTTTATGGTCTATTGTGTCAAAAGCTTTTTGAAGATCTATGAATAAAGCTAAACATTTTTTCCCATCATCTATGTTTTTTATGGCCATGCTTGTTAGATTTTCTATGGCATCATTGGTGCTCAGATTTTCTCTAAAACCATATTGGGATGGTGATAGTAATTTGTTTTGTTCAAGAAATTGAACAATTTGCTTCTTCATTACAGTTTCCAAGATTTTTGAAAAAGAGCTTAAGAGACTTATGGGTCGGTAGTTATATATATCCTTTTTGTTACCACTTTTATGTATGGGTATAACTGTAGCTTTTTTAAGGCATGAAGGGAATACATTTGTAGATATAGACAGATTGACCAAGTATGTCAATGGGAAGGTCAGTTCATTTTGTAGTTGTTTTATTGTTTTATTTGAGATTATGTCATTTCCCGATGATTTATTAATATTAAGGGATACAATTGCATTTCTGATTTCAGTATTGGTTACATCAGTTAACTTTAATTTATCTATCTGGTTCATATTTTCCTTTTCTTCTGGTAAAATGCTAGTTATTGGTTGTCTGATTTTCTTTGCTAATTGTGACCCTATATTAGTAAAAAATTCGTTTACGTATTCGAGAATTTTGTCCGGATGCTTTGCGAAAGAGATTTGGGTATTTTCAATTGTTAATTCCTCCATGTTCTTGTAATGGGATGATTTTGCATTTGTAATTTCATTAATGATCTTCCATAATTTGCGCGGGTCATTGTTACATTCGTCTATTTTCTTCTTATAATAATTTTCTTTGACAGTTCGTATAACATTTTTGCAAATATTTCTGTACCTTTTGTAGTATCGTTGTATAAAAATATCACAAGGATTTAATTTAGATTTCCTATGTAATTCATCTCTTTTTCTAATGCAATTTATAACGCTTTGAGTTATCCATGGCTTAAGATGTTGGTTTTTATGCGAAATCTTTTTTTCTATTAATTTGGTATTTGATACGATGGTGTATGTTATATATTCAGTGAATTTACTCCAGGCATTATTTGCATCAAGGTTTTCCAGTAGGCTTATCCAGTTTGTATTGAGTAACTGTTGTTTTACATCATTCCATTTGGTTTCTGTCTTTTGCACGATAATTGGGTAGGGCTGCGATCTTTGTATTTTCTTTTTTGTAATAGATAAAATTGTTGTATAGTGGTCGGTTATAGTAGAGGTGAATATGATAGATTTGGTTGATTTAATAGTCTTACTGAACATGTGATCGATGCAAGATTTGTTGTCATTAGTTACACGCGTAGGTTTATTTATCATACTTTGGAGTCCATGACAGGCCAGTGTTTGTAGATAATCAGTTCTATTGGGATGACCATTTTCTAATATGTCAATATTTATATCTCCGATAAGGAAGACATTTTTGTGTTTTTTAGAAGATTGAGTTCATTAGAAAGCGTTTCAAGAAACTGATTAATATTAGTTGTAGCTGGTGATCGGTACAGAGCTAATATCGTGGTTTCATCACCCATAATATAATATATTATTATTAATGACTTCTTCTAAAATATAGAACATATTTAGCACGGTTCACGACGAGTTCATCGAAAACGAATTCATCGAAAATCAATTCATCGAAAATCAATTCATCGAAAACCAATTCATCGAATGATCAATTCATCGAATCGCCAATTCATCGAAAAAATATATTTTGTTGATATTTAAGAGAAATGCCGAGTGGACCGAGAAGTTAAAAAAGCATTGGTCAACCTAAACTAACCTAACTTAACCTATTTTTAAATATTTTTTTATCATCACTCTTAATGACCTTTCTGAGTTGTTTATGAGTTGGTTTCATTATGAGTTGTCTGGTCACCGTTCCTTAGATATTCCTTTTTTGCGGTATCAGACAATCGGAAATCGAAGAGATAACCTATAAATTTAACATTGTCACTACGAAACTGACAGTTGCTAAACACATTTAACTCAGTTAAACAGACCTTTTTGGGTATTTAATTTTGACAGCTCTAATATCCACAAAAAATGTTTTTCGATGAATTGGTAATTCGATGAATTGATCATTCGATGAATTGATTTTCGATGAACTCATTTTCGATGAATTTGCTTTCGATGAAATCGTTTTCGATGAATTTGCTTTCGATGAATTGATTTTCGATGAACTCGTCGGTTACCATTTAGCACCCTTGAAGTGATTTTTCACGAAATGCTACAATTATTCAGTGACTGGACAACTCAAAAAGTGGCACTTCTTCACTCCTACAAAAAGTCATTAAAAGTAATAAAAATTAAACTAGTTTAAGTTGGGTTATGGGCACTTTTTTTCATTACTTTTAACGACTTCTCAAAGGGGTGTTGAAATGTCAATTTGTTGAGTTGTCAAGAAATTGTGATTGTGGTGTTCATATTGGCCGTCAGTATCTGGACCTTTTGAATGGGAGCCATTGCTTAAAACTATTTATGGTTGATCCTTCTCTCAGTCTGTGACTGACCAGCCTGTGGCTTCTAATGTCTAGTCGAATGAATGCTAATAACTTGTTTCAATTCAGGGTAACTATGAGAACCGCACCGTGTTCGAGTCCCTGGACATCGGATGGCAGCTTCTCCGTATCTTCCCTAAGGAGATGCTCAAGAGGATCCCCGCCTCCATCCTCGCAGAGTTCTACCCCAGAGATTCCCGCCATTAAGCCGCTGACAATAACCCACCCAACCCCAACAATACACAAGTCCCGACTTTATCCCTTAAACCAAACAACCTTAATAATAACATTATTTCAATCATTGGTTAATCACAGTGCAACTCTGATATTGTGACGTCTGTTACAGTGCAACCCTGTTATACAGTGTCCTCGGTAATAGATATAACCTCTTTATTACCTCGCCACCTTACAATACCCTGGTTTTTTAAATGTTGCTTAAGCAGATTTTATACTGTATTGTCATAATCATCGATAAAATGCAGTGTAACCCTGATATAGTGATCTCGGTTATACCTCTTTATAGCCTCACAAACTTTAAAAAGATGGTTTTCTGCCTTGTTTTTGAATGTTGCAATAGCAGATTTGTACTGTATTATACAACGATCAATTTTAATTTTGTATATTCAGTAGTAACACCCCCGTTAAGTTTGTACAGTGTTTTTATTATGATTATGTATTATTTTTAATTACTAGATGCCTCTAGACCGAATATACATAACTACACATTTTGGCCTTTTTTATAATAGCCTTACGTCTATTAAATACTTCAGTGAAAAGTAACCGATCTTTGTTGTTTTGGGAGAGAGTCAACACACTGTCCTGTCTATTGTATTGTAAGATATTCTATAACTTATCGTTAATAATAATAACGCCAGCGTTATTATCAAAACATTTTCATTTATATATTATAGTACCATTTAAATTATTCAAAAGTATTACAGCGTTTTGAGACAAATCTTTTCTTATGAAGCAGCCCTGGATCTACGACTTTTTTAAACCGGGGAAGAAATGTGGCCCCCTTCTCGATGAGTGGTGCCCCCTCTCGTGAGGTGAGTAATCGTCGCTTCTCTTGACGTTTGAACGCTCGGGTTTATTCGGCTGAACTCGTGTAGCCCCTCGTTCTATGCGACGGGGATTCCCCTGACAGCGACATCACGTACACTATTTACTTGTTCAAAATCGACCTAGGATATGTCAAAAACCAACTGGGCGTTTTAAAATCAAATGACTAATCGATGAAATGACAGGCGCTTTGTGAATCGAGTTTTTTTTTCACTCAAACATATAAATTACGATTTTGGCGCCCCCTAAAACTGCCGCCCGGGGCAGGCGCCCTAGTTTGCCCCTAGATCCGGGGCTGTCATGAAGTAGATTTATGTTTGCACAATATTATATCTGGCTGAGTGTTGTCACAAAAAATATAATATCCACGGAAAAATATCATTTTTGAGGTTAAATACGCTGTGTATCAAATTACGATCGGTAGTTACTTGAAATTATTGCTATAACTGTATTATATTGCTTCCGTTTCATTTTAAAACGTGTACTTTTAAAGTAGCGATCGTGCGACAATACTAATGAGAATTATTCTTCTCAAATTTGATGTGCGTTAAAATGTGAATCCTCATTTCTACCCTAATCATTTTTCATTGTATATTATCTGCTTTGAACTAATAAATTCAAGCGACTACTTTAGCTTAGAATTTCCACAATTTTGTAAATATATTTGTGATTTATATTATTTAAATCTGTCCATACAGTATTTTGATCACATTGTTCAGTTTATTTTATTATTATCATATTATATTACTTAGATATTTAATTGTTACCATTGGTAAAAGAAAAAAACTAAAAAAACCTACATTCAACGCTTTATAGATTTCTTCCTATTTATATTTATTAATTTAACGAAAAAGAAAATCCTTATATCATTTTGGGTTTTGTAAAAAACTCCCACATTCCAAGGTTTTTTATGAATAAATTTATTTATAATATATTTTCAACCCTTGCTTTTTTTTACTCATGTTAAAAAATTACAAGCTTGTTTAATTTTTTACCTGGGTACTTCGTTCATTATTACATCTTAGTAAATGTAGAAAATTAATCTTTCGGGATGTTTGTAAATCAATTTCAACATATTGTAAAAGTTGTGGCATGTTTGCAATAAATTAAAAGAAAATTTGATATTGTTGTTGAATATTTAAAAAGAAATAATATGTATGTACTGTTAAGAGAACAATGTAGTGTGAATAAGATGCAAGTCTTAAAAATAAAATGTGTTATGTTATCTTGTGTTTTTTTTATTAAATGTTATTTTCATTTTCTTTAACCCCTCATGGCAATTTGTTCGCTTTTCGGAACAACTTGTGTAGGTCTCGTAGAAATCATTGTCTCTCTTACTATCGTGGTTAGAAATATGATCAATACAGATTCAATGGATTGCCTGTTTTCGCAGTCAAAGGTCTTGGGGCTCCGTACCAAAGGTGGCTGCCAAACTCAACAGTAGGATGGGTACTGGGTACTCTTGCAATTTGTGTTGGATTTCTTCGAGCTCTGCACAAAACACCTAGATTCTGAGAGGCTAACTTAAATCTGGCTTCAGGAACGTCACGTAAGGTTACACCGAGTAGTAAAAAAATATCTAAAAATAACTTAATTCATGCCTATATATCCCTTCTGATCAAGAGCGGATTTAGCACGGGGGCACGTGCCCCCCCCAGACGGTATTTTTGTGTATTGTGGAGATTCCATTCCAGTAAATTATTAGTAAAGTATTCACTTAGATGCAAAAACTGTCTTTAAAACATTTAATTTTTCTATTGGTTTGACACTTTTATAAACCTTCCTACACTTACTTGAACTTGTAGAAATAAACTTGAAGTATGATACAATACTTGAAGTACAACAGTAACTGTTGATTTTTTTGCCCGTCCGCCCCTTGTGCCCCTCCAAGAAAAAAATCCTGGATCCGCCCTTGCTTCTGGTACATTGAAACTTTGGGAAACACGCCAAACGCGTGCCCAACATACGTTCACGCTTGACATTTGTCGCACGGGAACGGGTCGCTTCTTCGACTCGTTCTTATGCTCAACAGCTCGGCTGTGGAATGATTAGCCGGCCTATGTATTTCCTCCTTCCTACAACACAGGTCTCTTCAAGACCAATGTTCATTCCTTCCTCTCCTCAAAAAGACCCTCCACACAGCATCTCAAATGACATAGGCCATGAGGAAATTTTTTTCCTCACTGCCTCCTGTGAACAGGAGGCAGTGAGGAAAAAAAAAAAAAGCAATTGAATAACGTAAATAATAATAATTAAAATAGAAGAAAGGACCACAAATTAAATGGGTAAGTGCTTCATTTTTCCAACTTTAGAAATAAAAATTTGTGTGCAGTTCACACTAGAAGTGAGTCGTTCGCAATCTACTCGACTCAGTGAACCAGGATTTTACGGATACGGATACGGATCTGTAAGATCCGGTTCTCAAAGACCGATCTTCATGGTTCGCGGATCTTTGCAAACAGGTGAGCTGGTGATCTGCGAGACCCGCCAGATCCGGAGAGCTGACTGATCCATGGGAGCCGAGAGCTAAGAGATCAGTGTGTCGTTAAACAGATCTCGCAGGTCACTGTTGATCGTTCGTTCACAGATAAGCGCCACTCCAGTCAACCGCGCAGAAAAGTAAAATATGAAAGTAAGTTACGGTTTAAAGCTCACTGTGAGACTTTTCACGTGGCGGCGCGTGGTATTTTCAGATAATTTCTGTCCCCACGTGGTAGAAGTGAAACCTTCAGAAAACTAAAGTAGGCAAGAGTGGGGAGGCTACGAAGCACCGCACAAAGAGGAGACTGATTATTCTGACTGGTGCTTGAGATGTTTTCACTTAATAAATTATGGTTGCACTTTATTTTACCCTTTTAACTGCTAAATTATTAATTTGCTAGTTGGGAGCTGCTTAGTACATTGTGTCTACGGAACCAATATTCTTCATAGCAGTGTCCCAACTCATTGCCTAGGGAGGCTGGTGGGGTCGGCTTCTCTCGTACTCAGGCTGTACCTTCTTCTTCTTTTGGGTATTGCTTTCATCCAGGCAGTTTCTCTGTAATAATTTGGAGCATTGAGTCATCCAGGAGTTCTTTGGTCTTCCTCTGGATGACTGTCGATGAAGCTCCATAGACATTGCCTGCTTCACTGTGTGGTGTGATGGTCTCCTTATGTGCCCATACCATCTCAACTGTCGTTGTTCCTCCAGCTTACTACGAATGTGTGAACTTTTAATCCTATCTTTTAGTGATACTCCCAATGTATCTAAATTTTTTTATATGAATACCTCACAAGAGTCCCAGCTGCTCCCGTCTGAAGCCAGTGAGACTATGGCTTCCCCAATTGTGGGGAAGTACCTGGTTATTCAGATCTGTCGCCAAACACGGCTAAAGCCATTTCAAGCAACGTTTCAATGCTGAACACAAATCAATCAAATAAAATTTATTTGTCCACACCGGGAATCGACCCTGCGACCTTCCGTTTGCGAGTCAAAAGCCTTACCGCTGGACTACGTCGGCCTAACCGACTATGTTAACATTAAATATTTAATAAACATTTAACATTAAATAAAATTAAATATTACGGGTATGGGAACTGCCGCCCCGGGAACCATTCATTGGATAACCAACACCTTTGCCAAGGTCACAGTCTTTGGTGACTTAACAGGAGTGCCCGGTTCATGGGTGAGGTTTGTCCAGGTCTTGATGGCAGATGCAACTGCCAACCAGCTGCGCGGCAGGCTGGATTGGGAGAGTTCGGATGAGGGAAACCCTTTGATCTCTCCAGTCTGACTGTCTCGACCCCGATGCCTTACGTTGCAGTTGGGGGATGTATTCATAAGTGACTCCTGGACACACTTACCCACCCCTCATACCTTTTTCCTTCTCGGAACTTCCTCATCTTTAAAAGACCCCCTGCACAGCATCCCCAAAGATGAAAAAGGCCCTGAGGGAAAATATTTTTGTCGTGGCTTCCTGTATGAAGGGGAAAACCCATCGCGGTTGCTTTAAATACTTACCCAAGATAAATAAATAAATTTAAACATTTATAAAAACATATTTCTAGAAATATCGCTAGAGATATGAATGGGGAATTTTTATAATTGAATTTTGGTTCTGTATCATGCTTGAACGTAATACAGCGATGACTCAAATCAAGAAATGACTTAAGGCACCGCATTAGGCTCAAAAGGAAGAAGATTTTTGGAGCATACTTTGCGATTTTTTTCTATCAAGGGAATTTTATATAATTTGCGTTTCAGCGCGATGAATGTCTAGATATTATCTTGTGATGAGAATCTTACCTGGATTTATTACCCTGTGATTCTAACCATACAATCTCCGTACCGGTAAACGCCATATGCATTGTGATGAACTCGCCGTAATAATCATAATAATTATTATGTTGGATGATTTCTATGGCGCCGTTTTCTAAAGAGCGCTGTACAACTTAAAATAATTTCTGAAATCCAAATAACTACGGGATTGATGAATTTATGGAGACCCCCGGCGAAGGCCATTCTGAATACAAAAAAAGGGCTTGGTGCCACGTGTGACCGTGTCGTTTTGGGATACATTCTGGCTTTCAAGTACATGATAATTAATTACTTTTTTGAAGTTCTGAAGCTGCGATAGAGAATTGACGAAACATGGAACAATGTCAGAATTCTCCGAAAATGGTGATTAAATTTGACAAGTTCGGTCATTAAGTTAAATATATCGCTATGGGATTTAACGATATTTGAAAGATTTTGAGAAGAAGGTAATAAATTTAGAAAAAAACTGAGAAACCATGGACCACACATGGGAGATGAAATGGGGCAGGAAACCAGGGGAGAGTTTTTGGAAAAGACAGTCAGAAAAAGATTGTGGAGGGAGACGGTGATTCGCAGTTATACAGGGAATAATAACAGTAGTTCGGGCGTGTAAACGGAAAATCATTCATTTTATTGATAAGATTTAAAGGGATAATTAAATTTTAAATAAAGACGTCCGTATCCGAGACCGAAACTACCGGTCTCGGAGACGGACGGGATTTGGGAGGCAGGGGAAGATCGTTCGAGCGCTCGGATGAGATTAGGGAGACAGTTTTCAGAGTGCGTGAAAGTCGGGGAATATACGTTATGAAGAGTGTGGGGAAGTCGAGGTTTGGTAGACGGGAGAATACGAGTTTGGTGCGGGTGAACCGGAGATAATTCGTTTATTGGCAGAATTTATTCAGAAAATTGAGTTTTATAAATGGGAAAGGTCATGAGACAGAGATTCTATTTGAACCTAGGCGCGAGAGTTGGTTTTGACGGGCGCATTTTGAAATGAGTAGTTGCATGACAGTTTGTGGAAATGGCTTGTGTTTTCAAGAGTGTTTTCGGTGTGTTGTGCAGCATGGAGGATTTGGTAAGCTTGTTTAAAATTACTTACATATTTAGTGCGGGCCTTGCAGAAAAATATTCATTCAAGTTCATTGGTTTTCGGAGATGTACTTACAAAAAAAAAAGGTTATACTATGGGACCTTAAAGTTGGGTTCGGGTCATAAATCTTTGAGACTTCCTTTCTTTTGAGTACCGAACATATAAATCACTACAGTGATAATACTTTAATGCAGTTTTAGAATGTATGGAAATCTTCGAACAATAGCTAATAATTAATTTTGTGTAACTAGACATTTTAGGCGGGTTCCCTGTATAGCCGATGGGGTGTGCGGAAACAGTTGTGCAGTTTACACGCGGTAGAAGTGAAACCTTCAGAAAACCAAAGGAGACAAGAGTGGGTAGGCCACGAAGCACCACACAAAGAGGAGACCAATTAAATTATCTCATTCACTCGCAGGATAAATCCTATAGATGTGTTTAGTGTCGCTCGTTTCCGTTTCATCTAGTTTTAAATCACAACGGTGTTAAAGAAGTTTTCATTTAAAAAAAAACAGCTGTCAGCATTTTAGAAACAAAAAAATTACAGTTGTGCAGTTTACATGCGGTAGAAGTGAAACCTTAAGAAAACCAAAGGAGACAAGGGTGGGGAGGCCACGAAGCACCACACAAAGAGGAGACCAATTAAAGTATCTCATTCACTTGCAGGATAAATCTTATAGATGTGTTTAGTGTCGCACATTTCCGTTTCATCTAGTTTCAAATCACAACGGTGATAAAGAAGTTTCATTAAAAAAAAACAGCTGTCAGCATTTTAGAAACAAAAAAATTTACAGTGGTGCAGTTTACACGCGGTAGAAGTGAAACCTTCAGAAAACCAAAGGAGACAAGAGTGGGGAGGCTACGAAGCACCTCACAAAGAGGAGGCCGATTAAAGTATCTCATTCTCTCGCAGGGTAAATCCTATAGATGTACGTGTTTCTCTTTTTTTGCATCACTAATTTTCGTTTTATCGAGTTTCAAATAAAAAAAACGGTGCTAAAGAAGCTTTCAAACCAATAACCATAATGGGGCCGCCGAGGTGCAATGATTGTAAGGGGAGGGGGTCTTCGGGGATGTTTTGTTAATTTTAACAGACAAGAGGTATTTTAGCATTATGATTGTGTTGCGAGACATTACATCAGAAAAACAAAGCTAGTGGGATTTTTTTTGATATAATAAATTACATTACATTAGGAATACATATTCTCAAAAACATTTTAGAATTTACTCAGTAATTGAAGATATTTGTTAGGCAAGGTCTGTACGTACTAGGTATATCGGTTTGGAGAAAGGATGCATTGCATGAGGCCTCTGTTTACTAACAAAATGTATACAATAGAATTCCCATTCCCAAAAATAAAACCCCACACCTTTTACCTCAAACTTCAGGAATCTCAAGAAAACTGTTATGTAGAGGCCTACATAAGATAGCTTTTGACTTCGTTGAAACGCACACTTGGAAGTGAGCATAGTACTTTACGTTAGGTATATTTTATACAAAATTTACAGTTTAGCTTAAATCTTTGGTATTTGCGGTTGAACGAGACCGTCTGTAGGTATTCAAATTTCACACGCGACACGTTTTACGCACACTACCCGGCAAACTTCCTTCCTTCAAATTTAACCGAACGAGTTACGGCGCTGAAGCTGGTGATTGCTGGAGTAATTTTTGAGTTAAGCTTCCATTCCATGAATGTAAGTTACACTTTATGCAGTTATGATCGGGGGCGAAGTGAACGATTTGCTGGTGGGCTACACTATTTCCCAAAAGTGGGGGCGAAGCAAGCGATGACACATGCTTGGTTCAATTAAATTGGAATCCTTTGTAATGGAGGCTTGGAAACCTGTGTCTCTGGACGGGCCTGAAGCAGTTGAGAGCGAGGCAGGAGCCCTTTCATGATGTCGACGTATATGCTATCACATGTATCGTCATAAAGGCATTGGGGGACGCCTGGAAGGCAAAGGACGTGCTCCCACAACCCTCCCCTCCACCCCCCTCCAGAGGTATCAGCTGATAAAAGTCGCTGTCGCGGGAGGTCAATTAAATACAGGACGGAGATAACGATCTGGCCGGGCTACCTCCGTAATGAAGGAAAAGAAGTGACGAAATTCGCGTTGGCTTCACTACCCTTTGGTTACGCTCGTGGGGAGTTACCTTGTCAGCAGAACGAAGAGAACATGACATACAGAGTTGTTTTAGCAATCGATCGGCGGCTCTTTGTCGGAAACCGGATAAATTTTCATAATTTTCCCCAAAATTAGAATTCATTCATTCACATATTAGAATAATCCAGCATCAGGTTGGGAATGTACTTTGGACGAAAGCGTAGCGGAGGAAATGGAAGGGATGGAAGCCGGATTCACGACCCGGTGCCATTCATTCCTGGACCCAGCACCCTGGAAGCCGAGCTTGACATTCCTTCTTCGAGCTGATATTTGAGATGAGCTTGGGATATCACCTATCGTAGGGCGGATGGATAAATGGAGGACCGTCTCCGTCACGCCTGTTTCCGACATGCGAGGGGAGGTATTTTCATTCAAATCAAATACCGATGTTCACCGTGGCTGAAGGCTGACGCATGTTTCTAATGTGCCTAGGAAAACGTAAACATTATTTCTACTGGTTCGAGGCAGTATGCTGGACGGAGAACGGGACTGTTGAGGAGCTGTGTGACTGCAGAGGCGAGGATCAGTGACATCAAAATCCATCTTAAGTAGATTCAAACTTCACGTGATCAGTGAAGAGAGCGGTCCCAACCGATCTCCTGACATTGCCGTTTATCTAATCCATTTCGGTTTAATGTTCATGTTCGATGCTATAGGAGTGAACGGAACTCTAGTCATCGACATGCTGAAAGACTTCTACAGCATCATCACCATCATCATCATCAATTCAGGAGAGGATGTCACGATCTAAAACCTCGTGCCACCCACGCAATCCTGAACACTTCCGGACATCGGCTACCACACCATAAATCGAAGCAGATCCTCACATCAAGCGATATGAGATGACATTTCATCACCCTTATAATCTGGCGGCGTATTGGTTGAGAACACTCCCATTATCACCCTACAAACCGGAAACACATATCATACCCTTTCCCGACAGGAAGCAAAACATGTCGATTTTTCATTCGTCGCTTGCGATCATCAAAATATTCTCTGGAGGTGTTGGAATTGGAGGCTGACCTGGCGGTTTTAATTGAACCTCACCAAGTCAGTTGCGGAAATGGAGGAGTCCAATTGAAGCAAGACATATTTTGTTTCATGTCAATCCCTAGTAATCTCCCAAAAATACCTACTCAAACTCAAAACTAACTAACAAACTTCACTTACAACTGTGACTGTAGAATTTGTGCACCCCGAATCTGTATTGGTTGAATTTGGATTGTAAATCCGTAGCTAGAGCACAATGTCAAATTATTTTATGTGTTAGCAACCCAAGAACAGCAGAGGATACGCAGCGTTATACTAAAGGTAGGATCTTCCCAATTCACTGTATAAAGGTATATTTATGTACTAGGTACTAGGGAGTATGACGCGGGTTAATTCAAAAGAAATAATCATCAATAAACAAGTATACGTAAAGGGGTGTCGAGGCGCTGCCAAAGGAATGAAGGAGAGAGAAGCGTGAGTGACGGAACTACAAGGCTACGAAAACGACCATGGAGGCGACGAACTCAACGTACAGAGTTAGTCAAGAAGGATTATTAAAAGCGTTTAATTAGGGGGGGGGGGGGGGGGGGGGGGGGTCAGAGAAATTATTACAGCATGTAAAACACAATAAGTAAGCTCATTTAGTATGATGCGATAAAGAATGCTAGCAAGCAAGTACACAGGCTGTAAAACAAGTGGGTGGGTAGAGATTCATAATGAAAATTTCTTTTAAGTTATAACAAATACACATTTATTGTAAAATCCCTCCCCATTGGGTAACAATCTGGAATAAAACATGAGACTCTAAACTATAAAAATCAGGGGTGACTGGAAACGAGTAACCCGGTCCAGCTGTGAATGAAATATTGTTCTTGGGCAAGTGTTAAACTACGTAAGGATCATGATATTATAGAGAATTATTACTGTAGGGTGCCTGTAAAGAATTTAATCTAAACATATTTATATATCAGTAAATCTCTAATACTACAAAATATTATTTCGATCTTAAAATAAAAGATACTCTCACATTACGAAGTATGAAGGGTTCCAACACTTCAGCGGCCCACACTAAAAGCTGCAGCTTGTCCACCGTCCCCGAAACAACTGACTCGTACCGAAATCTCTCGTAAGACCGAAGATGGCGTAACCCTGTGGCTAGAACCAGCTGCGGCTCGATCTTTGCGAAGAATGTTTTAACCTGCCAGTAGCTACCGCTGCAATCTTCAAGAATAACATATATTTTCAAAGAGCTTTAAAATTTAACGTGTTTAAGGGAGATATGTAAGAAATTGGCAGAAATTCGGGTAGCGGCACCTTAAGATGTCTCCCGCAAGAGAGGCAAAATGTTCACGTTAAAAAATTATACGTGAATTTCGAATTATAAAATTTCAAAGCTTATTTTATTCCCTTTCAATAGTTTTCAGATGTGTTCAAAAATATTCCGTTTATTTGGATTTTATCGCAAAGCAGAAATAATTTGAACGTTAAACGAAATAGGCCCGAGGTGGTTTGTCTACAGTTTTGAAGGGATAATGTCAAAGAAAGAAGAACCAAAGTAAGTTTTTAATATTTTATTATAATTATTATTTATTAACATGTCTGTGTTAAGAATGCTCAATACATTTTGCTTCTGCGACAAGTTTACATAGATCAAAAAATGTTGTATCTATCCAGCAAATTTAGTTCTCAAACATACCAAATGTACAAATGCTTTGACAACATAAATTTGTATTGGCAACATTTATTTTTACTAAGATTTATGGGGACATTAATACTAAAACATAAAACAATATTGAAAAAAAAAAAAAATAATCTGAAAAAAAAATTTTTTAATACACAATCTATCACTGGTAAAAAAGTGTTAAAAAATGGTGAAAAGGTGTTAAAATCAATGAAAACTGTTGTGAAAAAAAAAAACAAAAAATGAATGGTGACGCGTTTTTAATATTACGAAATATAACAAAAAAATATTAATACTTCCAATGAAACTATTTTGTTTCATTTAGATTTACCATCGCGGTCTCATTAATGCGTATTTATTTTAAATTGTACAAAAAGTCACTAATGCAATAACACAGCTAAAGTACTAATAAAATAATAATAATTCACATATTGTCACTTCCAAGACCAAATCACTTCAAAATATTAGCCATTTTTCAGAAAGACTGTAATAAATGATTGCGTAAGGTTAAAAACAATATTTCTTCTTTATTTATCGCAAAACCATCATTTCAAAGCAATAAAAATGAAGAATGAACGATTAAAATTTTGTGATTTTTTTTCTTTTCATTTAATAAAGTTCTATTAACCCTAGAGGCCGGAGCCCTGCATTTGCAGTGTTGAAGAATCGTGCCAACACACGGTACGCAGCACTGCATTTGCTTTCAGATATTCTACTGGGTTAGTTAAAAAACAAAAATATAAATGTCACTTTATCAAGTATGGCATTGTCTACGTGTTGGCTATAACAAAAGAATATTTTTGTTTATTGAAGTTTTTGCCGGCCCCTGCGGGTTAAAGTGTTAACAACGTGAATTTCAAAAAGGCAAATTTGCAAGTGGTTTTAAGCGTGGAAGTGACAATATACATTTTTGCACATCGATGATTTAAATGTATGGCAATAATGAATTGCTCTAAAATGCTCAAATCGTCACTAAAAAATATATTATACAATGTAAATTTTCAAGTATTAGAGAATTAAGCGGCCAAAACGGCGATGGCTTCCGAAGCGAAGTACTTTACATCCACATCTTGATCGACGTTCAGTTTCTCTAACACCGGTTTAACTTGGGGTTGGATTACAGATGGTTCCAGCCATGGCACCATCTTTTGCAGGGTTTTGGCGACGTTGAAACGGACATTCGCTACGTTGTCTTCGGCCATGGACAGAACTGTTGGAAGCAGAACTCTTGTGGTAATATCTTTACCGCAAGCTTCGGCCAAAACGTTGATGCAGAAGAGATAGGTCATCCTGTGCAGGTAGTTTGTATCGCGAGACATGTCCAATACTTTTGGGATAATGTTTGTTTCAGCCCAAGCTGGCCCGAACTGTTGAACGAGCTTCTTTAGGTTCATTGTAGCGGCTTCTCGGATGGCGTAGACATGGTCAACAAGCCAGCTCATGCAGAGGGCGCTCAGTTTCTCGTCGAAGACTTCCTGACCGAGTTGCCCTGCCAGGAGGGGCATGTACTCGATGATGGCGAGCCTGACGCGCCATTTGGAGTCTCCGGCGAGCTCTACGATGGCCGGGAGCAGAGATTGGGACAACTGCTGGATGCCTGCAAAAAGACAAAAACAGTTAATTTTAGACTGTAGGGGATAATGACATGAGCTAGTCAGATAGAATAGAAGAATCTAGTATGACATTGAATGGACTAATCAAAGGATATCAATTAGCTAATGAATCTCGGTTTTGAATAGATCAATGTTGTACAAGGAATCAAACACATGAGTTGTTGAACACGAGAACGATGTTTCTCAGCTATGTAGCAGCTAGATGTTTCTCAGCTATGTACCAGCTCAATGATGCTGGTTCTAGGAGCATCTTCCATTGCGATTCCGATAGAACAAGATCAGCATTCCCAACTGACGTCTGCGTTCTAAAGACTGAAATCCGTTTTGACAAGATAGGGGCACCTATTTCTGTTTGATTTCTGCGCAGAGTCAAGCAATTTTTTCTGGTATTTGGGGCTCTAGACCAACAGGTAATTGCCAAACTCAATAGTGGACGCACCTATGATTTGCATAGTAACAGTTATTTTCTATTATCTGAGGGTTCTGTACAGCTTTTGAGAAGCTAACTTTACTCTTGAAGTCCCTGTACCTAAGCTGGTCTCTTAAGATAGCACCGAGCACATTAATAGAAGGCTTGTTGGGGTGATTGGTTCCATTGAAGGGGCATTGTACTATTATTATTCTTGGCTGAAGAGGAAACTCTCCAGTAACCATTCTGTAAGTTTATTCAATTAGTGATAAGTTGGATAACTCACCAATAACCTCATTGACGCACTCCAGATTGGAGATGATGTTCAGCCTGACCTCGGCACACTCGTCCTTCAGCTGACTGAGGAACAGCGGCAGCAGGTGCTCGATGGTGTTGGCGCGGCCCAGTATGGGGCTCAGGCCCATGATGACGCTGGCCAGAGCCGACTTGACGTGCTGGTTGGGATCCCCCACCAGGTCCTTGATGTGCGGCAGGATGGCTGTCATGATGATCTGCTCCTGGTGCGCCTTGTCCAGATTCATGCAGAACTCCTTAACCTGGAATCAGTGGCGTGCACAGAGTTTTTGATCAGGGTAGGCAGTAGGAAAAACGCCGACTTGATCCACATAAATTTAAAATAACGTGCTACAAATTCCCTTCGTGCAATAAGTTATTATTATTATATATTCGCTAAGTGTGCTTGCTGCTGGTAAGACAACTAGTTGATAGAAATAGATAACAACAGATGTCACTGTCATCACTGATTGCCATTTGCTAATTTTGTTCCAGAAAGCACTGCCTAATACTAACAAAAAACCTCATAGAAGCAAATTCAAAATGACAGTTCTACTCTATGCTATGTGCATTTCGTAAACATTGATATTATAATATCATACAAGATATTATCTTCTATGAAGTTAGCTCCAAGCAGAAATAATTCCTGCTTAGGCCGCATTTGAGTGAGGCAGTCGGAGGGCGCGCGTGTAGTTTCTAGTTACAGTTTATGCCACGTTTGTAGTACGCCGTTTGATGAGGCGCTTGCTTAGTTTCGGTTGCTCAGCTTTTTTTACAATAATTTTAGCAATAATTTAATATTCTATTTACATGCTTATGTTTTACAAATACGGTAGGGTAGGCAGTGCTTGTGTGCCTATATGGAGTGCACGCCCCTGCCTGGAATCAATTTAATGGTCAGTAAAATGATCCAGGCATCAAAACCAAGGCTTTAAGGGTTATTTCATTTTGATTAGTAGGTCATTAGAATGAGACAATCCAAAGTGTTCATAAATGTCTTGTCTTAAAAATCAATATGGTCATCTTCAATTGCCACCTAAATAAGAACTCCATATATTATTTATCTGTGCTTATCCGTGATGTTTTTTGTTATATTTTTATGTGTTGTCTTATTAGAGGTCATTTTATTATTATTTTAGTAAAATACACATAAAAATTGATAAATTGTAAACTGTCGATTTCCCAAAAATAAATAAAGCAATAATCTTGAAATTTGTTAATCTTAGAAAGACTTTCGATAGTATGTCCCATGATATTCTTCTGACAACATGAAATAATATTGGTATAAAAGACAATGCGATTAAATGGATTAAAAAAAAACACCAGCAAGTCGTAAAAATAAATCATGTTAAATGCAGAGATTAAGAACTATCAGACTTTGGAATGCCCCAAGGTACACTGCTTGGACCAATCCTATTTACCATATACATTAATAATTTTTTTTTCAACCATTACACATGGACAAAACACTCCATTTACTGGCGAAACGGTACTAATACAACAAGTGAATGGAAGAAGAAATCAGGTACTGACCAGGAAGACATTGTACAATAAAGTGAATCAAAACTTAGTTGGGCCATGTTTTATGTTGAAATAAACAAAGTGCGTGCGAGATTATAAATGATTGTGAATGAAGCAAGGAGTGTTAGCCAATACAGAGTAACTTGATGCTCAATCCTTTCTGTCTATCCCTGACATGACACTGGTTGTTAGTTGGTGTTATGAATTACTCTTGCTGTGAACGAAATAAATAAAGAAAATGCTTTCAGGTAAGTATGTCAGAGTTTACTGTAAGCTGATATGCTATTGTTTCAAAACAGGTACACAGCAACATTAAGATATACTACAACTGTTTGAACAGGTAATAATATAATGATGATATACCAAAAGAGAAAAGAGACCGAAAACCAGAGAATTCAGAGGACATCTGCCACCATAGGCAATTCTCTTTCTAAAACCCTTCCTTATTAATCTGATTCACAAAACCATCCTACCTATTCTCGCGCGGTGGTGAATAGACCAAAGTAATACGCGCAATACGAACCAAATTTCATACTCTAGCATGTCATTCTTAAGTTGAACGGAGAATAGATTCTCTGTCTTTAAACTATATAGAATTTTTTATCAGATTTTACTTTATTGTTTCATCAGTTTGAGATTTATTATCTTAGATAATACTATGCTCTTCCATATTAAGTAATAATGAAAATAGATAACTAATCAAGTACTGTAAAATATATGTACATGTAAGCATATTTAATTCTTCACTAACTTCACTGTCATTGGAAGCATCAACTTGTAATGTCAATAAAATATAGTGTTAATGTAAAGGCAGGTTCAGAGCTCAAACATTTGCCGCAATTTGCCGTGAAAGTCCATCAAACATCACATCAACATTTTTTGTTTTCCGTCTCCTCCGTTTGTTTAAACACTAAACACGGTTGAAAGATTGGTGCGAAGTTCACGTGATCACACACAATTTGGCTTGTGGTCTGCGATAAGGACGTGTCGACGCTTAAGCAATGAGCACTTGACGTTCGATGTTTTTGGCGTTTATATCAATGTTAAAATGCATTCGGATGAAAAAGATATGTATCAGGGAGAAAAAAACAGATATTTTAATAGATATTTATTTATCAGGAAAGATTTCCGACTAATATCGATTATTGCACGACCTAAAGTTACTATTAAGAATTTAGAGTGAATAAATATTTACGTCAAAAACAGAGTAATTATAAATATTTGATCTCTTCTCTACATATTATAAATTAAAATCCCCCGCGTCGTCTGTCTGTCTGTTCGCGATAAACTCGAAAACTAATGAACGGATTTTCATGCTGTTTTCACCAATACATAGAGTGTTTCGTGAGGAAGGTTTAGGTATGTTATTTGTCAAGGATTTGTGTAAATTGGTTGAAACATCACGATAATTGTTAGAAGTGTAGGAAAAAATCGAGCCGCCTGGTAGCTTTCATCGAAAACGCTGCGTAATCCATTTGAGATATAACAAAACAATGCATGGTGAGATATTCCTCTTTTATAGATCTACAAAAAAGTCCGCAAAGGCAAATATCTATCTTTTACGGATAGCTTTCTATACACATTCTATCTTCTAAAAAAATGGTCACGTACATTGCGGTAGTTGAAAAGTTATTTAGACGGATACAGTATTAATCCTTATTAATTTAAATACGTTAGATACCTCAAGGATTTCAAGCACATTATAATAATCTTTCACACCATCTCTACGTATTATAAATAAAAGTCCTCCGCGGCATCTGTGTGTCTCTTCGCGATAAACTCAAAGACAGTGGTGGTTATAAAGATTGGATAACCATCCAGTAGATGACGTTGTGTTTTATTGGCCACAGCAATGCTTGGCCGGGTCAGCTAGTTATATTATAATTTTCTTATCAAATATTTTTATTATTATATTATATTTAGGTATAATAATATTTTAAATTCGTGATTATGCCATAACCACAAAAGGCCATTCCGTTAATTCTCCATACACAACCGCATTGCGCGGCATCTGTCAAAAAATGAATTATTCCCCCCCCCCCCGCCTGCCTTCCCGCTTCACCCGGGATGGAATGTTTAGGAAATGTTTTCCGTCGAACATGGGAAGCTCGAAACACAACAAAAGTTGACAATATTCATGATTTTGATGACAAACATTGAATGTTGTTATGGGACTGTCAAGGCAAATGACAAAGCTATGGACCCGACTTAACAACGACTGTTAATATAATGAGAAATGATTGAAGAGAATTATTTAAATCTACAGATGGTACATTTTAATTTTTACATAATAAAATTACCATGATGCAATGTTAGAATTTGAACTGTGGGAGTGTTTGCTTGAAAAAAAAAATATTCTTAAAAAATAAAGCGATTATGATTGTGGCCTTGGATTATAATTGCATTTATGGTTTACTTTTATATTGTTGGTTAGAAAATGTAGTGACCTTGATAAAGAACAACAATTTTCAGGGTTTAGACAACTAAAAACAACGACTTGTATACTAAAATGAAATAGAATTATATTTCCACATGAAAGCTTTGTGGTGATATAACAAAAATAAAAACAATGTAACTTTGTTATACAGATGACTATTTGCTTTTTGCTGTGTTCATTAACTTATGAAGCTTGAGTCAAAGTGAAACCTGGTTGGCATAAATTTAGAAAAAAATACTTACCGGTGTAAACAAAAGCAACATTGTTTTAAAGTTAGTTAATTTTGGCAGTTATCAATAGAGAATTTGGTAAATATCGGTTCGGACTGGCCACGCTTATTACGAATAATTTTTAGAAAAAAACTTTAGATTTGCCTTAATTACTAAAAAAGGAAACTTTTTGGCTTTGGGGCGGCGGAAAATAATGCATTTTAATTTTCAATTGCATAATACCAAAATTTCCTTCGCGAACCGAAACAGGCAAAATCTGCGGCCGTACCTGTCACTGTTATGTTGGTATCCTTGATAAATTAATAAGAGCTAATATGACTGTAGCCGACTTCGTGGGATAAGGCGCGTAATTATGAAATTTGTCTAGCGGGCTTGATTGTGTAACATGTTTTGTGATACAAAAGAATGTGCCCCTTTATTACGCCTACTCGCGTCAAGGCAAGAAAAACATCCCAGTTTTCAAGTAGTTTAGTGGCTACGCTAGGTTTGTGTAACATGGTTTGTGATTCGCGGTATTTCATGTAGGTATCCCGCGAAGTCGGCTACAGTCGTATTAGCTCTTGTTAATTTATCAAGGATACCAACATAACAGTGACAGGTACGGCCGCGGATTTTCGCTGTGTCAGTTCGCGAAGTGAATTTTGGTTTTATGCAATTGAAAATTAAAATGCATTATTTTCCGCCGCCCCAAAGCCAAAAAGTTTCCTTTTATAGTAATTAAGGCGAATCTAAAGTTTTTTTCTAAAAATTATTCGTAATAAGCGTGGCCAGTCCGAACCGATAATTACCGAGAATTTGATTGTCTTACCTTGCTGGCAGCCGAAGCGCGAACTTCTGCTTCTAAATCCTTCAGTAGGATCTGGAAGGCCGGCACCAGGTCTGCTCTGGTCAGTTCCGGGCCCACGGCGGCTTGCAGTTCTCCAAACCTGTCGGCCACCATGTACCTCACTCTCCAGGAGTTGTCGGTGGCGCAAGCTCTGATGGTGGGCATTGCCAGCTGCTCCACATCCTCCGGGGGCAGCAGACCAGCGATACTGACACAGGCGTCTACAGCCAGCAGCCTCACGGAGTCCTGCTCATCCTTGGCCATGGTCATGAACACAGGAATCAAATCGGACTTCAGATATTCCAACTCCACCACTTTGGCGAATTCTCCAAGCTTGGAGGCCGCCGCGCGACGCACCATCGGAGTGTCATCCTGGCACAAAAGGCGGAAGTGTTGCCTCAGTTCCACCTTGTAGTCCATGGAGACTCGAGGATAGCAAGCAGCAAATAATCCGCAAGCTGATGTCCTTGTGGTGAACCAATCCCCGGCAGCCAAACGCTGGACGAGTGGGAAGAAATACTCTTCCAAGTGCTGGGCGGAATGGTGTTGGGCTACCGCCTTCAAAGAATCGACAGCCTTCTCGCGGACAACTGTCTCTTCAACGCTCGCCAAGGACTCCAGGGGAGCCAGAAGGCACCAGGCGTGCTCAGGGCCGCCAACCAGGTTGATGAAATCTCCCAATTGCTCGGCAAGGGCGAGCAAAACTTCGTCTTCATCGTAAATCGTTTCCTTCAAAAACGGTATCAACTCTGAGCGCGTCCTCTCGACTCCCAGCGCCAAGGCGATAGTTGACAGCTTCTTGATTGAATTCAGTCGCAGATGGACATCTTCATTCTTCAGCTCGTCGATCAAGACGGCAATGGGGTAAAGTGAATCATCCGTCCCGGAATCGCTAGCTGCCATGTTTCCTACCGCAAGACGCCTTTGTTTATACGACAATAATACAATGGTGAAAACGTTTTTCACTCAAATTCGGATGCAACAGCTTTGTCCCTCGAAATCGATATCGTCAAGCGGTAATTTAACAGCATTCACTTAATAAAACACATAAAACTAACGCATCCTCGCGGTGACAAACTGACATTGGAGTCAAAATGGCCGAATTCCTGAATTTGCGAGTTCGGTGTTGCCATTAATAAATATTATTTTGCCTAGATATCGCACGTAAATATTTTAAATAGTATCTCAAGATGGTATATCTTTTATTTTTATTTTGAATAGATTTTCACCCCAAAGAAAAGTTCTAACCCGTGATCGTAAGTGTATGTTAATCTTAGAGGAAATATATAATATTGGTACAAATTTAGCAGTAATTACAAGTACCTATATTCTACATTACATACGCTAAACACTACAATTAATATGTATTTTTTTAATTCATAAGCAAAAAAAAGTAAGGTATTTGCGTACCATAAATCTCACGATTGTGATTATTTATAGTTGATCCAATAATAACTAAATAAGTTTTTATTTAATTAGAAACATTCACGGGTTAATACGATTACGATTAACCTAATAACTAAACTAAACATCACATAATGCAAAAAGAATAAACAAAAAAAATCAATAATTATCAAGTTTTTAACTTATAAATCTAAATCTTAATAAATATATAGATTGGTAGGAAAACAATTAACACCTATAAAATACGCAAGTAAAATATAGTTTGCCAATTTTATGGCTAGGAAATAAAAAATAAATAAAAGTAAGAAATAAAATAATAAAACTGAAAAACGCCAGAAGTTTAGCTGAAATTAAAAATATTTTTAAATCATTGAAGTAGAAAATATAAAAAACGAAAATATGAAAAAATGAAAAAAAACAAGATTCGGAAAAAAAGATAACTATCGTCTTAGCGGGACAAAATCCTATGAAATTTTATTAGTGTTATCGGCTTTTTTTTCGAAACTTTTGAATGGGTAGGTACAAATAATAAATAAAAAAATACTGTAACAGATTCATTTTATTTATTTAGTAAATAGCGAAGAGTTTAGAAAGATCCGAAAAAATTGTATCAAATATCTACTTTGAGATCTTTTAGAATTTTAGACAATTTTTTCGACACGACAAGAAAATCAGCATCAATATATTTTTGAAGTGAAAACTTCTTTGGCACTGTTGTGATTTAAAACTCGATGAAACGAAAAAGTGACACTGAAAAGAGACAAATACATATATCTATAGGATTTATCCTGCGAGAGAATGAGATAGAATAATCTGTCTCCTCTTTGTGCGGTGCTTCGTAGCCTCCCCACTCTTGTCTACTTTTCTGAAGATTTCACTTTTACCGCGCGTGATTTGCACTTTTTTTATTGATATCATATTTGGCTAGTTTTAGCTGGATATACTATATTTAATTATGTTTTAAATGTTTTACCGTACAAGAATCCCAACTGCTCCCGTTTGGAACCAGTGAGACTATGGCATCCCTAATTGGGGAATGTTGTAAGGCTGAAGGTAATGAGGAAAATATCACATCTATCGGCCGTTCTGTTGCGACGTGAAATAAAGACAAATAAACAAAAATCGGAGTGTGTCTGAAAATTAAAGTAGACAAGAGTGGGGAGACTTCGAAGCACTGCAAAAAGAGGAGACCGAGAGGCTACGAAGCACCGCACAAAGAGGAAACTGATTATACTATCTCATCTCTCACAGGCTAAATCCTGCGTTCTGTGATGTTTGTCTCTTTTTAGTGTCGCCATTTTTCGTTTCATCGACTTTCAAATCACAACGCGGCTGTTTTCACTTCAACAAACACACTTTTGCATATATCTATCTATTCTATTCTATTTATATCTAATCCATTATCCATCCATCTTATCTTACCTATATATACCAAATACCTATTTCGCAGTCTTTGTATAGTTATAATCGCATTTATTTTATTGTTGTGTATTATAGGTTTATCACTTGTTGAATTAACACCTGTATTATTATTTTTTTTAATTGCTGCTCAGTTCTGTTTTTTTTTTTTTTTTTTTTTTTTTTCTTAACCCGTTTAATCACAGGAGACCATATTTGTCCCAACGCACATAGGTCTCACATAAGACGCCGTAACTCCCTTACTATCATAGTTAGAAATATGTTCTAATCGGTGTTAGAAAGGAAAAACATCATGCTTTATATTACAATCTAAAAAATAGCCACCAAAAAAGTAAAATGTAAACTTTTATGTACATAAAGTTTTGAATCGCAAATTGAAAAAAGAATTTGAAACTTCGGGAATTTTTTATAAATTATTTTTCATAGAGCGACAAAAAAGTGAGGTTACAATATGTGTTTGTTATACATTTGTCTAATAAAATATGTATGTGTTTTTATTTTTTTTTATTATCAGTAACTTTAGTTAGAAAAAATATAAGGTGATCCATTTTGAAAACTTTTTTATGTTTGTATGCAAAAATTTTATAATTAAAAAATTGTTTTTTTTTTCGAATTCTATTATTTGAAAGCGTATTTCATCACCTTTCTAAAACAGTTTTTGGTTCTTGAATGTGTTTAGAAATATTCCAAATATTTGCATTTTGTTGTAAAGTGAAAATATTTTGACCATCTGAAAAAAAGGCCAAATTTTTGAAGGGTTAAATGAGTCAATTGGTATCAAAACTGGTCAAATCCACTTTAGGTGAATTTTCAGGAAATTCCAAATTCAGATTTTACTATATGGCAGCACCGTAGAAAGTAAAATATTTGGCGGCGTATTTAAATACGTTATGTAAAAATGACCATAAACGACCTTATAATCTTTACAAAAACTTACAAAATTGAGTTTTCAAGTTTGGAATTGACTTAGTTTGATAGTGAAATGTGGATTTGTCCGAGTTTGATAGCAAGTTTAGTGGATTTGACTATCTTTGAATGTTAACTGTGTGGATTTGGCTTATTTAGAAAATAACTTAAATAAGGATCAGGGGTTGAAAACCTAAGGTACTAGGTAATAAATTAAAGTGAAAAAATAGACAACAAAGTAATTAAAAAATATATATTCATCTTATCAAGTTTTCCATAGAGATATTCTTCAAATTATTGTATTTATAATTATTAGATTACACAATTAAATTTGGAAATTCATCCTCCATCTCACATTGTTCATTTGAATGAAAATGGATGTCAGTATCTGGTCTCTCAAAATTTTTTTTAAAGCACTGTAGCTCCGGTAGAAGCTTCCATTACTCACCATAGTGAGCAGTAAGTAGTTTTTTAACATCATCTAATTTTTCTTTTTTTACTGCCACATTTGTTGGTACGGTGGTGGGATTTATTTGACTGACGGTTTTATTCTTTTTGAAAATGTTTTTAGGTGAACCTAATTTATTTTGGTAGCATTCCTCAGCTTGCACTAAAATATTGCGCTCTGTTTGTTCCGTTTGATGAAAAATCTCTTACATTGTTTGATTGAAAAATGCAGTCCACCTGTAGTTTTTAGTACTTCGGTGCTCGCTTTTTTCCAATCAAGAACCTCTACTTCTGTTCCCAAATTTAAAATTGCTCCACAACCTTTAAAGAATTGGTGGTAGCCTTGTGGATTTGGTATAATCTACCTTCTTTTAATCCTCTTCTCAATTTGGGCAAATACGCGGTCTGGCGGCAGGAAAGAGTGACCCACTACTGGAAACAGCAACATTTTTCAACATTAGAGCATAGGCAATGAAAAACAGCACTGGCGATTTCATTCGACGCTTTTGGTAACAAAAATATGAAAAGGTGTCCTCTGTGCCCTGTATCTGAGACAAATGATAACAAAAATATGAAAAGGTGTCCTCTGTGCCCCGTATCTGAGACAAATGATAACAAAAATATGAAAAGGTGTCCTCTGTGCCCCGTATCTGAGACAAATGATAACAAAAATATGAAAAGGTGTCCTCTGTGCCCCGTATCTGAGACAAATGATAACAAAAATATGAAAAGGTGTCCTCTGTGCCCCGTATCTGAGACAAATGATAACAAAAATATGAAAAGGTGTCTTCTGTGCCCGTATCTGGGGCATGATGATAAAAAACATGAAAAGATGTCCTCTGTGCATCGTATCTGGGGCAAATGATAAAACCATGACATGTTTTTAAAAAATACTAAATTAGACTCATGAAAAATCACGGAATATTATAATTCCAACTTTGAAAAACACTAACTAACCATCACCTCGTATTCCCAGCGGTAGACAGAAATGATGGACCGCCAAATAACACACTCCTTTGCTTTATTTACATTCTTGCATCGTCTCATACATACCCTTCTGTTATTTCGATTCTAACATGGTCCGACTAAGTCTTATTTGGTTTATTGGTGCCATGTCTTCCTCGTACTTCCTTGAGAAAAAAACAAATACAATAGTTTTCTGTTAAAATTCAGTCAAGCGATAAAATAGGTAGACGTATAGCTATTATTCGAGCTCGAGTACCGAATAGTTATCTCGACATTAAAAAATAAATACACGATTGGAAGAGAACTCGGCTAACGTATCCGATGTATAGCCATTATTCAAATGTTTGAGTACCGAATACTAATCTCTACATGATAAATCATATAATATGTACATCGAATTCAAATCGACAATACACCCCTGTCTTATCATAAACATTAGAATCTTTGTAATATTTTGGTAAAAACCTGACCGTTTTATTGTGAGTAGACAATGAAAACTTCTATCTTTTTATGCAAAGAAAAGGACATGGATTTCATTAATACAGATTGGATGGATTTCATTAATTAGATAAACAAATTCATAGTTTAATTCCGAGAATGAATTTTACGAACCTAACCTTCAAAGCAAGAATGCCCTTGACTACATGGAATTGCGAAAAACTCTGCACGAAGCCCGGGCAACGCCGGGAAATGAAGCCGGTAAATAAATAAATTTAAAAACATAGTTTGAACCATTTAGGTACTAGATGCAAAAAATAGTAAATGCGCTATTAATTGTGTCTCTGAATTCATATAATCTATAATATAAAAATAAATCCCTGAATTTGTTGGTAAGCGCAAATCTCGAGATCAGCTGAACCGATTTCGCTAATCCTTTTTTTAGAATATTCCTTGAAGTACGAGGATGGTTCTTACGGAGAGAAAAATTAAGAAAATTGCGCAGAAAATTGGATAACTTCAGAAAACATCGCACGTTTGACAGTTCGCGTGTTTGAGAATGACATTTTGCAAAACAATGATTTTGTTCAATAAGGATTCTATTTTTGAAAATCTTTAAGTTGATAAATGTATTTAAAGTAGGTACTCCCCTAATAGTTTGAATCGAATCAAGAATTTTAGATATTTTAAAAGGGTACCTATGTTAGGTACCAAATTTAGTATACATGAAAAATACACATTTGAATAAAAATTATAAAAGGTGGCACGCGGGCTGTTTAAAAACGGAATGTACTGGGATTGAATATATGGAACGGGGGAGGAGGGTTGGCGGGACGAGGGAGCGGGAAAGGGAAGAGGGAAGGCGGGGAAGGTGGAAGGGGAAGGCGAGAGGGGGGAGGAGAACCTGGGAGGGGGGAGGAGAACTCGGGAGAAGGGTTTGCGGGAAGGGGGGGAGTGGAGTGGAGAGAGGGATGGTGGAGGTGACGGAGTGGGAATGCGAGAGGGGAAGAGGACGCAGGAGAAGAAGGGGAGGCGGAAGGGGAATGAGACGAATGGGAAAGGACACTCAGGGAGAAACAATTTCTTTATTAAATGGCATAGCAACGCATGCCGGGACCAGCTAGTATATTAAATACAAATAACTATGTTATAAAAAGGAAAATACAAAATAATAATTATTATTAGCGCAGTGACGTCCTTGTTATCGTTATTGACAATCAACTAGTGATGTGATTTAATACATATCGAATTGTTTAATTAATGTAGTACAATTATAACGTAAAAATATTGAATTGAAATCGATTAAGATGAGATTCATTAAACAATCGACAAAATCCACCCGAAATGTTTCGAATCATTCGAATGATTAAAAAGATGATTGTTATGGATGGTAAATTAGGTACCTACTTACCTACGAAATAAAAATTATATAATAATATCGTATTATTAGAAATTCTTGCAGTTCTTCTACATCAGCGATTCCCAACGTGGGTGATATCGCTCCCTGGGGGCGTTTGTGAGAACCAGGGGAGCGAAGGTGGCGGTGAAAATCACCAAGGGGGCGGTGAAGAACTCAGAGAAAAAAAATCAGAGTATGCAATTCACACGCGGTAGAAGTGAAACCTTCAGAAAACTAACGTAGACAAGAGTAGGGAGGCAACGAAGCACCGCACAAAGAGCAGACAGATTATACTATTTCATTCTCTCGCAGGCTAAATCCTATAGTATGAGTTTGTCCCTTTTTAGTATCTATTTTTCGTTTCATTGAGTTTCAAATCACAACGGTGCTTACTACAAAAATTAGTTTTAGTATGCAAACAGCAGGTATCACAAATTCACAAAATAATCTTAACCATTATGTACGAGACGTGGCACTGTAGTCGCCACCCGCACAGACGATGTAGTGGGAAGTTGCCGGCTGGCCGTTTCGACGCCTGGGGAAAAAGGGAGAAAAAGTGAGAGAGAAGGGGAAAATGGGGTAAATGTAGGGAGAAAGGGAGAAATGGGGAGAAGGCGAGGGAAAATGGGGAGAAATTGCAAGGAGAAACGGATCGAAGGCGAGGGGAAGAAGGGAGGTAGAGCGGGGTAGAGGGGTAACCTGCGCCTTGATAAAGGCGTTTCGAAATTGTATGCGGCGTCTTCTTGGTGAGCGGTGCGGCCAGGGCCAAGAAAAAGTCCAACTTGTCAAGTAGATTCGATCGGAGAAGGCAGAAGAGAAGGCGAGATGCTGATGTGGTGATGAGATCTGGAGCTCTGCCGATCTAGCGCAATATCGGCCGTATTTAAAGGGCTCTGAGCCGGGAGTCTGCCCATACTAGCCCTTTTTTCATCTCAATTCTCCGAACTGAGATGAGTTCTAGGAATTTTGGCCGTTAGAGACCTTAAACGCTACTGCGGTTCGTTTTGCACTTGCCCAACGAAGCAAAAAACGCCACACCGTCCAATCTCGCCTAACTCTGACCGCTTCCCCGATACTTCGTTTATTTATGAGTTTGCATAAAATTTACATGGTTGTTCAGAGCCAATTTGTGCAAATTAAATATGATCAATTTGCACAAATTAGGTATATATAGAAGACTGGGTTTTGCACAGATTTTATATTTGTGCAAAACCCGTTTATAAACAAAAGGTATATAACAGATATTTGCGCAAATTGGACCTGCGCGAAGGTTTGTATAGGAACGACTTCGCACAGATTGAATTTGCGCAATGAAAAGGGTTTATTGCGATTAAAGTAGTGTGTAGGTACGTACACAGTTGGTGGGGTCAGGCTTTGTTTTTTGTCTTAGGCCGACCACCTGACCCTGTGATTATATTTATTATTTACAAAACATTACAGATAAATTACATTATAATTAAACTTAAAATTACGTCCGGTACACATTAGGAGCCTTGAAAAGTGAGCGCACTTGGAACGTTGTACACAATGCCTCGGTTAGGGTAACAGTGAAATTAGTAGTTTGTAATATTAAAATGAGTCGCTTCGTATGTAAGGTTTCATTCCATCTCATTCTCTCGCAGGCTAAATCTTATAGATGCACGTGCTTGTCTGTTTTCGGTGTCGCTCGTTTCAGTTTCATCGAGTTTCAAATCACAACGGCGCTAAATAAATTTTCACTTCAATATCGGTAAAATATTGATCCTGTGGTTACACATGTTTCATGAATAATTCGAAACTTGGTTGGATGTTCGAAGTGTTTCGATTATGGACATCACTAAAGTTGACCTGCAACCCGCAACTCGAAAGCAAACCCATTAAACCGGTCTCCAGTGTTGCCAACTTAACGGATTTCCCGTCATATCTGGCGGATTGGAGTGTCCCGAAACGGGAAAATTTTGTGTATAACGGAATTTACAGTATGATGGATTTTCTGGCGGATTCGAAAAAAGTGCCAAATTACATACTTTTATAGGCGAAAATCGCCTATATTTATGGATTTATGGAGAAATTTTGATCCCTGAAATTCTCTAGCCACCCCCCCCCCAGAATGGACGAAAATTTGTGTATCTGACGGATTTCTGACCGTTGATCCGTCACGATTTAGCGGGAACAAAGATTTCGAGTTGGCAACACTGCCGGTCTCAGCGAGTCTCAGTAATTAATTAGTTCTGTCGTCGATATGTCGTCTTTTCTTGTGAGTGTTTTGGTGTTGGCTGTTTCATGTGTCTTCGTCAGTGCAGGAAGTCGCGAAGGTATGATCACAACTGACAACTTGTAAATAAAATAAACATTTTTCTACGAATAGAGCTAATGTCCGAACAGGCTTACTGAAAGGTTGTTAAATAGTCAATAAATACGAGAAATAACTCCTGAATAAGGAAAAAAATATTTGAACGAGTAATGCAGTTTATTGTAATGTAATTTTCCATTTGGGAGGAGAGCATTTATTGGATAACAATCACCTATGCCATAGGTCACCCCAAGTGGTTCTTTTTTATATGAATACCGCATATGAATCCCAACTGCTCCCGTCTGGAGCCAGTGAGACTATGGCATCCCCAATTGGGGTATGTTGTGAGGCTGAAGGTAGTGGGCAGAGGAAAGAGAAAGGGAAGAGGAAGGTGGGGAAGTACCTGGCTATTCAGATCTGGTCACCAAACACGGCTAAAGCCATTACAAGCAACGTTTCAATTCTGAATGGTGTTCTTACACCAGGGCGATACTGAGAGTATATTTTACTCTGGAACGTGCCGCAAATATACTACATATTATTTTAAATGAATAACACAAATTAATCAAATAAAATTTATTTGTCCCGCCTTACCGCTGGACTACGTCGGCCGTCAAGTATTTACCGGTTAAGTTAACAAACACCTGTGCCATAAGTCACCCCATGTTTGATGACTTAGCAGAGGTGCCCGGGTTCATAGGGTGAGGTTTGTCTGGATCTTGGCGGCGGATGCTTCAGCCCACCAATTGCGTGGCAGGCCGGATCGGGAGAGGCTGGTTGAAGAAGATCTTTTGACCTCTCCGGCAGGGCTCTCTCGGAGGGTTAGATTCACCGACCCCTCGATTCCGATCCTCCCCTCATCTTTTTCCTTCCAACTTTCTCACCTTCCTTTCCTAAAAAGACCCCCCACACAGTTTCCCCAGAGATGACATAGGCCCTGAGGGAAATTATTTTCCTTACGAAAATAATTTCCCTCAGAAATTATTGTTATTATAATTATTTTTTTACATTCGCTCCACACACGAAAGGCTTCGTGTGTGGAGCGAATGTAAAAAAAAAATCTAGCTCACTGAATACTCACGAACCGCCACTGCCAGGTACATCCCCACCTTCCTCTTATCTGTAAGCTTCTCCTCCCCAGGCCTTCAACCCCACAATCACGAATCCAATGTCCTCGTATATGTTCTAAAAATCTAAAATACCTACAAAAGATGCTCAGTTTCACATAAATTCCTTTCCTTCAAAATGAAACAAAATTCCTTCTAAATTAGCATTAATTTAAAATATCTAGTCATTTTCGGATTTTCTCTTTCTTTCAAGCTTTAAGGCTCCGCAACCGGGCCCGAAAAGAAGAAGATGGAGAGATACGAAATTACGAATGTTAGAGGAGAGCGCTAACATTTACAGCGACAAAATCGATGCGAAAATGTTTAATAAAATACGACTCGTTTAAAAGAGAGCAAAAATCTTGCGGGCATTGTCTTAAACAGCATTTAAAGAAACACTGTGAATTTTTTCATGTGTACTTGTAAAATAAATGAAAGAAATGTGTTTATAATAATTTTTGGAGCATAGGTACTCTGCGATTTTTTTCTATCGAGGGAATTTGATATAATTTGGGTTTCGGCGCGGGCAATGTCTAGATATTATCTCCAAGAATAGCATATATTTTTAAGAGCTTTAAAACTTAACGTGTTTAAAGGAGATATGTAAGAAATCGGTAGGAATTCGGGTTGTGGGCCCTTAAAGATAGAAATTTGGGTAAATATTCAACTAACCGTCACACTTTTATCAGGCAAACATTTTGGGAATTACACTACATATCAACCTAATTACTACAAGAAACAACTAATTACGTTTGGATGGATGCCAAAAGACACATCAAAATTTCATTTTCATTTATGTAATCAAAGTTCAAAATTTCTCGTATAAAACGATTCTTTTGCCGCCATTGTAATTTTTTTACATGCATTGACATTGGGTGAGTTTTGTTTAAACTAAAAATGCACGAATTACTTATTTTACCGAAACTATGAATCCAATAACCTATTTTGTGCTTGTAAATAGTTGTTTCTTGTAATAATTGTTAAAACGAAGTGTAATTTTCAAAATCCGTGCCTAAAAGTGCGGCGGTTAGTGGAATAATTACCGAAATTTGTTTAATGATTTGTTGCTAAAGAAAATGAAATTATAGTACACTAGCTGGTACCCGGCATGCGTTGCTATGCCATTCAAAGAAATAAATTGATTCTCCCTGCATGTCCTTTCCCGTGCATCACCGTTCCCTTCCACCTTCCCACCTTCCCCCTCCCTCGTCTCTTCCCTCTCCGCAAACCCCACCTTCCCCCGCCTTTCCTCCCTGCCGCTAAAATATATGAAAAACACAAATTTAATTGCGCCAGATTCATTTATACAAATTTAATAACCATTGCATACGGCCTATGTTACTCGCTGATAATGTAGCTTTCTATTGGCGAAAGAATTTTTCAAATCGGTTTAGTAGTTTCGGAGCCTATTCAATGCAAACAAACGAGCAAATCTTTCCTCTTTATAGTATTAGAGAGATTCTCACAATTATTGTAAATATTTTTTCAGTCTGCCGAGCGATTCCGTATTTTTTTGTGGTATCGTTATTGGATAACGGACGTTATCTCCTGTCAGATTTGTGTGATTTTTACATATTTACTGTCACATATTTTAGTTTAGATCGATTTAAACACGAATTCCTGCAAGTATGCATAATTATTTATTCATTTAATGTACGTTGTATATAGAAATAGCAGCAAATAGCAGCCATAAAAATCACACAAATTTGACAGGAGATCACGTCCGTTATCCAATAACGATCCCACAAAAAAATACGGAATCGCTCGGCTGGTTGGATCAAGAAACGCCCAGAATTCCAGTATTTTCCCCACAAAAAACTCTCCCCGCAAAATACCCAATTCTTGAAAAATCTTAAAAATTCCCCGCAATTAGGGAAATTCCCCATGATTTGGCAATCCTGCTCACATCATTCTCTAATTAGTGATGCAGTAGCCCAAACGTTTATTATTAAAATAATAATAATACGTAGTATGCAAATGTACATCACGTTCCAGAGTTGTATATATTCTCTGGTCGTCCGTGTTATGGCAAAATGCTATCTATATACTCGTATGCAGCATAGCAGGTTTTACAGCGCTGAATCAATTGCTTTCGTCGAGATAAGTCATACGAATTTACTTGTATTTGTTTATAGTGGTTACTTCTGACGTCAGAGTTGAGCCGATGCGTTTATATTTCTTAACACTGGACGCCAAATCCAAAACGATAGGCCACTTGCTTCATATTTTTAATTTTTTTTTTCAGGTTTAGGCAAATATTCTAAGACATTCCGTATTTTTGAAACCCTGGCGATTTTTTGAAAATTTCAATCGGAAAATATTTTTCAAACATTTTAAACATCCACTTTTTATAAACGGGAAAGACGGGACATAATTTTATGGGTGCGAAAAAACGATAATTACATATCCGAAAATCATTTAAAAAAAAGAACGTTTTCCACAAGAATGGCACATGAGAATAAAGAGGCACACCAAAAATATTACATCTCATACATATTTTTTCCTTGATCCATCTTATTGATCATTACTTAATCATTTTAACGTTCAACGTCTACATATGACTAAATCCAATGTAACATACTTGTACTTGTAGATTATAATAATAAGAAGAATATCATAAAATTTGATTTTGTTAAAATCAGCACCATTACCATTACACTTCTAAAACAGGTACAGAATGCATACAATGTACGCATATTTTCTTCGTAACATCTGTCAAAACGTCAAACCAAATGATAAGTTCGAAGAGAACAAACAATAAATCTAGTGAATGTAAAATGTCAAATTAAAAAATTCGCCTGAAAAAAAATTTATCGGAGACATCTTTATGTAGTGACGTCAGAGCCCAAATAATGGATTTATTTATTTAAAAAAAAACTGAACATTTCTAAAAAATTTTACTGAAATTTTCGTAATCTTAGTACTTAAAAAATCTATCCACACGATTTTTTCCAAGTCGGTATGAAATCCATGCAAGTGGCAAATATTTAATTTTTATCGGTTTTTTCTTTCTCTGTCGATCTGCGTAGTCGAAATATTATGACAATAATTTTAAGAGGATTTTTATTCTGAAAAAATAACAAAAAAAGTATTCTGAAAGATATATGCAGTGTTATTTTATAATAAAAATCCAAAAGGTCTTCTAAAACAGGATTTAATGATTTGTTTGGAAGTACCTTTCACTCTTCTGAACAATTAACATTTGGTCCTTTACAGCATTTCAAATTTCTGTGATGGATGTATTTAAATGCAATTAAAATATTATTGTTTTTCATTGGATTTTTATTGTAATTTATTTATTTATTTATTTTGCATTTATCGTCCGTTTATCTTATGCTATAAGTGTGAGCTATTAAGAAAGAAAAATATTGCAAATTATTTAAAAAATACTGTAATGGGAGGGGGATAGGGAAGAGGAAGGTTGGGAAATACTTAGCTATTCAGATCTGGTCACCAAACACGGCTAAAGCCATTTAAGCAATGCTGCGATTCTGATTTGTGGTCTTTCACCAGAGTGATTCTAAGAGTACCAACTACTCTAAAACGCACTGCAAATTACTGCAAAGCCCTGTTCAGACACAGCTATCATCTATAAAAGATCATAGCATGCCAAATATCGCTCTCCATACAATCCTTTCAGACCGTTCACACCTAAGCGGTTTAAGCGCAGATCAACCATAGACAATACACATCTTACACCGTAACCGCTCCTGAGGCGATATACGAAAAGTTGAGCACCCCCCTCTCTGACGAAAACAGGAGAGGGGATCATTTTAATTACGGAGCTGCCTAGACCGGTGGATGACAGATGTCAAGTTGACAGATTCAGTTTAAAAAATGTGCTTTCCGCGGCAGCTCGCTAATTCATCTGACGATCTGACCCCTTCTCCTACCATACGAAGAAATATTTGATAGCGTCGTGTGAACGGTACAAAAAATAAGCGCTCGTGGTCCAACAGATCGCGATTTATAGCCGTGTCTGATCACCACTTAAGTATATTATTTTTGTGAAATGCTCCCCGCACTTTCAAAAATGTGAAAATAAATTCTATTGACAATTTCTAATAATATTATCTTTCATTGAAACTGATAACAAGAAACATAAATGTGTTAGAAGAGATAAAATTTTAATATTGATAATATTATTATACCTGAAATAATTTATTAGACACCGACGATTGCTATATGCGTTATTTAACATAAAATAGACAATTAAAAATAATATTAAATTATAATAATTTTTAATTCCCAAGAGTCCCATATTTTTCAAACGTCTGGAGCAAGTGAGACTATGGCATCCCCAAATGGGGTATGTTGTGCAGTGTGGCCAACTTAGCTCCTTTGGAGCTAGATTTCAGCTCCGAAAAAGGGGTTTAGCTCCTTTAAGCTCGTTTTTTCAGATAATCTATGGAAAATGACAATATAAAAGTTGTTTCTTAAAGAAGCGGTTATTTTTCCTCCCCCCAGGATGGTGAATTTTCGGTCCCAACTAAAGAGATTTTGCTCTTTTTTAGCTCGTCTTCGGGTGAGGTCTGGCTTTATTTTAAAAATCGAGTTGATAGAACTGATTTTGTGTGGGTTGAAAGTAGTGGGTAGAGGAAGGAGATAGCACAGAGAGAAGATTCTGTCTATTCTTGTGCGGTATTCAAATAAAATTATTTTCATGCGAAATTGCCATTAATTCATAAATACTATTTATTTATCCTTATCACAGATGCAATGAGGTCAGAAGCAAGGGTCATCACAATATTATCATTAAATAGTTTTGTCTGTATATCAGGGGTTCTCAAATTCTTTCGGGCAGCGACCTAATAAAACTAATTTAATTTTTCCCGTTGCTGGGGTTTACATACTGTTCACAATTTTTAAATTTAAGACTCCGTGGTAAGCGTTTAAAAGTAGACAAAGATGGTATGAAAGGGAGATAATATGTAAATACGAATCAGAAAGCACGCTAATATTAAAAAAAATAGTTATGGCGAGAGAAACATTATATATGACCCTAGTACGGTCGATCGATAAGGATTGTATTTCTTATATAACTTTCGGTAAGTTCTCATCGTTGCCTAGCATGTCTGCAGATCGCCAACGAACAAATAACAGTTCACAATGACTATGTGTTCTTAATATATTATACCGAAAGTTTTCGATATGTTACTGTAAAAGTTCGTGCTATGGTAAACGGCGCGGTATACCCGCTCAAAAAGAAGAAGATGGAAAATATGTAAGTACGAATGTTAGAGAGAGCGCACTGATTTTAAATTATGAAAATGGTTTATAATAAAACACGGCTCGTTTAAAATAGAGCAAAAATCTCGCGGGGTTGTCTAAAACAGAATTTAAAGAAACACTGTGAAATTTTTCATGCATTGTAAAATAACTGAATCAAAAGTGTTTATAATAATTTTCGGAGGAATTTCATATAATTTACGTTTCGGCATGGGGAATGTATAGATATTATCTTCAAGAATAACATATATTTTTTAAGTGTATAACCACTCGAGGGACAGACTGATTTAAAACTTTTGGACTGCTGTCAATCGCAGAAAAATAAAAGTGTTCCATATTTTGACCTTAGTCGCTCCAGTGCTTAAGGTACAGTTTGTCAAATAAGAGTAGAAAATATATGAGGGCGCCACTATTGATCAAATGGCAATACTAAACACATAACTCGTGGTGCTGTGTAACCTACATTTTTATAAAAAATTAAAAAGGCATAATGGTGGAAAACATATTTTTTCATTGCAGTATAGATACTCGCCGATCTCAAAATTAGAATTGCATATAGGTATATTATTATTATACCTTTGAAATTTTGTGTTAACATAATGAAGAATAACTATAATGTAATAAAATATAAAGCACAGTTTAGAAATTGCTCATATTTATTTAACACTAGATAAAGTACCTAGCGTTGCCTGGGCTTTAGATCATGTCTCTAATTTTAGATCTGAATATATATAACTTATTCAGATCTAAAAGTAGTATAACTAAACTCACTATTAGTGATTCTTCCTTTCTATCTATTGTTAAATTCAAATTTATGTTAAATTAAATTAAAGCAAATCGCTTTATAAATCACCTTTTAATCAAATTTATGTCATGAAGAAAAAATGATTTTTTTTTTAAATGTGGTTTACTGTGTATCAGTGTCATTGCACTTCAAAAAAATATTTGACAGTTAAATTGGTGTTGCCAGTCTACAAATTTAGTAGTTCCAGTTTTTATATTTTCTACTCTTTTTTGACAGACTATACGTACTTAATAATAAATCGGTAGAAATGGGGTATGCCACGGCTTAAGATTTTCCAGTAAATCCTAAGATTTACCAATTTACGGGCTTTTACAATAGCAGATACAATCCTTATCGATCGACCTATATCATTTACGCAGATGCGATGTTGATATATAAAATCGTACACAACTTTACTGTCACTGACTGTCCTGAATTATTATACAGAATTGATTTGAAAGTACCTACACGGCACACATGATCGTGTAATCTTTTAAAAGAAAAACACTGCTTAAGAAATTCAAATCAAAATGCTTTGTGTTCAATCTTTAAAAATCTCGTGTCACGGTGTCTGTGGTCACACTCCTCCGAAACGGCTTGACCGATTTTTATGAATTTTTTTATGTATATTTGACAGGTATGAGAATAGGTTTTAAAGTATATTTCATACCGCTAGGTGATTAGGGTGTCCCTATCCAGAAAAAAATATTTTTTTTTGACAAATTCTTTTTTGCATTTTTTTTATTTGGCATCAAAAAATACCTATGACCCCAAATTTTATCCCTCCCACCTCCACCCTCCCAATTTTTAATCACGAATTTTCATATTTTGAAAGAACTGCAGCAATATTGTGAGAGGTATAATATTGAACTGTGCGTGAATTCCAAACATTCAAAAACGTCAAATATCAATGCGTTGATTGTTGTGCATTTGTTTTTAATCATATAATGCTGCCCTTCTTTCTTACACACTCAATGTCAATAGTCGAAAATGAGACAAATGGTGAACGTATGTCTGCACACCTCCAAAGGAAAAATACAATTATTATAATAAATCTCTGAAATGAAACGCATTTTTTTACATAAGCTCCATACAGGAGGCCCTGAGGAAAATAATTTCTCTCAGGACCTATGTCATCTTAGGGGATGCTGTGTGGAGGATCTTTTTAAGGAATGGGGAGGATAGGAAGTTCTGGGAAGGAAAAAGGTATGAGGGGTGGGTAGGAATCTGGGGGTCAGTGTGTCCGGGAGTGACGGACGTATGAATCCATCCCTCCAACTGTGGTGCAAGGCAATGGGTCGAGAGAGTCCAGCTGGAAAGGTCAAAAGGCCTCCCTCAACCAGTCTCTCTCGATCCGGCCCGCCACGCAGCAGGTGGGCAGGCGCATCAACTGCCGAGACCCGGAGATAAGTCACCTCATGAACCCGGGCACCCCTGCTAAATCAACAAACGTAGCGAACCACTTGGGGTGATCTATGGCAGAGTTGTTGGTTATTCAATAAATGGTTCCTGGGGCGGCGGCACCCGTATCCGCCTCCCGAATTCCCGTAAGTAATTGTAAAAGTAAGAAAATCACAAAAATATAAATCCGCACACAACGCCATCTCTGATACTAACAAAAACAAAACACGGACAGTTGCGCATTGATAATTGCTTAATTGCGTAATTTTTAACTTAATAAAAAACTGAATTTAATTCAACAGCTATTGATTCTGAGGCGGTACGAAGTTCGTCGGGTCAGCTCTAGTTTTAAAAAGAACAAAAATCTCCCGACAAACGTATAAAGTAGCATTTAAAACCTTGTGATTTTTTAAATTTATTTATTTATTAATCTTAAATTAGGTTACATCGTCGTGTGTGATAATAATTTGATAAATGGATGTATGTAAAATATATTTAAAATTTAATACACTTTTTTTACATTAACTCCACACAGGAGGCCCCGACGAAAATAATTTCCCGCAGGGCCTATGTCATCTGAGATGCTGTGTGGAAGGGCTTTTTGAGGAGCGGAAGGAATGAACATTGGTCTCGAAGAGACCCATGTTGTGGGAAGGAAGAAACACAAATGCCGGCAAATCATTCCACAGCCGAGCTGTTGAACACAAGAACGAGTCGCATGTGACAAATGTCAACCGTGTACATATCTAACTAAACGCTATCTAGATAGTGCCTGGATACATTTTTATATCGCGTTTAGCTTGTTTCCCGACTATGCACCGGTGCCGAAGGGATCAATGACGCTAGTTCCAAGTCATCCTAGTTCCTCGGAGCATCTTTCATTTACCTGTAGACTAAGGATAGCATTCCCCTCGACGCACGCCTGTGCTCTAAAGATTGCAATCCGTTTGTTAAATTAGGAGAATCTATCAGACGGACCGCCCGTTTCTGCGCAGAGTCGAGGGTTTTTTCAGGTATTTTGGGGCTCCAGATCAGAGGAGGATGCCAAATTCAACCGTACAGGGTTAGCAGTTGTGTACTATTAAAGTATCTGCGGGCCCTGTACAGTACGCCCAGTTTTTGAGAGGCTAATTTAACTCTGGCTTCGATGGAGCCCCCATATCTGAGCTGGTCACTTAGTTACACCAAACATATCAAGGGAGGGCCCGTTCGGAAGATTGCTTCCATTGTAATTGTATTCAATCACTAACAAAACATCAATATTTGAGGCGGACATACTTCCTTAATATATTCTTTTTTTAATTAAAACATATTTCAATTTCAATAATTTCAATCGCGATTTTGTTACAAAGTTACAAAAGTGATTTCTGGGTGCTCGCATTCTCGTCCCGTGCCCGTGTATCTGGTAATTGTAACTTATTTTTATTTATAGTTACCTGAACACCTTCCCCATGTTAACTTTATGCAAAAAAATAAGTATATTCAAGTATGGTTTGCTTTCCGGTCATAAAATTTAGATTCTTTAATGGTTCTTAGATGGTTCTTATCCGCTTGGATTCGATTCGCTTTATTTTTCAGTATTTGCATTTTTTTTTTCATTTTTTCTTCATTGCAGAGAGACAGTATAGTCGAACAGTAAAGTTTTTTTTTTAAACTTTATGCGCAAAATCTTAAATTATAATATTTAACTAAATTAAGGCAATATTAGCGAAACTCAATCGAAAATCAGAAAAAGATATTGGCTCCACTGGGACTTGCTCCCAGGACCCTTTGCTTACATGGCATGTGCTCTACCAACACCAACGCTACATAACCCATATCAAATTCGGTCACTTTTAACTGTATCATACTTCGACTAAGAACTATCAACATTATCTTCATTTTCTTAACGCACATATTATTGGCTGCTATCTTTATATGTGATTGCAAGATTCAACTCGAACTAAATGCTATCTAGATAGTGTCTGGATAATTATTTATCCATTTTATTTTTAATACGCGACATCTATTGACTTTTCTGCAAGTCTAGGATGAATATATATATTTTTAAACTTAATGAGTAAAACCTCAAATTGTAATATTTAATTAAATGAAGACAATATTAGCGAAACTCAATCGAAAATCCGAAAAAAACGGTCACATCTGAGACCTGAACCCAGAACTTTCACCTTACCGGGGCGCAGCTTTGCCAATTGAGCTAACGTTTCCCTACCCGATTCGGTCATATAACTGTATCATACTTATATCGACTAAGAAGTTCACAACATTATCTTCATTTTTTTAATGCATATTTTAATCTTTACGTGTGATTGCAAGATTCAAACCCGAACTAAATGCTATCTAGATCGTAACTTGGATAAATTTTATCCATTTTTATTTTTAATATCACTCCTAAAAGTGACCTATCTTTTCCTGATTTTTCTTTTTTCAGATTTTCGATTGAGTTACGCTTTAATTGTCATCGTTTAATAAATATTTATCTATAATTTTTCAGAAAATAATCCTTTTAAAATGCATGTTAGAAATATTTCGACGACGCAGATCGAAAGAGAAAAAAAGAAATAAACTTACGTATTTAACTACTTTTGGATTTATTGTCGTTTACAGCATTTCGTTAAGTATTTTTATATTTCGTTGGCCTTAACTAAACTCTTCCATAATAATAATATTTGGTTCATGACCGTCCAAGGTGACTGAGTCAGCGCTTGTGAGATATTAGTAAACAGGAAAAACAGGCTTTCAAAGTCATTATTATTGTGTACAGCTTCATCATACAGAAACTGAGTTTTACTGAGAATTACCTTCACTGAGGAGCATCAATTATACCAACTCGTTTTGTAACTTACCATATTAAGATTTTATTCTAAATGCTATCCTTATTTATTTTACATTAAATAGCGCAGACCGTAAAAAATCATGGTACAATTTAAAAAAAATGGGTACAGTATACACGCGGTAGAAGCGAAACCTCACCAAAACAATCTCTACCAATACTTGAAAAGTGATATCATAATCAAAGCGACTAATGAGCGCAGACCTAGCGTAATTTCCATTTCATATCTCAACCAATAGGAGCGTTTAAAAGTGACATCATTATCAAAGTGGTCAATACGTCGCAGGTATAGTAATCGTCATTTCCGTTTTATCCGAAATCAAAATAATAGCGGGGTATTAGAAGTTTCATTTAAAAAAATAATGAAATCCCTCAGGCCTCAGCCACATTTTGGCAGAGTTTCGAAATATTTTTGCCTTGCAATAATAAAATCCAAATAAATGAAAGATTTCTGAAAATACCCGAGAACTAAAAACTGTTTTTTAAAGGTGATAAAATATGCTTTCAAATTTTAATAATTTTTCCTTTCTAACATAGTTTAGATGATGTTTCTTACTATGATAGTAAGGGAGACACAACGATTTCTATGAGACCTATATGAGTTGTTCCCAAAGCGAACAAATTAGCATGACGGATTTTTTTTAATATTTACTTATTTTTATTTCTAAGCTTTTGAGTAAAGCCTCAAATTGTATGAAGATAATATTAGCGACACTCAATCAAAAATATGAAACAGAAAATATTCGGTCACATCTTGGAATCGGTAGCTTGTGTCTCTAACCGATTCGGTATTATTTAACTGTACCATACTTCTCCCGGGTTCGATTCCAAGATGTGACCGTGTCTTTTTCTGATTTTTGTTTCAGATTTTCGATTGAGTGTCGATTATATTGTCTTCAATGTTTCTTCTATTATTCGATTTTAAATAATACTTAAAAATAAACGTTTATAATTACCAAATGGAAGTACTCAACCATATCGATCGGCCAGTTGATTAGGCAGACTTCTCCATATACTAACTTTTGATATAAAAAGGAAAACCATGTTCGAATGTTTTTTTTTTTTTTTTTCAATTATTTCTGGCTTTCACCCTTCAAGGGTGTTCGAGGCCATCATTTATAATTACAGAGAAAGGAAAGGTGAATTTATATATTAATTTTATTTAAATGTGCAAATTTCAGAATTTTATGGAAGATTGGAGTAGAGTTCAGACTTAGAAGAGATGAAATGTTGAATGGAGGAGAGGCAATTTTTGATAACGCTTGATAGAAGAGAGGATATTTATTTAGAGAGGGACAATCAAAAAATATGTGATCTAAAGTTCCCACATCTAGACCACAGAACGTACAATCTGGGGAGTCAAGCACATGAATTTTATAAAGGTGAGAAGGAACGGAACAATGTCCGATTCTCATACGAATAAGTAAGGAAATTTCTTTTTTGGAAAAATGGGGGAATTTTTGAAACCACGGTTTTGATGGGATAGTCCTTTGTATTGAGGCGTAACGGGCACCCTTGGATTGACTAGCAATGTTCCAATACTCTGTCCAAACATTGCGGGATCTATCTTTGATGATGGAAAAAATATCAGACAGGGGAATATGGTTTACGAGGGTAACGGTAGGGTTAGACGCTCCTTGTTTTGCCAAGGAATCAGCAATATCGTTACCCACTATGCCAACATGTCCAGGAATCCAAATCAGAGTGACAGTTTTTCCAGAGCTTTGAATGGAGGTTATCAATACTCGAATAAGACATACAAAGTGATCATCAGGATGAAGAAGAGGACTGGTTTTAAGTTTTTGGAGGGAACTGAGAGAGTCAGAGAGAACAAGAGAATGTTCAAAATTATTTTTTATTATATATTTGAGAGATTGAATAATCGCAATACACTCGGCAGAAAATATTGAAAATTGGTTTGAAATTGAATAAAATATTCTTTCATTACAATTATTGTGGTAAACGTTAATACCAATACCACAGTTAGGAGAGTCCGGAGATTTGGAGCCATCAGTAAATAAAAGAGAAGAGTTGGGCCATTTAGAAGAAATAATGTCATTGAACATATTATTGACAGTACGGGCTGGGAGATTGGAATGACTTTTAAGGATGCCGATCCCTTCTAAAATCGTTGGGGATAGGGTGACGTGACTATATTTTAATTTGTACAAAGGAAGAAGATCATTTTTGATAATTTGAAGCTCTGAGAGAGAGCGAAAATTTTTACAGATGGCAGGGAGAGGTTTAGTTCGAGCTCTGATTGTAGATGAATGTGAATGTGTTGAGTCGTTGAACAACGAGACTCTGGGAATAACCTGATGACTTTTAGAATTTAAACATTTAAGAACAAATTTGTCAGCAAATAGTTGACGCCTTAAATAAAGAGGAGGATCAGAACATTCTACTTGAAGGGAATTGATAGGCGACGATTGCATCGCGCCAGTTATTATTCGCAATGACTTAGATTGAATTTTGTCTAATTTACCGAGTGCATTTTTGGATGCAGTACTAAAAAGTGGGCAGGCATAGTCGAGATGGCTTCGAATAAGTGCATTGTAGAGCAACTTAATGCAGATAGGATGTGCACCCCACCAAACGCCAGTCAATGATCTGATAATATTTAAATTTTTTTCACATTTAGTAACTATATTATTAATGTGGGAAGACCATTTAAGTTTCCTATCAAATGTTACTCCCAAAAATTTAACTTCGGAAGCATTGGGGATTGGAGAGTTTTTAAATAAAATTTGAACAGGGGGGTTATTATGACGATTTGAGAAGGTGACACACTGACTCTTTTGTACTGAAAGTTCAAGACCATTTAAAGTGAGCCATGTGCAAAGGGCATCCATGGCTTCATTAAGATATTTGACGGCGGATGGAATGATTTTGGATGATAAGAAGAAAGCTATGTCATCTGCGAACTCAACAACTTTTACTTGAGGGGGAATGGTGACATGCATATCGTGTGTGTATATATTATACAGTAAGGGGGATAATACATCGCCTTGGGGTAAACCCTTCCAAATTGACCTACTCTGAGGAGTAACATCTGGTAGCTCAATGAAAATTTTCCTATCGAGAAAAAGATTAATAATAGATTGGACAAACATGAGGGGTAAGCCAAGGCCTAAAAGTTTTTTTTTAAGAATTGGGATGGAAACATTGTCAAAGGCGCCTTCTATGTCTATAAAGACTGCAAGACATACTTCTTTGTTAGAAATGGATAAATTAATATCAGTGCTGATGATGGCAAGGTTATCTTGTGTAGATTTCTTTTTCCTAAATCCAAATTGGGATGGAGAGAGAAGATGATTACTCTCGACAAAAAATTCTAACCGGTTTTTAATTAATTTTTCATAAATTTTACTAAGGGTGGATGAAAGAGCAATTGGCCTATAGTTGGATCCAGAATTGGGTGATTTGTTTAATTTTAGAATTGGGATGATTATTTGAGAACTCCAGTCATCAGGTATTATGCCAGTCTGGAAGATTTTATTTAAGATGCTTAAAAAGTGATTTAGAACATTATCATTACTATTTTTGATAATGCTATAAGGTATACCATCTCTGCCTGGATATGAGTCCTTAACTGTTGATAAACAATTTTTTAATTCAATTAAAGTGAATGGAGAGTCTAGCCAATGATCAGACATAGGAGTGTTGTGGATTGGAGTTATTTCATCTAAGTTAGGTACAGAAGGGGGGGCAATTTTGTCCAAGAACTCGTCTATCCATTTAGAATGAGAAGCTCGAGGAGATGTTGGACTGAAGGAGGATCGAAATCTTCGAATCATAGACCAAACTTCCGAAATTGGAGTGTTCGGAGATACTGAACTGCAGAAGTTGTACCACCCGGATCTTTTTTTTGACCTCAATACCCTTTTGGCATTGGCTTCGGCATTTTTGTATATGAGATAGTTCTCCATAGTCATATTGTGACGATAGGAAAGAGATTTAGCTTTCCGAATTCTCACTACTTTGGAACATTCCTCATCCCACCAGGGAGTCGGAGGGAGTTTTTTGAGAGATTTGGTTTTAGGGGGAGGATTTGATTTATTGATTGCAGTTACGAGCATTGATTTGAAGTTATCGTAGTCATCTTTGACAGATAATGTATCGGTATAGGATAAATTTTGTATAAACTTATCCATATGTGAGTTAAATTCGTCCCATTTGGTGTGTTTTGTTTTAATCTTTGTCGAAATATGGGACTTGTCTGAATGGAAAGAAGTTTGATAAGTGATGGTGATCGGGAAATGATCACTGGAGCAAGGGTCGGGGGACACCACCCACGAGGAGAGAGGTGCCAGATTAATAGAGCATATGGAGAGATCCACTGCACTGGGGTTTGTGTTGGGGCGAGAGATTCTAGTAGGAGATCCGTCATTCAAAAGAAAAAGGTTGGATTCATCTAGGAAATCCATCACACTTCGACCGTCTCGATCACAGAAAGCAGAACCCCAGACGGGGGAATGGGCATTAAAATCACCCAATAAAAAGAAAGGAGGGCTTAGTTGACGGACAATTTGCAACCACGCTTGTTTATTGAAGTGCGATGTTGGGGGAAGATAGATAGAAACAAAGGAAGTGTCCTTTATTTTAGCTGCAACCATTTGAAAGTCAGCATTGGGGGGTTTGATATTATTTATTGGGAAAAACGGAAGGGATTTTTTAATAAAAAGGGCAGCACCACCACCCGTACCTTCCGGGCGATCATCGCGGAGACAGGAGTACCCTCCCACATTAAAGTGGGTGGATGGAGTAAACCATGTCTCCGAGATAGCAGCCACAGAAACAAGGTTTGAATTTAATAGGTTAAGAAGGTTCGATTTGTTAGAAATAGCACTGCGGCTATTCCACTGAAGAATTCTGACATCTTGAAGAGCCATTTTGAATAAATGATTTTAATGTGGAAATAATAGAAGCAGCGTTGGACGGTAGATTAGTTTGAGAAGAAATTAGGTCAATTAGAAGCATAATAAGAGTTTGAATAAATGAAGAATTATCTTGGGAGAATTGTTCAGAAAGCTTTTGATGGTTTGTTGAGGATGAATTATAATTGTTTGCGCACCCATTTGTGGCATTTGAAAGAGGTGAACCATTGGGATTTAAGAGAAGTGAGTTGTGTTGTTGCTGATCGTATCCAGGAGCCGGTTTAGAGATAGGGTTTTTGTATGTGAATTTAGTTGAACGAGAAGATGTTGAAGAGGAGGCGAGTGGGTTGGATGAAGAGTTACTGGATAAAACCTCAGCAAATGATTTTTTGACAGGCGGGAATAGTTTAGAAGCCTGCAGAAAAGACAAGTTCTCAGAGGCCATAGAAATTTTTATATTTTTTTGGCGAGATTGTTCCGGACAAGAAGAGTTAATGGCGGAATGAGCACCTGAGCAGTTAAAACATTTAGGTGAAGAGAGAGAAGAACATTGGTCAGCCGTGTGGTTTTCTCCACATTTGAAACATCTGGGAGGGGATCTGCATGCAGCCTTGGTATGACCAAAACGACAGCAATTGTAACATTGAGTGGTGGGATAAGTATACATTTCAACTGGTAAGGAGTTGAAAAATAAATAAATATGGGAGGGAAGAGATTGTCCTTCAAATGTGATGACGACAGATTGGGAGGGCTTCCAGGAAACGATGCCCTCAGAAGAGTCCTTATAATTTAACCTCCTGGCTTTTATGGGATTGCCGATGTGTTGGGGGGTTGAAAGTGAAGACAGGATTTCTGGAATGGACAGATCGGTCGAGATACCTCTGACGAGGCCCATTCGAGTGACATTGAAAGTTGGGATGTACGCCTTGAATTTAGAATTTGATGAAATAAATATGTTTTTGATAAAGTTGTTGGCGGCTGAACCTGAGAGGAATTCAACAGAGATTCGGAAGCGACCCTCAGCTTTTACACCTCCAGGCTTAATCGAAAGGTTCTTGCTATTTGATAGAAATTTACCAAATTCAAGAGGGTGGATAGTTTTACCTTGCTCAGTTTTTTGGGCGTACACAATGAACGGGCCACAGGAATGAGGAGAATAAAAGTTTGTAGGAGGAGGTTGAGGAAGAGCAGGTGAAGACTGAGAAGAAGAAGGAGAGTCATGTTTTATTGAGGAAGAGGGACTAAACTTCCTTTTTTTTGTGGTAGTCAGAATGACAGATTCACTGTCTGAAATTACTATATTTTCACCATCTGGGGGGTCAGGGGGAGGATCTGGGGGCTTTTTAGGGTGTCCAGGGGGGTCCTCCTCCATTGTTCACAAAATTACAAAAGAAAAAATGTATGGAAAGTGACAGAAATAAAAAAGGTTATAAATATCTGGAAAACAGCGACAAAAAGTGACTCCTGGAAGATCAGAGGGGAGAAGAATCCTCAAGGAACAACACACTACACTTTTATTGACCAGAAAACATAAAAATATTAGTTAAAATAATAAAAAAAGATTATTTTTTCCTAGGCGAAAACAAAATAACTGTGACCAGATGATGATATGTTCGAATGTTACTATGAACCAAAAAATATTTACACGTGTCTGTGTTTTACATATTAAGTCTTAAACAGGGTGTTAAGGGACGTACTTGACTTACTTTAACCAGTGACTCCTGACATTATTTGGAGTAAAAAATGTAAATGAAATTTTGGTCTCCGGTGACATTTATGATGTTTTTTTTTTTTTTTTTCTACAAAAACATAAAAAAATGGTAGTTGTTGAACAGTTGGAGGCGGGGTAAGGGGTTCGTCGGACACCCGGCTGAGTGACCAGTGACGACATGCGGAAGAAATTTTTTTTTGTTTGATTTTGAAGAAAAAATTTTTGAAAAAAAAAAAGTTATCAAAAAAAGTCACCGGAGACAAAAATTTCATTTACATTTTTTACTCCAAATAATGTCAGGAGTCACTGGTTAAAGTAAGTCAAGTACGTCCCTTAACACCCTGTATGTAAAAATCTCGTGTCACGGTGTTTGTGGTCGCACTCCTTCGAAACGGCTTTACCGATTTTTATGTTTTTTTTTAAATATATATTTGGTAGGTATGAGAATAGATTTTAAAGTATATTTCATACCGCTAGGTGATTAGGGTGGCCCTATCCAGAAAAAAAACTATATTTTTGACATTTTTTTTTGTTTGTTTTTTATTTTGCATCTAAATCATCATTTTTTAATCGCGATTTTAGTATTTTTAACCGTCTTTCGTATTTCAAACAGAACGAAATTATTTATGTTGTTGAATGACAGATGGCGCTACGTCCGCTTCATCGAACTTTCATCCTCACATGCGCAAGACATTCACGAGAAGCGTGCGTCATTTTGATATTTCATTCGGCGTCATGTTCTCGCGTTGGCAAAACATCGAGCTTATTTGTGTTGGCTAAAGACGGACTGAAAAAAAAAATCGTACACTCAATTGCTCTTCGAAATTCATTGATTTTCTGTATTTAATTTTACTACTTTAGTTGTGGTTTTTTTTGCTTTTATCGGCGGTCATCGTCTACAGCGCTCCATTTCTCTTTCGGTCATAGATCCCTTCCCCACACACTTACAATACATTCTTTATTTTTTTTATTTAACAACCAACATATTTACTCGAAATAATTTATACAGCAGAACAAAGTTTGTCGGTTCAGCTAGTATGCTATAAAATAATTCAGGGAGGCATAAAGGTTCAGTATATTTGTGTTACGTTTTGAAATTTCCTACTAGTAGATATCCCAGAAAACATAATTTTGTTTATTATTATTTTTTTTAATTGATAAATTAATGTTAAAGACAAGATTTTTACGCATAGCACAAAGGGTAACAATTATTATAAGGAATAATTATTAGCCTGAAACACTCATCTATTTATTTATTTATTAATTTACGGACAACAGTCCATTAAAAACATAATAATAACACGAATAAAAAAAACAGAGATGACAGTGAAGGGAGAGCACATAAAAATGAATAGCAATGACAATATAAAATATAAAAAGTACATATAGAGACAATACAAGTCAAAGCATGAAGATGAATATACACGTGAAATCCTATTTAGATACTATTTTGATTAATCTTTAAGACGAATTGGCTTAAAGTATGAACATCAAAAAATATGCTACGGATAAATCGAAGCTTTTACTAGCTTTTCTATGTATTGGAATTACAATAAAACTATTATTTACGTAACAAAAAATATAAGCGTAAACCACCAAAAAAATGTTTTTTCATGACTTAACTATGAAGTAATACAAGAAACAATTTTTTAAAAATACCCCTTTATGGCTAAGACTATTTTTGAGGTTTTCCATGTTCAAACTTTTTTTTTGTTCTTATAAAATTATGCACAAAATAAATAAAAACCACTTTTTCGCTTACTTGCGTCGTGCAAAAAGACGCTCGATTTTAAAATTTTGCAGGCATGAGATTCGAAATATTTCTAGCGTTTATATTCCTCTGAAGAAGCATTTAAATATTGCGTATCGACTGCCGAAAGTCATTTAGTTTTACACCAAAAAAATCAATGCTTTGACTTGCGTTGACAAGTCTCGACATTCTGGATAAGGGACAATGGTATCCGTAATTAGTAGAATGTTGATTGAGGAACAGCAATTCATTATTTCGAAGCCTACGGGAAGGGATGTTAAACTGGATGAGTTGTAACACTGCAGGTGTATCAGTAATACTGTTGATAATTTTAAATACGCTACATTGAAAAAACCTCCCGAGAAAAGATACATGCCGCCGACGGGACTTGAACCCGCGTCCTTCTGATTTCCGGTCAACTACTCTTATCTACTGAGCTACGTCGGCTTATCTCCTACCCGCCAAATAATTCAATATATACATTCCATTGTTCCATTCAACAATTATCTTTTCTCGGAAGATTTTTTCAATGTAGATGAGTGTTTCAGGCTAATAATTATTACTTATAATAATTGTTATAATTTTGTTTGATTATTTCATCACAAGTTTTCTACATTATAATTGATTTGGTAGTGTTAATCTGAGTAGGTATTGTACCATGTACCAGTGGGTACACTTTTACATACAATTGCTTACTCAACACAAATTTAGATTTTTCGTAGATGTCTGACTTATCAAGTGGACGATCGATATTTCTAAGGATTGACAGGAAAACTTTCGTTAACTTTTCATCATTCAGTAGGACAACTACAGATCGCTAACATACAAACAATAGTTGACGTCGAATATATTAAGAACCCTTAGTCATTGTGAATTGTTACTTATTCGTTGGCGATCTGCAGTCACGCTGGGAAACGTTGAGAAGTTACCGAACGTTTTCCTATCAATCCTTACCGATCGATTGTGCTAGCGGGCGTGATCTCCTTATATTTTGTATCCAGTTTTTTATTTTACTTCGAAATGTACAATATTGCAAATTTATTTTATTTCCTTTATTAACGAAAATAAAAAAATAATACTACTTTCTTTTCTGAACAGACTCTGCAGTAGTTACAATAGCGTATTATTCATAAACATTTTCCCAAATTTCATGTTACTTTGGTGTAAATTGGACGTAAGTCCGTTAGTAAATAAATAAATAAATTATCCAAGGTGACATTTTAAATTGCGAACTTACAAATGTGAGGTGTCCATAAAAGAGTATTTCTCTGATGTTTCGTGAATTATCATATACGTAGGTACAGTTTGTCAAATAAGAGTAGAAAATATATGAGGGCGCCACTGTTGATCAAATGGCAATACTAAACACACAACTCATAGTGTTAAAGTAAAGCTGTGTAACCTACATTTTTATAAAAAAATAAAAAGGCATAATAGTGGAAAAAATATTTTTTCATTGCAGTATACCTAGATACTCGCCGATCTCAAAATTAGAATTGCATATAGGTAGGTATATTATTATTATACCTTTGAAATTTCGTGTTAACATAATGAAGAATAACTATAATGTAATAAAATATAAAGCACAGTTTAGAAATTGCTATATTAATTAATACTAGATAAAGTACCTAGCGTTGCCTGGGCTTTATATCATGTCTCTAATTTTAGATCTGAATATATTTAACTCATTTAGATCTACAAGTAGTATAACTAAACTCACCATTAGTGATTCTTCCTTTCTATCTATTGTTAAATTCAAATTTATGTTAAATTAAATTAAAGCAAATCACTTTATAAATCACCTTTTAATCAAATTTATGTCATGAAGAAAAAATGTTTTTTTTTAAAATGTGGTTTACTGTGTTCTATACATTCAGTGTCATTGCACTTCAAAAAAATATTTGACAGTTAAATTGGTGTTGCCAGTCTACAAATTTAGTAGTTCCAGTTTTTATATTGTCTACTCTTTTTTGACAGACTACATATATTTATAATTATGTTATTATTTGATTTGTATTCACCTACAACCTGTCTTCTTACGGTCACAATCGCATTGTATTTTTTCATTTTATATCATTTTTGGCTTCATATTCCTTTCTAATAAATTTAATTATTTCTTATTCCCTGTCATGCTTTTTTATAAGAGGTGAAGTCACAAGGAGGAAGTCCATAATTGGTTTTATTTTGGCTACATACTCATGTACAATTAAAAATGTAAACTGCAGATTTCCCGAAAATGAATAAATTAAATTAAATTACACTGGTGACACTGGTGAAAATGAAGACGATTGTTATACAGTGTAATATTAATCGATTGCAGGTGACAGTTGCACATTGCCCGTGTCTGGTACTACCGGAGTCTGCACACACATCTCCAAGTGCAAACCAGTTCTGCAGGCTGCTCTGGAGGGGGTTAACCCAGAGGTAACGCCAAAACTGCAACCGGGACAAAACGAAACATTCAAAATAACAAACAACTAACCTTACCTAAATTTCCATAACCCAAGTTAATCTGAACTAATTGAAACTTAACACAGAAGCCTTAAAATAACAACAACTAACCTTACCTAAATTAACCTATCACAACTAACTAACCTAATCTAAAGTAGGTAACCTACCCCAAATTAACCTAAACTTACTGAAACTTAACACAGAACACTAAAAATAACAAACATCTAACCCTACCTAAATTAACCCAACCTAACCTAAATTAACCTAACCTAACAATAATACTACTAACCTTACCTAAATTAACCTAACCTAACAATAATACTACTAACCTTACCTAAATTAACCGAACCTAACAATAATACTACTAACCTTACCTAAATTAACCTAACCTAACAATAATACTACTAACCTTACCTAAACTAACCTAACCTAACAATAATACTACTAACCTTACCTAAATTAACCTAAACTAACTGAAACTTAACACAGAACATTAAAAATAACCATAATCTAACCCTACTTAAATTAACCTAACATAACATAATACTAATAACGTAATAACCTTATCTAAATTAACCTAACACAAATTAACGTTAATTAATTGAAACTTAACACAGAACAAACATATAACCCTACCTAAATTAACCTAACCTAACCCAAATTAACCTAACCTAACATAATACGACTAACCTTACCCAAATTAACTTAACCCAAATTAATTGAAACTTAATACAGAACATTAAAAATAACATCAACTAACATTACCTAAACTAACCTAACCCAAATTAACCTAAACCAATTGAACCTTAGTCAACCTATCCTGAATTAATCGAATACAACTAAGGGAACGTACCCATACTACGTGACACGTTTAGGGGGGGGGGTCTTCAAAATGTCACGCTCCATACAAATGAGCGGCGGGTTGCGTAGGTTTTTGGTAAAAATTGCATAAAATTGGTCACGTAGTATGGGTACGTTCCCTAACTAACCTAACCTAAATTAACTTAATCCAAATTAACTGAAACTTAACACAGAACATTAAAAATAACAAAAAAACTAACATTATTTAAATTAACGTAACCTAGCCTAAATTAACCTAACACAACTAACTAACCTAAACTAATCTAAATTAAACTAACCCAAATTTAACTAAACTAACTGAAATTTAAAAACCCAAAATAACAACAACAAAAAAATAATTGTCCATAACCTAACCTAATGTAACCTATTTTTCATAATTTTTAATGATTTTTCAAGGGTGTATTGAAATCGCGTGATTCTGAGTTGTCAGGTCACCAGATGGGGAAAACCATTTTTTTATTAGCCATTTTTTTCCAATTATTTTTAATTTTTTTTACGTAACTTAGCCGCAGCTATGCTTGGCATTTCACAATTGGATGAATAATAATTATAAGCATTTTAATAATAAATTATTAAAATACCGTCGCAGACCCATGAAAAATCACGGGATACTTAAATTATAGGATTTGTGTGGCTGAAAGCGTTATATATTTTCACGTGTTTAAGAACATTTAAAAAATATATCTTAGCTAACATTGAATAATTTGAAATATCGTATAGCAAGTCATCATGCGGTTGTTCTGTCCAGTAGCATTCCATTTATTTTATAAACATGTGTTTAGTTTAGTTGTAAGTAGGTATATATTAGTGAATATTGTTGTTAGTGTGGTGAGGATAATTTTATCAATATAACATGTTTTGAAATTTATTACATAGTTTACAACGAGGGTCATCCAGAAAGTAAGGTTACAACATTTATATACAACGTTCAATTGTCTTGTTTCTTTTCTCTTCTTTTCTTTTCCATTAAGTTGTAATCATTCATATCTGTATTACCTTGTTCCCTTTTTCTTTAATTGTTTTCCATTGCTGTTTATTCTACTCAACCTGTCTTTTATTTTTCTTCTATATTGTATGTGAATCTTATATTTTAATATCCAAATTCTTATGTAAAATTTTAACTATTTCCTCCCACCCATGATTTGTATGTTCCTCCTGTCCCAAAATGAGTTCTGTAACTCATCGGGATTGCTCTAGCAAGAAATAAAAACAATAAAAAAAATATGGAATCGAATAATGCCTTATTTAATTGAAATTCACACTAACTTTAAATTGTTTTTCAACGTAATCACCGCCAAATTCGAGTTATTTCTGTAGTCGGGGTATCAGCTTTTTTTTTTAAATTGACGGGAGACGAAATCTGGGTTCATTTTTTTGAACCTGAATCAATGAGACAGTCAATGGGATGGCATTACACAAACTTACCGAGGACAAAAAAAATCAAAACTGTGTGATGTGTGATCGCAGGGGAAATTTATGGCGATGATGTTCCGAATATGTCCGTGCCTTTTACAACACTGTGATACTGCCCTTGTTAAAAGATGGACCAAAGCTGTGGAATTGGACGGAGTAACAAATTTTGTTTTCAACCATATTTTATATTTCTTGACAATTAAAGGAGAAAAAAAATAGGAGGCATTACTTTTTGACTGACCCTAGAACTTTGTCCCTTGTCTGACACCATTTATACTTATGAAAATTAAACGATAATTAAATTTACATAATTTCAAGGAATTCAATCCCAAATAACGCATGCAGCCATGCACCGACAATCGGTATATTATTACAATTGGTATATTTAATTTATTTTTTTTACTTTTCAGAAAATTTGCTCCCATATTGGCACTGTCTCAGTCGTGTGTTGTGACTCGAACTCCATCTCAGCAGGTATTATAATATTATTTATTTCATTTATATATAGACGTCGGAGTCACCATTTTATGGGGATAATGGATATGTATTGTATGTAAATTAAATAAGCATTGCAAGTTAACAAACAATTATCCAAGGAAAGTGGGTAGCAAATACTAAGCAATTGGTGAGCTGTTAGATCGGCGGCAATCGGGAACAGAATGAATTTTATTTTCGTTCGACACCCGTCGTTGGAAAACTTCGGTGGTAAAAAGGCCGGTGTTCACTATTGGCGTACGAATAGCCATATACAAGGTGATTGCGTATCGAAATTTGTTGCGTTGTTCGTAACACATAAAAGTAGTTAATAATAAGTCTAACATATTTTTATTTTATTTTTTACTATTAATAAGTTAAAAGAAATATAATATTTCGCTTTCTTAACTTAAATACAGAGCATATAAAGTATAGTAGTACAAGTATAGTAGTAATATTTTTAATTTTGTTCCAACATCTTAAGTTTAAATAGTTTTTTTTAATGGTTTTTATATTCTTTTCCGTTTTTAGGTTATGTAGAAGGAGATTATATATGTGAACTCCCTCGTGGCCAATATTTTTCTTGCCAGTTTCAGTCTTGACAGTATTTGTGTACAATTTATTGTGTTGCCTAGTATAATGTTCGTGAACTTGTGATGTTTTTATAAATGTTGTGTTTGTGTGTATAAGTCCATTTTGTATTTTGTAGATTAAAAGACATATGTTATATTCGTACAATGTTCTTATTTTCAAAAGGCTCATTTCCTGGTATAGTTTTTTTATGGGAGTGTCTGGGTTATAGTTGAAGAGTTTTTTAATAACTTTGTTCTGTATTATTTGTAAGTCGTTTAAGTACGTAATGTATGTGTTTCCCGATATTTCTATTAAATAATTTAGGTGGGACTGGATTAAGCTAAAGTATAAGCCCCTCTTTACCGCTGTTGGTAGAAGATGAGCAATTCTTCCAAATACACCAATTAATGGGATGATTTTTGTTTTTAGTTTTTCTACGATGTCAGATGTTTATCAATATATAAGCCCAGGTATTTTTCGCTATCTAGAATATGTAGGTCTCTTTCTTCTATTTGTAATGGTTTATGCGATGGTATTATTCTTTCAGGTGAGCTTAAGATCATGTAACCGGTTTTATTAATATTAATTGTTAATATATTTTTTATTAGCCAATCGTTTAGTACATTAAGATCCGTTTGAGATTATTCTAATAGACTTTCTAAGTTTTTGCCGAAGTAAAATATTGCCGTGTCATTAATAATTAATAACCAAAACAAATTAACATCTTATGTAAACCTATGTTTAATTTGATAAGCATTCAAAAAGAATAAGAAGATTATTGCAGATGGGTTGAAAGGGAGATATGTAAATACGAATAATAGAGGGTGCGCGCTATAAAGAAAAAAAAAACACTATAATGTTATGAACATATTTAATAAAACATGAATTATGTAAAATAGAATGAAAATCTCAAGTCTCCTGAGATAATTTAATAAAATTAGCATTATTTAAAGAAACACTCTTAATTTTTTCAAACATGTGTTTATTCGGAATTTTCGGAACACCTTGAGGTAATTTCATACCTTTTCAACTCGGCATCTTATTATTATAGCGATTATCTTTAAATCACACAATTTATTTTAATTTTATAAGAGCTCAAAGGAAAGTATGTTTTGCGGCGTTTCGCACAGTTTGCGGTTGCTTCGTTCCTTTCCCACAATTCGTGATTCAGCTTGCGCTTTTTCTCAGGTGTACACACAGCATTACATATCGTTGGAAATGCGAGGTTTTAATCACCGCCAGAAATTTATGCTCTCCTTAGCTACTTGTAAACAATGTAAACCCTCCTCTTCTAAAATGTTATCATCCTCTTTTCAATTTTTATCTCCTTCTATCCCTGTATTTTTTTTTTCATATTGCGTAAACTTCTTTCTTTTTTATTTTTATTTAACAACAATATAAAATAAATTAAAAATGTAAGGTAAAATAAAAAGACTTGAAGAAGTTTGTTCTCAGTCTTCCTCACTAGGTATTCCTGTTCCGAGGCGGACTGTAGGTTGTTATATGGGTGCTGATAATGATCTCCTCGTCTAGTTTGTTTGTTTCCACAAAAAAAAAATATATAAAGTAAAAAGTTTTTATGTTTGTTGTCATGTACCGAACAGATCAGTTCGCCACAAATTACCTTACCATTGCAAGAATACAGTATTAAATGTGAATTATATTCCATAATAAATTGCCTACATATACTTGCTAATAAATATGTTTTTGTGATAAATATTGGATTCTAATCAAATTCACTTTGAATTTTTATATTCTTCAGCAATGTTTACTCCTGGAATTTTTAAGTTTATTTTTATTACGTACTTTAAGCAGTATTTTTTTAGTTTCAAAGTACTTTCAAAATATCTTATACACATGTATACGAGGTTTTCTTTTTTCTTCATATTTGTATTTTTAATAACTTATTATTTGTATTAAGCTATCATTTCAATGTTTAGTTTTTAATTTTTTGTCATATGAATAATTTTTCTTATTTTAAATTTAAAATTGATACATAAACTACATAGATTGTAATTCTCATGTAAAATCAGTTAATCGACATTAATTCATAATAAATAATTCTGAATAATTATAAATACTTTTTCTATAAGCCCGGACAAAGCAAGAGCTAAGCAAAATCCTTTCAGCTGTCTTTGATATTAAATTCAACGATGTTGCATTACAATGCAGGGTGTTTATAAATTGTAATAATATTTTTTTACTAACTAAAATATTTTTTTGTTTATTTAATTAAATGAAGACAATATTAGCGAAGCTCAATCGAAATCTGGAGACAGAAAAATCAGAAAAGATATTGGCTCCGCTGGGACTCGAACCCAGGACCCTTTGCTTACATGGCAACAGCTCTACCGATTGAGCTACGGAACCCATATTAATTCGGTCACTTTTAACTGTATCATACTTCGACTAAGAACGACCAACATTATTTTCATTGACTTAACGCACATATTATTGGCTGCTATCTTTATATTTTCACTTTATATAATGTTGGTCGTTCTTAGTCGAAGTATGATACAGTTAAAAGTGACCGAATTAATATGGGTTCCGTAGCTCAATCGGTAGAGCTGTTGCCATGTAAGCAAAGGGTCCTGGGTTCGAGTCCCAACGGAGCCAATATCTTTTCTGATTTTTCTGTCTCCAGATTTCGATTGAGCTTCGCTAATATTGTCTTCATTTAATTAAATATTAAAATTTGAGATTTTACTCATAAAGTTTAAAAAATTAATAATTATAATTTTTTTGTTGTTGTTTTTAGATGACAGCACAGACCGGAAAGAAGGTAAGATTAATATTAATTTTAATGAGTATAACAACCACATCGATCACGGAAGTTTGAAGTGCTTTCAAACACAAAATGTTAATTGTTCAGGAGAGCAAAAAAGAAGTTTTTTTTATTGTTTCGAAAAATCATATCTCTTGTTTTTGTAGACCTATATATGCCAATTTTTATTATAAAATAATATTGAATAATCTTTCAGATAACTCAAAATTTTTGGAAAATTTCTTTAATAAAAGCATTTAATTAACTTTAAATTTTTCAGAAAAAATCCTCTTATCTAAAATGCACGTCGTTAAGGACGCACGTATTTTCCTAGAAATAAACCGATGAAAAATAATATAATTAACTCAATTTTGGATTTATTGAGCGCTTTTATTATCACCGTGACGATTCACGGTTACGGTACCGTGACGGCCAAAAATAAATAAAACATACGTTCTTTTTTCCCAACAATGCTGCAGCTCTTTCTTACACCTTTAATAATGGTGAGACAAAAGATGAGACACACAAAATACGTGTGAATGTTTCCTCCACAATGCGTTTAATTTTCTTTATACGTGTGAGGGAGATGTATGATAAAGATTGTATGTTTCCTTTGGGGGTTGCAGACATACGTTAACCGTTTGTCTTATTTTCGACTGTTAACATTTAGTGTGTAAGAAAGAGGGGCAGCATTTTATGTTTAAGACCAAAAGCAAAACAATCAGCCCATTGACATTTGACGTTTTTTTAATTTTTGGAATTCAATCACTAATCATTATTATGCTTGCCACAATATTGCTGCACATCTTTCAAAAGTTGAAAATTCGTTCCTTACAAAATGTACGAGGAAAAGAATTTTCGTCATAATTTTTTATTTCGTCAACTTTTTCGATATTTTAATCGTTATTCTGCTAATCGGGGTGGAGACAAATCCAACAAATCAAAGATCATAAAAATTGGTCCAGCCGTTCTTGAATTATAAATGGTGTAACTAACCCGACTTTGTTTTATATATTAAAGATTTATTTATGTTAAAAATGGAATATAATGTAATATTTCTAATCTTCTATTAAAAGCATTTGCTTGTGAATGGAAGAAGAGTTTACATTTCATATAGATATGTACAATTTATACAGTCAGGTATTTGTCATATATAGGTACAGTTAATACATAGCTAATATACAATTAAATCACATCGCAATCAAGACAATAGATGTATGATTGTATGTTTCCTTTGGGGCAGCTCTTTCTTTCACATGGTTAGACACACAAAAAACTTATGACTATTTCCTTCAAAGTACTACTTTTTTGCGATGGGAATTGCGTATCATTTTCTTTATGTCCGTGAGGGAGATGTATGATAATGGTCGAATGTTTCCTTTGTGGGGGTGCAGGCATACGTTCACCGTTTGTCTCTCTGTTGGTATTTGTGTAAGAAACAGCTGAGTTTAAGAACAAAAGCAAAACCATCAGCGCCTTGAAGTTTGACGTTTTTGAAGTTTTGGAATTCACTCACTCTTCAATATTATCGTTGTAACTATATTCCATACTTTCAAAATTATCGTCACGGTTAGTAGTATTGTAGGGGTCTACGAAGACGTCACTGTGCGGTGTGTGAGTGAAATGCGAGAAAATGATTACTTTCATTCAATTTTTGAAAGAGATGCAGCATTATTGTGATAAGGAACGTATGATGCCTATTTTATGCCTTCACGGTACCGTAATCGTGGATTTCCTTAACAGCATTTTAAATTTCCACTGTCGACGTATCATATATTAAAGGCCTTACTAATAAACGGTTTATAAATTTCATAATGTATATAATTTAATACACGTTTATGAGGAAGGGGGGTAAATATTTACAGCAATGCCGACAACCGTCAGTAGCAATGGTAAATTATTTATTTATTTCTATACTCGTACATACAGTTTATGGATGTTTATTGTGTTCATAGATGGCAATTAAAACAAAATATGTTCCTAATATAAAACATGGTAGTAGAAAGAAAAAAAAATAACCATAAAAACGAAAGCTCATCTTCCAACCCGGATGGTCACTGTGGAAGATCAAGACCAAAACCCTCTGAAAAAGAAATTCTAAATTTCCTCAAAAATACAATAAGTGACACAAACACAAAAAATGCTTAACCCTACGAACAAAACAAGAGATAAATGAAATTCTTTAGAGGAGGCCTCCACCTTCGCCTGAGAGAAGGGTTCTTGATTATGAAAAATTTAAGATACATTTTTCGTAAATAGCATTAATTATTAGATACGATTTTAGATTTTCACGGCCAAAAATTATTTTGTTATTAGTTTTTGGGGTATTATGCCGTGTTGCGCTACCTCCTTCTTTAGCCAACGTTTCGGACAGCGTTGCAGTGTCCATCATCAGGGCAGATGTGTAATAGTTAGGGGTGATGTTAACTACTGGTGACTAACATCACCCCTAACTATTACCCATCTGCCCTGATGATGGACACTGCAACGCTGTCCGAAACGTTGGCTACAGATGTGTAATAGTTAGGGGTGATGTTAACTACTGGTGACTAACATCACCCCTAACTATTACCCATTTGCCCTGATGATGGACACTGCAACGCTGTCCGAAACGTTGGCTAAAGAAGGAGGTAGCGCAACACGGCATAGTACCCCAAAAACTAATAACAAAAAAAGCGTTATTTATTAATTATTATTTTTAATTTAAAAACACTCATTTACATTGAAAAATCTTCCGAGAAAAGATACTTGCCGCCAACGGGACTTGGATCCGTGTCCTTCTGATTGCCGGTCGGATGCTCTGACCACTGAGCTACGGCGGCTTATCTAATACCCGCCAAATAATTCAATATATACTGGTGTTTCATTCAACAATTACTGATTATTACATTTTTCCACCTGAAAACAACCAACTTTATTTTTGTGAGAGAGGTAATGTTAGTACTAAATCTCTCGCTAGGTGGCGTCGAGACAAATTGTGTCTACATTTTTTGGTGAAATACTTTTAACTTGTAAAATGTTAATTATTATTTTTAATTTATAAACTAAGTTTAAGACCAGGTTTTTATGCATAGCACAAAGGGTAACAATTTTTCAATGTAAATGAGTGTTTCAGGTTGACAATTATTGTTTATAATAATTGTTACCCTTTGTGCTATGCATAAAAATCTTGTCTTAAACGTTAGTTTATAAATTAAAAATAATAATTAATGTTTTTTTTAAATTTTTTTATTTATTAATTATACTCTTTCCTACTTTTTCATAACTCTGTAATATACCCATTTGCAAGAAATAAAAGGTTTTTTTATATTTTATATTATAGTAGAATAGAAAAAATAATCAGTAACAATAGTGGTAATGTTTTGTGAACACCTCACTAGGGGACCTTCGCTGAAGTGTTCGCATGTTTTTGATGAAATTTTATTACAGTCGTAAGTAAATTAGGTTAGTAGCAGCATTGTATCATACTATACTTAATACAGGTTGTTTAAACATTTTTAACAAATCATCAAACATTTTAAGTTCATTTTCCCTTTCATTTTACGTTCATTTTCACTTTCATTTTCATTATAGGTCACAGGCTTACTTTTGGAGTGATGGAAGAACTGTCACAACATTTTTGACCAACTTTTTCAGGTGCCAGTTGCACTTTGCGGGACTCGGGCGCGACCGGGACTTGCACTCGATTTGCCCAATGCGCGGCTGCTAAGGAGAGTGCAGCTCAAGGAATTTTTCCCCAGGTGAGACCATTAGAAAATATTTGTTTAAAAAGTATCCAATCTCCACTTTTTGGTTTGAAAAAAAAATGAAACCCGGGAGATTTGCTCAGCTCAATAATAATATACCACTTTAGTGATATAGTTTGTAAGAGACAGACTGTAGTGGTGGCTCGTACTGGGCTGAATAATTGTGCTGACATCACAGCCGCGTAGATTGCATAGAATATGTTAATTTAATGCATAATATCAACCGAACCAGATGAACGAAAATGTAAAAATTCCCCATACCGCTATCACTGCTGATGAGTTTTGTTCCTGATGAACTCCAATATTGTTTCATAGAATCTGGTCCAAATTCCATCGCCCTCCGTTTGAACTCAATCGCTTCGTCAGTGGTCTTGGGAAATTTCTCCATCCAGGTGTTAAGAGGGGTATGTGCTGAAACGCAGGCCGCGCAGAATGTGCAGAGCGGAGCGAGTCAGATTTTGTAATGTATGGGCGTGTATGAAACGACGTTCCATGATTTGTTGATCCGCCGACAATTGGCCCCCCGGCATACTTATATACAATGTGCAGTCGGTTTAGAGAAAATATGGTACACCTAATTTTTAATAACAAAATATGTCTAAGTGACCTCGAAGGGATGTTCAGAGAGGAAGTGCCGCCGAATAACAAAAGTATTAAACATATTTTCATTCAAATACATCAAGGAAAAATCTGCTTCGTATACTGTGTAGTATTTTTTTTTACATTGAATACCGCACAAGAATCTCAACTGCTCCCGTCTGGAGCCAGTGAGACTATGGCATCCCCAATTGGGGTATGTTGTGAGGCTTAAGGTAGTGGGGAGGGGAAAGAGGTGGGGAAGAGGAAGGTTGGAAAGTACCTGGCTATTCAGATCTGGTCACTAAACACGGCTAAAGCCATTTTCAAGCAACGTTTCAATTCTGAATGGTGGTCTTACACCAGGGCGATACTGATAGTATCTTCCACTCTGGAACATGCCGCAAATATACTATACATATATTATTTTAAATGAATTAATTTTGAAATAACACAAATTAATCAAATATAATTTATTTGCGCATGCCGGGTTCGAACCCGCGACCTCCGGATTGTGAGTCAAGAGTCTTACCCACTGGACTACGGAGGTCATCGTAGCAGTATAGCAGCGCACAAGTACAAAAAAATTGTGTATAAATTCGTTTGATATTCATACCTACTTATTATTAAGGGTATTTTTGAAGTTGATTTTACTTTTGAAATTGGTAAAAAATGCACAAAAAATGTAATTTTATACTAAATATCATTTCGGGGATCAATAGGCCACTTGCATCACATTTTTTTTTTTAATCGTATTTTTTGAAACCCTGGCAATTTTTTGAAAATTTATATCCGAAAAATCAGACCATTTTTTATAAAGCGGAAAGACGGGACATAATTTTATAGGTGCGAAAAAACGATAATTACATAGCCGAAAATCATTTAAAAAAAAAAAACGTTTTCCACACGATTAACACAGGAGAATAACGAGGCATACCAAAAATATAAAATCTCATAAATATTTTTTTCCTTGATCCATCTTATTGATCACAAATCATTATAATGTTCAACGTCTATATTACTAAATCAAATGTAATATACTTGTACTTGTAAATTATAATAAGAATATTATAAAGTTTGATTTTGTTAAAATCCGCACCATTATCATTATAACTCTAAAACATGTACGGACAACGTAAATTGTACGGGGTTCTCGTCATAACATCTGTCGAAAAATCAAACCAAATGATACGTTCGCAGAGAACAAACAATAAATCTAGTGAACGGAATTTTGACAGTTGAAAAACACAGTTGCGTTTTTTTTCGTTTTAATACGAAAAATCGAATTTTTGGCATTTAGTCAGTTTTATTTTTAGATTTTTGTCCTCTTTTGAGTTCGTTTATTGCTGACCAAGTCCAGGAAGTGTTATTTTATTTTTGTTTTATATCCTTTTGCCCCAATGGCCTTTGCCATGGGGAAGAAACCCCCTGATCCCGCTCCCCCTGACCCTTCAAATTTTGACATTGGTAGTGAGGTAGAAATAACAGACCTTCAAGTTCCATCCTCTACTCCAAAAAAGAGGAAAGTTTGCGACCTTCCAAAAACTGATTCTTCGCAGGTCTCAGTTCCTGTAGCTTCTCCTCTTTCTTTGTATCCGACTTCAGCAAAAGCTCCCTTCATAGTTTATGTTCAAAACAACTCTCCTGGCCACTCTTTACATCCCCTTGAATTTGGTAAATTCATTGGAAAAAAACCACTTGGCATTTCCCCAGGTGGTATCCGATCAGAGGGCAGATTTCGCATTTGTGTTGAGTTCACATCCGCGTTGAATGCCAATAAATTCATAAATTCCATCGACTCCCTCTCTGCAAAAAAATTCAAAGCCTATATCCCTTCTTTCAATATCTCTCGCTTGGGTCTCGTTAGAGGTATTCCTGTAGACCTATCTGAAGAAGAGCTTATCTTGGAACTCATTATTCCAGCATCTTCGGGAAAAGTTATTAAGACTAGGCGTCTTAATTTCAAAGATCGATCATCTGAGTCTGTAGTTTGGAAACCCTCTCAAACTGTAGTTCTGACATTTGAAGGACAGTCCCTTCCCTCTCACGTTTATTTATTTCACAACTCTCTCCCAGTGGAAATTTATTCGTACCCAACAATCCAATGCTTTAATTGTTGTCGGTTTGGCCATTCTAAGCAATCATGCCGCTCCTCTCCCCGCTGCTTTAAATGCGCAGAAAATCATTTAGCAGACCAATGCTCCTCCCCTTCCAATTCCCCCACTTGCGTCAATTGTTCAGGCTCGCACACAGCCACTCATCCATCCTGCCCCGAACTTTCTCGCCAAAAAAACATTAAAAGTTATATGGCCTCCAATAGCGTTTCATACTTCTATGCCTCCAAATTAATAGCTCCTTCTAAAAAATCTTTTGCTGAAGTTGCCTCTCAACCCCAAATTAGTGCTCCTTCAAACTTGTCTTACAAGAAAACTGTAATGACAAAACAAGCTTCTCGTCCAATTAAAACCCCTGGATATGATCAATTTGGCCATAACTCCCAGCTCTTGTTCCCAAATGGTAACATCAGCTCTCTTTTTCCTCAAAACCCCGTCTTTTCTAACTCAAATTCAACTAACAGCAGTGCTTTCAATCCTGATCTAAATGCAAATTCCATAAACAACAATACTTCTAATGACAATTCTTCTTTTATTCAAACTCTTCTCATGCTACTTATCTCTGTTATTAACAATAATAATTCTCTACCGTCCAACGCTGCCTCTTTACTCTCCTCTTTGTATTCTCTTCTTCCCAATGGCTGCCCCAACAGCAGCAATTCTGCAGTGGAATTGTAGAAGCGCCACCTCCAATAAGGATGACCTCGTCCGTCTTCTACATTTACACTCCATATCGATTGCTGCCGTCTCTGAGACTTGGTTCAAGCCATCTCAACTCTTCAAGGTGAGTGGCTATCAATGTCTGCGGGACGACCGCATTGATGGGAAGGGTGGTGCAGCCCTTTTCATCAAAAACTCTCTCCCCTTCTCCCCTATTTCCATTAAACCCCCAAATTCATCCTTCCAATTAGTGGCAGCCACTGTCTCCAATATTACATTTGTATCTCTCTATATTCCTCCTTCTACCCCATTTGACCTTCCACTGTGGGTTCACATGCTTAGCAAAATTTCTTCTCCCTTGGTCATTTTGGGTGATTTCAATGCCCACTCCCCACTCTGGGGTTCTTCTTCCTCGGATCCCTCAGGTATCAAATTAATTGAACTTTTGGACTCCTTGAACATATGTCTCCTAAATGACGGATCCTCGACAAGGTTTAGTCACCCTGGACAGAATCCTAGTGCGGTGGACATATCCCTCTGTTCCCCGAGTATCTATCCTCTAATCTCCTGGCGAATTTCTTCAGATCCCTGCGGCAGTGACCACTATCCCATTATTTTGAATTTGGCTCAACGGTTGGATACCAATCACTTTAAAAGTAAGCCCAAATTTATTACAAAAAAAGCGGATTGGTCCCGTTTCAGAGACTCTATCCAGGATCTTTCCCTCTCCCTGCCTTCCCCTTCTTCTGATAATTGCACCTCCTCTTATAAATCTTGGACTGATTCCATTCTAAAATCGGCTGACAAGTCTATCCCCAAATCATCTCCTGTAGGCTCGAAGGCTCGTCCTCCCCCTTGGTGGGATGAGGAATGCCTTAGAGTGCTGAAGGAGAGGAAAGCGGCCAATAAGACATACTGCCAACAGATGACTATGAATAATTACATCTCAGCCAAGAATGCCCAAGCTGTTGCTAAACGCACATTCCGTTTCAAAAAAAAAAAACAGCTGGCGTAATTTCTGTACCAATATATCCCCTGCTACTCCAGCAGGGGAGGTTTGGTCCATGATTCGCAGGTTTAGATCTTCCTTTTCCCTGCCTAAGCCATCTCGTAATTCTGCTATTTGGATTGATGACTTTGTTAATAAAATAGCTCCCCCTTATGTCCCTAATTTTGATGAACTTCCTTCTTTGCCTTTCACTTTAAAATCTTCTTCATGGTTAGATGCTCCATTTTCCTTTGATGAGTTAAAAAGAGCCATTGAAATCCTCAATGACTCAGCTCCGGGCAAGGATGAAATCCTGAATATATTCATCCGTCATTCTGATGACAATTCTCTTACCTACTTTCTCTCTCTCATCAATGTCTTTCTGGATTCTGGCATTATTCCCCCAGACTGGAAAATTCAAAATATCATTCCCATTTTCAAAAGTGGCAAAGATCCAAGCATAGGTTCGAGCTACAGACCTATCGCCCTCTCTTCTACTCTTTGCAAAGTATCTGAAAGAATGATTAAGAATAGATTGGACTGGTTCGTAGAAAAAAATCTAATTCTTTCCCCTTCCCAGTTTGGATTTAGAAAGGGTAAAAGTACCCTTGACAACCTTTCCTCTCTTGTTACAGATATCAAATTAGCATTATCTAAAAATGAATATTGCATTGCAGTGTTTCTAGACATCTGTGGAGCATATGACAATGTTCATATTCCCATCCTGAAAGAAAAGTTACTGGCAATAGGTATTCCGCCCAAATTAGTAAAATTCATTGTCAATTTGCTCTCCCAGAGAACTATTTTTGTAGATGGGTCTGAATCCCCTCCCCACATTAGACACATTTTCAAAGGTCTCCCGCAAGGGTCAGTCTTAAGCCCGATCCTGTACAATATTTACACATATGATCTAGAAAAATCTATTCAATTCTTGTGCAACATACTCCAATATGCCGATGACTTGACTTTCTACAAAATATCCCGTAATATTTTTATCGCAGCATCAGCAATCAACAATGCTCTTAGAAAACTTTTGGCGTGGTTAAATATTAATGGCCTTGAACTTTCCCCCTCCAAAAGCAAAGTTGTCATCTTCACTCGTCGTCGAAAGCTCCCAGAAATTCAGGTGAGATTTGGCGATGAAATCATCCCTATCTCTAAAGAAGTTAAGTTCCTGGGAATGTTTTTAGACTCAAAGCTTACTTGGAATTCTCACATAAATCATGTCATCATGAAATGCGAAAGCAACATCAATCCCCTTAGATTTCTGTCCGGAGTGTGGTGGGGATCACACCCATCATCTTTAAAACTTCTGTACAATGCTCTCATCCGAAGCCATCTTGATTACGGATCTTGTCTGTTTGATCCAATGTCCACTTCAAATTCGCTTAAATTAGATAAAATTCAGTCTAAATCTCTTCGCCTTATCTTAGGAGCCATGAAATCTTCCCCAATCAACGCAATGCAAGTTGAATGCTGCGAACCTCCCTTAAATATAAGAAGGCGATGCCTAGCAGAAAAATATATTTTCAAAACATGCTCAATAACTTCTCATCCCCTGATTCCCAAACTTCAATTGTTAAAGTATGAGGTTAATTTGAATCCATTTTGGAAAAAACATTCCCCTCCCCTTTTCTATAATTGCTTCAACACTTTCCTGGATGTTTCCACAAACTCCTATCGCAATGAATCTCTCCCCTTATACTCTTATCCGTATAAAAGTCTTACTTTCTATCCAAAGGTGCACCAATTTATAGGAATATGTAAAAAAAATATTAAAAACTCAGTTCAATCCAATAATGCAGAATTCAACAAAATTATTGAAAATAACTGGCCAAATTATATAAAATTTTTCACAGATGGTTCCAAACTCAGTTTGGACTCCCATTGTGGGGCCAGTGTCTATGCTCCTCACAGGAAATTGTGTTTCCCACACAGACTTCCCAAAGAATGTTCCATTTTCTCTGCTGAATGCATAGCTATCATAGAAGCTTTACATCTCGTCAAATCTCTCAACATTAGAAATGCCCTCATCCTTTCAGACTTACTTAGCTCATTACAAAAAATAAGCGCATCCCCTCTCAATTCCATTAGTGACTCTCTTACCTGCTCTATCAGAGACCTCCTGCATTCCTTGTCGCTGGCTCACGTGTCAGTGGTCTTGGCCTGGATCCCAGGACACCTTGGTATTGTTGGAAATGAAATGGCTGATTCTATTGCTAAGGAATCCACTGTTCATGGTCCATTAAATAGCATTCCTATTCCTGTTAGAGACTATTTTCCTATTTTAAAAAATAAGTTACAACGCCAATGGTCCTCTGAATGGAAATCATCCTCTCTGTTAAAAGGTCACCAGTACTCTTTAATTCAACCTTCCATTCCTGTAAAGCCCTGGTTTCACAAATACACTTCCATGCCTAAAAAATACATCTCTTCCATTATTCGAATGCGTTTAGGTCATACTTGTTGTCTTAGCCATCTCGCCAGATTCCACATAGTCAATTCGCCTTATTGTGATTGTGGTTCAGAGGATACTTTAGACCATAATTTTTTTGAGTGTCCTATCAATGACCAATTTCCAAACTTCATACCTGAATTGTTAAAACTTAAAATTGAATTCCCTACCAGTGTACCCTGCCTTCTTAGTCTCAACTCTCCTGAAATTCACTATTTGTTAGCAAAATTTATTTACAAAAATGGCCTCAACATTTAAGCATCAATCAGATTTCTCTCTCTTCCATACGTATACATTTGTTTCTAGCTGTGTTATTATGTACAGTTGTACAGGTTCATTTTTTGGGAATCTGTACATCTTCCTACTCTACAATTTTGTAATGACCATTAATACCAACTCTGTGTGTTACTCTGTATGTTACTCTGTATGAAAATGGAAGTATGGAATATGTACAGGTTACTATTTTTGGGAACCTATACATCTTCCTACTCTTCAATTTTGTAATTATTATTAATGCCAACTCTGTGTGTTACTCTGTGTGTACAGTTGTATAGGTTCCTATTTTTGGGAACCTGTACATCTTCCTACTCTACAGTTTTGTAATTACTACTAATACCAACTCTGTATGTTAGTACAACTTGTATAATCTTATGAATATTTTTCTTGGCCCATTGTCTATAAGTATTTGCTAATATAATTTATCTATTCCATGTAAAAAAACTGAAATAGTAACTAATTTAAAAAAAATATGAAAATGTAACTAATTTTAAAAAACTGATAATGTACCTAATTTAAAAAAATCTGAAAATGTAAATAATTTTAAAAAATTGATAATGTAACTAATTTACAAAAAAACTGGAAATGTAAATAATTTTAAAAATATGTAACTTACTTTAATAAATGGCCAAGATCACCCTTAATGGGTGAAAGCCAAATAAACAATTAAAAAAAAAAAAAATCTAGTGAACGTTAAATGTCAAATTCAAAAATTCGCCTAAAACCAAAGTGATGCCATATAAAAAAAATAAATCAGTGTGGAATTTTATAAAAATAATAGGAACATTTTCGGCGACGGGATATTTTCATGTAGTGACATCACAAGCCCAAATAATGGATTTATTTATTTAAAAAAAAAAAAAAAACTGTGCATTTCTAAAAATTTTTACTAACATTTTCGTAATCTTAGTAAAAAAATCTATCCACACGATTTTTTCCAAGTCGTTATGAAGTCCATTCAAGTGGCCTATTGTCGGGTCACCATGAAACGACATACGCTGCGGGGCAGGCATGTCACTCATAGAAATGCTTCGGGTTGCGGGCGTGGCTCAGGACATTTCTTATGAGAATCTCGCTTTTTTTAGGTATTTGCGCTTCAAAAGACTGTAAAAAATAGTAAATTAACAATTTCACATTCGGTCTCGTAACTCGAAATCCTCGCAAACAACCACTGTCCAAGCCCAAGCTATTACAAGCCAGACAAAGCTGCGTCACCTGCTGCACCGATTTCCGAGTCATCTGTCTTGAGGCTACATGTCTGCTCTGCACGTTCTCTGCGGCATGCGTCTCAGAATATCCTCATCCTTACATTCGTCTCCAATGAATTTTATAAGTCTCTTATTATTGGTGGACATTCCCTTATAGAGTTCTATGGATTTGTTATAAATGTCGTAATAGTGCTGTCACGACCTATACCGCGACACGAGAATATGACTGTAAATCCTTTTTGTTTTTTGATGAGTAAAGACCAATAATTATTGTGCTTTGAAATTCGATCGTAGGAAGTAGGAAATGAGAGGAAGTCTCTTACCTTTTGACGGCTTCTTATGGCGTTTCAGGATCGATCCTGGGTTCCCAATATCGGCACAACACCAGGTTTTTAAGACACGACAGTTTGATTAGATAATATGAAATCTTGCGATGATTTGCGATATTTTCGACGAGAGCACAGTGACCAATGTCACTACCAAAATCCAACTGCCCCAGTAGTTAAGGTAAACTTGGGCAACAATATTGTTCAATTACTTCCTCAAGTAGGTAGGACCATCTTCTTCTTTTCCTGGTAGAGACTTTGAGGAAAAGAGGAAGAGAAAGGAATGCATGATTGAAGAAGGACTTGGGGAATATGGATTTAGTTTTCTAAAAGACTGTTTCAGAACCAAAGAAGTGCATACCGTCCACAGTCACTCATTAAGGCTCTGCAACTGGGCCCGAAAAGAAGAAGATGGAGAGATACGAAATTACGAATGTTAGAGGAGAGCGCTAACATTTACAGCGACAAAATTGATTCGAAAATTGGGAAAATGTTTAATAAAACACGACTCGTTTAAAATAGAGCAAAAATCTCTCGGGCATTATCTTAAACAGCATTTAAAGAAACACCGTGAGTTTTTTCATACATACAACTTGTAAAATAACTGAAACAAACGTGTTAATTATAATTTTTGGAGCATACTTTGCGATTTTTTTCTATCGAGGGAATTTTATATAATTTGCGTTTCGGCGCGGGCAAAGCCTAGATATTATCTTCAAGAATAACATATTTTTTTTAAGAGCTTTAAAACTTACCGTGTTTAAGGGAAATATGTAATAAATCGGTACAAATCCGGGTTGCGGGCCCTTAAGAGGAACGTTTGCGCCGCCCGTTTCATACAAATCTTAATTTTTGATTTGAAATCAAAATACCCACCCAAACTAAAAAAAATATTTTTGTTATCAAAAGATGTATCAAATATCTAGTACGGTCGTGAAGTACTTTATTTATTGTTGCTTTAAATGATTGCAGGCTATTAAAACTATTAATGTTTCATTATTTTGCAGGTTAATTGGGCAATTATTTGTGAGTTTAGTGAAAAACATAAAAAATAGCTTTACTATATTCATTAAAAAAAGGTACAATATAAATTAAAAAAATAAAATTAGTAAAAAAAGCATTTTTGATGGGTGTAAATTTAAAATACAAATTACCTATTTGCAAAGTAACAAAAATTTGTCGTTTATGTATTAAATTAATACCAAAAATGCATTTTTAATCATATTTTGTTTTTTATTTTATTTTTAATCATATTTCTATAATAAAAAAGTAAAATTATTCCTTTAAATGTTTTTCATTTATTCACAAATAATTGTCGAAGTTGCATCTAAAATCATGAAACACTAAAATATTTAATGGCTTGTATCGTATAATTTAAAGCAAAATTAAATGAAGCAGCTCACATCCGTACTAGATATTTCATATACCTTTTGATCATTAAAATTATTTTTCAGTTTGGTTGAGTATTTTGATCTCAAAACCAAAATTAAGATTTGTATGTAATGGGTCGAAACGGGCCGCGCGAACGTTCCACTTAACCTTCTCAAATTAAAGCAAATTTTTTTGTTGACACATTAATTAACATCGTATGCGAACAATGATTTATTTGAATTCACACCGAGTCCGGGTCCGAGTTCTCTGGGAGTTGTTGATTAGAGGTATTGGTGACGATTTGGAAAAGGAATTGGAGTAGGATTCGCTTTCCGCAAAGAACTCGGGTTCAAGAACTCATTCCCGCTAAACCCAAATACCACTAGTGTGTATTATTTGTTCAGTGGTTCATTAGGATCAATATCTTTACTAGGTTCACAAGTCCAGCTTCTCCAATAATTAAATAAATCACACTATCTTAAAATTTCCATTTCTATTTCTAGAAATGCAACACAAGCCTAAATAGAGACGATTTGGTGTGCTGCGGACCAGGAAGCGGACAGGCGAAAAAATGTAAGCATTTGGGATTTTTCAAATAATGCAATGTCTTGCTATTGTACACGAATGTTTGTCGTTAATCCATGTAATGTTTATCCATTATTTTATGTGGCTATGATATAATCACATCAAAGAAGTTTCATTAAAAAAATATCTAACATTGGATAACAAACCATATAAATGATGTGCAAGGCTTGCTTATGATATAGGTACTACAATAAAATATTATGTTGCTTCATTTTATTGGTGGATGGTAAGGGTCGACCGAGATCTCGGTCTCGGTCTCGGTCTCGGTCTCGGCATTCTCGGCTACAAATTCTACTGAGAAATTAAGGCGAAAAATCGCCGAGATTCTCGGCCATAACCGAGACCGTTGTAAGTAGGTACGGTATTAAGATAATGGGATTCAAATCTACCGCGCGCGTCCACATTCGTCACTTGGTGTCAGTGTGTGAGAGAGCTGTCGATTGTCGAAATCCAACTTATGGGCAGCTCATGATTTCATAGACTTGGGAGATGAGCCTATGGCCAGTGACGAAAGCAGTCCAAGTACTGTGATAGAAATAGAGCCAAGACTGCAAAGAAATACAAATATTTTTGAGTATTGGTATTTGTCACCATATCAAGTACTTAGGCCTGCAGCAAATTTTTTTTTATCAGCACCGCCTATTAGTGTAGCAAGTGAACAGCTCGTTAACATAGCTGGTTAATTATACGACATGAGGCGACACTCTTTGAAGGGTGAAAACGCAGAAAAATTGCTACTTATGTGCTAAAACATCATGTTTTTCAATTTTGATTATTAAAATTATTTAAAACAAATTATTATTACATTTTTAAATATACTATATTATGCAAAAATAGCGCATTTTCATTTTTTTCTTAATTTATCTATTCTCGGTCTCGGCTCTCGGTCTCGACCTAGATTTTAATTTATTCTCGGTCTCGGCTGAGAACGAAAAACTTGTCTCGGTCGACCCTTAGTGGATGGGTTTTGTGAACTCCTCACTGAGAGAATCTGTGCTGAGGTGTTGGTATGTTTCAGATAAAGTGTTATTACGCCGTTCTTTCTTTCTTTAATATGTGTAAAGACATAATGTATACATATAAACAAATTTTTAAAATCTTTGCATCAAGTTCCTTAAAAATTACTGCAGCAAACAAAAATTAAAATCTTGATGTTATGTAGCTATGTATACGGGTGTAACAGCACGTAACCGAAAGATTTTAACTAGCGATTCCTGAGCATATTTAGAGTAAGAAATATAGGTGTCATTTTGCTGTCTGATGATATTTTTTTTCAATAATAAAAATGTCGAATGTAAGCACTCCGTCTCGTTCCAATAGCACGGAAACGCTCGAAATAGCGTGCGTATCGCTCGATCCACATACGACATATAGGGATAGGGTCAGTGGCGACGTGTGATTGAAAAATATGTTTTTTTTATTTAATAAAAAACATCATCCGACAGCATTTTACATTTTTTTATTTCAAAGGAATCGCGGGTTATAATCCTTCGGATGAGTGCTGTTACACTCTGTATATTTATAATTCAACTTTTTCGTCACTAAGAAGCATGTTATATACTCACCATGAAAATAAATACAAATAAGTGTAGATGAAAAAAGTTACAATATATTCCAAAAATTGATGAGACGACTTAAAGTTGATTTTAATGTTGTTTTAGGAAGGAAAACACCATAAAACCCCCCAAAACACATGCATGCCTTAATCAATGACGGACAACAACTTTCTTACCACAATGACATCTTCAACCAAACTTCTGTTTCAAAATAGTCTAGAATAGTCTAAACTAGACTTCTGACGTCATCCTGCAGACGGGGCTAAATTTAATTTACGGACAGATCGCTTAAAGCGTTTAGTAACGTCTAGTGTGATATAAAATAATTATATTTGTATTATTATTTAATTATTTCTAAAATGGTTTCTTTTTTAATCTATGGTAAAAGGGTATTTTCACAATTATTTTTACTCTCTTCAAAAATACATAAAAACAACTGTTCTTTACTTTATTTCTACATCGAAAAAATAATTTTCTACAACGAATAACACAATGTGTGTTTCAAATTGCTGCCAACACTTGTTCGTTGGAAGGCAAGAATACGGCTATGACGTCACACCCGCCTAAAATTCTGCCAGCCAGTAAACCGCATAGGACTACGTCGTAATACTATCAGCCAAATAAGAAACATTTAACAATTTGTGGTTTTAGATCGGCAATAATTATGAAAATAAAGAAATTATGCATTAAGTAGGAAATGTATTCAGAATTAAAAAAAATATATATATATATATATATATATATACATATACATATATACCACTCATTTAAAATATCATATTTCATGAAATTTGTGAAAATTCCCTTTTTTGTTGCTTGGGGTCAATACATGTCGAATGCTTGCTTTTCAACTTGTACTTTTAGATAGAATAATCTTTACTTCAATATTGTGATGTTGCTTTTTTCAATTAAAACATTTAAGTATGTAAAACGCTTTTGTTATTTATTTCCCTTTACATAAATTTCGGCAGGAATTCAAAAGTTAAAGGTGAGTTCAGAATTGGAGATGCTTTTTTCTTGACGCTATCTCTTTTCCAAAAGTTGAAGGTGAGTTCAGAATTGAAGATGCTTTTTTCTTGACGCTATCTCTTTCCCAAAAGTTGAAGGTGAGTTCAGAATTGAAGATGCTTTTTTCTTGACGCTATCTCTTTCCCAAAAGTTGAAGGTGAGTTCAGAATTAAATATGCTTTTTTCTTGACGCTATCTCTTTCCCAAAAGTTGGAGGTGAGTTCTGAATTGAAAATGTTTTTTTCTTGACGCTATCTCTTTCCCATATTATTGGACAGTAAGCTCTCGGACGGGCCGGTAAGGAATCGACACAAACCGAGTGAGCCCAGCCACATTGAACTGTGCTACAAACCGTTACCTTAATTATCATTACCAGCGAAATTAAATCAAACTCACTCTTAGGATTATGTTGATTCCTTATCGACCCGTCAGAGAGTGGGTAAGGGGCAGTGCGGGGAGCGGTCATAGAACACAAGAGAAAATATAAACAACGGAGATGAATCATGACACGCTTCCACCCCATATATCACATTGTTTTTGTTATCTATGGTTATGCATGTGCACTTTCTGTTGGAGTAAAAGTATTAATATGTTTGCTAGCATGTCTTAAACACAAGTAAAAAAATTAAATGCATTATCCAATTATTCATAAACAAGACATCTGTTTCATTATTAGTGAAAAAAAATTTGATATCACAGTTTCAAACCTTTTAAACAATAGTAATAATCATTTGAACAGACCATTAAAATTATACAAACCACACACGACTATCAAAAGGCATTCGATAAAGTTAATCATTCAATTTTACTACAATTACAGCTTGATCGAATTGGTATTCACGGTGATCTATGTAGATGGATTAAATCTTAACTGGAAAACAGAGCACAGCTGCGTCTTATAAATAGGTATGAGTCACCTGCAATCGCAGGTGTACCCCCGGGATCTAATTTTTTTAAATTCATTTACTTTTTTATTTGTATGAAACAAACAGCTTTTACATAATTACTGTGATAATATGCAATATAAAGTGAACTGAAGTCAAGCCACAGAAGTTTCTCATGCTAAAGTTAATTGGAAAAGAAGTTTTATTGTCTTAAAGTTAATTTAGGGTTATAGGAAGAGTAGAGGAAGAGGAATATAGGAAAAGGAGAAGAGATGCTCCTGATCCATTCCATACTCTCAGTCTAAACTAGGTCCTTGGCTGTTTTTAAGCTTCATTAATGACCTACCCTGCGATTTTGTCATATTGATCTCAAGATTTACTGTAAAATTTCCACTGATACTAATAATGCTTGAAGAAGATCTTTATACAATTAATAACGGGTGCATTAAAAACGATACATTTTAAAAATTGTAAAATGTAACATTATAACTTTACTTATCTACGGAATTATAGGTTGGGGGGGATCTTACAAAAACATTCTAAACTCGGTAAAAGTTTCGGAAAGAATCATCATTAAAGTAATATTTAAAAAAAATGTACCTTCTCAACAGAATCACTTTTTAAATTGTTTGCAGTACCAAATGTGGATGACATATTCAAGCAAGCTTCCTTTATAAAAATGTGTAAAGAAAAAAATAATAAAGAATATCAAGAATTTTACAAACTAATGAGAAATGGAAACCAATTTATTACATCTAATTTTAAAACAGCTCAAATGGAAAACCATTTTATTTTCCAAGCCATAAAAAACTATAATAACCCCCCTTCTGAATTTCGCTGCATCATCAATCAATCAAAACAAATAAATAAATTAAACAATAAAAAAATGTAGCAAATAGTAAACAAAACATATTATAACTTACAACCTAAGTAAGAATCGTGGCTCCCTTATCAGGCATAAGAGCTCCTCTTTTCTGATAAGGTATACACGACCATATGACCAATGATGACCTTTAATATAATATTTTGTAAAATGTATATGTATATTATATAACTCATATTTTTTATATTACTTAATAAAAAATAAATAATAAAAAATTCCACTCATAGCAGAAAACTAAACGATTATGCATATTCCATTAATGACTAATCTAGGAATCAATCTTGATTAAAAATAATTGTGATATCACGTCACGAGTAAATAATTTAAAATGATGGGAATCACACATAAAAACCCCCAAACCTTAATACCCTGGAACAACTCATTGGTCAGAAGCGATTTGGAATACGGAAGTGTTATCTGGAACCCACAGTTTTTAAAATATTCAAAAACTATCCAATCTGTACAAAAAAAATCTCAAGACTGTTATTAACTCGGACTATATAGCCTTATCTTACGATGAATGGACCCAATGCTTTGATTTTACAACCCTGGAAAAAAGAAAACTTTGGAAAAAAGAAGATTTGCTGACTTAAAGTATCTTAGATATAAAAAGTATCGTGTCACAGTGTTTGTGGTCGCACTCCTCCGAAACGGCTTGACCGATTTTTATAATTTTTTTTGTGTATATTTATATATGTAGGTATGAGAATAGGTTTTAAAGTATTCATATTGCTAGGTGAATAGAACGAAATTATTTATGTTGTTGAATGACAGATGGCGCTACGTCCACCTCATCGAACTTTCATCCACACGTGCGCAAGACATTCACGAGAAGCGTCGCGTCATTTTTATATTTAATTTGGCATCATGTTCTCGCGTGGGCAATCTATCGAGCTTATTTGTGTTGGATAAAGACGGACTGACAAAAAATATCGTACACACAATTGCTCTTCGAAATTCATATTGATTTTCTTCATTTCATTTTCCTACTTTAGTTGGTGTTTTTGTTTTGTTTTTATCGGCGGTCATCGTCCACAGCGCCCCATTCCTCTTTCTGTCATAGACCCCATCCCCACACACTTACATTATTCGTTATTTTTTATGTAACAAACAAAATATTCACTAGAAATAATTTATATGGCAGAACAACGTTTGTCGGGTCAGCTAGTTTACATATAATATTCACAATAAGCTTAAAATCGTTCGTTGTCTGAGCAACATTCACATTAAAGTTCATGATAGATGTATTTTAAGGAGTCATAATATTTATATTCCATCTTGAATTATTTAACAACAATATTGCCTGCTCCAATCCACAGTTTCAAATATATCAACAAAAACAGTCTCGTATATTTTGAAAACAAATTTATTAGCAATTTACTATGATGACAAGTCATAGAGAATAATTATTGGTTGTTATCTACTCTGTTTATTATTCTCCTTTCACGTGATATATTATATTTAATGATTTAATTTTGTTATCTGTCTTTATATCTTTTGTTTATAACTTGTTATTTTTTATTTATTATTATTATTGTTAGCATCTCTACACAATGAAAACAAAACGTTAATTGTGCATTCTGTGAACATTTATAAATGGATTATTAACTATTGCAATGTTAATCATAAAACTTTATCATGTTAAATTTTTATAAATTATCTAAAACAATAAACAGATAAATTAAGACCGTCGGTGTTATTATCAACATACAATGTCAAATGTAATCATCATCAATCTAGAGAGGGCAGATCCCCGGAAAATCCCTGGGTTCAATTCCTTTGATCGAATCTTTTTCTGATTTTTCAAATTTTCTTTTGAGAGAAGGCAATATTTTTATTTTTTATTAGTTTTTAAATGACATAGGTATAAAGTATAACATAAGTATAAATTCAAAATTTTCGCAGTCCTCCTCACTAGGATTTCCTGTTCTGATGCGGCCTCTAGTTTTTTAAATTTTGTATTTAGTTTCAGGATTTCTTTAAATCGTCTTCATTATGTTTTAAGTTGATTATCTGAATTTAATATTTCTCTGTGCAAAAGATGTGTTCAAACAGAGCTTTGGCTTATTGCTCTGGTTCAGTATTTGTGTTGGGCAGTAAAGTATTCAGATACCTTTTTTAAAGTTTAAATAAAATAAATTTTGAATAAAATTTCTGTACATTGTAGTAAAGAAGTTTTTAAGTATTTATTCTATCGGAGATCTAACTAGAACTTTCAGTATTATCTTTGTTACTCCTTTTTGGGCTATGTCGAACCGCTCTGTATGAGTGCTCAAGGCAGACTCCCACCCAGTTATCCTGTACTCTATTCCTGATTGAGCGTACTACACTTTTTTAAATGTCGTTTATATTAAGGTTATTACGGAAGTTTCTAAAGAGGTACATGTACCTGGTGAGTTTTTTGTAATTACGTAAATGTGTTAGTTCCATCGAAGAATATCATTAATTTCAAATCCAAGCTATTTGATGCTTTTTGAGTGTGCTTTAGTGGGACAGAGTCCTAATAAGCCTTTATTGTGTTGACAGATTATTAGTGTTTTAGAATTCCTTGGAAATTATCTAATTTGAAATTAAAATCATCCTCTGGCTGTCCTCTGGCTGCTGTAGAAAATGTCAGATATTTTGCAGGAATCCACGATCCATGTTCCGTTTCTTCGTAGGTACTTATCAAATCTCTTTCGTTATTTAAAATAAATCAGAAAAACTAATTATTTTCCTCACTTTCCAAGGTTACAGATATCATTGATGTTTAACAAAAACAATATCGGTCCTAATACACTTCCTTGTGGTACTCCATGTTTGATTAGGAAAGGTTTGCTTTTTCTCTTCCTGATTTGAACGCTCTATGTACAGATGTACACTCCATCATATAGCTTTTTAGTAAGTTTAGAGTTGTATTTGACATAGGTACCATTTTTTGAAAATTTTTAAACGGATTTTATGGTTTATTGTATCAAATGCCGTTTGTAAGTCCATGAAGATTGCCAAAGTTTTTTCTCCACTGTCTAAACTTTTGCTGATCATATCTATAATAGTGTCTTTGGCGTCGCTAGTACTTAAGTTCTCCCTAAAACCATACTGTGTTTCCGATAATATTAGTTTATGTTCTAAGTAGGATAGGAGTTATTTTTAAAGATATGTTAGAGGTTACTTATATTACGGAGATATTTTATTGCGATACTGTCTTCAAATTTAGTTATTTATTTTACTGAATGCAAGTATTTTTCTTGTTTTTTATACGGAGTTGCTTTAATTACTTGTAGATTGTGGTGAAATATCGTCAAAAATTCTAAATTGTCCTTTGGTCCAGAGTCCAACCACCTCTACCAGTCGCCAGCCAGCTTCAGCAGAAAAACCGCATATGGTTGGTAACTAAATTAATTTCGCAAACTACTTGAAATTATGAGAAGGCGATGCAATGCAAAACAATGATATGTCAAAGTCATATTATGGTTTGTCTTGAAAATGATTGCCTAGAAATATTATAGATGCTTTGATTAAATACTGCTAACGAATTGATCTTGCTTTAATCGAGCATTTTTTTATTAAAAAATAAAGTAAATGACTTATAAAAAAATCTCTGAAGTTTCAGATTACCCGCCATTGATCCAAGGATTGCCTATATTTTCCATCAATTAGTGTTTCCGAGCACTTTTATAATGTACCAATTTTGAAAAATGTTCAAGAAATTGATCACGAAGTATTGATTAATAATATTTTGCTGTTTCCAGGCATTGCTGGGTTCTGGAGAAGAATCTAGTGGCATTAACTGGTGGTGTACCGGAATACTGATAAGTGAACGTTATGTATTGACCGCTGCAAGATGCTTGGAAGTGGAAGGGTTAATATTATTTTTAATTCTTAAGAAACCAGCTACCTTAAATCTTACCGTATAACTTTAGTATTGCAAATCAGGCAACCAGCGTTACATACTCGTAGTTTTAGGATCGCGAACCTAAAAGCCCAAGTTCCAAAGAATAGAATTTGTAATTGTGATGTTTAAAAAATAAACATCGGTAAGTAGGTCCATTGGTGAGTGACATCTTCCCATCTATTGATTAATTTATAAACCTCAAATCAAAGATGATCAAATTGACACACTGTTCAACGAAACGCGTAACCTCAGAAACGCGTAGCTTCTGTGACACGAATTTTTACGCGGAATACGCGAATTTTGCCAGTTCTTGGGCAACTGACGTGATTTTTCACGCAATTATCTGGTAATTCAAAATAAGAAAGTGTTTCATTGTATACGGTTTTCATAAGCAAACATAAAGCTCGTCTTTATTTGCAAAATTGCACCACTTTCGCAAAAAACGCGAATTTCACCTAAAAATTACACGCATTTTTCAAGGCCCGACTTTTACTCTTACTAACGATGCCGTGTAAATAAAGCCTCATTTTAACATTATAGAAAAAAATCTGTGGTACCAAGGTACATTTCAAGAAATATACCTGTTGCGGCGGGTAGCAAATGATCCCTCTCAAGATCGAGGGATCAAATGCTGCGTTTTGTGGACTGTAAAATTGCGGTTCTTAATTACCTATTTTATTATATTTTTCTTCGCACTTACCCAGACTGCTTCCCGCTTCGTTCAGTGTTCACTGGAAAGGTAGGTATGTTAGTTTGGGAGAGATGGAAGGGAATGGCGATTGGAAATGAACGTTTGATCGCGAAATAATAAGCGAGAATGGATGACGCGTGGCGATGGTACTTGCGAATAGCTGCGAGATTTAAAGTTCACTTTGCGGTTTGATTACTAAAAACTGTAAAGGCGGTGCGGTTTTAGGACTTCTGTCCTGTGCGGCGAGGTAAATTCAACTGAGGCAGAGGGCACCAAATAGGTAGTTTCAAAAGGCAACATGTAACAATAAAGGCGCGAACATGCCCCCCCGCCTTGACCAAGTGGTCAAAAGAAAAAGACAAATACAAAAAAAAAGAAACGCGATGCGATAGGATTCAATGAACAATTGACGCTTGAAAATAAAACAATTGAGCATAAGCATCCACAAATATAAAGAAATAAAATAACAACAATGGAAGGCAAAGACCCCAATGGTCGCCAAGCAAAACAAAAAAAAACAAAAAAATGAATTGGAGTAGGTATCTCTATTTTAGATACATATCTGTATATCTGTTTAGATATACATGTGGTACATCAACCATTAACGGAGGTGGTAATGCTGAAGATTTTATCTTATGGTAAACAATACATTTCGAAAGTTGTGGACGAATCTTATTTCGTGCCGCCATTATCCAAAACTTCCGCTGGATAGTGAATTGAAGACTTCGCGGGCCTACATGAAAATATAGTTTGTGATAATAGCCTATAATTAAATAAGCCAAATGACAGATTTTCGGAAATAAGATGGGAAATTTGTTTTCGTATGACAGATCCGAGTACTTGAGTCGACCGCCCACCCTGATAATACCGTGGCTATCGAGAAACGGTTTCAAGTTTAGAATATGCGTTGAACATGGAACGTTATTTCGCATGTTACGTATATCGACAGAGAAATATGTTTCCTGTTCGATGCGTATGATTTTCAAAAGCGAGTCATTTAACTCACGCGAGCTAAGATAAGTTGAGTTTGTATTATCCGTACCAGGAAGTTTACGACAATTATTAACGAAACGCATTATCCATGCGACTACGCGTTGCAATTTATTAAACGAAGAATATTTGCTAATAATTGAATTAGGTACAATTTGAGATGATACAAGCGCTTCAAGGTTGCGAGTTTTGATTTCTGGTGGATCAGCTACGCGAGAACACATGCCAAAAGTAATTGGCGGTTCATACTGATTGGTTTTCAATTCCGGTAACTGTTCCGAATTTGCGTGTTTAAATGGCGCAATAGGCCACTCGGAATACGGCTGGCAAAGCCATTTTGGACCATTCCACCAAATATCATTTGCCATCAATTGTGATGGTAGCATACCTCTCGACAGACAGTCGCTAGGGTTCTCAGCACCTGCGACATGATAAAAATGACTACTATGCAAATTTTCAACAAAGGTTTGCCAGCGGTGAGGTGATGAATGAATCCAACTTAAAGTTACAGTCGAATCAGAAAAGGCAAATATTGAATGAACAATAAACCTCGCGGAGTAATTATTAATTACCCTTTTCAACAGTTGCGATAACAATAATGCTGCGCATAATTCTAAGCGTGCTAAGGAGACGACCTTTAACGGTGCTACCCTTGATTTGGCGCAAACTAATTGAACCTCAATTCGGTTATCAGGAGTGGTCACCTGAGCGTATATCACTGCTCCGTATGCCTTTTCGCTCGCATCCGCAAACCCAACGAGTTTTAACGTGCATCCTTCAGCGACTCCTACATGACGTGGAATCCGAATTGACGATATTGACGGCAATTCTGCGTTGAACTGCTGCCACTGGCGTGATATACTCGTGGGTGGGGTTTTGTCCCAATCGATTTTTAAAATCCACAGCTCCTTTATCAGAAGCTTGGCTTGTACAATTATAGGCGCCACCAGACCCATCACGTCAAAGAGTCTAGCGACAGATGATAAAATATTGCGTTTGGTACAAGTTCGATTGTCTGGAGTGACTTCAAATGCGAAAATGTCATCCGAAGGATGCCAGCGTAGGCCAAGGATTTTTAGCGATGCATCACTATCGAAAGTTACACTTTGCGACAAGCGAAGTTCCAATGGAATGTTTTCTAATACTTTGCTGGAATTGGATGCCCACTTAGTGAGTTGGAATCCTCCTGACTGGAAGAGCTCAATCAACTCTCCAGCCGCGCGGATAGCTTCTTGCTCATTTAAAGCAGAGCTAGCGATGTCGTCTACATAAACGTCACGATTGATAATATCCCTTGCCATAGGGAAGCGAGCGCCTTCATCTAACGTTAACTGTTTGATTGCTCGAAGGGCTAAGAACGGGCTGCACTTCAGGCCAAATGCCACGCGATTGTATTGATAAGCCTGAAGCGGCTTTTGCGGATCGAATCTATATAAAATTCGATGATAACGACGATCTTCTTTGCGAACATTTATACATAAATACATTTGACGAACGTCGGCGGAAATTGCGATAGGAAAAAGGCGTAAATTCAGAAGAATGCAAAATAAATCATTTTGTAGGCTTGGTCCCGTGTGTAAAATGTCATTTAAAGATAAATCATTTTTTGTTTTTGCGGTTGCGTCAAGAACCACTCTCACTTTCGTGGTCATTTTATCCTCACGCCTAACTGCGTGATGCGGAATGTAGTACGCGTTTTCTGACGGTAAAGCTTCTACCTGGGATAGATAACCTTTGTGAATATGTTCTCTGATCACTTCATCATAGAGCGGTTTTAATTCTGGCAGATGCTTAAATTTTCTCTCTAGTGCATAAAACCGATTTTGCGCAGCTTGCAATGAATCACCTAAGTCACACGGGTTGCCTTTGAATGGCAAAGCCACTTCATAAGAACCGTCCTCAAGGCGAGTTGTGGTGCTTTTAAAAATGTTCTCAGTTTCCTTTTCTTCAAGGCTGTGAACCGGTTCCGAACCGATATCTTCGATTTCCCAGAATTTTTTAATTAAATTCTCAATTTCGTGCGTAGCGCAGAAAGTTAAAGTGGTGTTTGATTGAGAATTTACTGGAGCGTCACCCATGAAAACATAGCCTAATGTGGTTTGAATTGCGACTGGAAAACCGGGGGTGATTACCTTATTTGGTAACAACAGTTGAGAGAACAGACTAACGCCAATTAGCAAATCAATTGGACCAGGCATTGCCCAGGTGTCGTCTGCCAGCGGAATATTTATGAACTTATATGACGTCAAGTCCACTTTGCAAGTAGGTAAATTAGCGGTAATTTTATCTAAAACTAGAGCGGTTATGGAGTATTTGAAATAGGGATCAATCCTAGATTGAATTGTCAATGTGACACTTCCTTTTATTGATTGCGTTTTGCCACCTAAGCCCTGGACTGCGAGGCGCGTTCCTGGTCTAACCGCCAGGCCTAATTGTTCACAACAATGTGATGTTATGTAATGCTTTTGTGAGCCTGGGTCTAAAAGACAGCGAACGGTATTCTCTTCACCGTTTCGATCAACAGTGTGAACCTTGGCTGTAGCAAGTACTTCAGTAGTTGCACCTTGTCGAGTGGTTGCTGACATGGTACATACCGAGGGTTCTGACTCGTTAGGTTGAGTTTCTACTTTGGATGTGTTGGTGTTCGCGTGACTGGATTTCTCAAAATGAAGGAGCGTATGGTGCTTGCCATGGCACTTATGACAAGTGCCTTTTGATTTACATCTTGTAGACGTGTGTTGCGGGCTTAAACAATTAAAACACAAAGATTTTTCCTTTACAAAGGAAAACCTTTCTTTTGGTGATAATTTCAAAAATTGTGTACAAGTGTACAGTTGCGTATGGCTCTCATTTTGACAATAAAAGCATTTCGATTGCGTACTTATGTATGTATGATTTGTGCGGGGTTGAGTTGTGCGTGCAGTTCCACCGGAACTGGTTGTATTTATATTAGCGGTGTTAGGTCCACGAGTTGTTGATGTTCGTTGCAGAATTTTGACCTGATCTTGTACAAACGATACCAATTGCTTGCAGGTGGGAATTTCAATTTCTCGAACTGAGAGCTCAAATGCTTGAGCAGTTTGCGACTCTAATTTTTGTAAAGCGAATTGCAGTAATATAAAATCCGAAAGATCCTCTATTCCTAATTGTTTTAGCGCGGCGATGGATGCTGAATATTTTTCTATAAAAGCTGTCAAACTATTTGCGTTGTGTGTTACGGTTTTGGAATGAAATATATTATTCAGGTAGTGCGTGGCAAGTGATCGCTTATCTTGATATTTATTTACTAGCGTATCCCAGATTATTTTGTACGTGTCTCCAGTTGGCACTAAACCTGACGTAACATTTTTCGCGGTTCCAGTTAATTTTCCAATCAAATATTGAACGCGTTGGGAATCAGATAATTGTTGATTTAAATGAACATTTGTTTTAAACATCTCATAGAACAGATTCCAATTTTCGGCGCGACCGTCAAAGGTGGGTAGCTCGATACAAGGTAGCTTAATAGAATTATTATTATTAGCAGCACATGCACTTGTAGCCGCTTTCGGCTCTGTAGCTAAATTTGTTTTCAAATTGTTTCTTGTGCGTAGAATACGTGTGTATAATTCTTCAAATTGTTCCCAACTCGAATAATCTGGTTCAGAATTTGGGTTTAACGTAACCGTATTCTCGTTAATTTGATCAATAATTAATTCAAATTTATTTTTAATTTCCGTTATACTCTCAGATTCTGACATAAAAAATTCAAATGAACGCGATGCTTCGAAACTAGCTGGCAAGTTTTTTGCAAGCACAGCTATATTTTTAACCCTTTTTAGAATAATTTCGCTTTTACCTTTTAGTAAAACTAATTGTCTTTTTAACTGGTCCTCCATTTTTAGAAATATTTGTAAACTAAAGTTTTAATTATTTAGAAAATAATGTGCAACAGTGCGGTTTTTGCCTTACTGAGTTGGTGTACTGAACGGTGATACAACACAGTGGACAAGTTATTTACGAAATAATTAATTATATTGTAAATATCTTAATGACTCATAAATACGCGATGTTCATAAGTAAATACGTACGTTGGTATCTATGTAGATATTTGTGACTATTCCAGTGAGCAAGTAGTTACCAGTTAGCAATAGTACCTAGTTAACTATACCACAATAAATCGAAAAGATAAATAATAATGGTAAGTTTATGCGATATGCGGCGTATAAATTTTCGACAACAATACTTGACAAGAATAAAATGATGACCCAAAATATCAAATGAATAACTTGTAGATATTGTGATAATTTTGGATAGCGGGTAGAAACTATAAGTTCAAATGGCAGGTAGGTGTGACAATATGACACGGACAATCTCAAATTGCGGGTAGGTATTGTAATAATGATTTCAAACGAATATTGCTCATTGAATCCTTCCGTAAATATAATAAAATAAATACATCGATGTTATCCGGCTCGAAGGACCAAATGTTGCGGCGGGTAGCAAATGATCCCTCTCAAGATCGAGGGATCAAATGCTGCGTTTTGTGGACTGTAAAATTGCGGTTCTTAATTACCTATTTTATTATATTTTTCTTCGCACTTACCCAGACTGCTTCCCACTTCGTTCAGTGTTCACTGGAAAGGTAGGTATGTTAGTTTGGGAGAGATGGAAGGGAATGGCGATTGGGAATGAACGTTTGATCGCGAAATAATAAGCGAGAATGGATGACGCGTGGCGATGGTACTTGCGAATAGCTGCGAGATTTAAAGTTCACTTTGCGGTTTGATTACTAAAAACTGTAAAGGCGGTGCGGTTTTAGGACTTCTGTCCTGTGCGGCGAGGTAAATTCAACTGAGGCAGAGGGCACCAAATAGGTAGTTTCAAAAGGCAACATGTAACAATAAAGGCGCGAACAATACCTAATAATTATTTTCTTTTCAGTTTAAAATATGCAAAACTGGGAGCATGGAACCCGAACGTGATGGGTTACGATAATCTATACGTAATCAGCCAGAAAGTTCCCCACCCAGATTACGAAGTGGGGTCTTCCTCACGCTATAATGACCTGGGTCTTTTGAAGTTAGAACGAGAGTAAGTCTGTGAATAAATTTAATCAATATATATAATAAAAGAAAGTCTACAATAATGTGCGTACTGCAAAAAATAAGAAACGAGTCCCGGTGCGTCAAGGGATTTATATGGCGAGGTAGCCCTCTATCCCCCATCCATGAAGAAGGTTCCCGTTTTTTACCTGAAGGGCATGCTTTTGCAGATATAAGGGCTGGAAGTTTTACCCTCTAGAAAATTCTAGAGCATTCCAGAACATTCGAGAGTATTTGAGAGCATTCCACAACATTCCAGAACATCCCGGAACATTCTGGAATTTTGTGGAAGAGTCTGGCATATTTGGGATATTCTGGAACATCCCAGATCATTGTGGAACATTCTAGATCTCTCTCAAACGTTGTGGAATGTTCTGGAACATGGTGGACCATTTTTTGTATGGGTGAGGTGAGGGGGAGGGGAGATGGAGGAGGCGGAGTGGGAACCCCCCTAATACCATGCTAGCGAAGCCAGGGCTAAAAGCAAATATAAAATATAATAAGTCTTCCGTGAAGTCGTTCTCTTATAAGTCCGCATCCTACAAAAAAGTAAAAATACATTTTGTAATGAGGAAATAGTGGGGCAGTTGTACAACTAGCCCCGACCTGACATTTCAAAACTGAAGTTAATTTATGAAAAAAATTATGAGAACTGGGACTAAACAACTATTTAACATCAATAACTCCATAAAAGATTTACGTAGAACACTTAACATTTCGTTAACAGCACGTTCCAAAAAATTCCAGGAGAAAAATTTCGATCCATGTAATTTTCAATTTACCCTTGTGTCTCGGTCGATCGCCACGTGGCAACTGACGATCGAGGATAGAGCGCTATGTTCCATTCCCTCCACCCATTCTTTCCGCCATTTGATACATTGTCGTGCGACAGATGTTTTTGAGATATTTCAATTGCCCAACCCAACCATACTCAACTTTTGGATTGCTGTTTCAGTGTGGCTATTTCAGACACTTTATTCCCCGCCTGCCTCCATACAGGGACTTCTTTACCCAATAAGCTGATCATATCAAAATGGAATGGCGCACAAAATTATTTCAAGGTGAGTATACGAATTACGTCATATAGATTAATGAAAAACGATTGATTATGTCACACTCTTCCAGTGGTGTGATGGAAAAATGTTTACATAAATTTAATAATAAATTTCAATTCATTCATTCATTCAGTACCACAATCAACAACATTTGTTATTTATTTATTTTGTTTATTGGCTCGCCGCCCCATCAGAATACAACATTTAATTATTACAATTATTATAAGCAATAATTATCAGCCTGAAACACTCATCCACATTGAAAAAATCTTCCGAGAAAAGATACATGACGCCAACGGGGCTTGAACCCGTGCCCTTCTGATTGCCGAGGGATTTAACACTAACAGTGTCTCTCTCGCAAAAATAAAGTTGGTTGTTTTCAGGTGGAAAAAATATAATAAGCAGTAATTGTTGAATGAAACACTTGGCGGGTATAAGATAAGCCGCCATAGCTCAATTGGGAGAGCAGCTGACCGGCAATCAGAAGGGCACGGGTTCAAGTCCCGTTGGCGTCATGTATCTTTTCTCGGAAGATTTTTCAATGTGGATGAGTGTTTCAGGCTGATAATTATTGCTAATAATAATTGTTACCCTTTGCGCTATGCATAAAAATCTTGTCTTAAAACGTTAGTTTAACAATTAAAAATAATAATTTAATTATTATATTAGATTACAATTATAACATGATTACAGTGACGATTCCAATTAAAGGTAAGCACACCATCCATTTCAACATTCTTAGTATATTGTAAAACGTAATAATAAATTATATTACAAGTACATAAAACAAGGAGTATCTGAAATTAGAAAATACATTTATGCACTCTTGCATGTATAAAAAGATATTAACATGCATACGTGTGCACACTCTACACATACATATACAACGTGTCCAGAAACTCGTAGTACAAGTGGAAAACAAGTAAATCTACATCACGTAGAGAACCCAAAAAACGTATTTTTTTTGATCTGAGCATTTCAATTTTTATATTATTTTTTAACAATTTTTCCATTTTTTCAGCAACTAAAGGCCTTTGAGCTCGGTTTGCCCTTCGCATTTTAAAAGACATAGACACAGCTGATATTAACCCCCTAGTGACAGATTTTTTCAAATTTGACCAAAAAAATTCAACTTCGGACCCAATTTACTCGAAAACGAAAGCTCAAATCAAAAAACGTTTTTCACAAATCGACACTGAATGTGATGTAGATTGATCAGTTTCCCGCTTGTACCACGAGTTTCCGGACACCGTGTATATGCGTATGTGTATATACACACACGCACATACATACATTTACACACATATTATAGTTCTATGTGAGGAGATCGTCAGGGATGTACGAGTAAGTATGATATATTACGATATATTGTTATGATTACAGTGGGAAATGGAAGAGGTTCCTCTAGCAGAGTGCAGCCAAAATTTTGCTTCCAACGGCGTCTTATCGGAGGGAATAAAAAACGCCTCACAATCCTGCACTCGACAAAAAAACGGGTCAACATGTCTGGTAAGCAAAAAAGAATGATAAATGAAGGCAACTGTTACTGGATCCACTCTACCAAAGAACAATGCAATGTTCAATACAACAAGGCTTATAGAAAACATTGGTTCGGTTACCGAGGTCTTGGAGTTAAGTTATTATTTTTTTTTCCCATTTTTTTTTGGAAATTAAAGTTTTGAAATGGCATTGAGTTCTACGAATTAAACACAAAAACAATAAATATTTTAAAGTATTTTTTATGCCACAATGAGTCATAAAGCGGCCAACCCCTCTTGTCTCGGAAGGACTCGGATTACTATCCTCAAACATTATTTTCTATGTGGACCTCTGAAGCTCGAAGATGTGATTTATTCGTTATTGGAATTTTTTTTTTGGTAAATATCGGTTCGGACTGGCCACGCTTATTACGAATAATTTTTAGAAAAAAACTTTAGATTCGCCTTAATTACTATTAAAGGAAACTTTTTGGCTTTGGGGCGGCGGAAAATAATGCATTTTAATTTTCAATTGCATAAAACTAAAATTCACTTCGCGAGCCGACCCAGCGAAATTTCGCGGCCGTAAATGTCACTGTTATGTTGGTATCCTTGATAAATTAGCAAGAGCTCATACGACTGTAGCCGACTTCGTGGGATAAGGCGCGTAATTATGAAATTTGTCTAGCGGGCTTGTTTGTGTAACATGGTTTGTGATACAAAAGAATGTGCCCCTTTATAACGTCTACTCGCGTCAAGGCAAGAAAAACATCCCAGTTTTCAATTAGTTCAGCGGCTACGCTAGGTTTGTGTAACATGGTTTGTGATTCGCGGTATTTCATGTAGGTATCCCATGAAGTCGGCTACAGTCCATAACAATGACAGCTACGGCCGCGGATTTTCGCTGCGTCGGTTCGCGAAGTGAATTTTGGTTTTATGCAATTGAAAATTAAAATGCATTATTTTCCGCCGCCCCAAAGCCAAAAAGTTTCCTTTTATAGTAATTAAAGCGAATCTAAAGTTTTTTTCTAAAAATTATTCGTAATAAGCGTGGCCAGTCCGAACCGATAATTACCTTTTTTTTTATTTCTTGTGCATTAACTATGTAACAATTTCTAGACATTTTGTTTGGAAGAGTTTTATTTCACGTATATATTATTTGTTACTTAATTAAATGGCAATAATTATTGTCATTGGATTTTTTCCTTGACAGTTCATATTTTTAGGCATAAAAAGATAAGCATTTCCCCATTGTAAAGAAATGTGGTAAGGTTTTTTATTATTTTCATTATGTTTGATATTAAAAATTCAATCATCTTGCAACCCAAAATGAATTGCGTTACAAAACCCTTGCAGGTGACACGGAATTTGTCTTGCAAACTGTAGTAAGTCATCTGATGGGGTTTTTTTTTACCCGATGTTATTTTAGGCTACTTTGGGCAAGATGAAGGGCATTAATATATATTTTTTGATGGTTTGTTTATTTGTGAGTGGTACATTTTGTATAGATGTGTACACACATACAGACATTTCTACATACACCCATGCATGTATGTATTCATGTATGACAAATATTTATACCATAATAAATATATTTTTTTATATAAGAAAACAAAGGTAAATTTTATTATAGCTCGCACATCAAGGTGGATGAAGGATGAAAATGTGCAGGCGGTGGAGGGGATTGTCATCTGGACTCGATTGCCCGAGACATGAGATGCTTGGGTTCGGATTTGAAGCAAGTTTGAAGAAAAATGTTTTGGCTAGGTCTATTATGTGTTTTTTGAGTGGAGGGATTTTCGTGCCTGAATTAATAATGCTATTTCGGAAGAACCAAGGGCTTTTGGCGAATCTTCTAAGCAAGACATTTTGGAAGGTGACACGGAATAAAAGGATATTTTAGTATTATTATTCTAATGTCCGTACAGTTTCGGATTGTTGTAAATGGAAGAGGCGCCCTCTCTTATTTTCAAAAAGAACCGTTGAAGTTTTCAAACAGCCTTCTCGATGAGAAAATATCCAAAATATCATATATAATACTTGAATTTTTTCAGCTTCAAAAATTTTGATCCAATTTACCGACTCATTTTTTGATTTTCCTAGAAGAATTTTTTTCAGAAAAATAAAATTTTCTAGGAAAATTTCCCAACATGATAAATTTCTGAACTGTAGATAACAAAATCGAAAACTTCGAACCAAACAGCATTTTCCAAAGTCAAGTCGATCTAAAATTTTACACATGAACCCAACTTTATATACGACAATATTTCTGTAACGGTTGTTTTATCCCGGTGACTTTACTGCCACTGGATCGCCCGAAATTATTTTTCCAAGGAACCAGCTATTTTTTGGAATCGTTTTTTTTGCTTTTATGAAATTTGAAAATTTAAGCTGTGGCTGTGAACAAAACAGTGAACCTAAATTTAATTCCATAATGGAGTAAAGTCAGAGAAATTTTAAATCAAAAGCGATCAAAATATATTTAATGATTTTTTCTGCCAACAGTCTGCCGATGGCGCACCCCTCCTGAGTTATAACGGTAATGTGGACCGTTGCACCAACCTTGTAGTCGGGATCCAGGTCTTCTCCGACTGCAAGGTGAACGTCGAGACAAGAGTGGCATCAAACATTAATTGGATCGAGAGTGTGGTTTGGCCTAAACAATAAAAAAACCCTCAACCTCTTGCTGCAGGACGGCATCGCCCGGAAATATTTAAATTAAAAAAAAAAATAATACCTTTTTTTAATATTTCTTCAAACAAAAATCGATCTTTCATAAATCTTTACAATTTTTTCGTTTGATGTCGAGCACTGCCCCTTTAACACTATTCAACGTGAATGAAGCATGGTACATCCGATTTCAAGAGATTTTGACGCAAATAGCTTAAATTTAAAAATTACCTGAAACCACTATAAGAGTTCATATCTTAAATTTTTGAGCCCCTATTATTGATAAATCTTCAGTTTTTCTTACTTATTTGTTATTATTTGCAATATTTTATTATTTACTTACATGCTTTCATATAATTTAGCATAAATTCCCTCACCAAACACAAGAGCATTATCTTTTTATATTTCTTTATAACGCTGTATCACATGTAAAAATGTTTACTTATTGTAAAAGACTTACAAAAATTAAAGAAAAAATAATAATTAAATTTTTGTTAAACCGTGATGAGACATTTCTTATTTTAGTTTTTTCATAAAAATAATCTGTAAGAACTATGATTTTTTGAACCTGAAATATTTAATGAACGACAATACCGGCGCAAAATAGGTTGTGCACGGGATCACAGAGCCGATGACAGCAGATTTTTAAAATGCAAAATCATACCAATTTGGTCGCTGGCTGCAATTAGTTTGTAGTTCTTACATACCTCCCCACCAATCAACTTTTGCAATACTTTCCCCTGTTTACACATTGCAGATAGAGGCGCTCTTGTAAGGAAGGTACCCCTGAATTAGAAAAAGGTTTTTGGGATTATTCGGATTGTACAATAATTAATTCATAAAAAACCCATCAAATGTACTTTTAAATATATATACTTACTCTATGTCCTGGAAGATGGTTTTTTTGGAAATCCGTTTATACGGAAATTGTATAATACCTCTGGAAGGGAAACAATGGATACCAGCTGTGGTCATCTTATTTAATAAATAACACCAAATCCTGTGCTGTTTAAGTGACATAAGACAACCTGAAATTGTGAAAAGTAACATCAATAAAACAAAACATTTTTTTAATACTTCATTTATTATACACGAATAACAATAAACCACACTATATGTGTATTATTTACACCTAAACCATCATATTCATTAGGATGAATACAACCATCATAATATAACATTTTTCATCATAAAGATTATAGTTGGTGAAAGCACGGAAGTACAGGAACTCCTAAAAGATACTTTTAATCCTTCCAGAACAAAAAGTTAGATATTTATTTATCTGAAGAAGAACACTATATAATAACAATTTATATCTAATTGTTTATATCTTGCTTCTTTGCGATCATCCATCCACTTAAATTTTTGTTTTAACCTTTTGAACGCAACATGTAAGCATTTTTACCGCTTGACTTAAAATTTACGGTAATTCAACTTACACGTCGCCTTCCAAGGGTTAACTTAATAAAATAAAAACGTTACATTCAACAACGATATATAATATATTACGATGTGTTTTTATGACTATTAAATTAATAAGATATTCAGTTTTTTTTAATAAAGGTTTTTAAAAGCTAAGCGTTTGTGTTCTTTAGTCCTCTATTTAGATTTTATTGACTAAATTACACCAAGACACAACAAACGGTTTAATAAATAAAACTATAGAGATCTTTTCAATCACACTTAAAAAAATTACAAGCTTTGGAGATATAAATCAAAATAAATAAAATTCTTTTAATAACTAGAATAATGCAACAAAATATATTAATACTTTCTTTGAAGTTTCTGCTAATATCTGAGTAATAATAGATAGTACAAGATAAGAAACTTTAATGTCTGTTAGACAGACAAAGAGGGTTAATATTTTTGAAAGCATACTTAGAATTTATAAAAGTAAGTTATAGAGAATTGAAAAAAAATCCTTTTTAGGGTGTAAAAAAACCTTCCATTCGGATCGCATGAATATAAAGAAGCATCTAGCTTTTTATTCAGTAGCTCAATTTCAAGCTTGAATGTGAAAAAATAAGTTTTTTTGTAGTATGTGTGCTAGAAATGAAGAATTTTTTTTCGTATGGATTGACACAAGTACAAAATATATTTATTGTCCTAAATTTACATAACAATTAAAACTATTCATTTGGATAACAAATATCTTTCAAGGATTTGTTTCGTAAACAAATTGACTGAAATCAAAGACGGTTCTCTTTTGTATTGCAAATTTTATAAGTCTTTCTAATTGACACAAAATTATAAGTATGTGTTTAATTGACTGTTTGTTTATTGAAATTAGCCTAAGTCTATAAAACATTATTTGCATATATGACGAGAAATTGTGGACTAGATTTAAAAAAAATAATTCAATCAAACTCAACTTACGAGCCGCAACATATTTGGAAAAGCTGTTAAGAACGTATTATTATTTGTCGATTTTTTTATATTTGTCGAGATTGTCGTGAGTTTATTTTGATCTAAGTTAGATTAAGACAACATTTGAAGTGTAAAAATGTAAAGATTTTACGGATACGACCATGAACTATTGGATTTGATAATTTTTTAACCTTCCAGATACACAGCTACACGTTTCACCTAAACGATATTATGAAATATTGGGAGTGTTTTAATGACATATTACATACAATGCACCTTTATTTGTTTTTGGATCCAAAAGCAAGCGGGTATGTGTTGCTCATGCCAGTTTCTTTAAAAAACAGTCATGAATGTAGTTACACCGTTACATTACTACAAAACAAGTGTTCTCGTATTAAGGCTAAAATATTATTGTCCTTTAAACATTTTTCATACATAATACAATATAATTTTTTTAATTTTAAACAATATTAATTCAGTTAAAACAATATGGATATGTCACAAATAAGCAGAAACACTATGCGTCTTGCGTTAATTTATTATGTACATTTTTATTCAAATAGTTTTCCAGGCAGATGGATTTTGGGGATTACTTTGCATAATCAAATATTTTGATTTGGATTAGTAGCAAAAGGGTTATCACACACATATCAGTTCGGCATCGGATCGTCACCGCCGCGCCTCTTTTCACTAGCTTGTCTCTAGACGAGGCGATTCCGTTACAATGCTTATTTATTATTGAAGTATGGAGTTTAATTCACTTTTCAAGAGTTCAAGCTGATCTGCTGTCGGGGTGACATGTGTGCGGTGACCTCGAGGATTCAGAAAACGTTGATTTAATCCATTTCAAACTGAATATATTTTACTGCATGCAAATAATTTTGTAAATGAATTGTAATTTAACAATACTTTCAAGACTGCAACAATTTATTTCAATAAACTGTCGAACTGCAGAAAAAAATTATTTAAGTATCTACATTATTATTTTTTATTTAGGAATTTTAACGACGAATTGACAAATCTTTGTAAATTGACTGACTCAAATTGACAGAAGCACTTTATTGCTGATTATTAATTCTTCAATACTTTTTGATAAAGTAATATCAATTTTAATACAAAAGCAAATTAACCAGAAAATGTCTGCTTTGTATTAGTTTTATTTTTAATAAGATAAGTATCAACGTTTTGAATAAGAACCAATATTTTTTTACTTACACAAAAGATTTTGATTTTTCAAGTCCATTACGAGGGTGGTAACAAAACAAAATAAACTTAATAATGATAACAATAAGAAATATCATGTTGGGGAAGATACAATATGTTACAGACAAGTTAGCTAAGCACACAATATATTAATATGAAGCTTTAGGTTTTAAAGGAAGCCTGACAAGGATGATCCAGTTTATATTTTGTGTTCGTACAAAGCAGTGATATTGTGGGTATCCGTAACCAGCTTAAACGAAACAAATTATATATTTTTTAAACTACATTTAAATTGCCAACTGGTTTCTAAAGATCCCTTCAAGACTTTGACAAGACAAGAAATACTAACTAAAATAAAGTACATTAAGTGAAAAATGGAAAAAAAGCTTAATATAAAGGATAAATAATGGAAAGTTCGGGTATCCCGGGAAGCAAAGAGGTTTACAACAAAAAATAAATTGGAAATGTTTCTTATTAATATCCAATACTAATATTTTGTACTCACGTCGTAAACTTGTCGCGCACAGTCCGTATTCGAAACGTCAAAACTAGCTTTCAACTCGCAACTGCTGTAACGTAAGTGCTGTAGATATAATTTTAACGGACTGTTTTGTTCCTAGCGTTGATCTAAAACATGCATGCTTACAAAATGTCTTGACAAGTGACGATAAGACTGCTAATTTTTGTTAGACTATCATATTTATTAACTGATCCGCCATGGTTAGAGTAGACTGGCTGGTCGCGGGAGACTGTCGTCACGGACGAGTTTACAAAATGTCAGCAACGAACCTCCGCGCAGATAATGGAATCGTCGAGTAGCGGACACTTGCATATTTCCGTGGAAGGAGGGTCCCACTTGACTTGATAATTATTGACAGGGGTAGATTTCATTCATCATCGTAATAATATTTCAAATTATGTAAATAGGAAGCATTGAAAATCAGGTTATCCCTAAATAATAACAACAACATAATTTATTTAATTAACTGAATTTAACAATTAGTTCCACATTTAATACTCCAGTATAACGCTCAGTTTCCTTTGTACACCACATAACCAAAACTCTTTGAGGATTACTTGCCGCTTACGCTCGCTAACATATATTTACCTTATATATATTTATTGATGATAGATGAATAGATGTCCTGCCAGATAAATGATTTTAAAAGACAATTAAATAAAACTACAAACAAAGCGGCCATTGTCTTGAATACGTTACTACTGAGGATAGTTTATAATATACCATTTAATGAATTAACAAATTGACACCCCATAGATTTTATCCAATGATTGATTGCAAGGGCAGAACACTTTATAAAGGATAAATATACTTTTCATCTAACCTAAAATATACATAACATCGTGCTTTGTACATATTCTATACTTGTGTTTAAAATGTCATAATGTATCTCACGCAATAATTATAATATGCACCTACCTATATACATACATTGATATACATATTAAATTAATAATTTAATTAAATTTGATACAGGCAAGTATTGTTTTACAAATAATAAACATAATAAATATGTAAAAAATATATATCACAAGTCATTCAAGGGACTACTTGAGAACCAATTTTTGGTGCTCATTTGATAAAGACATCACTACTAGTTTGACGCCCAGTTACATACAAGCATTAAAATCAGATCAAACAAATTTTTTTCTGAGCGTGAAATAAATAAGAATTTTCATAAAACTTCCTTTCATACGTACCGAGAAATATATTTTTTCCTGTAAAAAGTATAAAATTAAACAAAACTATTATTTACCTTAATTTTCAGAGCCTAAACATGTATATTTTTACTTTTCGTTAAATCTAAATAAACTTTTAACTAAAGTAATAATATTTTCAACAATCGTACCGGGAGTTAAATAAAAAATACTTTGTTAGTAGAGTTGCTATTTTCATACAAATAAAAAAAAAACTTATCAATCAAATTATAATTTTGATATTGAAAAAACCTTTAAATTTTGTACGGACACAGTTAAAAACGGACTTGGTAACAGCGGTTATTATTATTTTGAGTACTAAAATTCCAATCACACCGGATTTGAAATCAATGCTCAAAACCGATACATAATTATTAAACTTTGGAAATAATTTCAAATGTTTTGTCTCATACGTATAAAAAAACGATACTTAAAAATTGATTGGTTATTAAAATACTGTAAATTGCAAAATTTTTTACCGTTTGAAATAAGTTCTAACGGTAAAAATGCTTACACCGTCACCGTCTGAAGGTTAACAAATTTTGTTTTTATGTTTATAAAATGATTAATTACTTGAAAATAAGGATCGGTCAACGACATTAATATAACATTTTCTTAAGTCTATAAAATGATTTTAAATATGTTTCGTTGTTATTGTCACCATCATTTGGCATTGGTCTGCGGGAATACATTTAATGAAAATATAGGGAATATAAGTAATAATGTTACATTATAAATGAGCCATTTTTGTATTTTGGGGACAAAAATTAATAATAATTTGATGGCAAATTCCCATGCGTCTACCCCACTTTCGCAAAGCTGGATATTTAACCTTTCCTATGCCACCGGTAAGCAAACTTACGCTAAGGTTTAATTTTCGAGCAGTAACTATACTGACCGGCGCAAGGTGTCAGAAAAAAGACGGTAAATTTATCCAAGTGTTTTGCAGACAAGTATTTTAAAAATCTACCATATTGTGATTTAATAACCAATAATGTAAAGCAGTATAATTCTATATAAATTGTGTGGCATACATTTTTATTTCAAGGGAGAAATTTCTATGTACTCACACCTAAGTAGTTATAATATCAAACTAAATCTTTTATTTGAAAAACAATAACGGAATCGAACAATAATTATTATCTTACATAGCTATTACCATAACGATCAGCATCAAAATTGGTGAAATTCATTTAAAATTCAAGTAATTAATAAGCAAAGTGATTTAAAATAAAATGCTTAATAGATTTCCTTGTTTGCGAATATTCTATTATTAGACGTCATTTAACTAAAATAAAGTAAGAAGATACTTCAACATCTCCGGACACAATTATTTAACTAATGTTTTCTACCAGTACTAACGTTTCGACCACAAATATGTAGGTAGGTACTCAAACCAAATCTAGCCGAAACAATCTCATATGGTGGAACTCAAGTTGGACTATTCTGGATAGCACGACTAACAGATGGTGCTGAAAATTCATAATCATCGGATGGCGTTCTTGGTTGGAAACAGAAAAAAAAACCAGACGGCCGGCGCGGCGTTACTCCTCTGAGTATCACCTTTATGTCTGGCCAAACCGATTATTTCCACACATTAAAAATAAGCCTTATATTTTTTCTGTTGTTAAGAAACACCAATTAATCTAGAAATGTGTTTTACAGAGTTGTGCATGAAATTAACAATTTCCACAGGAATACAATCTTTTCACATAAAATTAGTTTTATTAGTTTCATTGACCAAAATCCGATTCAAATGAATTACCTCCATTTGCTACCGAATAACTTATGAACACATTTGATTCATGGACTGAATATATTTTTAGGAAAGTTTATTTTTCCATGTTTTCAATTTTAAAGAACTCACTTTTGATTTGCATAAGATGAACGGGTAAGATACTACCTCTATATATTATCATTAAAACTAAAATGTAAAATAGGTTATTTTGTGAGCTAACCATCACGCATTCGCGAATTGGATTAAAAAAGCTCGGATAGTTAAAATCATCAACGAGTTCAAAACTCACAAATTGCTAATCAGTTTATACTATAACTGTAAGCATATTATATGATTTATTACATGGCTAGCATTTTTAACGCTTTTTAAGTTAATGATAAGCATTTATATCGTTGTAACTTAAATTCGAATGGTTGAAATACTAACCACACTCCTTCAAAAGGTTAAAAATTTTACCAGGAATAAAACTATTTTAACTGTAACACAAAAAATGTCATAATATATCTCTTTGCATGTTAATGGTAAACATACTTACCATCGAAAGGTAAAAATGCTTACAACACGTTAACAAAATAGTACACTTTAACACTGACGAACGTGGTATGGGTTAAAATAAAATGACTATTTTGACCACTCCCGAGAAGTCCGTGAGTGATGCTTTGACAATTCTAAAAATGTTTCATTCATCGATGGAGCGTCCGTCAGTGTTCCAATTCACATCAACCTAATAATATATATGAATACGCTTTCCAAATTCTGATTTTAATCCTCCTAAACATACCTACCATTGAAAGGTAAAAATGCGTACAAGATATATTATATTAACAGAAAACAAACAATACACGAAAGAGCTTGCCTTAACCGTTAACACATGACTGGTAATCATATTGTCTGTCTAAGGGTTAAAATGCTTACAAGGCGTTAACAAACATTATATTTTTAAGGCTGGGTTAAACATAAAATAAAACATAAAATAAAACGTATTATTATTAATTTTTAACTTTATGAGAAAAATCTCAAATTATAATATTTAATTAAATGAAGACAGTTAATGTTGAGACACAAAAATCAGAAAAAGATATTGTCAAAGCAAAGGATCCTGGGTTCGAGTCCCAGAGGTGCCAATATCTTTTTCTGATTTTCTGTCTCCATATTTTCGATAGAGTTTCGCTAATATTGTCTTCATTTAATAAAAATAAAATAAAATAAACCATTCAATAGTAGTAGGTACTCGTATAATTGTGTTACAACGATTGCAAGATGATTTGAGGTTCGTATGAAGGATAAAAATTTACTTAATAATTGTAAGCATTTTTACCGCTGGCAAAAATGATCAACGAAAAAGCGAAATAAATCTTTCAAAGTTGGTTGTCTCGATCTCTATTTTTCGAAATTCATCTTTTGAAAATGATTGTAATCAGATGACGCCGTACCAATTTAGTAGAAGCTCTCGCACTCTGGGAAGTGAAGGTAGCCAAAGATGTTCAGCTCATAGAGAGAGGCGAAGGTGATGAAGATCAGGTACCAGATCATTAGGATGATGCCGTACTTCCTGTCAAGCTTCCAGCCATTGAGATGGGTGGCAAATACCAGGAAGATCACGGTGCTCAGGAGAGAGAGGGTTGAGTATGTCAGACCTGGAATTTGAACAAGACGAAATTGAGACACAATTCAATTAAACCAATTGTTTAAATATTTAATTTTCTGGTTAGAGCGATGTCACAGTAAGACACATCTCCTGAATTCGATCCCCAGTTGCGACCTCTTCTGTTCTGTTTCATCTCTTGTGATGTTTCATGTTTTGTTTAGATTTATTATTATTACTTCTTCAAACTTTGCACTTTATGGCTTCTTTTTTAATTAAATGAAAACAAATAACTTTGTAAAAACACCACTATATAATCAATATTATCAACTTGTTTCGAAAACAAAGTTTTTTAGCCAGAAAAAGATAGTTATTAATATTAAAAATAATAAAAGACAAACAAGTATAGACGAATAAGAACTATAGATAAAATATTAGAGAGAGGTGATTAATTACATACTTAAAAATAACTAATTAACTAACGACCTATTAAAAAGATTTTCATAATAAAAAAACACAACTTACCTTTGCTGATGACATTGACGTGGGAGCCTGGTTTGATGATGGCAGTTTGGATGAACCAAGGAAGACCGAGGCAAATCAGAATGTCGAATACGTTGGACCCAACAGCATTGGACACAGCCATGTCACCATATCTGCAAAAAGAAATGAAACAAATTATTAGGTCTGGAAATAGTTGAAATTGGATTTTTACATAAATACTATCTTGCAAAGAGAACTAGGATATTAGAGATTAAAATTGAACAAGAGTCAAAAGGCTGCGCTTTCCAGCCTTACGTTCACAATGTGACAGATAGAATTGCCAAGCTATTGAGAAAAGAAAGCTTCAACACTCTCTTCGGAACCACAACTAAAATACAAGACCTACTGAGGTCTGCAAAGACTAAGTTTCTTCTGGAAACAGATGGAGTGTATAAACTCAGCTGTTCTGGATGTGACAAGATATATGTAGACCAGAGAGAGCGGTCGATTTCCAAAAGGATATCAGAACACTTTCGAGCATGTAAATTCGGCCACCCTGACAAATCGGCAATCACCGAGCATTTAATTGAAACCGGCCATTACTTTGGATTTGTTCCTGAAGTTCAGGGAAGATCCAAAACTCATAGAGCATGCCTGATTAAGGAGGCAATTGAAATTCACAAAAATTCCATTAATATTAATAGAGACGACGGAGCTAAGCTCAATAGTTCTTGGTATCCGATAATTGACGGCTACACGAAAGCTAAACGCTTAAACCCATTTTGAAATATACTGTAATAACAGCTCGTAGAGGGGTGGAGTTGGCAACACATCTGTATACATAAGAACACACTTCATCACTATCAAATAGACATCTGACGTGCTGAGGGACACTGTAACGCTGTCCGAAACATAGGCTAAATAAGGAGCTAACGCAACACGGCGTAACATCCCAAAAATAAATTACGAAAATAAAATTACATTATTTGAGTCTTAAAACTAAAAAAGCTTTTGAATGTAGCTAACCCCTCTTTGATAACTGCAATACTGCTCAAAGCATCAGGAACGGAGACACCAGCTGCCACGAAAGTCAGTCCCATCACTGTGTCAGGAATTCCCAGGGTGCTTCCTATAATGATAGAGAATATTAGCATTACATGACGACTCGAAGGTTTACAGAAACACAGTCGTCCAAAAACAAAGCATCTCAGGGTGATTAGATCTAAATAAAATCGTCAAAATCGATATTTTGTATTCCATTCTTTTCTCTTCCAAAACTGAACCGATTTTTAAGATTTTTTCACTTTATTATGTGATAATATTTTCTGTAGGTATGTTATGTATTTTTTTAATACTTCGTAGATTTTGTGTACTAAACATCCGTTGACGGAATAAAAACTAGGCAAATTTAAGGATTTTAACTCCTTAGGGAGGGTTAACTGTTACAAGAAGTAACTTATAAAAAATCAAAACGAAGGGACATGAGGTGTCAAAATCCAGAGAGGAAATGGGTGAATACGCTTTTATGGACAAAATGCCGCCCACGTTTTTTTTAACAAACTTTTACACTGATTTCTTAGTGCCATTTCTTGGGAGAGAGCAAGTGTTGATCAGGCAAGATTTAGCTTTCCTCCTCTATTAGAAATTTATTGGCACTTCAGGTGAATATTATGATCAATAACAATTTTATTGGCACTTCAGGTGAATATTATGAACAATAACAATTTACTTTTAAATGGCGAAATTTAGGTGAAGTATTTCAAAAATGCTCTATGCATTCAACGCCATGAAAAATATTAATGTCTGTTGTGTTTTTGGTTCAATGAACTTGGATTTACTTTCAATTTAAGTGTCATTTCCAAAATCTGAATTGATTGTGCGAAGAAACCAGACAAGCGATAGAGACATACCCTTAATACAATATTTGAATTAAGGCTCCACAACCGGTCTCGAAAAGAAGAAGATGGAGAGATACGAAATTACGAATGTTAGAGGAGAGCGCTAACATTTACAGCGACAAAATCGATGTGAAAATTGCGAAAATGTTTAATAAAAACACAACTCGTTTAAAATAGAGCAAAAATCTCACGGGCATTGTCTTAAACAGCATTTAAAGAAACACTGTGATTTTTTTCATACATATAACTACTTGTAAAAAACCGAAACAAACCTGTTTATAATAATTTTTGGAGCATACTTTGCGATTTTTTATTAAACTTTTTTATTACTTTGTATTATTATAAAAAAATAATTAAGCAATTAAAAACTAAAAAGAGAAAACTATTAAACTTACCGATAATGGTAATCATCCAGACCATGATGTAGGAGTAGAAGGAAATCCACATCATGGAGATGATAAAGGTGAAGGGATACCAGTTGCGGTACTTCTCGCTTTTGCAGTCAGGGGTCGTCTTCCGACACAGGAAATGGATGGGGAACACGATGTACCAAGCGGCAAGACCAAGGACACCTGAAACACAATAAACATAAGTAATCTGGAACATCGACCAAGTAATAATCTAGAGAGTACCCGTGAATATTAAAATTAAAAATATTGGTCTAAGAAAACATTTATCAAAGAGAAAGTGCATCATCTCGCAGTCGAAAGATCTTTTTATACTTTGTTGATCTGTACGAAGCTAAATTTTCTTCCAGGAAGTTTATCCAAAAGTGAAGATCATTTTTCAAACACGAAAAATAGATAGACATATTTTGAGGGCTCCAAATTGGAGAAACTCATAGTCACTGGCAAAGTGGAAGGCAGAGGAAGGTTACCAATGCACTGGAGTGACCAAGTATCACTAGGTAGTAAGGTGTCCTTGGCTCTCCACACAGTGCTGAACAGCGAGGAATGGAGGAGCCTTGTGCCTTGTCCATCATGGAAATTGTCACGATCCTCAGCAATGAGAAATCGACTAGAGGAGAAGAAATATTTTAGGTGGGGACAGCGAACCCTCGAACTAAAATATTTAACATGTTACCAAGTAATATCAAAATTGTAAATTACCCATCCAGATTCAGGCATATATTTTGCTGACAACATGGCTCCTTATTAGAAATACTTTTAGGTACTAGGAAATTAAAGGAATATGTATTGTTTTTATTCAATTTAGCAAGCAGGTATAGTGAAATGTAAAAAAATATTAATCTGTATGTTTATAAATAGCATAACACAATATGTGTACTTGTTTTTTCACTTTTTATTAATGATTCTGTTGACAAGCTGGTTATTTGAAGTTCAACAGGATTATTCTTTTGAAGACCAATAAAAAATATGTAATATTAGAAATGCATTGTACCATTGAGTAACTTATAAATATATTGAATAAAATAAATTGAGTTAACTCAGCGAAAGCAAACAATGGAGAGCTAAGGAAGCTAGAAAAAAAATTCAAGAGAAAATTTCTTCCAAGGGCACTGATTTTGTTATGTGTACCTTCTCCAGAGATCTCTTGTTTGAACACACAAGAATTTCAGACAATACAAGAGTTGCAGTCAATACAAAAGCTACAGACAAAACAAGAGTTAAGACCTTCGATCAAGTATTGTCTAGGTCAATGGTTAAGACAATACAAAAGTTACATAAAAAATTATCACAGACAGTTATAGACAGTTTATCATAAAAAATAAAATAAAATAAGATAAATCTACCCCAAAACCAACAAGAAACTGTTTACATAAAGTTAATAGCGCAGGATCAATTATTATAGGCAAATTTTAACTAACGATTTTTAAAAAATAATTACCAGCATCAGTTGGTTTGATCAGTGGGTTGACCAATTCCTCCGGCTTGTATTCCTTCGGCCTGTAGTAACTTTGATTTGGGATTCCAGTCTAGAAATAAATCAAATGGTTTGGTTATTCCACACGGCATCCCAGATGACATAGGCCCAGAGGGAAATTATTTTCCTCAGGGCCTCCTGTGTGGAGTTAATGTAAAAAAAAAATTGACAATTTTGTAAGCTAAAATTTGTAAGCTCCTGCACAGTATCTTATTAAGTATAGTTTTTTCTAATGATCAGAAATAATGAGACATGAAAAGAATCTCGGAAATAAGAAATCCCCTATTCAACAACCGAAAAATTGGATTTCATCATCCTTACAAGTGTTGTTCAATAATTTAAATATCTCGCTGGAATTCCAAATTCGACTAGTCCGAATTCTTGCAACTCGTATACCTACGCATTCCCACAAAAACGAACCGATAAAATACACTGTTCTGCTGCAGCACGCCTAAGCATAACTAGATGAATTTTGGACCATATTAGGTACTTACTCCAACCATGTTCAATTGTTGTCTTTTTGTAAACCCACTTTAAAAAAAGAATGTAATTTATATTTCTTGAATGTTTTTCTCATATTAATTTTTGTGTTAAAGTTATACTATTAAAAGCTCTCTGGGCATCAAATAAAAAGTAAAAAAAAACTACTCGAACGGCGGTTTCTAGGCATATCATCCAACGATAAGGAACAAAGAGACATAACGATATGAAAAAATCTTTTACATAAGAGATCCTTCATGTTCGAGCATTGACTACATTAAACGTTTTTCATCATTGTGAGTTATCTTTTTGCGCATATTTATACAAACAGACCCTTACCGCCTGGATGGTGAGCTGTGCCTGAACCGGGCTGCTGGTTCTAGCGATGTCCTGGGAGATCCTGGGCTGCTGCGGCACCTGCTGCTGCTGGGTCTGCTCTGGGGTGTCCCAGGATCTATTTGGATCCCACACTGGAGCCTGGAGTACAGAACACAAACCACGATATGTTGAATTGCAATAGGTAATGGTATGTTAACGAAGTATCAATGCTAATAGACATTTAAATCTTGATTTAACTTGTACTCGGAACCGAATAACCATCGGGATTTATCCCGTAATTCGACGATTTTGAGGAATTCTTCACGGTACTTTAAATATAATACAAGTTCTTCAAATTACTATCAGGGCAGGACTGAAGCAAGGATGGAAGGTATCCGAATATGAATGAGGTTTCTTTATGATAAGCCTGCAACACAGGAGTGTTGGGAGATGTAAGCTCTAAGGTGGCCACACACTGTGATGGTGACCATAGCGTTAAAGGAGAAAGACAGAGATTCACAGGAGTGAGAATTCCAGAGTTGGTTAGGGCTGTGCAAGGGTTGTGAGGGCGTGTAATGAAGATGACCACATATTACCTGCATTGGTGCAGCTGCCGGTGCATCCCCCGTCTCTCCCCAGGAAGCGTTGGGGTCCCACTCCTGGTTGTTGTAATAGGCCTCATTGTCGTAACCGATGTTGGTGTTGTAGCCTGAAATTACACAAATTTTCCTTTACTATCTGTATTAATATATTAGATCAAATTTTCAGAAGTATCTAGTAAGTAACCAGGCGTATGGAATTTTCCGTCGATTTGCACGGGATTTGTGCAATTTTTTTTCTAAATCAGATACAGGAAGTAATTTTCCTCACATTTTTAATGTCGAGGGAACAAAATTTAATAAAAATTCTATTTTCGATTAATATTCTACTTTAGGGATAGTTTTTTCGAAATCTCACGAAAACAGCGACCTTTCTCTTATTTTGATGGTCAAGTGTGCAAAATATCATCAAACTCGAAATAAAACTGAAGATTTGCATTAAAAAAAAAGCCAGGCCGTTCTGCTCTTCTTTATATGTATATAGATATATAGATACGCAGAACATACATTATGTCGTGTTTTTCAGTTGGTTTCGTATCAGAATAAATGAACATTGGAGTTATTCGCGAACGGTTGAATCGACGGCAATCGGAAACAGAATGAATTGGGTATTAGTTTGCCACCCGTCGTTGTTGCTAAAAATACCGTGTCAGCTATTGGAGTACGAGTGGCCCACAGGAGTTAATCACCTCGCGAATGTGCTGCGTTGTTCGCTTGCCACAAGTTTCTTATTATATAATGATTTTAAACGAATGAATTCGTTGATTTATTTACAACAATGGAGCCACTATTAATCTTACCGACTTGGTTGGGCTGAATTGCCATTTGTTCTTCAGCTCCGATGTCAGCCTTCCCACTTTCTGGCTTCTTCACTCCTGTCTTCGCATCCTGAACAACTGCAGATCTGAAATAATAAAATTATGTAGGGTTTAAAGGGTTTTATTACAACAGGTCAAAAATAATTTCTATTATTGGAAGGAAACGCCCTGGTCTTAAGTTTTTGAAATTAGAAGAGGGAATATTTGATTCTGGAGTAAAATAGGTTCCAAATGGTAAAACAGGAAGTCACCACTCAATGCTCTATTGATAAGTCAAAGTAACCACAGAGACATCTATTGACAATTAGTTGCATTATTAGCGAGCGAAAATCTTGGGATCCTAGTTTCAAACCATCTTTACAAATAATCATTTCAACAGATTTTTAAAGTCACACAGGTTCGTTTGGAGAGGCCGTGAATTAAAATTAACAGTTGTATTTGACAATGTTACAGTAACTGTTAAAGCTTAAATAGGTGAACATATCTCACTGTAAGTCCCACCCCACATGTTCTTACACCTTATTCCGTTGACTGGAGACCAGATCTTTTTAAAAAGTTTGCCGGCGTTACCGTTTGGGTGTTTGACAAAACTCGCCAGAGTCAGTAAGCCTTTTCCCCAAGGTGGCACCACAGATTTATTATTAAATGGACGTATTTTTATCCCCTTCACATTTTCTATAAATTATGGTGCTTTTCAAACTCAACAGCCGCATTTATTCCCTGATTTGACAGTAATAACAAATTTTCAAAAGTAGAAAGTTCGAGTGTCGAAACAAAAGTTTCGAGTTTCATATCTTTTTTTAATGGCTTTTCATCCCAAAGGAGTGTTCTGGCCAGTGTCGATGAGTTTCGTATGTAAAATATATCGAGTTTAAAAACAAAAACTTATCGAAACTAAAAGGTTTAAAATTGCAAAACTAAAATGTTTCGAAAATAAGTTACGAAACAAACAAAAACAAAGAAATTTTGGAACTAAGAATTTCGAAGCTACTTAAGTACTAGCCGGATATCCGGCTGTCAGGTCAATGCATAAAGCCGGATATTCGGTATACGGCCAATTTGCTATCCGTTGCAGGAGTTTGGACCGTCCAATACCAGAAAAGCAATAACGTATCAAGTTATTTAAAAGTAAAGTATGCATCTTGAGAATTTGAACTCACTTGTAGGTGACCAGAGAAGCCTGTTCCTCCTTGGTGGGCAGCTTGATGGGCAGCTTCAGGGACATGGCCCATCTCTCCAGGGGAGTATTGAAGTGGAGTACAATGCAGTAAACCACGTACATCAGCAGCATCACCAGAGATTCTGGCCTAGAAGGTCAAAAATACAATTAGTATTTATTTTACTCCATAAAAATGAAAAAAAATACGTTTTCACTTATTTAACTGTAATGGTATTAACTAAATAAATACGTTACCTTTTTATTTCTGTAGCGGTATGGCTAAACTTGATATGTCCATCTTGCCTAATTTTTCAGTAGAGGATTTTGAAAGTTTGAAAAACTCCTAAATTCTTGAAATTTGTCAATGTTTTTTTCAACTTACTAAATTACATGTGCAATGAAATTTATTAATATCGTCCGGTATTAGCTAATTGTTTAGTGAATACCTTTTTTTTAATGATCGTCTTCAAAACAGTAGATATATCATGTTTTGCTAACCCAAAAACACAAAGTAAAGGGACATATCAAGTAATGCATAAAAATAAGAAATTACTTTATTTTTCTAAAACAGTAAAGGAAATCAAAGTTTTATTTATTTTATATAAAAAAATATTTATTACATTAAAAAATATTTTTTATTAAATAAAAAATTGTGACATATCACCAAATGCCTACCCATAGTCAGAGACCCTCGCCCTAGGGTACGGGATTAGGCAGAACTTGATATGTAACATATCAAGTTCTGCCGTATCTAATAAGTACCGCAGCTCACATATCATATAATAAGGAACTCCAGTGAAAAATATTATGGCTTTAAAAAAATATGTTCATATAGACCAATAAACGCTGATTCTGAATATATAAGTTTTATTTCATAATATTAAACGTAGAGTTCTTAAAAAATTATTAAAAAGTGCATTTTTAAACCTCTCGTCAAAACACACTGTAAAGTTGGTATTACTGAATGGTTAGTGCTGACGTCACGCGTCACCAGTCATTGTATTGAAATCTTTGATTATGTAGGTATGACATAAGCCATCAGTATTAACAACATTTCATGTTATTCGTTATTTCATACTGTTAATAGAGATTTAGTTATTGTGTTTATTGAAACAATATTTAAGCCTAAATAATTCAGTATCAAAAACAGAGGTATCTCTATTAGTTTATCTCTATTATTTAAAATATAGAAAAACTACTTCACCAAAAAATAGTAATGCTACTTCTAGGGAGAATGCTTCGAATAACGCTATTCAAAATGGCGGCACTTGATCAGCTGATTGCCCAATCCTATAGTATTTTTTCAGGAGTGATGACATCACACGATTCAACGTACATACGGTGGTCTTAGGGGGATCTTGAAAAATTAAAACTTTGACAATTATTTTAACTATTAAAACTAACTCTAAAATAAAAAAAAATGCCGTTATTTAAGTTAGAAGGTCATTATTATTCATAAAAAAAAATAAAAAAAATTGGATTGGAGTTCTCTATTCCATTTCATTTTTAACGGTTTTACCTTCACCACAGACATATCAACTTCTGCCAACTTGAAGAAATGTTACTAAATTACCTATCAAGCCCATAATCTGATTTTGCCAAAAAATCGGACATATCAAGTTTTGCCATACCGCTACAGATTCAGTACCCATAGGTACACTGGAATTATTTGTTCATTATATTTGAGAAGACATATTTTTTTCACTCTTAAAATTGTTTGGTAACATCTGTATCTTATATATAAAAATCTCGTGTCACGGTGTTTGTGGTCGCACTCCTCCGAAACGGCTCGACCGATTTTTATGAAATTTTTTATGTATATTTGGTTGGTATGAGAATACGTTTTAAAGTATATTTTATATCGCCAGGTGATTAAGGTGTCCCAACCCAGAAAAAAAAACAATTTTTTTGACAATTGTTTTGAAAATATATTTTTTTTATTTGGCATCAAAAAATATCCATAACCCCAAATTTTAACCCTCCTAACCTCACCCTGAATATGAACAAATTTAATCGTCTTTCGTATTTCAAACAGAACGAAATTATTTATGTTGTTGGATGACATATGGCGCTACGTCCACCTCATCGAACTTTCATCCACACATGCGCAAGACATTAACGAGAAGCGTCGTGTCATTTTGATATTTCATTCGGCATCATGTTCTCGCGTGGGCATACCATCGATCTTATTTGTGTTGGCTAAAGATGGACTGACAAAAAATATCGTAAACTCAATTGCTCTTCGAAATTCATATTGATTTTCTTTATTTTATTTTCCTACTTTAGTTGGTGTTTTTTTACTTTTATCGGCGATCATCGTCTACAGCGCTCTATTCCCCTTCCTGTCATAGATCCCATCTACACACACTTACAATACATTCGTTATTTTTTATTTAACAACCAAAATATTCACTAGAAATAATTTATATGGCAGAAAAACTTTCTGGGTCAGCTAGTATATTATAAAATAATCTGCTAAATTCGCAAGTCAAGGTGGTGGTTTTATCTACAATTCCTTCTTATGTTATTGTTTGCCAGTGCACAGTCCAAGTTATTTGTCATTTCCTAGAATTTGCAATGGGCTCCTTTCTATTTTTAAGGATACATGAGGAAGAATTATTTTATGGGTTAAGCTTAAAATCATTATCCTGTTTTTTATTATCTCCATACTTTTCAACTTTGGGGACGTTGTGTGGATGAGTATTGGAAGGAGTGGAAATTCCGCGGAAGGAAAGGATTATGAGGAATGTTTAGGAATCTGGGAGTCAGTGTATCCAGAGTGACGTACGAATCCATCCCTCCCACTGCGGTGCAAAGCGTTGGGTCGGTAGAGTCTAACTGGAAAGGCCACAGGTTCTCCCTCAACCGGATTCTGATCCAGCACGCCACGCAGCTGATGTGTAGACGCTTATCTACCACCAAGAACTCGACAAACCTTATAACGTAAAACCGGCACCCCTGTCACCAACGTAGCAAAGCACTTGAGGTGATCTATGTCAGAGATGAATGGTTCCCGTACCCGCCTCCCAAACTGTGAAAATAAACTCACCAGCTGATGACCTCATTCGAGATGGTGAACAGCATGACTAGGATGGAGATGGCGTAGAAGAAGCAGTCCCTGCACAGTGGCCACCAGTTGAGGTAGATCACAGTACCCGAGCACAGCGCGCACACGGAGATCACGAACATGATGTTGAACACTGCGGAACCTATCACGCCGGATATTCCTGTGAAACAAATAAACAATCAGTTCTGTACAAACCTCTTCACGGCAGACCGTCAGATCCACTCTGCAAATAAAATGCCACAAGAATTCAATACAACAAAGTTTGTAGATAATTGTTTCGGTTACCGAGACCGAGGTCTTGCGGTTCCACCGAAATGTTTACTTCAGATAAAGTAAACTGTTTTTATGCTACAATGCGACAGATCGACCAACTGATGTAAGCTATCAAATTTCAGAAATGCTCTAATAAAAGTCTCAATTGGTTGGTTAAACTCCACATCCTAAATAAACAACATTGTAAAATAATTAGGTCTTCACAGAAGAAGAAATGGTAAAATGTTTTTTTTTTAAGAAAGCACCTTTGAGAAATTAAATCCTTCGTTTTGTATTGTTATGATTTTGAATTTACAATTTACCGACCAGCAATTTTTCCCCACCCAACGGACACGGGTTCAATCAATATTTAATGTTTTTCCGTGCAAGTTTAGTTAAGATGAAGCCATAGTAAATAATGCAAAATCATACAAAATCATATGTTTTTGTTTTGAAAATTTGACGGCTTAGAAGTATTATAGATGCTTCAATTAAATACTGGGTGTAGAACATTCTTGGCCCTTAAAAATATCGGTCATTTTTTTATAAGTCTTTTAATAAGCCTATAAAAAAATTAAGTATAAGGTCTAAAAAACACACTTTCAAGTCCAAACTCTTCTATTTATAAACCCTTTTTTATGGTTTTATTGTAAAAAGTTGGTATTTACACCCGATCTTCCCAAAATAAAATAAAATATGCATTTTCGCGTTGTTATTTTGCAATACGGCCGCTAGTCGACGAATTCGGTTTTTCAAAGTGAACCCTATGGCGTCCACAGAAGAACTACTGTCCACGCCACAGTCGTCATTAGTACTGGGCGTTGACGATAATTATATCCAACGCCAACGTCGTTATCGTTGGCAATTTTCAACTGTTGAAAATAGCTGTTGAAAATAACGTCGACGTTGACGCAACTCTAATAGGAGATCGACACGATACTAACAAAAAATATATCAAAATCGTTTAAGGAATCCCTTTTAACGGGTGGTTCCCCGAATCATTGATGTATTATTAATTATTATTATCTCTATACCCCACGCGACACACACGTAATAATAATCCTATAATAACGTTGAAAGTTGAAACTGTTGGAAGACGTTGGTTTCGGTATTGAAAATATTATCCTGTTGAAGATATATTTTGCTTGTCGCTGATAAATTCGCTTGTTGCTTGGCGCTACGTATCGGCCGTATTGGACGGGAAAAAAAAAAAAAAAAACGTGCAGTAGGTATGTACATTACCAAAAGACCTTGTGTAATTGGTTATAATATCGTTCACGAAGTGTGATCTCTTGACCCTTTTGACTTAATCATTCCAACACCGTTGAAAACAATAGGTACAAAACATTGACAATTATCAATAGGTTATGTTTTTGCTTGTCGTTGATAAATTTGATTGTTCCATGGCGCTGCGTATCGGCCGTATTGGATGGGAAAAAAAAAAAAAAAACGTGCAGTAGGTACGTACATAACCAAAAGACCATTTAAAATATCGATTAATGTTGTTCACGAAGTACAAACTCTTAACCCTTTTTATTTATTAGGCAGTTGAATCGTTGACTGCGTTGAATAATATTCGCATGTAGGTATTATATTTCAACTGTTGGCGCTAATTATTTTCGACAGCGTTGGACGTTGAAATAATATAACTATTGGTTCCAAAGGCTAGTTATATTTTAATACAGTACTAAGAGGAACCTGAAAGAATTCTAATATATTATTATAATAAATAATGGCAATGCTACTAAATTTTTTGTTGTCGATATTTCTCTTTTAAAACATTTTTGGTGTTAAACGTATCTATTTGGCCCTTTTTTACCCTTGCATGGAGATAGGAATAAAATAATAATAATGTTTTTTTTTAAATCTGAAACAAACCATCAGTTATTGGAGAGAAACTAAATACGAAGAATATGCCAACAATGCATGAAAAAATCTGATATATATATATATATATATATATATTTTTTTTTTTAAGAAAGTCAAACATTCCTGGGTTACGAAGACCCAACAATATTTGATAATCTACTACTACCACCACATAAAGCCGAAAATGTTGCTTGTGTTGTGATGGAGGACTTAGCCAGCCGAGGAATTGAACATGCGACGCCCGGATGGGATCCAAGCGCTATGCCCACGCAACCACTGACCAGTCGAAATCCAATGTTAAATGTAGTAAAGGAACAACAATATAAACTGAAACAAAAATTCCCTCTAACGAAGTAAAAGATTACCTTTCAATTAGGTGAAATTGTTTGACTAGGTAATTGAAGTCCATTAACTTTGACATAAAATTTAACAAGGGGGAATACTTTCTCAGCGCCATTGAACTGTGATAACTTGTAAAGAGGGAATGATAGCAGACCGCGGATACGCGGATGACAGTACAGTTCATGATAGCTTTTTGTTTGACAAGCCCCCAAAGGGCTCACAAACTCCAACAGCTCGTAAGGCTTTGAAGCAAAGAATGGACGGTTACCTCGAGAGTGTTTTCTCTTGGGGTAAAAATAATCTCGTTGAATTTAATGTTTCAAAGACCCAATCTTGTCTGATTACGTCTAAAAGGGATCGCAATGAAAATCTAGTCTCTTTCAACGGAAGCAATCTTCCGAACAGGCCCTCCATTGATATGCTTGGTGTAACCCTAAGTGACCAGCTCAGGTATGGGGGCTCCATCGAAGCCAGAGTAAAGTTAGCCTCCCAAAAACTGGGCGTACTGTACAGGGCCCGCAGATACTTTAAAAGTACACAACTGCTAACCCTGTACAAATCGCAAGTGCGCCCCACGGTTGAATTTGGCAGCCACCTCTGGTCTGGAGCTCCAAAATACCTGAAAAATACCCTCGACTCTGTGCAGAAACGGGCGGTCCGTTTGATAGATTCTCCCATCTTAACAGACGGATTGCAATCTTTAGAGCACAGGCGTCGGGTGGGAATGCTATCCTTGTTCTACCGGTATTACAATGGAAGATGCTCCGAGGAACTAGCATCATTGATCCCTTCGGCACCGGTGCATAGTCGGGAAACACGCCAAACGCGTGCCCAACATTTGTACACAGTTGACATTTGTCACATGAGAACGGGTCGTTTCTTCGACTCGTTCTTGTGTTCAACAGCTCGGCTGTGGAATGATTTGCCGGCCTCTGTGTTTCCTCCTTCCTACAACATGGGTCTCTTCAAGACCAATGTTCATTCCTTCCTCTCCTCAAAAAGACCCTCCACACAGCATCCCAGATGACATAGGCCCTGAGGGAAATTATTTTCCTCAGGGCCTCCTGTGTGGAGTTAATGTAAAAAAAAAAAAAAAAAAAAAAAAGACCAAAAGAGAACTATTAAGAGCGGGTCTTCAAGATGCCTCAATAACACTAACATAGATCTCTGTTGACCAGTTAGCTGAAGGACCCGTTTCTTTGTAATCCGATTTCGGCAATCCGTTGCAGTTTAGAAAACTGGTTTATGGATTCTAGATATGTGGATTAGAGATTTACATAAACGAGACTTTCGGGTTCAAGATTTACGTTTTCAATATTTGCTGGTTCGAGATAAAAGGGTTTAAGATTGAGTTCTAAATTTACAGGTTAGAGATTGAAGAGTTCTTACCAATGTCGTCTTTGGCGAAGAAGACTCCTATGATGACTGTTGCCAATTCAGGGGCCGAGGACCCCGCGGCCATAAAAGTGGCTCCGGCCACATCAGGAGACAGCTTCAGCTCTGAAAAGTGTAAAATATTTGATTTATTCTTCACATAAGTTGGAAGTAATGGCCAAGACTGCTAAAATTACGTTCAAGTTGGTTCGCCAAAGACTAACTGCATGGAAGAGGATTGGAACATAATGGGAAAGTCTGAGAACTAGAAAAAAAATGGTCAAGGTTTAGAACTGGTGGAGTATGTTAGGGGAGAAGGTCAAATCTCACTCTGGGATGTAGCCAAAAGCAGTTCAGAAACCAAGCCAACTTATTTGATATATTATAATAAAACAATAACTTTTTTTTTCACTTTTATTTTAATGACCGTAACCGGTTTCAGCTTGTTTAAGCCATCTTCAGACTGGGCTTTAAATTAAAGTGGAAAAAAGTTTTTTTATTTGTTTTATTATAATACATTATAATGGAATTACACTATGAATTGTCAGTTTCCAAATTAGAAAACTAATTTGAAGTCATGGTTTGAAATTTTAAGTCGTTCACAATTTGGGAGGCGGGTATAGGTACCGCCGCCCCGGGAACCATTTATTGGATAACTAACACCCATGTCATAGTTCACTCCAAGTGATTCGCTACGTTTGGTGATTTAGCAGAGGTGCCCGGGTTCTTGGGGTGAAATTTGCCTAGATCTTGGCGGCGGATGCCTTGCCCTTACTGCGTGGCGGGTCGGATCAAACTGGTAGAGTGAGACCTAACCTAGATCTCTCCAGCCGGACTCTAACGATCCATCGCCTTGTAACGCAATGGGAGGATTTGATTCATACGTCCGTCACATCTTTTTCCATCCCAGAACTTCCTGTCCTTCCTTTCAGTAAAAAACCCTCCTCATACCATCCCCAAAGATGACATAGGCCTCGAGAGAAATTATTTCCCTTAGGACCTCGTGTGGGTTTTTAATAAAAAGAGGAGATTTTACGAAGTCTCAGAAACGATTCGTTCACACGCTACCGACAACACCAACCACGAAAAAAATGGGTGAACTTTGACTGATTTAAATTACTTAAAAATTTTAATATCATTTTGGGTAATTTACGTCAACATTTATAAATAAAAAAAGATGCTTCCTGGTTTAATATTTTAAGGACCTCCACATTTCGAAAGCCCAACGACAAAAAAACACGCTGAAAACATTAAAATTAGATTTGAATTCATTCATGAGAGTACTTTTCGCGACAAATATATTATATCCCTCAGGTGAAGCGTTTACGAGGGCCTAAAACTTCATATAATATTTAGCATGTAAAGTTTTGCGCGTATTGTGGTTGAAATATAATGACCTTTAAAAGTCTCCTTCCGTTTTAATGTGCCTTTGTCTGAAAGCGTTGTAATGTAGACTCCAAAGCAGTAGTAACTTGGCGGTAATTTCCCTTCAGAGGGTAGAGCAATTTAATTAACGCGTTGGCGAATGTTTTTCTTTTGTTACAGCTCCTGTCTTTGAATATCCTCTCGGCATCATCCGAGCACAATTCATCCATCCTTTTATATAATTCCGTATCGTGGAATAAATCTTCAATTTTCTTTTTTATCTCGTGACTGAAGATCGTTATCATTATGTAGCGATCATTCTACTGCCAACACCCCTAGATTTTATCTTTCATCTGCGCCTTTCTAAATTTCGATTTCTTATTATTTTTCTAATGATCATTCCTGTTGGAGGTTGTCTATCATCAGGACGATCTTTAATTTGTAGACTGCAGATAAATCATTTGTTTCAGTATATAGTGGATTCTTGGGTACAAGGTACAACTCCTAAAATTAATTGGTATCGATAACGACGGTTAGGGAGTGTAGATACGACAGCTAAATTAATAATTGAAAGGGTTACTATCGGTCTTCTTCTTTCAATGCCTACTCACACCAAAGAGTACTATCATCAGGGCAATCATTATCATGCACTGCAACACACGATATCTTCGACACTCGTACAAATTACCAAGTATTTAAATTTAATTTAAATGTTTATTATTGAACAACAGGATATTATTACAATAACCGTACAATTTAGACGCCTTATAAATATTTAGGCTGGTGACTCTTCAAAAATTGTTTTAAGGTAAGAACAGTCACTTACATCCAAATGATTTGCAAGTTCATTTAACAGCACCATCCCCCTCGTCATGCTATGATTTGCCAGGAATTCGGTATTGCCTTTCGATACTATGAACAGGTTATGGTATCCAATCCAGCTGTAGTGGTCTGTTACATATTTATTATTATTTTTTTTTTCAGGTTCTCCATAAAACAGTTACACAACAATTTATTAGAAGATTACAAAATACAAGAGAAAAAAAAGGCCAAGGGGGCAGTTTCACTATGTTGAGACATATGTCAAAAGATAGTTACTGAACTCTCTATAGGTAACATTGAAGATGTCAATGCTCAATGCAGAATCGTTAAGCAGTTGAATTGCTCTATTTAATGGGGCATTCTGAAAGGAAGAAGTTCTCGCTTTCGGAGCATAAAAAAGTGTGTGGGATCTCCCACGAGTATACGCGTTAGGGAAATATAGGTTAATCTCCTTCAACATAGGTGGATTCAGTACAGTACCGGAGATCAGTTTAAAAAAATGTTTCCCCAAAAATATTTTTCGGCGGGCTTCTAAGGTATTAAGATCGAGCATTCCTGTTAAGAACAACGATGGATACAGGAATGGGTAGTATGTATATTCCTCAAATGCAGATAACGCATTAACCCTTTTTGTACTTTTTCTATTTCTAGGATATGGTTTTGTTCAGAGGGTGCCCAAATAATGGAGCTGTATTCCAGGATGCTGCGGACAAGTGCATATAAATCATAGCATCCCAAGAGGAATGGGTTATCGACAAAATTGTTCCAAATTTTTAAAGATGTAATAGCTAGTACCGTAGTAAACATTACCTTCTTATCTTCTATCGTTTTCTCTTCTATCGAATTCTCTACTATCGTAGTCAACTTTAACTTCTTCCCCAGCCAAATCTCTTACAAATCTTCCCGTGGTAATCCAGTTGATTAATTTTGAATATGTTTTTGTTTGTCGAGAATAATTTCGCCACTTTGACCATTCGCCGAAGAAATTTCACAACTGAATATGTCCAATAAATTTTTTCCACCTATCGCATCATTTCTTGATTTCGTGACGGGGTTTGAATGCCACACGGAGCAGTCACAGCCGTTGTGCATATATTATGATGCGTAAATCGAGCCTAAAGGATGTTGAATTGTGTGAATGTGGACATATTCCAAGAACAGAACATATTGTAGACGAAAACTCCTTTCATCAGTTCCTCGGAGGCATTGTGAAGTCGGATTTTTTAATACTATCTGAAGTACCGTGGTACCTACGCTTGTTTATTTTATTTTTATTCATTTAGTTTAGGGAAATCAACAGTTTACAATTTGATTAATTTATACATGTATAATTTACCTTACCGAGAAACCAATTATAGATTTCTTCATTATACTATTACATTGTGTATCTAGAAATTAATAATTAACTCAAACTGAAATCTTACAACAACTAGAAGATATTATATATAATAGGAGGTAGGTATTACGTAATATATGTCATTACATAATATATCATTACATTTATGCAATTTTGTACTCATTTAATACACTAAGAATTTTTATATTTACTTTCGTCACAATTGAAGATCTCTATATCAGAAAAAATGGTGTTATATGTTGAACACAGTCTTATAAGGCAAGCATTTTGATTTGAATTTGTTTTACAGTGTTTCTCTTTAAAAACATTACACGAACGCGTGTGCCGTGTAGGTACTTTCAAATCTATTCTGTTCAATAATTCAGGCAGTCAGTTAAGTTATTTACGATTTTATATAGCAACATCGCATCAGCGTACACTCAATGCATCAATTTTGAAAAAGAATATTGCGTCAAGATAATTATTATTAAATCGAATATGATTATTTTATGGAGTTTAGATGATCACGGTTTGATATTTTGATGCATACCTTCGCACAGCCTATCTAGAGAGCTGACAAAGTAGTCATCGCAGACGATGGCCAGTCCCAGAAAGGAGAAGATGGCCAGCAGTACGTGGATGATGAGGCCTCCGTGTCTCCTGGTGTATGGACCGATCAGAGGATCAGGGAACTGGAAGGAAAACACATCAATTATTATTAATTATATCTGTTTTAACTCTTACTGAATACTTGGATGTTTGAACCTTTTAGTTAAAGGGTCTTTATTTATTTTATTTATTTATTTAACGCCAAAAGGGCTTTTACATGTTTGGTAGTACAATTAATTCGTGACAGATGATTTTAAACAGTTAAAGAAACAATAAAAATAAAATTAGATAAAAAAGCAAACAAGTCATAAAAATACAAAAATACAGCGATTTCATAGGTTTACAAAGATCCAAATATGTTTAGGAATAGTTTTGGAATAAGTTTTTTAAAGATTAATAAAATTCGCCAAGTTTATGTTAAATATGTCAACATCACCTAAGTACTGATTTCCCACAGTGTGCAATCGTTGTATCGGAGAGTGGGCAATGTAGTTTCGCTTATGAATACTACAGTAGAATAGTGTATTTTGACGTGTAGTTACCGTCGGTATTCGTAAGTTAAAGAATGGAAGGAGTTCGCAACAGTCAAATTTAGAGTTAAGTATTTTAAATAAAAATGTTAAGTCGTTTATTTTACGTCTGACTTCTAGTGTGGGTATTTTTAGAAAATTTAATAATAAATTATATTTTAAGTCTTCTAATGGGATATTTAATTTAAAATTTATAAGACGCAGATTTTTTTTTGTATTCGCTCAATGTTATAAATGTGAATTTTGTAAGATGGAGACCAAACTACCGAGTTATATTCTATTAGACTTCTAACTAGAGATACATATAATAATTTAATGGCTTGTATGGAATTAAAGTTTTTGGTTGTTCTTAATACGAAGCCTAGTGTTTTTATACCTTTGTTTACAAAATAATTCCAAGATCTTGATTGCGACATGATTTAACTGTTTATTAACAGTATATTAGCTGTGTATTAACTGTACATATATGAAATGTAAACTCTTCTTCCATCATCCAAAAGCAAAGGCTTTTAATGAAAGATAAGTAATATTATAATATACGAATCAACAATAACTGACCATTTTACAACAATCCTAGCTATAAATCAAAACAAAGGAAGGAAAACTTAAAATAGACCGACGATAATAGAAAAATCTGAAATAAACTGGAATGCCGTTAAGCAAAACCTGCAATGTACTGATTGAAAAAAAAAAACAAAATATTGACGACACAAATGATGCGTGGAACAGCTTCATTGATATAATCCAACATAGGGTAGTGTCCAATACCAAAAAAACTATGAAGAAGATTTCACATAAGAATATACATATAAAGCCTTGGATCTCACAGAACTGTATCTTTGTCGTATACAAAAACTGTATACGAAAAAGAGACGAATTACATAAAAAACTTAAACAAAATCCTTATGATATACAAAAGCTACAATACTACAAAAGATACAGAAACATTTGCAAGAATATCATCAGCACCACAAAAGAATCCTACTATAAAAATAAAATAGACGAATGTAACGATAATCCCAGAAAAATGTGGCAAATTATAAATGAAGTGACCAATTCTAAATCCACCAGTAATACATCTAAGATAGATGAACTGAACATAAACAAGGTTCCCACTCTATATGCCGAAAACCCTGACAAAATTCTAGATCACGTTAATCACTTTTTTACAAATATTGGATCAAACTTAGCAAAACAAATAACACTATGTGTTAATGATGCAGTTGAACCAAATGAAGCCCGCAATCTGTAAAGGGAACTTGATTTCAAACAAACAACCGTTGACGAAATCAAAAATATAATTACTTACTTACCAAATATTTCATCAGGCGATGAATTAATCTCAACAAATACAATAAAACGTCTCTGTGAAGAAATTACTTTCCCACTGACACACCTTATCAATCTATCTATAACTAAAAGTATATTTCCCATGTCCCTTTAATAAGCTACTGTTATACCTGTATATAAACAAGGATGTAAAAATAATATCAATAACTATCGACCGATAAGCCTTCCAAGTACATTTTCTAAAATATTGGAAAAAGTACTAAAAAAACAACTTATGATGTACCCAAAAGAAAATAACCTAATATCGAAATCCCAGTACGGCTTTAGACAAAACTTGAGTACTGCCGTCGCCATAGACGATATCATAAATATGATCACAAAAAGCTTAGACAAGGGAAATAAATCTTTGGCAATTTTTATAGACCTGCAAAAGGCCTTTGATACGATAGACCATAAAATCCTTTTCAAGAAACTTAAAAAAATTGGAATGTCAAACACAACTTTAAATCTGCTAAAAAGCTACATGTCAGAACGTTCACAGTGTGTCAAAATTGAAAACCGTAAAAGTAAGCCTCTCCCAATCAATTACGGTGTACCGCAAGGAAGTGTCTTAGGACCTTTATTATCTTTGATATATATAAATGATATCTGCAAACCTACACACCAAAGGAAAAATCATTAGTTTTGCTGATGACATTATCATTTTATTTAATGAAAGTGATTGGTTAACCACTTTCAAACATGCTGAACACGGACTTGTACTTCTGCAAAAATGGCTTAAGCAAAACTCACTTACACTTAATGTTAACAAAACTAAATATTTAACTTTTTCTATAACGGCCAGAGGACAAACAGCAGAGGATTATGCTCTTAAATTACACGATTGTCAAGGAAAAAACTTAACCCAATCATGCCACTGCCCCACCATAACACATTCTAAAAACATAAAATATCTCGGCATTGGAATCTATGAAAATCTTCGATGCGACTCCCATATAAATAGCATCACAAAGAAACTTACAAAGCTTATGTACTACTTTAGAAACATATGCAATATACTTAATAAAAATGATTTATATAAAGTCTACTATGTTCTTTGCCAATCACGCATAGAATATGGGATTATAGGATGGGGAACTGCCTCAAACATTCACATCAAGCAGCTAGCCAAAACGCAAAAGGCAATAATAAAAATAATCCTAAAAGTACCCATAAAAACTCCATCAAAAGAAAATTATAAAAACTTTAATGTGTTCAGCATTAAAATTATACTAAAAAAATGCACTACTCAAATTTAAAAAAAAAATGAATACCTTGCTGACCAATACACTACGCTACAATGTCAAAATTCTCAAAACTACTGAACATCCCGCAATTAAATACATCTTTTGGCCAGAAAAACATTATATAATGCCCTTCCAATTGAAATTAAGAACACCATGGAGATAAAAATGTTTAAAAAAGATATTAAATAATGGTTAAGCAAACAGGAAGATGAGGAAATCATTAAAATTTTGAAGTAACCCCAATACAACCTGCAGACAACAAACATAAATACTTTTATTTTATTTATTGTTATTTTGTGAAAATCAAGAAACTAGAAGATGAGGAAATAAAAATCTACACCCATTCAGTAATATACAGTCCGCCTCGGAAAAGGAATACCTAGTAAGGAGGACTGTGAACAAACCACTTTACTTTGTATTTTTACTTATTTTGTAATTTTACATTTCTTATATTGTCATTAAAAAAAAAAAAAATATATATATATACATCCCGCTATCATTGCTGATATATATATATATATATATATGTTATGACAATCCAATCAGTAAATCCAGTACAGCAACAGATTTTGTAAAAAGGTGGGTGTGCTTTTATAAATTCTTCTCCGAATCTGGCCATTGAGTGAATCTTGGAGCGAATTTGGCCGTGCTAGTTATTGGTTCCATGCCAACTCACAATCAAGTCAGTCATTCAATACCTCTTTGACAAATCATTGAAATCTATGAAAAAAATAATTTTAAAATAGCGCATAATCCTATCCTAACCTAACCTATTTAATCAATTATCTTTTATCATAATTTTTAATGACTTTTCTGAGGGTGTTCTGAGTTGATTTCATTCTGAGTTGTCCGGTCACCCTAGTTATTATGTTGTAATTAAATATATTTCATTTAAAAATAAAATGTTAGTTTTATTATTTATTTTATTTATTGTTTCTTTACACTGTAGGTAAAAATGTTTACAATACAATTTGTTACCTCACCAGGACAAGCCTGTGTTGAGGTTAACAATAATTATACAAGTTAACAAAATAACACTTTGAAAGAACAATATTGTTGTATTTCTTACAGATTGAGATTAGATTATGGGTACCTACTGGTACCTACTAAACTGATGGCGCTAGGTACTACATTAATGTAGACTTTTAGGGTGACCACAGTTTTGAGATCTGATTTAAAATAAAATAAAATAAAGTTTTTTTTTTTTTTTTAAGGATTAAGTTGTGAATAATAAATATATGTATATAATTTAACATGCTGTAGATTTGGCAAGAGGAAGATGAACAAAAACGGCATTACTTCTGGCATTTCACCAGTTTCTTAATTGCAAGCTGACTATTGTTTTTTCATTGCGTAAAGTTATTATTCATTTTAGTAAAAGGTTTTTTGACGTATTTTTTTATTTTTTAATTTTTTTTTATTAGTGACTATTTAATTACAGGTTTGATGAGAATTACAAGATATGATAATGTTTATAAATATTTATATTACAGACTGAATGCTGTAGAAATGAGATCCCTGAGGCGTATGTGTGGTAAAACCATGTACGATCGTGTGAGAAATGTGGAGATCCGCGAAGAATGCAAGGCTGATGTAAGCGTGATGAGTAAGATTAAGAAAGGGACGCTCAGGTGGTTTGGGCATGTAGAGCGAATGAACGAGGAAAGGCGTGTAAGGAGAATATATGACGCAAATGTGAATGGAAGAAGAAATCGGGGACGCCCGAGGAAGACATGGCACGACCAAGTGAATCAGATACTTGACTCGGGCCATGTGAAGAGTCGGAATAAAAGAAGAGCATGTATGAGACGATGTATGCATGTGAACGAGGTATGGAGTGTGTGCCAAGATCGAGTTGTTTGGCGGTCCGTCCTCTCTGCCTACCCCTGCGGGGAAACGTCGTGATGGTTAGTTAGTTAGTTAGTTATAAATATTTCATCTGTTTGTTCTTAATTCTCCTCACTAGGTGGTCCTGTGCTAAGGCGGACTGGTAGATTTCTTTGATTTTCCGTTATTTAGTTTCTATGATGTTTTTAATACATTCTCTAGTATGTCTGCATTAATTTCTTTTACCCACGTTTTGATTTTTTCCTTAAACTTATTTATCTTTTCTATCTTTTTCAAACTTGGAGGAAGGACGTTGTAAAGTTTGGTTGCCAGATATATGTGGTTTCTTTGGCCAAAACTTGTCTTGAATTTTGGAACATCTCGTATATGCTTTTTTGAGGCTCTTGTGTCGTGTATCCGAGTTTCATTAGTAGATTTTCTGTTTTTAAAATGATGTATATGAATATTCTTGGCATATATTGGTTTGGATAGTTTCTCGGTCAATTGTACCTATTGTTTCTCGAGTTCATACTTCATTGTTTTCAACCACTGAATAGAAGAAGTGTCTTATGTGCGTGTTTTATGATCCAATTATAGGCGTAATTTCGGCATAACTATGTTTCACCATGATTACGAAATTCAAAAGGGATGGCGATATACAATTTCAGGCAAGTGTAAGAGAGACAGAATGCTATAATACTCATGCTTAATGGGGGGGGGGGGGTGTAACTACGCCCCGGGAGGGTGACATCCGCCCCGGGTGCCAGCTATGGTAGCTACGCCACTGAGTCACTGGCATATTTGATTCCATTCAAATTTGTATCGAAGGCATTTCTAGTTTTATATTCTTTATTTAATGTGTTTGACTCTTTATTGATAAAAAAAAATACCTGTTCTATGGCGGGTGCAGTGCAGTTTATCCTTCTTGGCCTCAGCGTGTGGACTTCAGGTTTGCTTGTGGAAGTTGAAGAGGATTCTTCGGTCACCTGCAGGACATAACATTATTTTATTTAATACGAGTGAGATATCGAAGAAAATAGTATTAATTTTTAGTTTTATTTCAAAAAGTTACTTAACTTTATAAATTTTAAACATCGCGATGAAATATTCACACGTGGCCTTTATCGATTGTTCGCCCCTTTTGTCTGAGATTAATCAAGAGTTAGAACTAGAGAAAAATCACCTTTTGATAAGAATTATAATTTTAATAAGAATTTGATTGATGTGGATATATTTTCGTGTAATTTAAGAACATTTTAAAAAGAAGCAAATAGTGCTTTTTGATATTGTTAGTGTAGTGAGGATAAATTTATAAAAATAAAATCTTTTGAAATTTATTATGCAGTTCATTAGTTACTAATAAATTGTCATTTATTTGTGATCTTATGTTTATTTTTATTTTTTATTTAATATTTATATTTTTTCTATCTTTCGTAAATATTTAAGCCCACACACGGGTCGCTTATTTTTTTTTTAAAAATAATTTTATGTTTATGTAAAAAATAATTTGATCAGTTTTGTTTGTATATACCTGTAAGATGTAAAAAAAAATCCGAAATAAATAAAACACTTTTCAAAAAACAATTTATTAGCATACCTCGTTACCATCTGGAGCAGCAGAACTGAACGTCGCTTTCGTTGATTTCGCCTCCTTTGCTTCAATTTCCTAAATAACAACAAGAAAACATTACTTTAGGACCTAAATAATAAATTTAAGGCACGTAGTGCGTCCTATTGTTAAGTTAATTTGTCAGCAACCTGTGATCGGGGTACCCTAAACGGGAAAGCCGTGGATTTATTGGCAGTTTTTTTTTACGAATTCCTCATTTGAAAGGAAAAACTGAAGACACATGTTACAAGATTACATGTTACCAGGTTTCAGTTTTTTAAAGCCATCTTCAGACTGGTACAAATTATTCTTAACCTACGGTTTATGCACATAACAAATGAGAGAGGGGAGACGGGGGGTATACTAAGATTTTATTAAATTACGTGGGTTTTCTTACTAAGTCGTCTTTAATTGTCGAATTTCTTATTATTTTATTTATTCCCAGTAGGTTAATTACCACGGGTTTGTAGCATACTTCGATATTGTTCGGGGAATACATTACAAGTAATTTTATGAATTATTAGTGACCTAATTTTATTGTTGTCAAATCGTTATTATATTTATGATGATATGGATTTATTTATTGAGTTTTGAATTGACCCATGTTTTAAATTGGAGTTGTATTATATTAATGCAAATTATAGTAAGGTTTTTCCCGAAAAATATTGAAGGAAGGCTATAAACCCGAGGTAATTAAGCCAACTGGAAAAAACCAACAAAATTAGAAATTCAACAGTCAAAGACGACTTAGTAACAATTGTAAGAAAACCCATATATTTGAATAAAATCTTTGTAGACCATCCCTCTCCTCCTCAGCCCATGTTTGTGTATTTGTAACAGTCTAAAGACGGCCTTAACAGGCTGAAACCTTACAGTCAATATATTAAAGTAGTAATAAGTTTAATATTTGTTTTATTATAATACTAGCTTTTTCCCGCGGCTTCGCTCGCATGGTAGTAGGGGTTTCCCACTCCGCCTCCTCCACCTTCCCTCTCCACACTCCACTCCCCCCATCAACCCCCCTCCCCCTCCACCCACCCCTCCCCCCATTCCACTCCCCCATCAAACCCCCTCCTCCTCTCCCCCTCCACCCACCCCTCCTCCCACTCCTCCCCTCTCCCCTTCCCTCTCCCCACTCCACTCATCCATCAACCCCCCTCTCCTTCCCCCTCCTTCTCCACCGACCCCTCCCCCACCCCATACCCCTCCCAACTCCACCTCCCCTTACCTTCCTCCACCCCTCCCTCTCCCCCTTCCCCTTCCATCCTTTCCACCTCTCCCACTCCACTCCGCCTCCTCCATCTTCCCTCTCTCCACTCCACTCCCCCCATCAACCCCCTCCCCCTATCCCTCCACCCACCCCTCCCCTCATCTCCTATCCCTCCACATTTCATTATCCAATTTCATAATGCCAGAACTCAACGGTAGTTTTATACAAAATAACGAACAAAAAAAAAGAATTATACAATTTTGTGCAGTCGTTTGGGTTTATGCGCATACATACATTTCGGTGACTCATTTTTAAAGATAGTTATTTAGTACGACGCCAACAAAGCACTCTTTTTAGGGTGAATTGCCTAATTTAAAAAAAAAAAAAAAAACATCGATCCAAGGCAATTTGTTTGCTTTTTTTCTGACGTTCAAAAAGTGAAGGCTATTGCCATCTAGCGGTATATTTTGTAGCTTGACTGTTTGGATCACAGATTACAGGCTACGGCCATAGGGCCGCACTGTTTTAGGGCTAGACGATAAAGCAGATTTCTGGAATCTGTATCATATTTAAAGATTAACAATGGTGGTTGGTTTTGTTTTTGATGTATGTGAAAATGTAGTTATAAATAGGACAACTTTTAGTTAAAAACACTCTCTTAATACGTGGATTTCCTGTAAACAGCTAGCATTATCTAGCAAGTGGTCGAAGTGGCCAAATTCAGTGTTTTTGTTCGGGTCGGGAACAAATTTATTGTAAAATGTGCTTGTGAATAAATGAGAAGAATTCCTCCTTGAAGCCAGATGTTTTTCTTGAAGTCTTTCTGCTAAATTACCAAACTATAACAGCAATAGATCGATTTTGTTACGGACAGAAAACGTATGGTAAATAATTTCATAACGCCAGAGATTATTCATTATTATCCATTATTCATCCATACAAACATTCGCCTTTATAATATTATTAATAGAATTCTACTATGAATTGTCAGTTCAAAAATAGAAATATTAAAATAACTTTACGTTACGGAATGTGTAATCTATAATTGAGTCTGGTACTTATGTCTGTTACCGGAATGAAGTTTTGGCCAAAATCAGAGATTGCATACTTTGTCCTCAATTAATAGCTACCAACAAAGTATTGCGCAGGTAATATTTATATTCTGTTTCAGTTCATAGTTGTCACATAAAACACCAGCATTAAATAATATTTTTGTTTATTTTTTAAAACTATTTTTGAGCTAATTTTGAATATGGAGGTGATTATGGGGTATTTACGATTTAGGAGGCGGGTATGGGTACAGCCGCACAGGGAATCATTTATCGGATAACCAACACCCATGCTACAGATCACCCCAAGCCTTTCGGTTACTTAGCATGGAAGCCGAATTGGCCCGCCTACTGCGTGGGCGGTCTTAACAGGAGAGACTGGACTCTCCAATCAACAATCCACGCAGGTCCCCACCTGATAAGAATCTATTAAATATATTGGCTAGAACAGACTTTCTACGCAATAGAACGTCCGATATTAATAGAATCCTAAGTAGTGCTGAATCAACTTCAACTCTCGTTTTATTCTACAGTATACCTAGAATCCACTATAGAATATAACAAGTATAAATAGAATAGAAAAGAGCAAGTGTGAACGCGTAACAATTACTTTCCATATTCAAACGGTTCTTTCTATGAAATAGATCAGATGAGATATCAGCTTTACAGACATGTGTTATTTAATGATACAAGCCATTAATCAAAATTATTTACAAAACCAACACCACAATAAGCTATTAGCAGGGGTGCCCGGGTTCATGGAGTGAGGTTTGTCCAGGTCTTGGCGGCGGACACATCTGCACACCTGCTGCGTGGCGGGCCGCATCAAGAGAGACTGGTTGAGGGAGGCCTTTTGACCTTTCCAGTCGGAATATCTCGACCCATCGCCTTACACCGCAGTTGGAGGGATGAATTCATACATCCGTCACTCCTGGACACACTGACCCCCAGATTCTTACCCATCCCTCATACCTTTTTCCTTCCCAGAACTTTCTATCCTTCCCTTCCTTAAAAATACCCTCCACCCAGCAACCTCAAGATGACATAAGCCCCGAGGGAAATTATTCTCCACAGGGCCTCCTGTGTGGAGCTTATGTAATTTAAAAAAAAAATTATTATCACTAGTTTTGGTGATAAAAGAATAGAAGATAAAGAATATATACAAGCCCCTTGGTAAAAGATTTTTCCCAGTCTCCAGTGTGCAGTAATATTAAAGAAAATACTAAAAATGTTAATGTACTGTCTATACACGAAGAATACTGAAAGGATAATAGTTTCAGCATACTTCAATAGAGCTGGCAAGTACAGTTAGTATTACCAAGTTTAGCTTTCAAAAATATGGCAGTTAAGTATCGGAAGAGTACCACCTACCGTCGTTCGTGACTTACATACGACCGGTTACGATGATGGCCGTAGGAGAGTTGAACTTCGGTCCGCCGGCTGGCAGCCGCAGATCTAATTAGAGCCTAGTCAAGTAAGGACATCGAGGCCAGTTTAATATTCATTATAATATTTACGACAACTAAAGAAATTTATTTGGAAGTTACCCAACATATCTAACGTTATATTAACCGTTGGATTACCAACTAACAGACATAATAGTTATACCTTCGCTCACGGAGAAACCGAGAACTGGTTGGCAACTTAATTCAACTCCACTTATACCACCACATTTATCTCCACGGAGATACTTACAAGATACTCGATCCTCGTGCGCCGATCGTAAGTACCCCCAGTACGATTTTGCTGGTGCCCGTTCACGGCTCTACGCAGTAGCTGTCGGTTTCCAATCAGTATCAAGATACCGACAGAGTTAATCGCACGCGACGCGTCGCATCATTTGTGTCTGATACTTATTCGTTTGACGTTTGACAGAATGGCATCGGAACATGAAAGTAATATTAGATTTGTTCTGAAAGCGGAAAAAATGCATGTTTATGTAACTATACTTTACCAGAATACGTAATAAAGGATTTAGATGGAGAAGGCATGGATTGATGTTGATAAAAAAGTCATATGACATCGCTTGACTGCGTGCTAACTCCACGGCTGCACGTGAAAAATTATCAAATTCAGTATATTTCGGATAGCGCCGTGTACGGAGACCAGCATTAAAAAGTAGTACATCAGCAGGGCACTTGTAGTTTCGTCACAATTACGTAGATTGTAAGTATCTCCATGAACGGAGTGCCTTACTCTATACGCAACTCAACTTTATGATTTCAGTAATTATATTAGCTTGTTTATTAAAAATATAATTTATTATTAATTCATCAATTAATCAACCTTAAATATCTTACTAATATTATAAACGCGAAAGTTTGCAAGAATGTACGTGTGTTTGTTACTCTTTTACGCAAAAACTACTGCATGGATTTTAATGAAACTTTACAATAATATAGCTCATACATCGGAATAACATATGGGTTATAATTTATAAAGATAGCTAGGAACGGGGTCGCGGGAGGGGAACGCGGACGCACGGGAAAGGTGATTGAGGGAGAAACAATGTATTTCTTTGAATATGGCATTACAACGCATGCCGGGAGCCATATAGTATAATAATAATTTATCAACGTTCTAAACAAAATCTATATAATCCTGCTCTGACATATGACACAAACTGATACAATCAAATTGCTATCGACGCCTCAAAGCATTAAAAACACGTTTATTTCTATTATTTTATAAGTTATAGTTGTGAAAAAAAAAGTTTCTTTTAATGATACTTAAGACGCTTTCCACCAGATTCGCTTTAAATATTAGCGCGCTCCTCTAACATTCGTAATTACATATCACTCCATCTTCTTCTTTTTGAGCGCAGCTACGGCGCCTTAACAAGTTGCCTGTGTGCGGACCGCCAATGAAATTCGCAATCGGTTTTCCTGTGGATAGCAATTGAGTTGCCAACTGTTTTTTTTTTCAGTTGCTCCGTGAGCGGATGGACTTAATCATACATGTACCTACTATTAGTGGTTTACTTTAACTGACCTTTTCTTTCTCCTTTTCCTTTTCCTTTTCCTTCGGCTCTAACGTGGGGCCGAAGGCAGTGGGCGCTCTCTCGACAGTGGGCTCCGACGCCTCGGCCGGTTTGAGGGGCCCCGGCGCCTCGATGGTGGGCGCTTCCGTGCCCAGTGACACGGCATACAGAACCGAGTACACGAGGAAGAAGACGCCCGCAGATATGAACTTGTGGCGACGGGGACGCCTCATGGCCTGGAAACAAATAAAAAATTGTTTGGTTAGTTACAGAAAATTTTATAGTTATAGGCATCGACTCTTATCTACCATCTTGGAGAAATCGATAACTTTACAATATCGAATCTACAATACAAAAATCTCGTGGGGAGCATCTTAAGTATCATTTAAAAGAAACATTGTGAATTTTTTCAAAAATATAATTTATGAGATAATAGAAACAGACTTGTTTTTAATAATTTTTGGAGCATACTTTGCGATTTTTTTCTATCAAAGGAATTCCATATAATTTGCGTTTCGGCGTGGGCAGCATCTAGATTATCTTAAAAAATAACATATATTTTTTTAAGAGCTTAAAAACTTCAAATGTTTAAGGGAGATATGTAAGAAATCGGTAGAAATGCGGATAGTGGCGCCTTAGCGATGCAAGTGAAGAAAGCGTGAAAACAAATATACGCCCGCGGTACGGCGTGTTGGACAGACTTACATTAGAATTCGCCCTAGCAGGCCTGGAGATTCGACCTTTCCGCCGCGTTCATTATAATTAATTCTGAAGAACGTGTTGCAAATATAGGGTGGCGCAACCGTTTTATTTTGAATCTTATTGTAATGTGTAATAAGATTCAAACCATATTGGTAGTTTTGCGCCACTCTTTATATAAAGTGGAACGTTCACGCGGCCCGTTTCGGCCCTTTTTATACAAATCTTAATTTTGGATTTGAGATCAAAATACCCAATCAACTGAAAAATAATGTTTGTAATCAAAAGGTACTTATATTAAATACCTAGTGCGGATGTGAGCTACTTCATTTATCTTTGCTACTTTAAGATATAGGCCATCGAAGATTTTAGTGTTTCATAATTTTAGAGGCAACTTGGACAATTATATGAGAATGAAAAAAAAATTACTACAGTACTTTAAAAATACGATGAAAAATAAAATAAAAAATAAAACATCGTTATAAATGAATTTTACGGGTAGTAATTTTAACATATAAACTACAAATTTTTGTTCCAACGTAAATGGGCAGTTTGTATTTTAAAATTACGTCCATCAAAATGATTTCTTTTATTAATTTCATTTATTTTATAGTTCATCATATTTTTTTAATAAATGTAGTAAAATTGTTTTTTAAAGTGTTTTTCATATGCTCACAAATAATTGTCAAAGTTGCCTATAAAATTGTTGAAAGGATTGTTGCCAGGGGCTGAGGAGCTGATGGTGGATGTTTGACCTGTGCTCCGTCTTCTCATCAGACGAGTGTATATCAATACTTTACCATGAGAAATAGTCAGGCTCCTGGGGATCACGGTACTTTCAGGCCGCGATCCAGTGTTCAAAGATTATATTCGATGATGATTGATAACACTTTACTCTTGTTTGAGTGATTTAACATTTATTTAAGATTTAATAATTTAGACGATTTAGTGTTCACGTATGAAACAGGTAGAGAGGTACAAAACGCGAACGAGCGGTGGAATCGAGTGCTGGGAACGGAACGGAATAATCTGCTCGGTCATTCTCGGAGCGGTCCCGAGATCTGATGTTTTGTCGGAGAGGTGGCGGGGATGCCACACGTAAAAATGAATATAAGTGATGCCATAAAGTCATCAAACACAAACATTTTTAATGGCCTTTATCTTACAATTTAAAGCAAAAATAAATATGGTAACTCACATCCGTACTAGATATTTGATATGCCTTGTGATTACAAAAATATTTTTTCAGTTTGGTTGGGTATTTTGATCTCAAATCCAAAATTAAGTTTTAAATGAAACGAGCCGAAACCGGCCGCGCAAAGTTGCTCTTGCATATGTTATACATCTTATACAGCAAGATTTGCATGAAGTCTGGTTTCTTTTATTCTAGGCTAAATCTATCTATTACTTTCATTGTTTAATATGGACAAATTCACAAAAATTACGAAGAATTGCAGGTTATTCCAATGCGACGGATTTTCACATTCAACGGCGCACAGTGGGCTGAAAATCGCCTTTCATAGACATAGAGACTTGAATTTTCAAGGGTCTTTTTTTTGCTAGAAATGGATTCTGCTGATCATTACTATGCTATAAAATTTCGTATGAAGCAATTGCGTGTACAAATGAAGGAGTTATAATTTTTTTAAGAAAAATTTGTATGGCACTGACATTAAAAAGGAGGATATCTCTGGAATCACATGGTTGGCCATTCCATCCTTACACACAGATATACTACTATTTATTTGTATTTTTTTGACATACTTCGTATTGTGGCGCAACGTGCGATTTTTTTTTTAAATCTTCACAGTTGAAAAAAAACTTTTTATGTTGATGATTCATTTTAATACTTAAATGCATTATCCTCCTCTTCTACAATATTTTTCATGATTACTGATTAATAATCAATGTTGAAGCACCCATTTCCGTACATTACTTCGACCAGAACTGTCAAATATGCCAATGATGCCAATATGGCGGAGTAACTCTAGAGTAACTATCGGTTTTCGGAAAGTAAATACAAAAGTTAAAAGTAACGTACAACAAGCAGTCAAATTGATTGAAAAACGTGTTTTGGTAAAATTTAACTATAGTAACGCCCTTTTGTTTTTAACTTTAAAAGTAAAAGTTAAACAAAAGGCCGTTACCATAGTTAAATTTTACCAAAATACGTTTTTCAATCAATTTGACTGCTTGTTGTACGTTACTTTTGACTTTTGTATTTACTTTCCGAAAACCGATAGTGATTAGTAATCAATGTTGAAGCACCCATTTCCGTACATTACTTCGACCAGAACTGTCAAATATGCCAATGATGCCATTATGGCGGAGTAACTCTAGAGTAACTATCGGTTTTCGGAAAGTAAGTACAGAAGTTAAAAGTAACGTACAACAAGCAGTCAAATTGATTGAAATACGTATTTTGGTAAAATTTAACTATAGTAACGGCCTTTTGTTTAACTTTAACTTTTACATTGATTATTAATCAGTAATCATGAAAAATATTGTAGAAGAGGATGATAATGCATTTAAGCATTAAAATGAATCATCAATATAAAAAAGTTTTTTTTTTAACTTTGAAGATTAAAAAAAAAAAAAATCGCACGTTGCGCCACAATACGAAGTATGTCAAAAAAAATACAAATAAATAGTAGTATATCTGTGTGTAAGGATGGAATGGTCAACCATATGATTCCAGAGGTATCCTCATTTTTAAAGTCAGTGCCATACAAATTTTTCTTAAAAAAATTATAACTCCGTCATTTGTACATGCAATTGCTTCATACGAAATTTTGTAGCATAGTAATGATCAGCAGAATCCATTTCTAGCAAAAAAAAGACCCTTGAAAATTCAAGTCTCTATGTCTATGAAAAGCGATTTTCAGCCCACTGTGCGGCGGAGCGTTGGGTTTTGTCCGTCGAATATTCAAACCGTATTCAAACACTTTCGTAGCGCTCGACAAAGTTTATCTGTGATTTTAGGAGTTATTGAATTTGAAATTAGAAGGAACAGGAATGCATATTTTATGCAATTCAACCTAAATTATCAAACGAATTAATTTATACGTAGATATCAAACCGGCGCAAACAACTTATCACGTACTTTTATCTATAAATAGCTTTTTCCCGCGGCTTCGCTCGCATGGTGTAAGGGGGGTTCCCACTCCGTCTCCTCCACCTCCCCCCCTCACCCCTCCCCCATCCTCCCGCTTTCCATACATTCAGTTTTCAAACCTCGCGTGCCACCAATAGCAATTTTTTATACAAATTTCATAATGCCAAAGCTCACCGGAAGTTTTATAAAAACCTTGTACTGACAATAACAAACACACAGAAAAAAGAATTATCCAATTTGGTGCAGTCGTTCGAAAGTTATGCGCTTAGCAACACATTCAGCGATTCATTTTTATATCTATAATATATATCTTATATATAAAAATGAATCGCTGAATGTGTTGCTAAGCGCAAATCTCGAGAGCGGCTGAACCAATTTCGCTAATTCTTTTTTTAGAATATGCCTTGAAGTACGAGGATGGTTCTTACGGAGAGAAAAAATAAGAAAATTGGGCATAAAATTGGATAATTTCAGAAAACCTAACGACTATCGCACGTTTGACAGTTCGCGTGTTTGAGAATGACATTTTGCAAAACAATGATTGTTAAATCAGGGTTCGAGGGGTTTCGTGGGACGGGGGGAGGGCGGGGAGAGGGAAGATGGAGGAATCAGAATGGGAACGCAAGAGGAGAAGGGGACGCGGAAGAGGAAGGGGAGGTAGAAGGGAACGGGACGAAAGGGAAAGGACACGCAGGGAGAAACAATTTTTTTATTAAATGGTATAAATCAGGCATGTCGGGACCAGCTATTTGTTTATAAATTTGATTATATGTACGTACGTAAAAGGACAAAGGGGGTCCACAAAAATAAATATAAAAATATACACCTTTCAGCTTTTCCCGTCAATTTAAAATTATACAATCACAAATCGGAAAACACACTCGTTTCCCTGTCTCGGCTCGGGCCCGCTTTTCCCTGGAAAAGCTCGGCTGTAAGCTCTCCCCTGAACGCTCGGAGCCGCTTAAGTTTTAAAACGCTCGCGGCGAAAGAAGAGCCCAATATGTCTAGAGTCTAGAGGAAAACGCTAATGGGAATATTTCCCCTTTCGAGTATGGTTTTAGTACTGTAACGAGCAACTACTGCCTTTATAGTTAGGTAGGTAGGCTCCCTTCGATCAACTTTCAGTGTTTTAACCGGAACATAAGGACTAAATAACTATCTATCCATCTTAGAAAAGTAGAGAGAAGAAAGATGAACGTAAGAAGAAGAAATCGACTAACTGACTAATTATCCATTTTAGAGAAGTAGGCGGATATCGACAACTTAATGTTAAAATAAACGTTCTTAAAGATTCTGAACTCCATAACATCCCAGTGTCATAGATAGCGCAAATTTACTAAACATAATTAACAAGAACTACTCGATCTAAAATTATTTTTAATTTAGCAACATCAATGTCAGGACTGAGTCATTTAGATACTCGTTTATACCTAGATTGCATGCAGTTGGCAATATTTTCTCAGAAGCAGTAGATGTGTTCAACTGCACGGAATACATTAATGTTATCTACACAACAACATACTAATAATGATAATAATTGATGTGTCTTTTTGTAGATAAGTTTTTTTTGACTTTAAGTTCTCGAATTATTGCAATTTTTTTTGTAGTTTACTTTATTTGACTTAAAGGTGATCCAATAGTCCAGGAAAAAAAATAGAAATCGGAATACAGTATTAATCCTTATTAACTTAAAAACGTTAGTTACCCCAAGCATTTCATGCACATTATTATAATCTTTCACACCATCTCTACGTATTATAAATAAAAGTCCTCTTGTGTTTTATTAGCCACAGCAACGCGTGGCCGGGTCAGCTAGTAATAAATAAATAAATGAAGTTTCAAGAAATATCGAACTGTTTTACTCCGTCCGTTTTATACACATCCTAATTTGGGTTTGAGATCAAACTGAAACAATAATTTTGTAATCGAATATCTAGTACGTGTGTGAGCTACTTTCTTTATTTTAAATTGTAAGATATAGACTTTTTTAAGATTTTAAGGTGTCATGATTTTAGAATCAACTTGGGCAATTATTTGTTAGAAAATGAAAAACACTAAATAAAATAATCTTACTACATTTATTAAAAAAATAGGATAAAAATTAATAAAAGAAATCACTTGAATGGTTGTAAATTCAAAATTCAAAATAGTTATTTACGCAGAAACAAAAAATGTCTTTTATTTATTAAAATTACTACCCAAAATGCTTTTTTTTAACAATTTTTATTTTTTTTGTTTTATTCAAAATATAATAATAATAATAATATCTTTATTTGGAAAACAAACAGCTTTACAAAGATACATAAAAAAGAGTGATAAAATAAAACAGTAAGCCTAACATCATGTTTTCGCTGATAATTTTTTTTTTTTAGTTTAGGCAAGAAAAACATAAAGATAAACGAAAAAAAAAAAGTTAAGAGAAGCTAAATACTTAAATATGCATGATAGGAATATAGAAAAACACAATAAAGGGTAAACTTATGATCTTATAGGAGTATAAGGATGATATGTATGTAATTAGGGAATATGTAAATATATTGCAAATTAGGAAAAGAAGTTTGATAAATAATACAATAAATATATATAAATATGGATGTTAGTGGTGTGTTGTGATGCATTTATATTTATCTAATAGTGTTGCTTTGAATTTGTTGAAGTTGTATTGAAGATGTCTGTATATGTGAGGTGTGGGTTATGGTAGTGGCAGGCTCGATGTATGAATTCATTTTGTTTGTTATATTTACAATAAATTTAGTAAAATAATTTTTTTATATGTTTTTCATTTACCCTCAAAAAAGTTGCCTCTAAAACCGTGAAACACTATAATCTTGAATGGTATATATCTTATAATTTAAAGCAAAAATAAATAAAGTAGCTCTCAGCCGTACTAGATAATTAATATATTTTTGGTTAAGTTTTAAGATTTTCACGGCCAAAAGCATTTTCGTTATTTGTTTTTGGGGTGTTATGCCGTGTTGCGCTACGTCCTTCTTTAGCCAACGTTTCGGACATCGTTGCAGTGTCCATCATCAGGGCAGATCCGGCAGATCCGGTAGATGTCCTCATTATTATTAATTATTTTTAAAATCAAAAAGTATATTTTCGTTATTTGTTTTTGGGGTGTTATGCCGTGTTGCGCTACCTCCTTCTTTAGCCAACGTTTCGGACATCGTTGCAGTGTCCATCATCAGGACAGATCCGGCAGATCCGGTAGATGTTTTTTTTAACCGGATTTTCATGCGGTTTTCACCAATTTAAAGAGTGATTCAAGAGGAAGGTTTATCATTACATAGTATAAAATGAAGTCGCTCAAAATGTATGTGCGCATAGATCTTTTAAACTACGCAACGGATTTTCATGCGGTTTTCACCAATAGATAGACTGATTCAAGAGGAAGGTTTATATGTATAATATATGCTGATTATAGTAGAGAAAAGCCGAGAAATTCAAATATTCAATTCAGGCTGCGGGCAGCGGGCAGCTGACAAGCGGGTGGTGTGGATTTTATAAAGGCTTGGTAATGGCGTTGTGTTTCGTTAGCCACAGCAACGTGTGGCCGGGTCTGCTAGTAATATTATAAGATATGAATCGCAGTCGATAAAAAGCTGAGTGAATATATTTTATACATGTCTGAATTCTGAATATACATAATAAATTAGTTCCATCTCCTTACTTTATTTGCGGTTTCGCTCGATTGGTTAAGGAAAAATTGCTGTTCAAAGAATACTCCCACGGGAATGAAATATTTTTCCTATATTAAAAATAGCCTATGGCGTAGCCTAGACGTACAATATTTAACACGATATTTGATAAATATTTATTTTATTTATTTATTTTATTTATTTATTTATTCTAAGTACATTTACATTACAAAGGTATAATATATTGTCCTCCACACTAGGAGTTCACCTGTGTTGTAGAGGACATTTTTCAGTTGTAAATTATAAATTATAAATTGTGAATAGTAAAACAAAAGAGTGTTAATAGCTAATATAAAAAGAAAAAGAAAAACAATAAAAATTAAAATATATAATCGACTTCAATTCGACAAAAATTATAAATTAAAAGTTAAAAAGATAGTAGCCAGTTTCTTATGATTTGTATTCAATAATATTAGTTGTTTTATATTGTGTAGGAAGAGAATTGTATAGTTGTATAGCCTGGTATCTGTAGTGTTTTTGTCCAAAGGTTGTGTTTGTTTTTGGTATTTGTAGTTGGTGAGCATGTCTTGTTCTAGTATTGCGAGAATTTTGTGAAGTGTTAAATGTGGATAAGTTCTTGTAAAGGAAAGTAAGTATTTGTTTTGAATATAATTTTTGAATTTTCAGCACTGGGAATTTTTCGAATATGATTGAAGTGGGTGTTAGTATTTGTAACTTAAGTATTACTTTTATTAGGGTTTTCTGAGCTTTAAGCAGTGTATTAATGTATTTTTTACTGGCACAGCCCCAGGCAGTAATGCCATATTCCATTATGGATTGAGCAAGTGCGAGGAATATATTTTTTATATCACATATGTTTAAAATATTTCGCAAGTTTTTAAAAAAGTAAATCAACTTGTTTAGTTTTCCTATTACCGAATCTATATGTTTATCCCATTTTATATAACGGTCGAAGTATTTTTTTATTTTTTATTTTTATTTTTTATTTAATTACAGAATACATTTTGTACAAAAAAATTTGAGTAGACCCACAAAGCTGTCATATGACAGCTTGTCTGCAGGTTCTAACAATTTAAACATTCTTAATATTATATCTAAGAAAATATTTGTAAATACATTTATAGTTTTAAGGAAACATTAGAATAGATCACATAGTAATATTGGATAATTTAACTTACAATCATAAATATATAAGATATTTCAATATACCTGCCTAATAACAAGATATGTAGGCAGCTATATTAAGATATTCAAAGATACATGGAGTTTTCACTCATTAACCATAGTTTTATCATTTTAGGACATAGTCTCTCATTTTTTTCAAGTTTTATGTTTTTATTGATTTTATTGAAAATCACTTGTATTAGATATTCAAGAGTACGGCTTCCATATTTATTTAATATTCGAGGAGTTTTTAGGCCCTTTCCTTCTCTAAATCTTGTGGTATGTTTGTGTACAAATAGGTGTTTGTAAGGGCTTTCCCCCATATTATCCATAATAGTAGTGAACCAGTGGAGACCTTTTATTGTAAGTAAGCTCTCTGAGCCATACAGTAGTTTTAAGTTATGTCTCTGTTTGTAAATATTTGTTGTGACAATTTTTTTTATTATGGCAGTTTGTAAATTTTCAATATATTTAATGTAAGTAGTGCTTGCATGTCCCTAAGTTCGAATACCATATCTAAGGATGGATTCTACCATAGAAAAATATATGAGTTTAAGAGTACAATGAGGCAAAATAAATTTTAATTTGTAAAAGTTACTAGCTAAGGATCTGAGCTGGTTACAAATTTTAGCCACTTGTTTATCCCACTTAAAATTATTATCTACAATTATACCCAGATAAGTATATTCATTTGTGAAATCTATTTTTTCACAGTCACAAACATTAATAATTCCTCTATGTATGCAGTCAAAGCTATGAGCGGTTATTTTAGGAACATTCCACATTTTCATACTTGGTGATTTTATGTACATGCATTTGGTTTTTTTTACATTAATAACTAATTTATTTATTTATTTATTTATTTCAAAACATACGGCACAACATGTGCCATTTACATAATTATATTTATATATATTATAATACAATAACATAAGAAAGTGACATATAAATGTAAAGTTAAATATAAAAACAAAGGGTAAAAGAAAGGAGTTAAGGTAATGAGTAGTAAATAGAATTATGATGTATAAAATGGAAGTATAAAGTAAAAGTGTAAACTATAAAATATAAAGTATAATGTAAAAGTAAAAAGTTAAGATAAAAAGTTGAAAGGCAGGAAATAATATAAACTATAAGTTACCTTTGTAAATAATATAAAGTACAAAAGTTATAAATATAAAAAAAGTATGACAAGTAAACAGTAAGAAATGCTCTTAGGAGCCAAATATTGAAGATAACCAAAATTTAAAAAAAAATATATAATAAATAAAAGGAAGGTATTACGGAGTATACAAAGCGATATGAAAAATAGGTACCTATGATATGTTTCTAAGCCATAGGTATTAGAGTGCATACTGGTAGGACATAATATTATGGTTACATGATTATACTTATTATTTATTATGTAGTACTAGCAGATAAATTTTGTCTAATGCATCTTTTGTATGATGACAGACTTTCGGAATGATCGATATGAGCAAATTCATTACCTAAAGTGTGTAAACGATGTATTATTGAATTTTGTTCTGCATTACTGAGAGTGTTGTTGCAATAATAAGGTGTTTTGAGTCGAGTTGTTCTACTAGGTACATGATAATTTATTAACGATACCAATTCAGGGGAGTCAAACCAGTTATTGTTTATTTTAAATAAAAAAATAAGATCATTGAGTATTCTTCTATCTTTTAACGATAAGAGTCGCATTTTTTGTAATAGAGAATCATAGTTTATGTCATCCGCGGGAATTCCTAATTTGAAATTAATTGCTCGGAGAAATTTGCGTTGGATTTTTTCAATGGAGTTTGCGTGGCTTTTGTAGAGAGGGTTCCATATGGGGGAATTATATTCCAAATGACTCCTAACCAGAGTTGTATATAGTAATTTAAATGTATGAATGTTTTTGAAATCTTTACATAGTCTTAGAATGAAACCCAGCATTTTCATAGCTTTATTAGTAATGATATCAATGTGGTTGATAAATAGTAGTTTAGTGTCGAAGGTTATTCCGAGGTCCCTTATTACAGGTACTGACATTAAACTGTGATTGTTAAGTGAATAACTGTATTTGATGGGGTTTTTTATTCTAAAGAAACTCATGATTTGACATTTTTTAATGTTGAGTGTAAGTTTGTTAATGGTACACCATTCTGCGAATTTTACAAAATTGGATTGAAGGGACAAGCAGTCGTATATATTTTTAATGATTTTATAAATTTTCATGTCATCAGCAAATAATAATATGTTAACATCAGAGAATATGGAGGTGACATCGTTTATAAATAGTATAAAAAATATTGGACCAAGGTGCGAACCCTGAGGCACACCACTAGTTGCTTCAAATTCGTAAGACAAGTGTTCTTTAATAGAGACAGTTAGTACACGTTTTGATAAATAATTCCTAATCCAGCATAATAATTTACCACTTATTCCTAGTTTAGACAATTTATTTATAAGAATTTTAATGCAAACCTTATCAAAGGCTTTACTAAAATCCGTATAAATTGAGTCAACTTGTTCTCTATTAGCAAGAGCACCTGAGATAAAATTTTCGTACAGTGTAAGGTTAGTTAAAGTAGATCGTCCAGAGATAAAACCATGTTGAAACGATGAGATATTAAATTTTATGCAAGAACATATTTTTCGAAGAATTAACTTTTCAAAAATTTTTGGTATCGACGATTGTATGCATATTGGTCTGTAATTTTCAACTAAAGACTTGTCTCCGCTTTTAAATATTGGAGTGAGAAAGCTATTTTTCCATATTTGCGGGAACTTGCCTGATAAAAGTGATTGATTAAATAGTAGGTACAGTGGGTAAGAGACACTAGCCCCGCAGTTTTTAAGAAATACGGGGGGAATTTTATCTGGCCCTGAGCAAGATTTAGGTTCCAGTCGTTTGATACAAACTAATCCTACATCATGAGCCCATTTGAGAAGCTCGTTAAAATCTCTTTGTAATTCTTGTATAGCTATTTCAGGATTTTCATTTGATACAACAAGAGCAGTATCATCAGCAAAAATGAATCGACGAGCTTTTTTGAAAATCTTACACATAGCAATTACATATATAATATATAATTTTGGACCTAGAATTGACCCTTGCGGTACTCCCGATTTGATGTATCTTGATTTACTAATTATATTTAAAATCTTCACACTCATTTTTCTATTTGTCAAATAGTTTTTAAAGAATAAGAGGAGTTTACCCCGGATACCTAAGTACTTTAATTATTTGTATATGGCTAAGTGCGTCGAAAGCTTTTAAGAAATCAATAAATAGAACCAATACATGTTGTTTACAGTTTAGTTGTGAATTTATATGATTAGAAAATTTTTCGAGCAATTTATCGCAACTTTTATTTTTTTGAAAGCCATACTGGCATTCATCAATAATACTCAGATTATTTAAGTATTTATCTAAATTTATTGATATATATTTTTCTCATATTTTTTCTAATGCAGGAAGTAAGGAAATCGGCCTGTAATTGTTTATTAAAGAGTGATTTCCATTTTTAAAGATAGGCCTTACAATACTATATTTTAGTTCATCGGGAATATGGCCCGTATCAATTATTCTGTTAATTAAGTGGGCGATTATAGGACTAAGTAATTTAACATGTTTTTTCAAATCATACATACGAATTAAATCTATGCCTGGTGTCTTGGAATTTTTCATACCTCCGATAATTAATTCGATTTGCTTTGTATTTGCTCGTGGTAGATACATTGTGTGATTTAAATATTCCGGCGTGTATTCTGACGCTCGGACATCACATACATGTAATAACTTATTTACCCCCTCATCAAAAAAGTCTGCAAAATTTTCTGCCACTGCATCTTTCGATTTGGATTTTAAGAAATATTTTGATATGACATCATCACAACCGGATTTATCTTTCCTTCCTAAAGTTTTATTAATTTCATTCCATGTTTTTTTAATGTCTTTGAAACAGTGATTAAATTTATAGTTATAGTATAATTTTTTTGTGTTTATTATTTGTTTATTTAATTTATTTCTGTATTTTTTGAAATCGATTTCATATTTTTTGTTGTTAGGTGAGTTTTTCCATTTCCTCCAAAGAGTATCTCGTGTTTGTATATTTTCAATGAGGCTATCATTCATCCAAGTTTTTTGATAATTGCGATATTTTTTATTAAATTTTGTGATGTAACTTAGTCCATAAATATTTTTAAATTTCGATTTCATTTCTTCGTACAATACATTTGGTTCAGATAATTGTAGCATTTCATTCCAATCAGTGATTGAGATAAATAGATTAACTTTTTTTTCAGAGAGTGCAGTATAGTACTCAGTGTGCGATATGTCAGAAGTGTGTTTGCCGTAGGTAGGGAAATAAATCGTCGTTGCAATTAGGTAGTGGTCAGCTATTATTGTTTCACATACGCACGAACTGATTTCTATGGTCTCTCTCTCTCTTATATAGATATGGTCTAGACAAGTAGCCGTTAAATAGTATGACAAAACTGCTTCTCGTGTCACATCGTTAATAGTTTTGACCAATCCGAAGTTGGCCATTAGGTTTTCGTATTGGATTACAATCGGTTCGAGTTCATTTAAAATGTTTATGTTCGTATCGCCAAGTAATAAAATGGATTCTTTAATGTCAATACTGCCCAATACTGTATCCAGTTCATGGAGAAATAATTTTTTATTTGTGTTTGGAGGTCTATACATTGCCAATAGATGTATACGTTTATGTTTGTAAATAGAAATAGTGCCGTAAACGCATTCAAAATTAGTTTTTACTATATTTATTTTTTCGAATGTAAGATGATCCTTCACGTATACAATAATTCCGCCACCCGATCTTTTTATACGACAAAAATAGTAAGAGTTGAAACCCGATATTTTGTATAGATTTACATTATTTTAATTTATCGACGTTTCACATAGCGTTATTATGTCAATATTTCGCAAAGAACTAGAAATAGTTAGGAGGAAAGTATCAAAATGTTTTGATAAGGATCGAATGTTAAGGTTAATGGCAGTTATATTATTAATTCCTAATACATGTTTATTTGACCAATTTTCAAAGTTGTGAGTACGTTCATAATCAATTTCTGATATGTCAAAATCTCCGTTCAAATCACCCATACTGAATAATATTTAAATATGCGGGAATAGTATGTAAACATGTATGAAGATTTATAAATATTTATGAAGATTTATAAACCAAGATATTTAATATTTTCCGTTTGTGTAATTGGGGGACAATCGCATGGGGTTTGTGTTGATATATCAATGATTGATTGATAGGAATGTATTTTAAGGTGGATGTTATTGGAGGGTTGGCCTCTCGAATTTATGCTGAAAGTTATTAATTTTGTTTTATCTATATTTAAAGTTAATAAGTTAGAGTCGAGCCATTTTTTAGCAATATTTAAGCCAAGTTCTGCTTTTGGGGTTAATGTTTTCCAGTCTTTGGCCTTAAAGAGTAACACAGTGTCATCAGCAAAACTTATAATTTCCCCGTCTATTTGGAGGTGACACAGGTTATTTATATATATTAGGAATAGGATTGGACCAAGTACGCTGCCTTGGGGTACTCCGTAGGATACTTGTTCCGTGTCACTACATGTGTTTTCTATAGAGGTATACTGTGTGCGATTTCCCATATAGCTTTCTATTAATTTGAGTTCTATTCCCGTGAATCCGATGTTTTTTAGTTTATCAAATAGGTTTTGATGATGAATTGTGTCAAACTCTTTTGCCAGATCTAGGAATACTCCAAGGCATTTTTTGCCCTGGTCTATATTTGTTTTGAGGAAGTCTGTTACAGAGGTTATCGGATGTGAAGTACTCATATTTTCTCTGAATCCATATAATAATAATCCGTATATTGACGGATCACAATAAATATTTAACGTGTAGGGTTCAGAATTATTATTTTTATTTTTTACATTAGCTCAAAATGGGAGGCGCTGAGGAAAATAATTCCCCACAGGGCCTATATCATCTTTGGAGATGCTTTGTGGAGAGTCTTTTTAGGAAAGGAAGGAGAGGATATTAGGGGTGGGTAGGAATCTGGGTTTCAGTACGTTCAGGAGTGACGGACGTAAGAATCCATCCCTCTCCCTGCGGTGCAAGGCGATATTCCGAAAGATTACGACTGGAGAAGTCAAAGGGACTCCCTCAATCATTCTTTCCCGATCCGACGTGCCATGCAGCTGGTGGGCAGACGCATCCGCCGCCAAGACCAGGACAAACTTCACCTCTTGAACCCGAGCACCTCTGCTAAGTCAACAAACGTAACGAAACAATTACGATGACCTATGGCAGAGGTGTTGGTGATCCAATAAATGGTTTCCGGAGCGGCGATTGTCACACCCGCCTCCCAAATCTTTTATCTCACTTATCAATCCTTCGACTATCCCTAAACAAAAAATCACGTGGATCGGTCGCTCCGTTGCGACGCGAAAGAAGGACAAACAAAGAAACATAATTTTAGTTTTCACTTTAATATTAGTTAGGAGATCATTGGAGGTTTTCCACTACTTACCCGCTCTGGTATAAATAAGTAACAGATGGTTACTCATTCAAGGCTCTCGCAATAATCTAATTTCTTTTTTTAAACGAAGCTACATTTATTTATGTTGAACGAATCTTGACCTCCAGTGTCCTTGCATACTTGTTAGTAAGCAGTATGCAAGTGCTTAACAGAAAAAACAAAATGCCAAAAAAACAGGTTAGTAAGACAAGTAGTTACGAGATCAAGCGAACGACCACCTAATCTGCGATGGTTTGCCCACCTCTGCCATTTAAGAGATATGCAACCTTTTTACGAGCCGGGCGGCGGCGGAAAGGTATGTTTCCACGAGCTTTTGAATGATATCCTTCAAAACACCCAGGGGAACTATCGAGAGATCCCTTCAAAAGCAATTTCGGCGTAACAGAAATAGTTTTACGATAAAAATCCCCAAAATATTATTTTGACAACGTTAGAGCGATAAGATATTTAGGCACGGGAAAATAAAATATATCTACGGGTTATTTCATGTAAAGATTAAATAAATTAATATGTAATATATTTTTGAACGTAGCTAACTTTGTGGTTATTCATTAATAATAAATGAAACAATATTTCATTATTAGAACCACTTATATATTTTATTTACGCCGACCGGTTTCAGAACGATCGTTCCTTCCTCAGGGCACATTTTTTTAAACATTTTTTTGGAAAATAATGTGTCCTTACTGAAGTACACCATTCTTACGTCACATTGTAAGTGGTTAGTTGTTTGAATTTTAAGTAAGTACCCATGTTAAAATATTACGAGAGGAAAATTATAAAGCAATATCTAGAAGAAAATTCAATACAAGCTTTATTCTTTGTTAGGTTGCAAAATAGTATCTTTATTCTCCCTTCCCATGTCTTAATTGAAGTTTGTTATTTTTTTAATAGTTTTATTGCAAAAGGGAGGATATTAAACAAGAGAAACATTAAACATTTCTTTGTCCAAAAGTAGTTTTAGTTGTAGGTTGGTGGAATGTATTAATGTGGATCTTGCGAATCGGCCCGAGTCTGTGCAAAGTTATCCTGGTTTTTGAATGCGTACATTAGAATATCTTTGTAAGTAATTGTTTCAATTGACATTAAATTCAGGACTTTAAAAACACAGTATACAGGAGTTCTGATGGCTGATGACTTGACATTAGAAAACAGTGGGTGAGAACAATGTATTAATAAATGTTGTGGTAGGGGTTGGGGCAAAGTTAGGCTACGGCCTAGAGCCTAGTGAGTCACCTAGCGAGTAGCTTAGTAAAACGAACGTTCTAGAATTTTCGTGGCCGGCCATACTGCGTGCTTGTCGCCTAGATAGTCGCATAGCGTGTACCAACGTGTTGGTTTTTTGCCACTAGGCGTGAGGCATTTTAGAAGAAAAACATGGATGAAATATAAGTTGCATCAGTATTTAAAAGAGAATCTCTGTGGAAACCGGCTAATGAACTCCATAAAAATGCAGTTGTCTTAAAAAAACTATGGGAAGAGGTAGCAATCGAAGTAGAAAAAGATGGTTAGTACTCTCTCTCTCTGGTTTCAATCCTGGGATTGGTTTGCAGCAATTTCCTCTATTCGTCTCTTCCACTCTTCCCTGTCTTGGGCGGCTCTTTTGAAGTCTGCATATGATGAGCAGCGCACGTCCACCAGCAGGTCCTTCAGGTAGTCTCGGCATGGGCGTCTCCTAGAGTTTGTCCACTCGGTCATACCCTCCATTATGGCATGCAAGAGGCCTTCTTGTCGTATTACAAGGCCGATCCATCTTGCACGCCTTTCCGACAAGGTCCTGAGCAGGTGCCTTCCTCCTTCGATTCTTTGGAGAACCTCCTCATTTGTAATGTGGTCTCTCCAGGAAATTTCTAATAGGATTGTGTTTTCAGGCAATGAGTTGTTCTACCTGGCCCCCTAGCATGGTCGATCGATATAGGTTTTTTCTAAAATGTCGGTAATTTGAAATCGCTCCCGAGCACGACTGCAGGCCACTAACGAAGAAATAACAGTTTACGTCAAATAAATTAGGAACCCTTAGTCGTGGTGAACTGTTGCTTGTTCGTTAGCGGCCTGCAGTCGCGCTCGGGAGCGATGACAAGTTACCGACATTTTCGATAAAACTTATATCGATCGACCATGCTAGGACCCCAGGTAATCAATCCAATTCCGTTGAAATAATTCAACAAAATTTCTCTGGTTTGTATGTACTGTTTAAAAATCTATATCGTTTATACAGTACATTAAACTCCCCGTGACTTATTTATGTCATGAACCCAACACGATGGATAAGATCGTGAAATGGTATATTTTAAATATGAATTTTCTGTAAGTAGCAGTTTTAGAGATATTTTTGAAAGTGACATCTCGTCAATGTGCCGACAAGCAAATGACCAAGGCACCTAGCGACCCACCACGCAAACCAGTGCGGCCACCGTGTATCCTAGCAAGTAGCCAGAATGCAAGCCACTAGGCTCTAGGCGCTAAGCAAGCCGCCTGTCTCTGCGGACGTAGCCTTAGGGATTAATGAAGAATGGGGGAGGTAATACAACGAACAGTGAAAGGGAAACTGTCGAAGATAGACCATAAGTTAATATTTTTTGTTTAATGATAATGGACTCATAATTATTACGAGGATTTTTATTTATTGCGAAGGCTTCTAATCTAAGTTATCTAAGCGTTTTCCTTTATCATTAATACGAAGAATACCTGTATATTTTTTTCAAAGTTACTTTGGTTACAGGTATCGGAAAAATTATTATTATTGAGATCTTTAAGTGTTCTTTGATCCTAATATCAAAATTACGAATTGTTTTCCCGATATAAAATGTGGAACAGTCATTACTTACAATTGAGTTTATATAATATTCCGAAATTAGTCAATTTATGACTTTATCTTCAGCGTTCCCTTAGAAATTAGTGGTGTTATTTCTTTAAGAAAAAGGTGATTTAATATTAGAAGGGACGTTAATATTTAATAATTTGGGAAGCGGGTACCGCCGTCCCGGGAACCATTTATTGGATAACCAACACCTCTACCATAGGTCACCCCCAAGTGGTTCGCTACGTTTGGTGTCTTAGTAGGGACACCAGGGTTTATGGCATGGGGTTTGTCCGAGTCTTGGCGGTGGATGCGTCTGCCAACCAATTGCATGGTGGGACGGATCGGGAGAGATTGGTTGACGGAACCTACCTCTCCAAATCTCCAACTGGAATCTCTCGACCCACCGCCTTGCACTGCAATGTGAGGGATTGATTCATACGTCCGTCACTCCTAGAGATATTGACCCCAGATTCCTACCCACCCTTCCTCTTCATAAAAAGACCATCCACACAGCATCTCCAAAAGACAACATAGGCCTCGAGGGGAATTATTTTCCTTAGTGCTTCCTGTGTGGAACTAATGTTAAAAAGGGGGATTTTTGCAAGATTGAACTGAAAAATTATTAAAATATAAAATTTGATACCATTGTAATATGTAATATATTAATTCTTCGTCACGTTCTAGAGTTGTAGAGATTATCTTTCAAAAATGAATCTACGTCGCTTGAAATGCCTTCAGTTTTTTTTTTTTTACATGAGCTCCACACAAGAGGCCTTGAGGAAAATAATTTCCCTCAGGGCCTGTGTCATCTTTGGGGATGCTGTGTGGAGGGCTTTTTTTAAGGAAAGGAAGGAGAGGAGAGTTCTGGGAAGGAAAAGGGTTTAAAGGGTGGGTAGGATGGGGGTGCAGTATGTCCTGGTCATCCGCCTCCAAGACCTAGACAAACCTCACCCCATGAACCCGGGCACCCCTGCTAAATCACCAAACGTAGCGAACCACTTGGGGTGACCTATGGCAGAGGTGTTGGTTATCCAATAAAGGTTCCCGGGGCGGCGGTACCCATTCCCGCCTCCCAAGTTCGATGACCTCCGTAGTCCAGTGGGTAAGACTCTTGACTCACAATCCGGAGGTCGCGGGTTCGAACCCGGCATGCGCAAATAAATTTTATTTGATTAATTTGTTTTATTTCACAATTAATTCATTTAAAATAATATATAGTATATTTGCGGCATGTTCCAGAGTGGAAGATACTATCAGTATCGCCCTGGTGTAAGACCACCATTCAGAATTGAAACGTTGCTTGAAAATGGCTTTAGCCGTGTTTGGTGACCAGATCTGAATAGCTAGGTACTTCCCAACCTTCCTCTTCCCCACCTCCTTCCCCTCCCCACTACCTTCAGCCTCACAACATACCCCAATTAGGGATGCCATAGTGTCACTGGCTCCAGACGGGAGCAGTTGAGATTCTTGTGCGGTTATTCACTATAAAAAAAAAGTTACTTTGGTGATTGGATTTGAAATGTCTGGTTTTTCTCAATCTTACTCTTTGCCATTTCCTTCCTCTCCCACTTCATTTACCCTTACAAAATTTCACAAATTATATTTCTCTAAGGTAGTGTAGGTTCTTGTATGACAGTCACAAAAAAAAGAAAAGAGAAATCGTATTAAACTCTACAAGGTTCCACATTTCTGAAAAATCTGTAAGCTCTATACACAGTTTCCTTTGTGGAGCTTTTAGTACTGTTTTCACAGAAGCTTTTCTATGCCTTTCTTCAGAGAATGCTGAGCTTTGAAAACAGATATATATATTTTTTCCATCAACGCAGATTTTAAATATTTAATATTTTGGCGGAAAGCAGTATTTTGTGAGTTAACATATTAAAGAAATGAAACGATTACTTTGTTTACAACCTAAACATTTATTGAATTCATTACTACCCTCCGGTTTCGCTTAACTAACTCAAGCGTCATCAGATAACAAAGTGAAACAGAAACCGTTAAAACAGTTTAATTTTGTACCCTGATGATACTTGTATTAAGTGAAACACGTCGGTCGTATTAATTAAATAAATTTCGTGGTTATAAACAAAGGTATTGTTTTATTTTATGTAGTTTTTGTTGATTGCTGTTGATTTTTCTTGATTTGAAGAAGTGAAATATTTTACTTTATTAAAAGACAAATAACTTGGTTAATTATAATAATTTTTATACACAATCTACATATTTCGTGAACAATGTTCACATCATCAGGAGTAAATGTAAACTGAAGTCACAAATTAAATTCAGGGGTAGGGGTAGAAGGAAGGGGGGGAGGGTTAAGAGTAAGGAATTACAATATCATTAGCAGGGAAAGACCGGTTAAGTGGAAAAATATTCAAAAGGGGGTTCATCATTTTTTTTGCTTATCAATTATATCTTTTTTGGTATTGAAATTTTTCCATATTTCTAAGATTTCAAAACTATTTATCTGCGATGCCTTATAACCCGTATGTAGTATTTTAAGACCTAAGTACAAGGTGGCGCAAAATTAATCACCCTAGAGGAAGATGTTATAATTTTTGAAAATGGCGTCGTACGTCAATCATATTTGAAATTTGTGAGCGCTATACTCCGCAAGAGCGTGGAATAATTGTGTCGATTTAAGCTTTAACGCTTTTAGCGATTTTGTGTCGAAAGTCATCATGAGCGACGAGGCGCATTTCCACTTAAACGGTTACGCCAATAAGCAAAATATTCATTTCTGGGGCACTGAAAATCCGCGTGCGATGCACGAAAAGTCATTACGTCCACTCAAAGCCACTGTGTGGTGCGGCGTTAACGCGGGAGGAGTGATTGGGCCGTATTTTTTGAGGACGCCATTGGCATTACATTGGCCATGATAAACGACTTCTTACTTTCGGAATTGGATGAGCACGGCTTGATGAACATGTGGTTTCAACAAGACGGTGCAACCACGCACACAGCACGAGCCAAAGTGGATATTGTGAAGGAAGCATTTCCTGGTCGCGTAATCTCTCGCTTTGGCGATTTGGTATGGCCAGCAAGATCGCCCGATTTAACCATCCCAGACTTCTTTCTTTGGGGCTATTTGAAGTCGCGGGTTTATGCCAACAAGCCTCAGACAATCGCAGCCCTTAAGGAGAATATTCGACAGGAATGCGAACAGTTATCACCGGAAATCTTGCGGGAAAGTCATGGAAAATGCGATAAAACGGGCACAAATGTGTATCAACACTGGCGGCAGCCACTTGACGAATACCATCTTTTTTTCTTAACAGAAAAAAATTTAAAAGTCCAGATAAAGATTTCTATTACTCAAAATAGTTTTTTTTTAATTAAAATTGGATGATTAATTTTGCGCCACCATGTATAAAAATATATGTATGTTTAAAAAAAAAGTAATATACATGCATACAAAATAAAGTGATGTAAACAAAGTTATTTGTTTCTTCTTCAAACTTCGCAAAATTACTTTGTGGCATCATTAATTATATAATGAATAACAGATCACTTTGTATAAACAACTATATAGTGGTTTATACAAAGTGATCTGTTATTCATTATAAAGTTATTTGTCTTTTAATAAAATGAATAATGCCATCACAAAGTGAAAAACCTTTCAGAAGAAGTTTTTTTCTAAAAATTGAAATATTTTACTTTTCGAAGAAAATATTTATCGTAGTACCTACGTAATTTAGCAAGAAAAAAGTTTTTTTGCAAAATCAATGAATTTGCATTTCACAATTTAACGCATTTTTTGTCTTAGATACTTTATGAGTCATCAGTTTTTCGTCTGAATACCGAACAAGAGTCCCAACTACTCTCAACTGTCTGGAGTCAGTGGGACTTAAGCATTTCTAATTTAGGTATGTTGTAAGACTGGAGAGAATGGGGAAGGTATGGAGATGGGGAAGAGAAAGGTTGGGAATCCAACCTTTCCCTCCTCACATCCTTACACCCTTCCCCTTCGCATACCGTAGGTGGGAATGGGTACCGCCGCCCCGGGAACCTTTATCGGATAACCAACACCTCTGCCATAGGTCACCCCAAGTGGTTCGCTACGTTTGGTGATTTAGCAGGGGTGCCCGGGTTCATGGGGTGAGATTTGTCTAGGTCTTGGAGGCGGATGACCAGGACATACTGAACCCCAGATTCCTACCCACCCCTTAAACTCTTTTCCTTCCCAGAACTCTCCTCTCCTTCCTTTCCTTAAAAAAAACCCTCCACACAGCATCCCCAAAGATGACACAGGCCCTGAGGGAAATTATTTTCCTCAAGGCCTCCTGTGTGGAGCTCAAGTAAAAAAAAAAAAAAAAAACCCATCAGCCTCATAACATATGCAATGGGGATTATATTTATAGATAATCATAGTTCCACTGGCTTCGGGCAGTTGGAACTTTTGTACAGTGTTTACATAAAAAAGCTACCTACTTTCAACGACTTAACACATAAAGCATTGAGAAAAAAAAAACAAAAAAAAGTTAAAAAATATTCATACTTACGTAAATAAATATGCACAAAGAAAGAATAAAATCGCCTTAATGAGCTTGTTCATCGTCCCAGAACCAATTCCGCCATTTTCCATTCCGTGTGTTGGAAAAAAAAAATGACAAATTGCAAGGATCTTTTTAAAATTTGATTACACAGCGCCACGAGTGTCTGCAAAGTAATTTAAAAAGGACTTTTCCTTAGGGACTTAAACAATGAAAAACCTACTCGACAATCTTGTATATTTTCATTTACTTTTATGTCAGAAAAACATCTGGTATTTTCATGGTAGAAAGTGTGATTTAAAAAAAAAAGATTTTTTCACTGTGGAATGCTGTGCGGAAGGTCTATTTAATAATGGTAAGAGAGGAAGTTTTGGGAAGGAAAAAGATATAAGAATAGGAATATGGAGGTCAATTTGTCCAGGAGTGAGGAACGTATGAATCCATCCCCCCCACTGCGATGCAAGCAATGGGTCGACAGTCCGGCTGGAGAGGTCAAGAGGTCTCCCTTATCCAGTATCTTCCGGTCAGGCCCGCTATGCATCAGGTGGGCAAAAAATTTTGCCGTCAAGACCTAGACAAACCTCAATCCATGATTCCGGGCACCCGTGCTAAATCAACAAACGTATCGAACCGCTTGGGGTGACCCGTGGCAGGGGTGATGGTTGTTTAAAAATAGTTCCCGGGGCGGCGGTACCCTTACGCGGCCTCCAAATTAAACATTTACTTCAATTGAGCAATGAATTGCATTGGTTTACGTGGAGTCGAATCTACCTTCAGGACGAATGCAACGCGAATCGGGGATAATGAAAAAAGGCACTAGAAATAAATTAAACAAAAATATAAAAAATTGCCCCCACCCACCAATTCGATTTTCGTTTCGCGTAAATTTCGCTTTTTTATATTATGTAATATACTACGGCATTAAACTTTACAATAAAATCCCCACGTCATCCTAAAATCACAACAAAATTATAACTTTTATGTGCAAATATAAAGCTGGATACAAACATAGAGAGATCACAAAGGGAAAATAAACTGTCACCAAATACAGACTGAGACCAAAACTACTCAACCACACCAAAAACACTTTCTAATATTAGGAGCTTACAAAACCTCAATTTTGCCACTGGAAATTACTCAAAGATTAATAATCAAAATTATCAAAATTATTAATAAGAAACCATCAGATTACTCAACCTCTCAACTTTTTCAAGACTTCCAAGTCCCACATCAAAAAATTCAGATATTAAAAGTACGCTGCTTCAAATACACAAAGACTATTCTAAGAAGTTGCACCACGCCATGGTACGTGTTGAGAGCAATAGGCAAAACACTGGGTCGCTTATTTACGACTTTAATGCATACCATTTTTGCACAACACAGTACTACACGAAAAATGGAATGGTGTGGTTTAATCAACTAGCAATAGAGCTGAGATTAGATCTTGACTACAATAAATTAAATAATTTAGCTACCTAGAATCGCATTAACAATACTTAATCAACTTTTAATTTTTTATTTTATTTTATATACAAGGTGTTAAGGGACGTACTTGACTTACTTTAACCAGTGATTACTGACATTATTTGGAGTAAAAAATGTAAATGAAATTTTGGTCTCCGGTGACATTTTTGATTTTTTTTTTTTTTTTTCTACAAAAACATAAAAAAATGGTAGTTGTTGAACAGTTGGAGGCGGGGTAAGGGATTCGTCAGACACCCAGCTGAGTGACCAGTGACGATGTGCGGAAGAAATTTTTTTTTGTTTGATTTTGAAGAAAAAAATTTTGAAAAAAAAAAAAAAAGTCGTCAAAAAAAGTCACCGGAGACCAAAATTTCATTTACATTTTTTACTCCAAATAATGTCAGGAATCACTGGTTAAAGTAAGTCAAGTACGTCCCTTAACACCCTGTATAAAAACTAATAAAAAAAAGTAATATTTAAAAGTACTTCATTTTACCACATTGTTAAATTTAAAAATAGGTAAATGAAATCCTCAGCGCGAGATTTCCCAGCGAGTACATCATTATCCCTGTTTGGTACAAAAAAAGAAGATTATAAACCACGTTGCATTATTATTTAATCACAACTGGTAAGCGAACAACGCAGAGCTTTCAAGACGTGATTACTTCCTATTCGTACTTCAATAATTGACACGGACCTTTTTATCACCAGCGACGGGTGCCGAACTAAAATGCAATTCATTCTATTTCCGATTGCCGTCGATTCAACCATTCGCGAATAGTACCAGTGTTCGCTTCCCACTTTCTGATAAATAATCTTAAATAAATCTAAATTAGAGTGTTGAATATTGTTTAATTAACCTACAAGTACAAAGTCTCTCACACTTGATTTACACATGCTGTGCACATCTATCCTCTTATATTCTATTCTCCATAATATAATGAATATTAAAACAAAAACAATAACACTTTTTGCTGGAGTATTAGAATTAATTAAATTAGAGGTTTATGAAAATAATAAATATTTTCACCTAAGCCTTAGATATTAAGAGAAGGATCGGAGTTCCACCGGCAGATATTTCAATAGGGGATCAATTGATTCCGATCTTCAACTGGAATTTTCCTCATTTTATACCTCGAGTGGCCTCGAGTTCCCTGGAGTTCCTCAGAGGGAAATACAACGAGGAAATACCGCTGAAGGGGAGATGTTTACGGGAATTGGAATTTACTATGTGAGAGGGTGAACCATGGTTTAAGTTGGAACGTACATAATACTTCAATTGATTTATCGAATTTAATTATGATTTCTTATTTAATAAACGTCAGTTATAAGAATATCGACATTAAAATTAAGAAAATACTTAGTTTTTACCACTTTTCTTGTTTACAAAACCAACATGTTTAGTGAGCAACGCTCACTTCTTCAGGGTTTTTTATTGATACTAATCATAAATAATAGACGTACCTAGACAATGGTGTCAATTGAAAAAGAATGGACATAGACAATGGTATCAATGGAAATATGAGAGTGGGTAGAGGAGAGAGGGGCAATGGGAGACAATTTACAAAGGGAACAGGTTTAATATTGGGTCATTTAAGAACAATTTTTGGTTATTAATAATATTCAAATTCGCATTAACACTATTTCTAAAATTTCTAGTTTATCCAACTGAATGCCATTGACATTACAATGCATTAATTCTATTCTACTATTGAAGTCAAAGGTGTGACTGGTTTCCACCAAATGGTTTTGGAAAACTCCGAGAAACTGTTATTGTTTAAAGATTTCATATGTTCTTTAATCCTTATTTCGAAGTTTCTTGAAGTTTTACCTATGTAAAAGAAACCACAATCGTTACACTTCAATTTATAGATTCCAGATTTTTTCATTTTTGAATCTCTATCTTTATTATTTACAATGTAATTTTTAAGTTTGTTATTAGAAAATAGTTTTTTTTCTTGTTTACATTGCACCTGCAAAGCTACTGCAAGTAGCTTGTCGGCAGGAAAATAGTGTGGACAACAACATGATACAATATACAATGTTTTACAATAGAAGAAAAAAATATTGCAATTTAATAAAAAACATAATAAAAACATAAATAAGTATAAAGAAAAAAAAAATTAAAATTAAATATTAATAATTAAAAATTAAAAATGCACGAGGAGTCAAGTCAATACATAAAATCTGATTCCAATAGCCATGTTCTAAACAATAGTGCAAATTTAGGTGTCGAGCAACATTTTTTCAAATCATATGGCAGCATATTAAAAATAAGTGGTACAATGTGTTCAAGAGTTCGCTGGCCATGTTTATTACTTGTTTATTATTTTGTTATTTGCATAAAACACAGGAAGAATTTCATTTGGTTCATTTTTTGTCAAGGAATTAGAAATTTTATTATTAAAATAATGATTTTCCTCTATTTTTTCTTTTCCTGATCCTTTTGTACAGGATAGATATGATTTAAGGAATTTATTCTTGTATTTTTTATTAAGAATGTTTTCAATTAAATTGGTGTTATATCCATTATTGATAGCAATTTGTTTAATAATATTGAGTTCTATTGAAAAATTATTGGGAGATAGGGGTACATTAACTAAAAGCACTCTTTTCAGGGTGAATTGCCTAAAACCAAAAAAAAAACTAATCTATCAATCATAGAATGGAAAGCTGTCATTTTTTGAGAAATTGGATGATTTGAGGTGTTGTGGATTACAATGTCTGTGTATGTGTCTTTACGAAAAATATTAAATTCAAATTATTATTATTAATTCTTTTTCAATTGACACCATTGTCTACGTCTATTATTTATAATTAGTATCAATAAAAACCCTGAAGAAGTGAGCGTTGCTCACGAAACATGGTGGTTTTGTAAACAATAAAAGTGGTAAAAACAAAGTATTTTCTTAATTTTAATCAAAAATGGTGGCACAAAATAAGTTTGCTGTGTTAGAAGAAGAAAATATCGACATTTTTTTCGGCAGCATTAGTAATAACTAGCGCAGACGCTTTTATGATTACAAAAGGTAATAAACATACGTTCTTTAACACAATAATGCTGCGGCTCTTTTAAAAGATAAGATACACAATGTATGTATGTACATATTGGTTTGTTTCCTCCACAGAAAGAAAAAAAGTCATAATTTTTTTATTTATTTTTTAAATTTTTATTTTTTTACATTAACTGCACACAGGAGGTCCTGAGGAAAATAATTTCCCTTAGGGCCTATGTCATTTGGGATGCTGTGTGGAGGTTCTTTTTGAGGAGAGGAAGGAATGAAAAATGGTCTTGAAGAGACCCATGTTGTAGGAAGGAGGAAACACAGAGGCCGGTAAATCATTCCATAGCCGAGCTGTTGAACACAATAACTAGTTGAAGAAATGACCCGTTCTCATGTGACAAATGTCAACCGTGTACAAATGTTGGGCACGCGTTTGGCGTGTTTCCCGACTATGCACCGGTGCCGAAGGGATCAATGATGCTAGTTCCTCGGAGCATCTTCCATTGTAATACCGGTAGAACAAGGACAGCATTCCCACCTGACGCCTGTGCTCTAAGAATTGCAATCCGTCTGTTAAGATGGGAGAATCTATTAAGCGGACCGCCCGTTTCTGCACAGAGTCGAGGGTATTTTTCAGGTATTTAGGAGCTCCAGACCAGAGGTGGCTGCAAAATTCAACCGTGGGGCGCACTTGTGATTTGTACAGGGTTAGCAGTTGTGTACTATTAAAGTATCTGCGGGCCGTGTACAGTACGCCCAGTTTTTGGGAGGCTAAGTTTACTCTGGCTTCGATGGAGCCCCCAGTCACTTATGTTTTTTTTTTTTTTTTTTTTTTTTTAATTCTTTATTCTTTGAATTGTTCATTACATGAATTGGGGATTTTTCGACCACCATACTAGGCACATGCCTGTGTTGTGGTGGTCGATTTTCATATACAGTATATTAAAAGATGCAATATAAAGAAATGTGCGAGAATATAAAAAATTAAATAAAAATATATAAATATACATATTATATATAATAATATTAAAGAAAACAAATGAATATAAAATAATGTAAATAACTAAAGAGTATGGAAACTACTATAGAGTATAAAAGAGTATGAAAGAATATAGTAGAATATAAAAATAATATGAAAAGTATAGAACATAGAAGCCAATACATGAAAGAATATAAAAATGATATAATTATAAAATAAATAAAGACGAAGTAAGTACTTTTTAGAGTATGCAAATAAGAAATGATAAAGATTTTAATGAAGATCTGTGTGTACGTGGTTATATTGGTAGGTACATTATTTCAAACCAATTTTTGTACAAATAAATTTTGGAATAAATTTATGTTTCGAGTCCGTCGAATTACACTGGTCACTAGAGTAAATTATTATTGTTACAGTGATTTTCTGGTGGCACTGGGCTCTGAGTACATAAACATGTAGGTATAGGCACTAGTACACAGTGGTGCCAAACAGTTTTAAAGAATTAGTTTTTAAAAGTATTTAAACTTTTGGCTATTTATATTATAGTGATTACAACCAAAAAAAATTATTAGCGGTATATAAACCGATATCAATTTTATTTACAAAATATTACTAAAAACTTTAAAAAAAAACGCAATTTCGCTTAACTAAAGCGCTGGTGTAATAAAAACAAAAGAATACTTAGAGTGGAAAGGGTTAAGCAATGATTTTCTTCTCCCACATTTTATAAAAAAAGTTGAAAGCTTTATTATATTTTCACAATGAAAATAAAATAAATTGATGCTATCCTCCAGATAAATGAAGTAATAATGACATATTATATTTTACAAATATCAATAATTTGCAGATGATGTTTCCACAATGGCAAAAACACATTTTCACAGAAAAAATAAGTAGATATGTATGCACGAGAAGAGGACAATAAGTGAGATAATAATTAAAAAATATTTTTTCTTAACAAGTGGAAAAAAAAAAAATTTAGTGTGCTAGTACTTAGGAGTATTTTTTATGATTCGAATACATCATTTTATCGAGTCACACCAAGCATATCAATGGAGGGCCTGTTCGGAAGACTGCTACCGTTGAAAGATACTAGATTTTCATTTCGATCCCTTTTAGACGTAATCAGACAAGATTGGGTCTTTGAAACATTTTCTTGCACTCTCTCACACACGGCACCATAAAGTCTCCGAAGACTACTACAATACTGCTAACCGTGACGATAAATTTGAAAGTATGGAATATAGTTACAAGAATAATATTGAAGTGTGAGTGAATTTCAAAAACGTTAAATGTCAATGCGCCGATGGTTTTGATTTTGTCTTTTTCTTTCTTCTCTTTCAACTCTTTCTTACACACTAAATAACAACAGTCGAAAATGAGACAAACGATAAACGTATGTCTTCACTCCTCCAAAGGAAACATACAATCATTATCAAACATTTCTTCACAAGTATAAAGAAAATGAAACGCAATTCCAAACGCCGTAATAAGATATATCTGTTTCCTCCAAAGGAAAAAAGTTGTACTTAGAAAGTGACACATGTATCTATCTATCATATTTGTAATCTTTGTATAAGAAAAGCTGCAGCATTATAACGATAAGATACGTATGTGTTTTTACCGTCATGGTACCGTAACCGTGAATCGTCACGGTTTAAAATTCTAATCAATTCCAATTTTGTAAATTACACTTAAATGGTAGAAATAGTCGGGGATGCCTGACTTGGCACATCAAGTGAACCAAATATGTAAATGAGTCGGGTAGTGCCAAGAGAAAGTACGAAAGAAGGGCTTGTATTAAATGATCAACCTTCTTATAAATAATTGACCCTGTGCGGTTTTGTTTTTTATACAAATCTACATTTCTATTATTTTTTTGCACTTAACTTCAAAATGAGAGGAAGGACACTGTTTAGACGACATTGCGAAAAACTATCCTAAAGAAGAATTTTGATAATACTCGATGAAATTTCGTCCACTTGTTTTTCAAAATTAGAGGAAAAAATCTGTCTTTTTATGATGTAGAAAATCTTTTGGTAAAGCACGGGCTACGGGGTCTTCGACTATTATTTATATTATCTATACGTGCCTATAAATAAAAGGCAATGTCCATTTGTGTGTCCTTGTATGCAGACTCAAAAACTACTGGATCAATTACGCTGAATATTTCAAAGTTTGCTCTTATTAATGTCGGGGGTCCTAGCATGGTCGATCGATATAGGTTTTATCGAAAATGTCGGTAACTTGCCATCGCTCCCGAGCACAACTGCAGGCCGCTAACGAACAAACAATAGTTCACAACGACTAAGGGTTCCTAGTGTCTAGTGTCTAGGGGTTCCTAATATATTTGACGTAAACTGTTGTTTATTCGTTAGCGGCCTGCAGTCGTGCTCGAAAGCGATCGCAAGTTACATACATTTTCGATAAAACCTATATCGATCGACCATGCTAGGAGTGCTTAGAGAGTGGTTTGTATGGTGAAAGAAATCGGGAACGTCCGGAGAAGACTTGAGGCCCCGCAACCGCGCACAAAAAGAAGAAGATGGAGATATATGAAATTACGAATGTCAGAGGAGCGTTCTAGTATTTAAAGCGACAAAATCGAAGCGAAAATTGTGAAATTTTTTAATAAAACACGACTCGTTTAAAATAGAGCAAAAATCTCGCGGGGTTGTCTTAAACAGCATTTAAAGAAATACTGTGAATTTTTTAATACATATAACTTGTAAAATAACTGAAACAAACGTGAGATACGTCTTAAGATTTTCACGGTCAAGAGCATTTTCGTTATTTGTTTTTGGGGTGTTATGTCGGATCTGCCCTGATGACTGACGCAGCAACGATGTCCGAAACGTTGGCTAAAAAAGGAGGTAGCTCAACATGGCATAACACTCCAAAAACAAACAACGAAAGTGAAACAAACGTGTTTAAAATAATTATTGGCGCTTTGCGATTATTTTCTATCGAGGGAATTTTATATAATTTGCGTTTCGGCAGGACGAATGTCAAGATATTATCTTCAAAAATAACATATATTTTTTAAGAGCTTAAAAACTTCAAACGTTTGGGAGCTTTGCAGGAAATCGGTAGAAATTCGGGTAGCGGCGTCTTAATGCTTTATCTCTTGCACTAGAATGAGACACGGAATCGAAATAAAATGGATAAAATGTATCTTTGTAATAGCAACAATGAAGATTTCCAGTAACTATTTGAAGTGAATGGTAGAAAAATTCGGAGTCACTCGAGGAAGGCATGAATCAAATAATTTTTGTGGCCAAATGAGGCGTACGTGAAGAACGCAGAAAGAAGTACGAGGAGAATGTACGGCGTAGAAGAGAATGGTAGAAGAACTCGAGGACGCCCGAGGAAGACGTAGCATGACCAAGTTAATCAAATTAAACAAATTTAATTAAATGAAAACAATATTAGCGAAACTCAATCGTGGAGACATAAAAATCAGAAAAAGATATTGGCACCTATGGGACTCGAACCCAGAACCTTTTGCTTACATGGCAAATGCTCTACCAACTGAGCTAATAATAATAATAATAATAATATTTTTATTCGGAAAACAAAGAGCTTTACAAAGATACATAAAAAAGAGTGCTAAAATAAAACAGTGAGCCTAAAAACATGTTTTCGTTGATAATTTTTTTTTTTAGTTTAGTTTAGACAAGAAAAACATAAAGAAAAACAAAAAAAAATAGTTAAGAGAAGCTAAATACTTAAATATGCATGATACGAATATAGAAAAACGCAATAAAGGGTAAACTTATGATCTTATAGGAGTATAAGGATGATATGTTTGTAATTAGGGAATATGTAAATATATTGCAAATTAGGAAAAGAAGTCTGATAAATAATACAATAATATGGATGTTAAGTGGTGTGTTGTGATGCATTAAATTTATCTAATAGTGTTGCTTTGAATTTGTTGAAAGTTATATTGAAGATGTCTGTATATGTGAGGTGTGTGCTATGATAGTAGCAGGCTCGATGTATGAATTCATTTTGTAAGTAGTTGGTGTTGGAGCGGCTGTTATAAAAAAGGGATACGTTTCTGCCATTGCGACCAGGAACTCTAATATCTATTTTTTGTAAAAGATACGGGGAAGATATCGTATTATTTAGGATTATATACAATAAAAATTGATCAGAAATAATTCTCCTACAATTTAATTTCGGGATATTTAAGAATCGACGGATATCTTCATTTGATAGAAATGCATAAAACGACCGAAAATTTAAGGCCCCGTTCTCCCCACAAAAAAAAACCATTTCGGACGAGTCGTGAAATTTACTTTTAACGCATTCGACAGGAGGTGTATCTGCAGCGCGCGGGTCAATAGGAATGCGCGCGCATTATTATTACAAAAAGGTCTGGTTTGGAACTTGGCTAATAATTGTCGACAAGAAGTATCATTTCAAAAAATATGCGTTCCCAGAGAAATTGATAATATTTGTAGGGCTGCCACAATTTTAAAATACACATAATATTTATGAAAATATCTGTTATTTTCTCAATGTATTACGTTAGATTACCTATAAAGTGTAATGTACACTTGAGGTGACCGTTCACAAAACAAAGCTATATTATTTATTATAACGGAACTACAATTATCATTGTTTATCTTTAATTTCTCTTATCAATTTGGGAGACGGAACGGGATGGGTACCGCCGCGCCGCCCCGGAAAACATTTTTTGGATAACCAACACCCCTGCCGTAGATCACCCAAGTGGTTTGCTATGTTTGGTGACTTAGCAGGGGTTCTCGGGTTTTTTTAACTTTTATTTACTTACATTTACGTAACGCATTTTGGTTTTATTATCCAACGAACATCTAATAATAGGTAGTAATAAAATAATACGTATGATGATAATTACATATTTCCTTGTCCGTAACAATTTGGGACGCGGGTAAGGGTACCGCCGCCCCGGAAACTATTTATTGGATAACCCCAAGTTGTTCGCTACGTTTGGTGACTTAGCAGGGGTGCCCGGGTTTGGATCTTGGTGGCGGAAGTGTCTGCCCACCAGCTGCGTGGTAGGCCAGATCGGGAGAGACTGGTTGAGGGAGATCTTGTGACCTCTCAGGCAGAACTCTTTTGGAACATCGCCTTGCACCGCATTGGGAGGGATGGATTCAAAAGTCCGTCCCACCCAAACCCACTGACCATCAAATTCCTACCCACCCCTATAACCTTATCCTTTCCAGAACTTCATCTCCTTCCTTTCCATTAAAACACCCTCCACACAGCATATCCAAAGATGACATATGCTCTGAGGGAAAAAAATCCTCAAGGCCTGTGTGGAGTTACTGTAAAAAAACAAGGTAATTTTTGAAAGCAGATTTTTGTTAGCAGTTTGATCCGTAAAAATGTATTATTTATTATTATGTCCTATAATTTTAATAAATGAGCAAAATAAAAGCTTTTGCATTCAATGGTCATTTAAAAAAAAACGTAATTTAATTTTAAAAAACTTGCCCGGGAATTTCAGTTTCCGAAGCATTTGAAATAGATTTATTTCCCAAAGTACGCATTCTGTAAAAAATAAAACAATAACTGTCACCTCTGTTATATAATACACAAATAAATTGAAAATTTATTTTTATAATAAATATAACATAATGGTAAATAATACGAGTATGTATTATATTAATAAAAACAAAATTTTATTTTTTTCTTCTTACCTTATACATTCCATCATACGTTCTCGATTTTGGAGATAATATTTACGCTTAGAAATACGACTTTTTTGTTGTTGTCTTACCATTTTCGCAAAATAATATTATTATTTACGTACGTGTATATTAAACAAATCATGAAACGTAGGACTACACGTCTGTGTGGCGAGCTGTCTGGACAGCGAATGACGAATATTTGAAAGGAACATAGGTTACACGCACGTTAGATAGAGATGGCCTGTAAATATTATCTTTAGAATTAAAAAACGTAAGCGCCTGTTGTTAAAATATTTAATTAATCACGGTTTATTGAAAAAAGAGCAAAAATCTTGCGATAATTGTCTTTAATTTTATTTAAAGAAACGCTGTGAATTTTTTCATACATATAACTTGTAAAATAACTGAAACAAACGTGTTAATAATAATTTTTGGAGCATACTTTGTGATTTTTTTCTATCGAGGGAATTTTATATAATTTGCGTTTCGGCGCGATAAATGACTAGATATTATCTTAAAAAATAACATATATTTTTTTAAGAGCTTAAAAACTTCAAATGTTTAAGGGAGATTTGTAAGAAATCGGTAGAAATTGGGAGAACCGAGGCTTAAGTAGGAGAGAAATTTTTCCTGAACACGTTCTATTCTATGAACATATGTTATGTATCTTGGATTCCAAATTTGTGAGGCGTGTTCTAGGTGCGGACGAACATAGGTATAATATAGCAAAATAAATGTATCGAGATAATAAAATAGTTTTGATGTTCGTAGTATAAATCCTAACATTTGGGTGTCTATATCCAATTCAGTCACTTTTAACTGTATCATACTTCGACTAAGAACTACCAACATTATCTTCATTTCCTTAACGCACATATTATTGGCTGCTATCTTTATATATGATGCACGATTCAAATCCGACCCAAATGCTATCTAGATAGTGTCTGGGTTCGAGTTCCAGAGGTGTCAATATCTTTTTCTTATTTTTTTGTCTCCAGATTTTCGATTGAGTTTCGCTAATATTGTCTTTATTTAATTAAATATTACAATTTCAGGTTTATCTCATAAAGTTAAAAAATAAATAAAATAAACATAGTTTGGCGAGACTAGAGGCTTTTGAGGTGTGGTCCTATAGAAGACTATTAGGAATTTCCTGGAGAGACCACATCACAAATGAGGAGGTTCTCCAAAGAATCGAAGGAGGAAGGCACCTCCTCAGGACCTTGTCCGAAAAGCGCGCAAGATGGATCGGCCATGTAATAAGACAAGAAGGCCTCTTGCATGCCATAATGGAGGGTATGACCGAGGGGACAAACGGTAGGAGACGCCCACGCCGAGAGTTCCTGGAGGACCTGCTCATCATACGCAGACTTCAAAAGAGCCGCACAAGACAGGGAAGAGTGGAAGAAACGTATAGATGAAACTGCTGCAAACCAATCCCACGATTGAAACCAGAGAGAGAGAGAGTTTGGCGGGTGAAATAATTCTAAAAATGAAAAAAATTAACATTTTTTCTTTGAATGAAAGATAAAAAAACTTTACGAGTGATTTAATTACGCGTGATGAACGAATAGAGGAATTTAACGCAATGTGTAACGCGGAAGTGACTAGTCGATGAAGTCGGGGACGCCTGAGGAAGACATGCCACGATAGAGTTAATTAAAATACATTTATACTTGTGGTAAAATGTGGCTTATGTGATGAATGAAGGAAAGGGTTTAAAGAGAATGCATGACGTAGAAGTGAATGACAGAAGAAATGGAGGTCGACTTGAAACAAACACGAAAGGGATTCTTAGCTTGTTTAGAATTAGAGAGCGGACAAACGAAGTAAGCAGTGTTATGAGATTATATGACGTGGAAGTGAATAGTAAAAAAGTCGCGGACGCCCGAGGAAGACGTGGAACGACGAAGACAAGTGAATCGAAGATCCTTAAAATATAAACTTTTTTGGTTATTGACAATATTGCTGTTTCTGCCTTAAAACTAGGTGCACCCAGTTTACCAGAATTCACAACCTCGAAACTTCACTCCACGCCATTAGTATCTAGACTTCTGCCTTTTTTAAACAAAAAAAATACAGAACGTAAAAACGTTTCGTTCGAAAAGTTAATTTAAATTTAGTCAAGAAGTCACTTTTGGTATTTTATGTAACGGAAACTTTTAAAATAGATCAAACATAGATCTTAATCGAATTTTTATTCAAGACTTAACGAAATTTTGTCTTTATATGTAGGAAAAATCTTATTATTTTGAGCGGCTGTTTGAAATCATTGAATTTATTAATTAATATATTTAACATTTTTGACGGAATTTGTAAAATATTTTATTTAGACAATTAAGTAGGAAAAGGCTCATGGGCCATGGGTTGCTCATTATTGTATTATACGATATATAATTGTGAATGAAGCAAGGATTGCGTTCCAAGACCGAGTTTGTGACGGTCTCTCATCTCTGCCTACCTCTGCGGAGAAACAGCGCGATGTTTAAGAAGATAACGAATAATTTTTGGTTAGAAATGCGTTATACAGGGGTGTTTAAATTATTTGTATTTCCAATGCGACTACCGCACAAGAGTGTGTAAACTGTTCATAGCCAGAATTGCCAGTGAAACCATTACAAACCATAAATAGATTTTAAAAATCGCCAAATTAGTACTTTCGCGCAAGATGCGCGTAGATTTAATTAACAAAGTTAAATCTTGTCTAATTATACCAATTTAAAATGAAATGAATTCAACTAAACCAACCAGAAAAGACCACAGAAATACACGAATAAATTCACCAATATTTCCATAAAATCCCATCAAGAACTCCTTTAATATTGTGACGCCACTAAATCCTCACCCAGCATTTTCCCCGCAAACCAACGCACAATAAGTCACCAGACAGCGACCTCTTCACGTCATCTTGGCTATGGTTCAAACGTCCGCCAAAGCCATTTTGTCTATGCCTTTCAGCCCAACAGCTCTCGGCGGGAATTCTGACAGCTCGAGATGCTCTCATTCAACTAAATTCGTACTTATTTTATCTATGGTATTTAATGCTGCACGAGGGAATAATATTCTCTGCAGAATTTATTCAGAGGGATATGAAAATTCTTTTTCAGATGAAATTTATCTGTGGATTTTATCCTCGTATTTGTGGTTGAAGAGTGTTCTGTGAGGTTTCAAAATATAAATCTGGGGAAAGTGTTTTTTTTACATCAGCTTCACACACGAAAATAATTCCCCTCAGGGCCCATGTCATCTTTGGGGTTGCTGTGTGGAGGATCTTTTTAGGAAAGGATATGGAGGAAGTTTTGGAAAGTAAAAGCGTGTTAGGGGTGGATAGGAATCTGTTGGTCAGTGTGTCGAAGAGTGACGGACGTACGAATACCTCCCTCCCACTGCGGTGCAAGGCAATACTCCGAGAGAGTACGGCTGAAAAAGTCAAAGGGACTCGCTCAACTATTCTCTTTCGATCCGGCCTACCATGCAGCTGGTGGGTTTCAAATTGATGTTTATTTACAATTTCTTTTACAGATTAACGTTAAATTGGAATATAAACTATAAGATAAATAACAATAAATAAAAGAAATGATTTGAAACAGATGACATTCCATATTATTTGGTGACCGGACAACTTAGAATCATGCAACTTCAAAACATCCTTTGAAAAATCGTTAATAGGGTTGAGAAAAACTGGTTAAATACGTGAGGTTATGGGTTATTTTAATTTTTTTTCGTAACTTTTAATGACTTTGCAAAGGGGTGTTGAAATTGCATGATTATGCGTTGATATTGAAACATATTTTTTTAAATTTAATGTTTTTTTCACTACGGTTTAGTTTATTTTTTAAAAATAAATCAACACTTTTATTCAGACTTTGATGAAATTTTGTACATAGGTAGGTTCATCCCAGCTTTAACTAAGAACTAAATACCTTGGACACATAATCACCAGTAATCTGATGGACGACGATGACATCGATAGGTAAAGAAGAGCTCTCAGCGTAAAAGCAAACATGATCAGCAGAAGATTCCGCCTTTGCAGTACCGCTGTAAAAAGACACTCTTCCTTTCCTTCTGCGCAACGCTGTATACGTGCGAACTCTGGGCAAACTACAAGAAGAGCAGTATAGAAAGACTCCGGGTTCAGTACAACAACGCCTTCCGCATAATGTTTGATCTCCCCAGATATTGCAGCGCTTCCCAGATGTTCGAGGAGGGGCGAGTTCCCGGCTATGCAGCCCTTATTAGATCCAGGGTGGCAGGAATGAGGGAAAGGATATGCTGCTCTGGTAATATTCTAGTCATGGAAGCCCGCCTAAGTCCATCATCCAGCATTGACACACTGGAAAGAAATACTGGCTCCTAATGTGGTCACAGAATCCTACAAGGCAATAATTATTACTATCTTCTTATTTTCTTTTATTATTACCTTTGTTTCATGCATTTATAATCATATTTACCTGCTTTTCTTATTTATTTTTTCTCTTTAAATATTTTGTATAAATGTATTTTATAGCCGTTATGGAATGTGTGGGATTGTACTATTCTCCCCACATTATTATTATTATTATTATCATTTAAAAATGATGGAAAAGTTTGCGTTCAATTTTTCGGCAAAATCAGTATGAATATTTTAAGTAAAGTAAATTTAAATAGTAATTCTTTTCATGTCGGGAAGGTAGGGAATATTCAGAAACTGAAATGACGTGGGTGGGAATATAAAGTGCCTCTTCAGAGTGGCTTTTAAGAGGGCATAATAATATTATATTACATTATGTACAGTTATTTATATACCCATTTATCAAGGGGCAACTCGCTGTGAAGGTGGGATATTTTCCTGAAGGAAAATATCAATGATTTAGAAGGGTGGGTTGGAGTTTTAAGGATCTTTTATTTCACAATAAATATAATTAGTGACCGATCGAAGATTCGGCTTCGGCAAGTTTCGGCAAAAATATCTAGTTTCGGCATCAGTTTCGGTTTCGGCAGAAAAACTGCCGAACCGAAGCTTTATTTATGTCTCATTCATTTTATTTGGCATTTATTGAGCATTGAAGTTCTTTCCGTTGAGTTATTCACTCGGATTTATGAATAATGAGAATTATATTTAAAAAAATATTGTTTTTATTTCATTTAACACTTGTCATGAGGATATTGTGATTGTAAAAGCAATTAAAATTAAAATGCTCAATTTGTGAGGTCCTTCTATAATAAAAGTGTTGATTATTGACCAATTTTTGTTCCAAGTTTTGTTAGTTTTCGTAATTTTTGTTTGTTTCATAGCAGTAATATAAAAAATAAGATTTATAATTTTTCATAGGTACTTCAGTAATTGCTATTTAATTTAATTTTACACGTGTTAACTGTCTGTATAAGTGTAAATAATAAGTAAAATTTTAGTCAAAAATAGATTTTTAACATGTCTAAAAAGGTTTCGGTTTCGGCCGAAACTGAGACAGATACCGAAGATTCGGTTTCGGTTTCGATAGAAAGTCTTGTTTCGGTCGGACACTAAATATAATATATAGTATATTTGCGACTCGATCTTTGAAAGATACTCTCATTACCGCCCTAGTGTAAGACCACCATTCAGAACTTAAACGTTGATTGAAATGGTTTTAACCATGTTTGGTAACCAGATCTGAATAGCAAGGTAGTTTTACCACCTTCCCTTCCCATCTTTTTCCGCTTCCCACTACCTTCAATTGTTTCAATGGCTTCAAAATATACAAATTAGTCTCACTGGCTCCAGATGGGAGCAGTTGCAACAAAACTCCATAACATCCTTACCCAAGACATAAAACTAATAAAAAATCCAAATGAATACAAATCAAGAATAAAAATATGGCTTAAAGAGGTCAATGAGAAAACTCTAGCGAAGACGCTAAAAACGACATAGAAGACAAATGAACTATATTTAAATAACTTTAGTCCGCCTCGGCACAGGACCCCCTAGTGAGGAGGACTAAGAAATACAATATTTTATACTTATTTTCACATTGCATTTTGTATGTAATTTTTTTTTATATAGTCGCTATAATAAAAAAAAAAAAGTTGGGAGTTTGGGACTCTTGTGCGGTATTAACATTAAAAAAAAACAAAAAAAATCGGAAAAACATTATATTTCATCGGTCTTGCGAATTTATCCATTTCTCATACGATTGTGGTTTTACCACACATTCGATTCAAGGATCTCACTTCGACAGCATTCAGCCTATTTTCATCCTTCCTGTGCTGGTTCCATGCCTCACTGCCATACTTCAAGATAGCAGGCGCGGTCTGTCCATACATACTGGGGATGCTGCGCATCCCTCCATTTCTAGCTTTAAAATAAGTATAGTAATTATTATTTTGAATAGGTATATTCCGAATTAAAAGCCTTGGATTTATTTTTTCTATCCGTAAATCGCACTAGATACTGCAATATCGACACCGCCACCGTCTCAAACTCAGAGACCAACACTAACACGACACACGGAGCAGGTCGAAATACTTATGTAATATGTATACAAATCTCAATGCTCGAACGTCGCGTAAACTTACCAGCACCAGCAAAAAACAGTGAATGCTCCGTTCATTCCGCATCCACGACGCAGGAACGAGTGTGACATCTTTAATATTCGCGCACGCGCGTTTAATCAAGCCTGCTATGGTTGAAGTAAGGCCGAATACGGATTCTACAGGAGCATCCAACGCACAAAAACGGCTTTAATGCTTATAGGCATAGTGCACAGAATAGCTTATCCGAAGCGAGCGGACTTAATACCATTAGAGATTTGTTTGCCTGACCACATTTATTCGACAGTTATTTGTTGTCTTGAATATCTGAAGCCGATTGATACATTAAATATGTATTTAAAAATAAAAATAGTTTCGTAAAAAACAAAAATAGAATTAGCAAAAAGACTAATAATGTGTTTCAAGTTCCCCAAATCAAAACCAAATTAATGCAAACACATGGCAGTTTTATTGGTCCTCGTATATTTAATCTTATACCAAAACACATTCAAATGACAGACAAAATATCACTTTACATAAAAGAATTAAAATTATGGCTAAATGATGCAGATGTTGAAACACTTTTTTTATAAACTCTATGTAAACCTTCATGCTTCACTTTTAAAATTCTACTGTAACTTCAAGACTAACTTTAATTACCCAATCAAATACCTTTTGTGTGTCACTTTGCTATTACAATATTTTCAAAGATACAATATCTATATTTTTTAAACTTTCACTTTAAAATTAACATTTTTTACTTGTACCGCCAACTTATTGGTGTAATTTAGCACTTTAGTTAATATTACCCATGCACAGGCAGTGCCTAAGGCCCAGCGCAAATTGAGCCCAGTCCACGCACAGTTCTCGCACAGCACACGCGTGGTTATTTTGTAGAACATGGTTTCTGTTGGAGCGACACATATTAAACACATTCCACGGCCAGTCTAGTCCCAAGCTTCGTCGCGCGTGGGCGTGTTGTGCTTTCGACACAGTTTCGTGGATCGTGTGTCCGTAGTTTTGTCCCTATTGTGGGGTGTAAATGCAAATTGACTATTTCCAAAATGGGCTAAATTGAGTTTATATATGCAGTTAGACTAATACAAGGCCAAGGAATCGAATGGCATAATTATTTTTACGATAAAATGACGAAATCCTCCCCAAAACGCACTATTTTAATTATTTCATGAACCCCACTAAACTGACTTCTGTTTAACCTAAACGATTCTTTTAACACACCATCTGGAACTTCACTGGATAACTTAAACTCCCCATGACCCTCTCTTTTTTGTAAATACTCATTCATTTTACTTTTTTTTCTTTTTTGCTGAGTAGGTGCAATATGAATCTTTCGTCATCCTCAGACTCAGATTGTAAATCGACAAGAAGTTGTTGCCTTGCTGTCATCTTGAATACTGCGAGAGGTGGGTTGGGTATGGTGTGGGTGTGGGCTGTGTTAAATATGCGCTACTATTAAAAAAACGTGTACGTAGGCTGGGTTTCGGTCACGCGGTGCTGTGCATGGACATGCGTGGACTGGGCTCAATTTGCGCCAGGGCTTAGTGGGTTCCCATTATCTACTTTTGTCTTATATATATTTTTTACTTTTTTACATTATTTTTATCTTGTGTTATGTTCTATATATTTAGAAAATGTGTAAAAATTACTTTTGAAATGAATCAAAATATAACGGGAAAAAATAAAGGAAAAAAAAATCTTTTACAATACCTATTTAATTCATTTAATTTGGTAACTGTATTTAATTTGGAGCTAATTCGACAGACTATTTTTGTCGATAATTGCATCTTGTTCGTTGGCTAGTCCATACACTTTTATATTTGATATTAGGTATATAGTCCAGCATCCCTTACACACAAAGTCACCGACCACCACTGCAAGGTACGCACCCGCAATCCATTGTGGACTGCAAATTATTTTGTTGTCAGTCCTTCATGAATGCAGTTTCCTGCATTTACATTTACTTTTTATCTCCATCAGCATTTTCATCTCTTGTAAACATACTTCCCAAATATACAAACTCATCATTCACAACTATAATATTGCACACTGCTTTCGTAATCTCTCTTTCAAACTCCATGACTTTTCTCTTTTCCATTTCTAAACAAGAAATAAAATAATAGTTCGAGAACGAGTTTAAAAAAAAATCCCTCAAACGAAACTTATTTAATATTGAAGCAGATAATATCCAAATCCCAAAAGAAATATTTAGATATAAGCTTATTTCGTGAATTCGATTCCAGGTAATAAAATAAAATTTTCCGTTACACAAATCTACAGGGAGTCCTTATTGATTCGAGTTTTTGTGTGAAAGGATATAATAACACAGGATGAGAGAAAACACTCTTTTCTGTGAAGTAAAAACTTTTTTTTTTCAATTATTATAAGCAATAATTATTAGCCTAAAACACTCATCTACATTGAAAAAAATCTCTCGAGAAAAGATACATGCCGCCGACGGGACTTGAACCCGCGTCCTTATATCCGGTCAACTACTCTTTTAACGACTGAGCTACGTCGGCTTATCTTCTACCCGTCAAATAATTCAATATATACCGGAGTTTCATTCAACAATTACTGCTTATTACATGAATGAAATAATGCTATATTTTTGAATGTAGCTATTACTTTGTGATTATCCATTATAGAAAAATGAAACAATAAAACTTTGTATAAACCACTTATATAATGTGCAAATACCCACCCAATCTACATTATTAACTAACTACATTATTATTAACAACGGCTCCACTCCTACCATAATAAAACATTGTTCTAAGCTGTAAATTAGTATAAGCTTTCCCTGACGAAGGAACGTTTGTTCCGAAACCGGTCGGATTTGCACATTATATAAGTGGTTTATACAAAGTTGTATTGTTTCATTTTTCTAATACTATATTTAATTACTGAATGAAACACTAGTATATATTGAATTATTAGACGGGTAGGAGATAAGCCGACGTAGCTCAGTGGTTAAAGAGCAGTTGACGGGATATCTGGTCGGCGGCATGTAACTTTTCTCGAGAGTTTTTTCCAATGTCAATGAGTGTTTCAGGCTAATAATTGTTGCCCTTTATGCTATGCATAAAAATCTTGTCTTAAAAATTAGTTTATCAATTTAAAAAAATATTTTTTTTCTTTTTAATTGAAAGATTCAAGTTTCCAAAAGCATATTGAGCGTTTTATATGATTACTAGCTGAAGTCTAGTACTAAATTTAGAAAATATGCATCGTATATTCTCCTTACACTTCTTTCTTCGTTTATTCGCTCTACGTGCCCAAACAGTCTGAGGATACCATTCTTAATCTTAGTCATTACGCTTACATTAGCCTTACTTTCTTTGCGGATTTAAATATTTCTCACACAATTGTACACGGTTTTACCACATTTCTACAACATTCAGTCCTCTTTCATCCTTCTTCTCCCAATTCCATGCCTCACTGCCGTACATCAGAGTAATAATAATAATAATAATAATAATAATAATTTTATTTTAGTAATTTGTACATTTAAGTTTACAAATTTCTAATTGATAATAATATTTCATATTCACTATATTTTTTCAAGTTTTATGTAGCTCCTACAATACATCTTGAACTTTGCAATTGGTGTGGACTTTAAAGTTTCTGGTAGTGTGTTATACAACTTCATTCCCTTGTACAGTAGACTGTTCTGCGTATTCGCTTTGTCCTTTTTTTGTAGCCTAATTTCCTTGCACGTCCTTGTGTTATATCTGTGAATGTCTTTATTGTATAAAATTTTATTTGAGAAGTATTTTGGTAACGTGTTGTTCAATATTTTGTGAATAAATACCATCGTGTTCAAGGTCAGCATCTGTTTCACGGTCAACCAATTTAGTTCCTTTAACATTTTAATAATTTTTGAAAATCTGTTTCGTCGAAGAATTATTCTCATTGCCAGAGTAGGTAACAGCACTCCATTGTGAACTGCTAGCTTCGCTTCTTTGGACATCTTCTTTGTTAGCGCCAACGGCATTAAGCCTCCATTAATGGAGTTACATACATGCATATACCCTTCTTTCAATTTCTCTATCAGCCTACCCTTCTCTCGTAAACTCTCATAATTCCTAATATAGAGAAATCTCAGAAATTTCTTCTGAACTCTCTTGCACACGATGGAACACCTTACTTGGCGTGGACTCCAAATTACCAACCAACTCGCTTTTCTTCAATGTTATATTTTTTTGTCATTTAACCATTAAAACTATATTGTGATAAGCGATCTCATGACCATACTATATTTTTATTCAGCATAAAAACGTATTGAATAATAACAATTCCCTCTAGCGGAAATTGTACGTTTTCCATTGGAGGGAAACTCAACAAAAGGCTTAGATATGCGATACGGAAATCCCATCAAAGGAAATTTAGTATTAGCCGTTCACTTTAAAGGTCTACTGAGTCTACTCGTCTAAAGCCACGCACCTGTCTCTTTCCTTTGATGAAAGAGCTTAATAACGATGTTCATAAAATAATTGTATTAGGTACTGTTAAATTTAATCGGCTAGTTAAAATAATTTAATTCAATACCTGATATTATTAAGGCACAAGTGTTTTAAGGCTCTGCAACCGGGCCCGAAAAGATGAAGATGGAGAGATACGAAATTACGAATGTTAGAGGAGAGCGCTAACATTTACAGCGACAAAATCGATGCGAAAATTGCGAAAATATTTAATAATACACGTTTAAAATAGAGCAAAAATCTCGCGGGCATTATCTTAAACAGCATTTAAAGAAACACTCTGAATTTTTTCATACATATAACTTATAAAATAACTGAAACAAACCTGTTAATAATATATTTTTGAATGTAGCTATTACTTTGTGGTTATCCATTATAGAAAAATGAAACAATACAACTTTGTATAAACCACTTATATAATGTGCAAATCCGACCGGTTTCGGAACAAACGTTCCTTCGTCAGGGAAAGCTTGTACTTATATAGTATAAGCTTTCCCTGACGAAGGAACGTTTGTTCCGAAACCGGTCGAAAGTGGTTTATACAAAGTTGTATTGTGTTAATAATAATTTTTGGAGAATACTTTGCGATTTTTTTCTATCGATGGAATTTTATATAATTTGCGTTTCGGCGCGGGCAAAGTCTAGATATTATCTTCAAGAATAACATATATATTTTTTTAAGGGCTTTAAAACTTACCGTGTTTAAAGGAAATATGTAATAAATCGGTACAAAACCGGGTTGCGGGCCCTTAAGGCGATCTACATCAGCGTGTAACGTTCGGAATCGGGCCAAATTACGAACTTCTTAGACCTGTGCCACATACAGCTATAAAAGATAAAATATCATGTGTATCATACATTCTCAGTGGGAATATATGGCGAGGGATATGCTGAAATAGGCCAAGCCAAATGATCTTTAATCTTTTATAGCTGTGTGTGGCGCAGGTCTTAGGCTGGGCGCATACATCAGATTTTGCTTTTCGGTTGTCTGAACCGCACACATCCGATTCGAAAACCGGATAGGTAATAAAATCGGGGCCACGCCTTTTTTTGTCCGATCCGATCGGGTTGTCGGATTGGATTGGACGGCTAGCGCGGAAGAGCGTGGCTTATTTTTATTACCGATCCGGTTTTCGAATCGTATGTGTGCTGACTTTCATAAGAAATGTACGGCCCGAAGGCCTTCCGGTTGTATGATCAGAAAATCGGATGAAAAAATCTGATGTATGCGCCCAGCCTTATGCAGATTAAAATCCCCGCTTAAGGCCCATTATCCAGCGGCCGAAAAATCAAACTTCGTAGGAAGATGGTCTCACGATCGTACCTTTGCAATTGTGCAGAGCGATTTCAATAAGAAAGTTTGCTTATTCTCGTATATTCTACAACACAATATCGATTTTACTTCATTCAAAATTTGCTTCAAAATATATCTACAATCAAGTTAGCAATAAAAATGATCAAACGCGTGATGATAAAATTATTAAAATTAAGTACTATTTGTAGGTATTTTTTTATCATAAGTATTTATAATTTTTCAATAATGTCAATGCAAGATGTAATAAAATCTGAAATACATTAGTTTGTAAGACCGTAAATAAATAAATAAACAAACTGAAGTATTTTCGTTGCAAAACACGTGCGCAGATTTTTAAAATAATTTTATTTGAACTAAAAATAAAATTCTAAATAGTAGCTTTCCTAGATAATTTATTGAATTATTTAACTGTATTTATTATACTGGGTGAATTGTTTTGTAAATGACAAAATATTTAATGTAGGATGTAAAATTCCCGATGAAAGGAAAACTCGTCCGACAGCTGAAATAAAAAAAAAACGTTTTGTTGATAAAATGTAAGTTTGGGTTGTTTCGTAGACTAATTCATCGAATTTATTTTCAATATCTATTCCAGTTCTGTTTTTATTTAAGTTCTGAGAAACAACTGAACCATAATGAAGAAACAACAGAACTTTAATGGAACTTTGAAATTTATTAACGACCGTCAATACGGATTCCGGCGGAACCGCTCGTGCGGTGATCTTCTCGCGTATGTGACGCATGTTTGGGGGCGATGCCTGCAACGTTTCGGTGAGACCCAAACGGTTGCACTGGACATCTCCAAGGCCTTTGGCCGGGTTTGGCACCGAGGACTTGTCAACAAACTGCATTCTTACGGACTTCCCGCATCCTTGTGTACGTGGATTGCCGACTTCTTGAGGGAGAGGTCGATTCAGACGGTAGTCGATGGTTTCACCTCTTCCTCACACTCGATAAATGCTGGCGTCCCGCAGGGATCGGTTCTGTCTCCGACTTTGTTTTTGTTGCACATCGACGACCTTTTGTCATGTGCACTTATTCATTGTTACGCGGATGACAGTACAGTTCATGATAGCTTTTTGTTTGACAAGCCCCCAAAGGGTTTACAAGCTCCAACAGCTCGTAGGGCTTTGAAGCAAAGAATGGACGGTTACCTCGAGAGTGTTTTCTCTTGGGGTAAAAATAATCTCGTTGAATTTAATGTTTCAAAGACCCAATCTTGTCTGATTACGTCTAAAAGGGATCGAAATGAAAATCTAGTCTCTTTCAACGGAAGCAATCTTCTGAACAGGCCCTCCATTGATATGCTTGGTGTAACCCTAAATGACCAGCTCAGGTATGGGGGCTCCATCGAAGCCAGAGTAAAGTTAGCCTCCCAAAAACTGGGCGTACTGTACAGGGCCCGCAGATACTTTAATAGTCACAACTGCTAACCTTGTACAAATCACAAGTACGCCCCACGATTGAATTTGGCAGCCATCTCTGGTCTGGAGCTCCAAAATACCTGAAAAATACCCTCGACTCTGTGCAGAAACGGGCGGTCCGTTTGATTGATTCTCCCATCTTAACAGACGGATTGCAATCTTTAGAGCACAGGCGTCGGGTGGGAATGCTATCCTTGTTCTACCGGTATTAATAATAATAATAATTATATTTATTTCACATAAAATTATACAATGAAACATATATGGAAACTTTGACTAGCCAACTAGGAATGGATCCTGTTTTAGGCCAGTCAAATTGACAAATTTAGTTCATATCATAATTTCATATTACATTGATTAATTATATAAACATATTATTTATTGAATGGAAAAAGTGTTACGATTGAATTCCTCGTAGAAGCTTTAGTTAATAACTACAATTTTTTATTACAATGGAAGATGCTCCGAGGAACTAGCATCATTGATCCCTTCGGCACCGGTGCATAGTCGGGAAATACGCCAAACGCGTGCCCAACATTTGTACACGGTTGACATTTGTCACATGAGAACGGGTCGTTTCTTCGACTCGTTCTTGTGTTCAACAGCTCGGCTGTGGAATGATTTGCCGGCCTCTGTGTTTCCTCCTTCCTACAACATGGGTCTCTTCAAGACCAATGTTCATTCCTTCCTCTCCTCAAAAAGACCCTCCCCACAGCATTCCAGAGGAAAATAATTTCCATCAGGGCCTCCTGTGTGGAGTTAATGTAAAAAAAAGATGAATTGTGTTTCAACAATCAAATATATAACATCATACCGCGTTTTACTTTCTTAAAAAATATGAATTTATCTCTTTTGAAATCCTTCTGTCAAGTGATGACAAGCAACCAGGGAAACAGAAATGAAAGCTCTCTTCCCGTCAGAGGTGTCTCGTTAGAAACAAGGAAGGGAGAAGTAGAAAAAAACAATAGAAATACAGGAACTTAAATTCTGACAAAGGTAAACAGAACCCGTGGCGGAATTGGTTGATACAGAGATAAATAAAAAATATGCTTAACTAGATTCTTTTGATGCTTTTTATTAAGTTTGTTGTCACTGTGTTCTGATTTTTATTTATTCTTCGTTTACTAACTAACTAACCATCACGCCGTTTTTCCGCAGGGGTAGGCAAAGAGGACGGATCGCCAAACAACTCGGTCTTGGCACACACTCCTTGCCTCGTTCACATTCATACATCGTCTCATACATGCTCATCTATTATTCTGACTCTTGACATGACCCGACTCAAGCATCTGATTCATTTGATTTTATACTCGTAACTCTTTTAAATTAAATTCTTTTATACTATTTTGTATTCTATAATATTAGTAAATATTATATTATTTTATGCATATGTATATTTTCTTAATACTCTCACACATTCTTTAAATTGCATATGTTAATTTACTGTATAAAAAATCGACCACCACAACACGGGCATGTGCATGGTGGTCGAAAAATCCCCAACTTTTGTAAAAAAAAATATTTTCAATGAATAAAGAACCTTAAAAAAAAAAAAATTGGTCGCGCCTTGTCTTTCTCGGGCGTCCCCGACTTCTTCTTCCATTCGCATTTGCGTCATATATTCTCCTTACACTACTTTCCTCGTTCATTCACTCTACATACCCAAACCATCTGAGGGTCCCTTTCTTAATCTTACTCATTACGCTTACATCGACCATACATTCTTTGCGGATCTCCACGTTTCTCACACGATCTTACGTGGTTTTGCCACACTTACGCCTCAGAGATCTCATTTCTAGAGCAGTCAGTCTACTTTCATCCTTTCTCTGCCAGTTTCATGCCTCACTGCTATATATCAGAGTAGGTATCAGTACTCCATTATGGACGGCTGGCTTTTTTTGTCAATTTTTTATTGGCGCCAACGGCGTTCAGTCATCCATTAATAGAGTTACCTGCATTCACCCTTCTTTCAATATCGCTGTCAGCCTCCCCATCTCTGTACACATAATTCATCCACCTGCTCCAAGTATTCACCATTCACAACTATGTTGCTCATTGTTTTCGTATTCTCTCTTTCAAATACCATGACTTATTCGTTATATTTTTACAATGTAATTAATGATGGTGTTTTATTAAACAACATTTATTTTTTTTTTTTGCAAAGATAATGATAATAACGAACATTTGTATAGCGTAGTTTTGGATTTTTTTACTTCAAGTGCGCTTAACTATAATAAAGTTAAAAGTAATCCTATAATGAAACATATAATATGTAGTATTGAAGGGGACCCCACCACTTTCCCAACGGCGTTATAAGGAAACATATTATGGTTTCCTCCTTCACCGCACACGTCAAGACTCTATTTTATTGAACGAAGCTACATTTATTTGAACGACTCTATAACCTCCAATGTCCATGCATACGGGGTTAGAAAGCAGTATGCAAGTACTTACATTAACATAATACAAAAGAGTAATAAATGTGGCAGCCCGTGGAATAATTCTCCTGAAATCTATGGAGAAAAAAATACACAGATAAAAGTGTAAATAAAAAGAAAAATAAGTGCTGCGCCTGCGCCCGGTTTGGGAATATGCAGTATGTGCAAAGCAGTGCCAAGAGAACAAAATTAACAATAACAGTGCTGTTTTGGCACGGGACAATAGACAATGATAGACAATAACTGGGTCACCGAACAAGAATCATAAAAGCCAAAATAAAATATACAACAGGAGGCAGTTTACGTTTAGAAATGAGGAACATTGTGAGTGCACAAACATAAAGAACAGCAAGAAGGAAAACCGAAACCAAAAATAACGGAAAAATAATAATATAATGGTGTTTAACCAACCAGCAGCGTCCGAAAATCCAAATTTCGTCGAAAGATGTTTTTACGATCGTACAGGGCGGTTCCAATGAGAAAAAATAATTATTATCCGTACCAGCTTTTTAAAATTATAACTCAATATCGATTTTATTTCATTCCAAATTTGCTTTAATTTATACCTACAGCCAAAAACGCTGAAAGGCGTGATGATAAAACTATTAAAATTGTGTACTTTTCTAATTATTTTTTGATCTTAAATATTTATCATTTTTCAATAATGTCTAAGCAAAATAAGAATGTAAAAAAAATCTGAAATATATTAGTGTGTAAGTGCGCAAATAAATATACAAACGGACCAATTTTCGCCAAAAAACACATGTACGTATATATTTTTTAATGATTTTATTTAAACTAAAATTTATATTCTGAAACATAGGTTTACCAGATAACGTATTGATTTATTTTACTGTGTGATTATATGATTTGAAATGGGTGTTGCATATTACAAAATCTTTTTTGAAATTTTAACAAATCTGCCAACGACATATGGTATAACCGTATTAATAAACGTATTTTTTCAAAATTTAAAACGCACGTTTACTAGATAAAAGAACAATCTTTCGAAATCAATTGATAATTTTTTGTGGAAAAGAGTCAATACGTCTAAAATCTGATTAAAAAATGACATATTTTTGGTTTTCTCTGGTTATACCCTCTTAAGGTTCATGAAAAGTATGATTTTTTTAAAATAAGTTTGTTTTTATAGCCCGTTTAAATGCAGACAAGTTCTGGATATTAGTAAGAGCTATTCCAAATGAGCGGGCCAATTACACGGAAACATCGAACGTGGTAAACGGCTCGATTTGGCCTAGACATTTCGATTAAACTATTAGTAACATCTAGATCTGCTGACCTTAGAGTAAGCTGTCTATCGATTAAGTTTTGTCGGACACATAGTTCCGATATATGTATAGGCTGGCGCCATTCCTTGCAATGCTTTGTAGGTCAATAAGCAGATCTTGAACTCTATTCTTTCAGGACAACGAAGCCAATGAAGATCCCTTAGAAGCGGGGTTATATGACAGTACTTACATTCACCAAAAATCATTCTTGCCTCAGCATTGAAAACGGACTGGATTCTATTGAATTGTTTCTTAGGTAGGCACTATTGCATACGGGAGACAATAAACGAACTTATGAGTGCAGTTTGCAAGTGTTAGGGTGAACGTTGGTATTGCGTGGTGTGGTTTAACCACAAAATATGTTATGCAAGACTGCGTAATGTCATTGTGGTTATTCAATCTAGATCGATAATTTTACGCAAGAAATGAAAGTGGTCAGCTTTGGCGCCAATGGAAGATATACAGTATCTCCTACCAGGATTAACGAAATGTGCATCAAGAATGACTTAAAGATGAATGCATGTAAGTCAACATGGTGTTTGAAATAGAGGTACAAAATACTAGAAAAACAGTGTATAATACGAATCTGAAAGCTGAATACATGGAACAGGTGGATGAATTTGTCTACCTGTTTGGGAAATATGTATGTTTACGAGAGATGGAAAGGTTCATAGAAATATTGAAAGAAGGGTAAATGAACTGAACTCTATTAAAGGAGGACTGAACGCGGTTGGCGCTAACAAATAATGTCCAAATAAGCAAAGCTAGCAGTCCACAATGAAGTGCTGATACCAACTCAGATGTATGGCAGTGAGGCCTGGAACTGCATGAAAAGGAAGGAAAACGGGGGAAGGAAAAAAACAGATTGAATGCCATGGAAATGAGTTCCCTGAGAATATGCACGCAAAATCATGTATGACACTGTGTGAACAATAATTCTCAAGGAAAAAATCGAAGTCGGAATTCACGTCCCTTTACGAGAGGAGTTTAAAAATACTTGAGAAAAAGCTTTTGGAAAAGGTATTTGAGAATTTATTTTATAGGTTGATTTCGTAAAGGCCTGTAAAAAACTTTACTTAACTCCTTTTTTACGCATTGTTTATTGTAATAAAACGGAAATTTAAAATTGATTTCACGGAACCAAGCGACGCGGACCCTAACATCTATTCCCCGCTCCGCCCGGGAGAGACCTGATAAAAAATGGGTGTGGCTAGTATGCAGTCCTTGGGTGGACGGCACAGGGTTCACTTTGAAAATCCAAATTCGTCGACCGCCGCCGGCCGTATTATAAAATAACAACGCGAAAATGCATATTTTATTTTAATTTGTGAAATTCGGGCCTTAATATTTTTTGCCATTATTATAAAAGAAACTGAATTTGCCACATTAAACAATGAAACCATATCCGAAAACGGGTTTATAAATAGGAGAGTTTGGACTTGAAAATGTTTTTTATAGACTACTTTATTTTTTTCTAGGCTCATTAAAAGACTTATAAAAAAATGACCGATATTTTTAAGGTATGTTCTACACGCAGTATTTAATAAAAACATGAATAATACTTTTAAGCGATCAAATTTTCCAAACAAAAATGTATGATTTTGTATGATTTTGCATTATTTATTACGGCTTCATCTTAAGCACAATTAGTAAGTTTAAGAAAAAGACGCTTACATGGTTAGGAGATTTAGAGAGTATGAACGAATAAAGGAATATACGAGTAAGGACAATATATGACGCGAATGTGAAGTGAATCCCGAAGTCGGGGTTGCCCGAGAAAGGGAAACACTCCAAACGCGCGCCAAACATATGTATACGGTTGACATTTGTCACATGAGAACGGGTCGCTTCTTTGACTCGTTCTTGAGTTCAACAGTTCGGCTATGGAATGATTTGCCGGCCTCTCTGTTTCACCTTTCCTACAAAATGGGTCTCTTCAAGACCAATGTTCATTCCTTCCTCTTCTAAAAAAGACCCTCCATACAGTGTCTCAGATGACGTAGGCCCCGAGGGAAATTATTTTCCTCAGGGCCTCCTGGGTGGAGTTAATGTAAAAAAAAGTTACGAAACGATCAAGTGAACCTAATACTAGATTCGGCCATGTCAAGAGTCACATTAATACACGAGAATAACAGAAGGGAATGTAGGAGAGAATTTATGAATGTGAATATAGCAAGGTGTGTGTATCAAGACCATGTTGATTTAAATCGACGAGATAAGAGTTAGTTAACCACTCAGATATTTTGGCATTGTGCAAGTTTTTATCTTAAACGAACTGTCAGATTTATAAAAACTTTTTGTTATTTCCGCTTTGCAATTAAAGCTCTCTGCCTATATAAATGAAATATTTCTGAACGTAGCTGAATACTAAAAACTGTTTCTGAAAGGTTATAAAATAAGCTTTCAAATTGTATTATTATAAATAAATATTACTATTTGTAAATATAAAAAGTTATAATGCAAACATAAAAAATTGTAGAAATGATGACGTGATGTTTTTATGTGAAAACGGTACTAAAATCATGGATTTTGTAAAAAAAGCACTTATTCTACCATATAAATGTATAATAAACAATTTTTTCACCTCACTTTTTTACCATTTCATACAATAATATTTAATAAAAATAATAACAATGTCTAACGGCGCGTAGGGGATTTGGCGGGTGAAAACTGTTTCTACAAAATAAGTCTTTTTTATGTATTTCTGTGGACAACTTTGAATAGATATGTGAAACTTAATTCAATATGGATCTTCTTCTTTTATTTTAGGGTTTTCAATAGAACAATAACGGAGTTATAACGATTTCTGGGGGAACACAAGCGTTAGCTTGAAAACAAGCTCATTGTACTTGTTTGCTATTGTTATATTGTCATGTAAACTAGCTTAGGGGTTAGATTGGTTAATAAATTTTCAAAAAGGGTAGTAAAAATTCAGTTGAATTTCATTAATAGGGGATGAGAAAAGGCAGGGTGGGTAGGTATCGTATTGACTTAAGCCTTAGAGCGGAGTTAACACGTACCTACATTAACATACTAAGCACTTTGTAAATTAATCGGTTAAGCTACTGTATAATTAGACTTTACGTACGAAATACCAAGAATTATACTTTTGTTGTAGGAGTTTCTATTTAAAAAGCCGGCGATGTTGGTAGCATTCAATTAAAGCACCTTCTATCAATACGAATACAAAATTAATATTGAATCTTTGCTAATAATAAAATTAATGTATAACATTAAAATGTCATTTCACCACCATAATCAATCATAAATGATTTATGCAGCACAGCTTTATAAACTGTCGTGCTTTGTCATTCGCAATTCTCACTCATTTCATAATCCGCGTTTACACGTTAAGGACGGGTTGTTTCAAAGAAAATTAACAAGGCGGTCCAATAGTACAGGAAAAAAACGAAATCGTAATTCAAACCCCTTTATGGGAGGAGTTTAAAAATACTTGAGAAAAAGCTTTTGGAAAAGGTAATTGAGGAAAAATTTTACAGGTTGATTTCGTAAAGGCCTGTGAAAAACAACTGCTAAGGACGGGTTGTTTCAAAGAAAATTAACAAGGCGGTCCAATAGTACAGGAAAAAATCGAAATCGTAATTCAAGCCCCTTTATGGGAGGAGTTTAAAAATACTTGAGAAAAAGCTTAGATACATGCATCAACGTTACTTTAAAACAACAAATTAAGTCATGTTATACTATATGTGATATTGTAATATTATGTACACGGATAAAATAAACAAATAATATTGAACTCCGACATGATATGAACCCGCAACCATCACAAGGTCATGTGTATATCACTTCGGGGTCACCAGGTTTATGGAGTTAATTCTGCCGCTTGGGTATTTGGCAACATTAACTCTGAGAAATTTTATATGTCTGAAGGGGTAGGGTTCTGCATTAAATAAAATATACTTTGGTACTCACTTGCGTTTATCATGAACAAAACGATTAACTAAATCAGGACGCAAACAATAACACTCCTAATGTGGAAGGCGATTAGGTTTATGTTCCCGCTTAACACCAGCCGACTGTTTTGACTTACATAATAACAAACATGGTTAAAAAGTGTGTTATTTTTTTTCTTTTGCGAAGTTAAATGTTTTACAATCATTTTCAACAGCACTTAACTTTTAACGTGATACAATAAAACCATAACCCAAAACGAGTTTTTATGTAAGATATTTTGAATTTTAAAGCAGTTTTTATAGGCCTGATACTTTATTTTTTTTGGACTTATAAAAAATCTCAATTATTTCAAAGGTCAATATATGTTCTATTCGCAATATTTAATTAAATCACCTAACACACTTTTAACTGCTCAAATTTTCAAACCAAAAATACATGAATTTGCTTTACTTGAGAACTGAAAGAACGTTAACGGGTGCAAGGTTCGTCACTGAGTGTCGTTCCGTACCGCGGATCTCTCGGTCCCCACACGCGTGATTGTGGGAGTATCGACACCACGGTTACCATACAGTTGATCCCTTGACAATTGTACTCATGTATTACATACCAATTTCAAACCTACTTTGATTATTTTGTGGTTTACTTTTAGCTTTGAATATAGATCGTGATGTTTTATAGTTCCAACAAATTTTAGATAATATTTCTCACTATAATAATAAGGGAGAAACAACGATTTTATTTAAGAATTATATGAGTTGTTCTCAAAAAGCAAACAAATTAGTCCGAGGGTTGAACGTTTTTCGTTGAAGTGGCGTTGAAGTCGTGTTTTAATCAGGCTCCACTGTAATTACGTTTAAATTAGGAACACCTCGCGATGTTTTCATTTACGTTGCACGAAAATAGAAACTGAAAATAGTAACTGAAACAAAACGTTTTACGTTTGCAAAATGTAACTTTAAACAATATTATTTATTTAGAATAAAAAAATAGAACGAAGTAAAACAAAACATAGAATAAAGGAACAGTGAGATAGCATGATGTTAAAATCTAACAGAGAGAAAGTAAAGGACTAGATATACGCTAATTATACGTTAAAACACTACTGAACTACATTTTTGACCAAAAATAAAAACTCCAACAAACACAAAATATCACTAATAGACCGGTTAGACAAGCGTACAAAGAAAACAAAAACTCCGACGGTAAACACCAACTTTGGACAAAGACACCATAAATACCACGCTATAAAAGCATTCAACAGTCGTTCACTTGAAACAAAAATTGAGGAAAACAAAAATAAATTCAGGCACAAAATAAAAAAAATGGATTAAACAACAAAAAAATACAATATTACCAAAATTTTATAACATAAAAGAATAAAGCATATAAACGCAACTCACAAAACCGATATAAAACACGCAACAATCACAAACACGCAAATCATAATAGGTATATGCCGATTTTCACTTAATTTAATTTTTTCATTTTATCAGAACATAATTATTATTTTTTTTCCTGTAAAATATATCTCTTAAACACAAGCTCCTAGAGCTCAACTTACGGAGTAGTAGAATAATAATGAATTATTGTATAACTTTGCACAATGTAAAAAATTATTTGTAATGTTAAATTTTTTAATATATAATAATAATAAAAAAAAACTTTGTTTGTTTTATTATAATTTTGTTGTCCGTAACTGGTTTCAGCTCGTTAGAGCCCTCTTCAGACTGGAGATGTCTGAAGATGGCTCTAACGAGACAAGTCTGAAGATGGCGCTAACGAGCTGAAACCGGTTACCGTAAATAAAATTAAGTGGAATAAAGTTTTATATTTGTTTTATGTTAATGGAATTTCATAACGAATTGTCAGTTTCAAAAATATAAATGTAAAATTTTTTTCTTGTAAATAAATAAACTTCAAATATGATGATTGAGAAGGAGTACAAATAGTATGTACGACGTGGAAGTGAATAGGTACAAGTCGGGGACGTTTGAGAAAGACATGGCGTGATCAAGTGAATCACATACTTACGTATAGTATAATGAGCGTGTTGGGAACTTAAAATATATACCCGCAGTGGAGGTAATCCACCTCTTACCCGCCCTGGTATAAGTAACTGATGGTTACTCCTTCAAGGCTCTCGCAAGATTCTAATTTTTTGATTAAACGAAGCTACATTTATTTATTTTGAACGAATCTAGACCTCCAGTGTCCATGCATATGTTGTTAGTAAGCAGTATGCAAGTGCTTAACAGGAAAAACAAAATGCAAAAAAATAGGTTAGTAAGACAAAGATAAATTAAACAGGGCAAAAGAAAAACTCATTCATGAGACTCCATGACGCGGCATTGCATCTGTAAAAAACCTGCAAGCACCTGCATAAAATTGAGAACATAAGAAATACAATAAATCTCAAATTAATTGGCAAGTACCAACAAAAAATGTGAATGGCTTTCGGTCTGACCATAAACTACACTTAGCTTCCGTGTCCCTTAGCCAACCACTCAGTGAAGCCTCAAAGAATGTTAACCCGTTTAATCACAGGAGACCATATTTGTCCCAACGCACATAGGTCTCATATAAAACACCGTAACTCCCTTACTATCATAGTTAGAAATATGTTCTAATCGGTGTTATAAAGGAAAAACATCATGCTTTATATTCCAATCTAAAAAATAGCCACCAAAATGTATAATGTACACTTTTATGTACACAAAGTTTTGAATCGCAAATTGAAAAAAGAATATGAAACTTCGGGAATTTTTTATAAATTATTTTTCATAGAGCGACAAAAAAGTGAGGTTACAATATGTGTTTGTTATAAATTTTTCTAATAAAATATGTATGTGTTTTTTTTTATTATCAGTAACTTTAGTTAGAAAAAAAATAAGGTGAGCCATTTTGAAAACTTTTTTATGTTTGTATGCAAAAATTTTATAATTAAAAAAAAAAAAAAAAAATATTTCGAATTCTATAATTTGAAAGCGTATTTCATCACCTTTCTAAAACAGTTTTTGGTTTTTGAATGTGTTCAGAAATATTCTAAATATTTGCATTTTATTGTAAAGCGAAAATATTTTGACCATCCGAAAAAAATGCCAAATTTTTGAAGGGTTAACTGAATATTTGGGGTAAAATACCCGAAGACTAAAAGAAAATTCAGCGTTGGGTAGTCAGAGGCAGGACAAAGGACAGTCAAGGTCGTCTGATCAAACATCAAGCCTACATATGTCATTGGGGGAGGCGCAGACAGATTTGAGAAGGATCTGCAAAATCAATAATAATAACAATATATACCCGCAAAGCAGAAGGACTGAAGATAGTCAAGGAATGCCGACTTACCCTGTTTTCTTCCTTCGCTTGTCGCATTCACAACTGAATTCGCGAGCCGAACGATGGTTCTTATCCGTTTCGACACGGTCCTCCAAAGGCTTCGTATTCAATACTCACAATGTGTGTTGACAGGACGATATCCACCAGATATGGAAGCTAAACGAACAAACACGCTTTGGAGTCCAAGCTGCCGAAATGAGTACTTGCAGTGGTTACGAAATGGGATCATAAAAGAAACTCAACGATCCGAGATGATCTAAACATAGAACCCTCGCAACTGAGGTGGCTTGGGCACGTACTAAGAATGTCTGATGACCGAATTCCGAGGAAGATACTGAGTGCGATTCCAGAGGGTAGACGTCCAGTGGGCCGCCCCAGACACAGTCGGGCGAGGCAACTCCAGAAACTGTGTGAGGAAAGGATGGGACTGCCATGGACGGAGGCCGAACAAACAGCGCAAGGCAGGGACGTATGGAGGAGCCTTGTTGATGCAACGGGTCCGCGACCCGATTAGGACAAGGGGAAGAAGAAGAAGATGATGATGATGAGGACGATATTTAATTTTAAACTGATTTTACTTCGTCGGCCAAAGGTGGGTAGGGAAAAAAGTACTTTGTGGGTAGAAATTATAATTTTTCGTCGTCAACTTTACTCGCCTTCACGCTTGCTCGTGATTGGTTTATTTATGTTTCCAACATGGCTTCCGATAAACAGATGATTTCGACTGTCAAACATCTGAAGAATTAGTTCACGCAGGCGTCGTTATTCTTGTTACTGGCGCTAGCAGCGGCCTCAGTTTCCTACGCTTCTGAGCGAGTGGACAGTTTTGTGTGTCATCATGACAATCTCACTCGCCGATTTACCCGCTTTTAAACTTAGTAGATAGTAGCTTGTAAACTCGCCGTGTGTCAGCGAGCCTTTAGGACACTTTATGATGTAGAATTGAATGGAAAAAGAAATGATTCATTTTATTTTCGCATGGTGTACTTAACATTAATATTGTAAAACTTAACATTAATATTGTAAAACTGGCAAGTTTTATCAGTTATAATAAGGCTGTGGTCCTGCTCTATCCATAAGATATAGTGTAAGGTTGAGCTCGAAGGCAGTACGTAACCGGATATTCCTGTGTAAACACCATTAAGTAAGCTACGGAAACGGATACCCAACGATCGATTACTCACACGTTTCCGATCTCCCGTAAACAAGTAAGTTTTGCGCACATTAAATTATACTAAATATGATTTAAATCAGGCAGGAAATTAAGATGTGCGTAGTAGGTATAATTTCTAAGAAGTTTATTGGAACACTCAAATTAATTATATGGGCTTGAATTTCACGCCAGATTTACACACGGCAGAATTAATAAGCTGGATGGAGAGGGTTACGAATGAAGATGTTATGGTTCGGATGAATAATGAAAAAGAAGTCATAAAAACAATAAAAATCCGAAAACTTAAATATCTTGGACATGTGATGAGACATCCAGAGAAGTATGAGATACTGCATCTCATAATGCAGGGAAAGATTGCCGGAAGACGGGGCCCTGGAAGAAGGAGAACCTCATGGCTGAAAAACCTGAGACAGTGGTTTAGCCAGTCTACCGTGGAGCTGTTCTGGGCAGCAGTAAACAATGTCCGCATAGCCAACGTCCGTTGAACGGACAGGGCACAAGAAGAAGAAGAAGAATTAAAAATGGACAAAATTACACATGGAGAGAATTATGCCTATTGGAATCACAAACCCAACCTAACCTAACCGTTTTTTTTCAAATATGTAATTTTTTAGCACCCTCTTAAAACCAATAAAAAACAAATTTGTAAATGAAGTTGTAATTCACTGTGTGTATTTTCGTTCAAATGTAATTTTGTTCGTGTAATATTGGTAAGTGTAATTCACGCTTTGGTAATTTCGTCTTGACACAAAAAGCTATGTTTTACCTCATATATTAATCCTCCGTGCACCAGCTGGGGTGTGACATCTCAAACCCTTTTCTTTTCAAGAACATCGCCTCCTCCTTCCATAAAAAGTCCCTTCCTAGCATGCCCAAATATGACATAGGCCCTGAGGAGATTTTTTCCACAGGGCCTCCTGTGTGGAGTTAACGTAAAAAAATGAGGCAAAGACCGACTTGCATTTTACTTGCCTAACCTTGTGTGGAAACGGCGCGCGTGATGGTTAGTTAATTGTTAAATTCCATAATCCTTATCAAGTTGTTGAAATTGACAATGTTTATTGCACGGTACAAGACACGTAAAGGACGTAAAATCCATTTATAGAACCTTCCACATTACTGTAGACGTAGATACTCCCATTTATCTAATCCCAAAGGACCTACTACTGACAGTAGGAAGGTAAGCGTGACTACCTTAAATTACGTAATTTATTTTGAAGTTAACACAAACGGGTCCCTTTTCACGTTTCACGAAATTCATTCACCCGTCATTTATAAATAACTAGCTGACCCCACGAACTTCGTACCGCCTCAGAATAAAAACTGTTGAATTTAATTCTGCTTTTTATTCAATTAAAAATTACACAATTAAGCAATTATCGATGCGCAGCTCTCCGTGTTTTGTTATTGTCAGTATCAAAAATGGCGTTGTGTATGGATTTATATTTTTTGTAATTTTCTTACTTTTACGTTTAATTATGGGAATTTGGGAGGCGGGAACGGGTGCCGCCGCCCCGGGAATCTTTTATTGTATAACCAACACCTCTGCCATATGTCACCCAAGTGGTTCGCTACGTTTGGTGATTTAGCAGGGGTGCACGGATTCATGGGGTGACGTTTATCCGGGTGTGCTACGTGTCGGGCCGGATCGAGAGAGACTGGTTGAGGGAGGCCTTTTGACCTTTCCAGCCGGACCCTCTCGACCGATTACCTTGCAGCGCAGTTGGAGGGATGGATTCATACGTCCATCACTCCCGGACACACTGATATCCAGATTCCTACCCACCCATCATACCCTTTTCCTTCCCAGAACTTCCTATCCTCCCCTTCCTTAAAAGACCATCCACACAGCATCCCCTAAGATGACATAGGTCCTGAGGGAAATTATATTCCTCAGGGCCTCCTGTGTGGAGCTAATGCAAAAAAATATCATTTACTTTACACGTGTGAGGGAGATTTATTATAATTATTGTATTTTTTCTTTGGAGGGGTGCAGACATACGTTCACGGTTTGTCTCATTTTCGACTATTGACATTTAGCGTGTAAGAAAGAGGGGCAGCATTATATGTTTAAGACCAAAAGCAAAACAATCAGCGCATTGACATTTCGTCGCTTTTTGAATTTTTGGAATTCACGCACTATTGGATATTATATTTATCACAATATTACTGCAGCTCTTTCAAAAAATGAAAATTCGTTCCACACAAAATGTACGAGGAAAAGGATTTTCTTGATAATTTTTTTATCGTGATTTTTTCCTGTGTTTTAATAGCTATTCCGCTATTCGGGGCAGATACAAATCCAACAAATCAAAGATCATAAAAATCGGTCTAGCCGTTCTTGAATTCTAAATGGTGTAAGTAAACCGAATTTGTTTGAGGTATTAAGATTTAACATGGCCATACAAAGCTAGTGTGAGTTTTATAATTGTAAAAAATTGGAGGTCTTCACTCAAGAGAATTTCTTTGGGTAGACTGGTTTTTTATAAATGAAGCACTTTTTGGTTTTAACTTTAAGTTCTTGATTTTTTATTGTTATGATTTGAATATTTACAAACTGACGACAATAACTTTCCCCACCCAACGGACAAGGGTTCAGTAGTATTTTAAATTCTTAGTGCAAGTTTTCGTAAAGAAGTAAGTTAATTTTACCGATGCAAGCCTTTTTATAAAGGTTTCGTACATCTATATTTACCTTGTTTGTTGTGTGAGAAAGGGACAAAAATAAAATGATTCTATCGACATCTAACGAACAAATCAGACAACTCTTGGATCGCAATCCAACCTTTGATGGTAACTCAACTCCATAATTGGTTTGAGTCCTGGGTTTAAATCTAAACAATAATTACTCGGACGATTCATGGTAACGGAACCGAGACGGCCAAATAAGGCAATAAACATAGTTCCTTATTGCTTTATTTCTGCAACTCTTTCTTACACATTAAATAATGGCGAGACACACAAAATACGTGCGACTCTTTTGAGGGGAATTGCTTTTCGTTTTCTTTATACGTGTGAGGGAGATGTATGATAATGATCGTATGTTTTCTGTGGGGGAGTGCAGACATACGTTCACCGTTTGTCTCATTTTTGACCGTTGTTATTTAGCGTGTAAGAAAGACAGGCAGCATTATAAGTTTAAGAACAAAAGCAAAACCATTAGCGTATTGACATTTGACATTTCTGAATTTTTGGAATTCACTCAATCATAAATATTTTCCTTGTAACTATTTTCCATACTTTAAAAATAATCGTAACCAAGGGCGGATCCAGGATTTTTTTCTGGGGGGGGGGGGGGAGGGCACAAGGGGCGGAGGGGCAAAAAAAAAAAAAAATAATAATAAATTTATTTTAGTAATTTGTACATTTAAGTTTACAAATTTCTAATTGATAATAATATTTCATATTCACTATATTTTTTCAAGTTTTATGTAGCTCCTACAATACATCTTGAACTTTGCAATTGGTGTGGACTTTAAAGTTTCTGGTAGTGTGTTATACAACTTCATTCCCTTGTACAGTAGACTGTTCTGCGTATTCGCTTTGTCCTTTTTTTGTAGCTAAATCAACAATTACTGTAAGGATTTATTTCTGGGCGGGCACAAGGGGCGCACAGGCAAAAAAACAACAATTACTGTTAGAAATAAACTTGAAATATCATACTTCAAGTTTATTTCTACAAGTTCTAGTATGTATAGGAAGGTTTATGAAAGTGTCAAAACGATCGAAAAACTAAATGTATAATAAAGACAGTTTTAGCCTCTAAGTATGTCTCCACAGTACATAAAAATACCGTCTGGGGGTCTAAATCCGCCCTTGATCGTAACGGCAAGCAGTATTGGTAAGGATCTACATGCATGAGAGAGATGCAAGAAAATGATGACTTTTTCCTTTGGAGGAAACAGACCTACCAGATTGTGTATCTCATATTTGAAAGAATTGCAGTTTTATAGCGATAAGGAACGTATGTTTATTTTCTTTTTTTGCCGTCACGGTACCGTAACCGTGAGTAGGCACGGTAATTATAAAAGCGTCCACTGGTCCGATTCGAAATGCTTCGATATTTGCAAACAAAAAAGTATTTCAAGTAAACGGAATTTTAATAACTTAACTTAATTTTCATAAAATTTTTCGATCAGAAACTTGTAAAGTTATTTTAAAGTGAAACATTGAATACTAACTCTTCAAAAGAATTTGTTCAATTTGTATAAAGTCTTCAAATTATTTTTTGTTCTGAATTGCCTTTTTTACAAGCTCAACTTGATTGTAGCTATTTTATATACATATCACTGTTTTTTCTAAATTAAAAATATATATACCTACTAAAGAGTTTCATTATATCTCTAACTATACACTATATATAGTGTAACAGCACGTTCCCGAAGGATTTTCCTGAGCATATCGATTGTCCGGTTGATTAGTGAGTCTTCTCCAAACACAAAATTTTGAGAAAATGAGGAAAGCATTATTTAAATGCTAATTAAATCAAATATTTAAAAGTGCTTGTGCTTTGTATGTTAAATATGCATATAAACACCGGGAGGCTTAACGGTCTGGTACATTTTGAAGACCCAGAAGACATCAAAATTTTGTTCAACACAAGTTTTTCTCACTATAATCGACTAGCTTTTTTATATGAATACCGCACAAGAATCCCAACTGCTCCCGCCTGAAGCCAGTGAGACTATGGCATCCCCAATTGGGGTATGTTGTGAGGCTGAAGGTAGTGGGGAGGGGAAGGAGATAGGGAAGAGGAAGGTGGGGAAGTATCTGGCTATTCAGATCTGGTCACCAAATGCGGCTAATGCCATTTCAAGCAACGTTTCAATTCTGAATGGTGGTCTCACACCAGAGAGAGTATCTTCACACTATGGAACGTACCGCAAATATACTATATATTATTTTAAATGAATTAATTGTGAAATTACACAAATTAATCAAATAAAATTTATTTGCCACGCCGGGATTCGATCCCGCGACCTTCGGCGTGCGAGTCAAGAGCCTTACCGCTGGACTACGCCGGCCGTCTGGTTCCCGACATGCGTTGCGATGCCATATATTCAAAGAAATACATTGTTTCTCTCTGAATCACCTATCCCGTGCGTCCCCGTTCCCCTCCCGCGTCTCCTTCCTAGCTAGCTTTATAAATTATAGCCTACGTGTTATGCTGATGTATGAGCTATATTTTATTTATTTATTTATAAATTACATGTTACATATATTAGACATTTACGTAGATTAGATTTATTAAATCACCACACTAGGCGTCTGCCTATTTCATGGTGATCAATTAAAGATAGTTACTTTGAGTGAAGTCTAGAGTAAACACATGGTACTAGTATGTACCTAATGTTGTTGAAAATTGGTAAAGTTATAATAAAAAATAGAAAAGAGAAAAGGAAGTGCGTAAAATAAACACGTAAATAAAATAAACCCGTAAACATATGGTTCTAGTATGTAATGATGTTGAAAATTGTTAAAGTTATAATAAAGAATAGAAAAGAGAAAAAGAAGTGTGTAAGGATAAGATTATGAAAATATACAAATCAATATTAAAATTTGTTTATTTATTTTTATATGTGTGCATGCGTACATGATTGTAAAGTTTTATTAAAATCATTCAGTGGTTTTTGCGTGAAAGAGTTACAAACACACTTATATCCACACAAACTTTGGCGTTTATAACAGTAGTAAGATTTAGTTGTGTTTATTAGTAAATCTGAGCATTGTACCAGATAGAGGGTACACTTTTACGCATACTCAACTAAATTTTCGTTTTTTTGGAGATGTCTGTCTAATCAATATCTACAGCGTCTTCAAAAATCCACCCCAGCGCCATTTCCCATCACGTTATGCAGAATTTTGTTTTTTCTGGATGAAATTTTGAACACCCGACCTTAAAAATAAGAGAATTTTGGTCTATTAAAGCAACAAATGTGTCTATAATATGTACTCGTATTAGTTATTTAGGATATTTCGAATGTCTGTTCTTTCCTTTTCAGTCAACCATATTACAAATCTAGATCTAAACATTAGTTATTCGTTGGTTTCATTCCTGTACTCGATGACGTAAAATTTATTAATTATTATCCCACTTTAACACAGGCAATGCCGGGACTTTAATTAGTAAATGTTATGCTTCAAAACGTTTGAACAGATTTTTTGAAAAGATCTCAATCAATTACGCTGCTTTAAGCCAACAATCCGCTTGAAAAAATGTATTTTTCAACGAAAAGTGTAAATCGGCAGTAATAACTGCGGGGAATTTCTATTGTTTGTATAAAATCCTCAATTTATTTTTAAACGAAGTTATTTTGCGCCAAATTGGTTTTAAGTTTCAGCATTTTATAAAACAGCAATAAAAAAAATGTCTTTTGTCATTATTATATTTGTCATGAATAACGATCAATTTTATTTGACGTGTTTTTTGTTGTTTCACAATTTAATCATTTAAAAATAATAAAATGTATATTTGCAGCACGTTCCAGAGTGGAAGGTACTCTCAGTATCGCCTTGGTGTAAGACCGTAGTTAAGAATTGAAACGTTGCTTGAATTGGCTTATCTGTTTTTAATCACGAGATATGAATAACCAGGTACTTCCCTACTTCATCTTCCTCTTCCCCAGCTCCTTCCCCTCCCCGCTACCTTCAGTCTTAAAAAATACCCGTACAAATTTGGGAGGCGGGTATGGGTACCACCGCTCCGGAACCATTTACTGGTTAACCAACACCTCTACCATAGGTCTCCCAAAGTGGTTCGCTATGTTTGGTGACTTAGCAGGGATGCCCGGATTCATGGGGTGAGGTTTGTCCAGGTCATTTTCCCTCAGGGCCTATGTCATCTTTTGTCGTCGTGTGGAGGGTTTTTTTTAAGGGAAGAAGATGAGAGTTCTGGGAAGGAAAAGGGCATAAGGGAATCTGGGGTTCAGTATGTCCTGGTCATCCGACTCGAAGACCTAGCAAACCTCACCCCATGAACCCGGGCACCCCTGCTAAATCACCAAACGTAGCGAACCACTTGGGGTGACCTGTTGGTTATCCAATAAAGGTTCCCGGGGCGGCGGAACCCATTCCCGCCTCCCAAATTGCAATGTGGTCCGGATCGAGACAAACTGGGTGAGGGAGGATTTTTGTCCTTTCCAACTGAACTCTCTCGACCCATAGCCTTGCACCGCAGTTGGAGGGTTAGATTCCAGTGGAGTCCATCACTCATAGACACACTAACTCCCAGATTCCTTCCCACCCCTCATACCTTTTTCATTTTCAAAACTTCCTATCCTTCCATTCCTTTAAAAGGACTTCCGATTCAACAGCATCCCCTAAGATGACATAGGCCCCGAGGGAAAATATTTTCCTCAGGGCCTCCCTTGTGGAGCTAATGTAAAAAATGAATATTCCATAGACTCACTGGCTCCAGGCGGTTTGGAGCAGTGGGACTCTTGAAAAAAATTGATTTATATCGCTGGGTTGTAGACGTGTGGTCCAAAGCATTGGGTTCGCAGCCAGACCGTAGTCCAGAGTAGTACTCGTAGATACTCTTCGTATCCCCTGGTGAACATCCTAAATATATACTTCATGTTTTGATTATGCCCTGGAAAAAAACTGTGTGCCGATGAAATTATTTTCGTTACGCAATAATTGCTTTATTACTGGTTACCAGAGGCGGCTCGTGATTTTTATATGAACTGGAATGATAAAATTGGGACATCCCCACCTGACTGAAGACGCCTAATTTTTTTTTAGTTTTTTTTTTATTTTAAAAAGAAAGACAAACATTCCCGGGTTACAAATAACGCAACAATGTTTGAAAATCTCCTACGACCACCACAGAAAGCCGAAAATGTTGCTTGTGTTGTGATGGAGGACTTAGCCAGCCGAGGAATCGAACACGCCACGCTCGGGTGGGACCCAAGCGCTATGCCCACTCAACCACTGACCACTCAATGGTTGAGTGGGCACACCATGAGATTAGGCTTCTATTCCACGAAATATTATAATTGCCTATGTCGTCTTTAGGGGATGATATGTGGAAGGTATTTTTATGGACGGCCGGCGTAGAGCAGCGGTAAGGCGCTTGACTCGTATTCCGAAGGTCGCCGGATCGAATCCCGGCGTGGCAAATAAATTTTATCTGATTAATTTGTGTATTTCACAATTTATTAATTAAAAATAATATATAGTATATTTGCGGCACGTTCCAGAGTGGAAGATACTCTCAGTATCGCCCTGGTGTAAGACCACCATTCAGAATTGAAACGTTGCCTGAAATGGCTTTAGCCGTGTTTGGTGACCAGATCTGAATAGCCAGGTACTTCCCCACCTTCCTCTTCCCTATCTCCTTCCCCTCCCCACTACCTTCAGCCTCACAACATACCCCATTTGGGGATGCTATAGTATCACTAGCTCCAGACGGGAGCAGTTGGGACTCTTGTGCGGTATTCATGTAAAAAAAATGGAAAAGAAGGAGAGGAAGTTCTGGGAAGGAAAAATATTTGAGGGGTGGGTAGGAATCTGAAAATAATTGTGTCCAGGAACGACGGACGTATATCCCTCTCAATACGGTGCAATGCGATGTATCTAGAATCTAGAGAGACCGGCTGGAGAAGCCAAAAGGTTTTCTTCAACCAATCTCACCCGATCTAGCCTGACACGCATTATATGTGCAATTTGCACCCGCCGCCAATACCCAGACAAACTTCACCCGATGAACCTGCGCACCTTTGGCGAAGTCACTAAACGTAGCGAACCACTTGGGGTGACTTATGGCAGAGGTGTCAGTTAACCCAAAAACGTCCTTCTTTTGTTGTTTTACTTTATATAATATTATATCAACATAATAGGTTTGACAAGATAATTTTTTTGATAATGACATTTACCACAGAACAAAATTATATAGTTTACTCTAAAATCACAAAAACCGAGTTTTTTAATATCATGTATTTTAGAATTTAAAACATTGAATACACAAAATAGTTCACACCCGTACTAGGCACTTGCTGTAACTTTTGATTAAAATCTTATTTATTGCTTAGGACTGTACGGCTGAAATTTAAGAACCCGGATTTGAACGCAGCGCCTTATGCAAAACCATCTTCGTACTTGAAGTTTGTTAAAAAGCTACTTTTGTATTGGAACCGAATTAAAGCAAGTAGCCAATAATGCCAAAAGACAGCGCCACTTATATTAACAGCTAGTGTGAGGAGCATCGCCTGGAAGGCGTAAGTACTATTGAAATTGTAATTTCGTGAATCTCTCTGGGTTGTGATGTGAATAATAATACCACGCGTCTACATATTATTTGTGACGTCATTGCCTGTCGCATTACTCTGTCCCGGTGACTAGCTGTCACTGGATCGCCTGAGTTTATTTTTCCGAGGAACCTGCTAGTTTTGGAACCAGTTCAATGTTATTCAGTTTGGTTAGGTATTTTGACCTCAATTCCAAAATTTTAATTTTGTATAAAAAAGACAGCGTAGCTGTCCTTAAAAGTCACCAGCCACCACTGCTTGTAACATTATTACAGCGATATCAACTCTTACGTAGTCTCGCGGCTCGATTACTGTAACGGCATCTACGCTAGTCTTCCCAAATATCAAATTGACAAACTTCAATCCGTGTTTAATGCAGCGGCAAGGCTCATAACTGGGGTTTCTAAATATTCGCATATTTCAGAACACCTTCGTAACCTTCACTGGCTCAAGTGCCCTGAGAGAATCCAGTACAAATTGTGCTGGATGGTTTTTAAATCAATCTACGAAATGGCCCCACCTTACATCTCCGAATTATGCGTCCCGGAAAATACCGGTCCGAGACAATTAACCCTTCAGCAACTTCATCTGCTAAAGGCAGACTAATAGAACTTAAACGAAAGCCAAATACTATGTTTGGAGATCGTGCTTTCGGAGTATCTGGGCCTAAGGCTTGGAATAGACTCCCTCCGGAATTAAGATGCATAACAAGCCCAACAGAGTTTAGGTCCAAACTAAAAACCTTCCTTTTTGGGCTCTCATACCCGTAATTTAAATATACCTATTTGAGAGTATCATACTTGTATTGTCTATGATATGTCTTAATCACACTTTTCTTACTGAATTAAAATTACTCGATTCCTTACACATCAATCTGTCTCTTGACGAATCACATTTAGAAAGATCAAATCCTTATTGGTACTACTGCACCTCCCACCTTTATATGTTGCTTTTACTTTCCAAAATTCACTCGTCAAAGAATACAATATTAAAATATTTTTCAGGATTAAATATCATGTGTTCACAATAATGTCCTCTGCGTGCGAACTCTCTCTAAATTTCTTTAAATGGACAATATACAGTGTTAATTTCAAGCGACCTCCCAGGTAAGTATGGTCCTGTTTTCATTAAATTTTAGGCAGCATCGCGTCCATTGGTCAAAATATTGTACACATATTTTCGTATCGGTGATCAATGAACCGATGTATGCAATTTTTAGCCATAAGTTGTTTATAATTGTTTGCCTAGCTTGTAGTTTTTTAGATTTAAGAAATGTATTATAAGTTTGTACAGCGCCCTTGAGGTGATTTTTCACAAAAACGGCGCAATATAAATCATCCAAATATTATTATTATTATTATTATTATCAAAGAAATTACCAATCAGAGTATAAAACACAAGGGGAAAAACCTCATCATCTTCAGAAGACAAATAATCAGATAAAAGATAATCTCTCCAAATGAATCTTTATTCCAAGAAAATCGCAAGGAATCCAATTTCCTCTCGCGTATGGCCAATGGCGGACCCACATAAAAATAAATATCCCGCGCTGACCTAATAAAGCACCAGTTTTATCTTTAAGGGCTTAAATCAGAAATCCTCAAACATATTTGATTCAATGCCCCTTTATATTTTTTTTCCTGCAGCCCACCCAAGGTTAGTAGAAAATGCGTTTAAGGCGATCCAATAGTCCAGGAAAAAATCAAAATTGGAAATCACGCCCTTTAATGGGAGGAGTTTAAAAATACTTTGGAAATGTTGGAAAAGGTATTTCAGATTTTTTTTACAGGTTATTTTCGTAAAGGCCTGTAAAAAACATTAATTCATTTTTTACGCATTAATTATTGTAATAAAACATAATTTTAAAATTAATTTTACGGAACAAAACGACGCGAAGCCTGACGACCGTTCCCCGCTCCGTCCGGGGGCGAACTGATAAAAAAACGGGCGTGACAAGTTACACCCTTCGGGGGACGGCGTAGAGTTCACTTTGAAAATCCAAATTCGTCTACTGCCGGCCGTATTGTAAAATAACAACGCGAAAATGCACATTTTATATGATTTTGTGAACTTCAGGTGTAAATATAATTTTTTTTTTGCGATTATTATAAAAAGAAATGAATTTGCCACATTAAACAATAAAACCATATCCGAAAAGGGGTTTATAAATAGGAGAGTTTGGACTTGGAAGTGTTTTTTATAGACCTTATTCTTTATTTTTTTCTAGGCTTACTAAAAGAGTTATAAAAAACTGACCGATATTTTTAAGGGCCAAGATATGTTCTACACGCAGTATTTGATTGAAGCATCTATAATACTTCTAAGCAATCAACTTTTCAACACAAAAACATGTGATTTTGTATGATTTTGCATTATTTAGTATGGCTTCATCTTAACAAATACGGGCCTTTTTCGAAAAAAAAACTTGTCGGGTCGATTTCGTAATTTTGAACGCGTGTCGTAGCTTGAAGTAAAACACTGCCACTTGTATTGCAGTTAATTTGAATCTCCCAGTGCAACCTGGACTTCAAGTCACGATTTTTTAACTATGATCTAACCCAGGGGTTCCCAACGTTTTTGTACTCTAGAGCACATTCTAAAATATCGGTAGGGTGGCGGGCGCCACCTCTTTTTAAACGACAAACTTCTTCCATAACTGATATTATTAACGTTTCGGATAGCGTTACAGTGTCCATCATCAGGGCAGGTGTCTAAAAAAAAAATAAAAAAATAAAAAAAAAAAACTACATTCTTCCATAACTTCTCATTTTCCCATAATATTTTCTTATATTCATAATTTGTGCCAGTGCCTCATAATTAGGAGAGTGTGTCGATATTCCTGTTAGCAAACAATCATAAAGAATAAAGATGCTCATCGGTGAGTCGAGATCTATATTTTGATTTTATGAAGTTCATGTTTGAAAACAATGATTCGCATAAATATGTCGAACCGAAAAATGATTTAATTTTATAAGCCGCTTTTTTCAAAAATGGGAACTTTTCTCTATCCACTGTATTCCAAAAGTCCTCTGATATTAAGGATTTTAGCGAAATATCATTCTTAAGGTCCAAAATTTCTAACTCTAGTAACGAGCACGTGACTATTGTTAGTTTGGCTGTCGGCTCATTGCTTTCACTGAGTCGCGTGCCGTGTGTTTTGTTTGGCGCCTCGGAGTTCAAAAACTCTGTCTCTGTCGAACAGTGGCGGGCGCATTCGAATCGCTCCGCGGGCGCCATGGCGCCCGCGGGCACAGGATTGGGAACCCATGATCTAACCTATTAAACGCATTTTCTACGAACCTTGCAGCCCACCCCTATAACAAAATCTATGGTTTCTTTGATAAAAGTTAGTTCAACACTTGTTTCGGAGTAACAGGAGAAAATAAAACGTGTAAGTGAATGAGAGAAGAGGGCCCTCCGTTCATGGAGATACTTACAAACTACGTAATTGTGACGCAACCACAAGTACCCTGCTGATATACTACTTTTTAATGCTGTTCTCCGTACACGGCGCTACCCGAAATATACTGAACTTGATCATTTTTCACGTGCAGTCGTGGAGTTAACACGACGTCACGCAATGTAAAATAATTTTTTTTTCAACATCAATCCACGCCTTCTCCACTAAATCCTTTCTTAAGCGTCGATGACACAGGGCTAGTTTACAAGCTACTATCTGGAAAATTCACTATCTGTTAGTAAACTCGCCCAGTGTCATCGCGTCACTTGCTAACTAGCATCAACTAGCAGATTGTTGACAATCTACGAAAAAAAGTTGAAAGGTCGTCAACTTTACTCGCCTGTACGCTTGCTCCGCTTGCTCGTGATTGGTTTATTTACGTTTCCAACATGGCTTCCGATAAACAGCTGATTTCGACTGTCAAAAATCTGAAGAATTTAGTTCACGCAGGCGTCGTTATTCTTGTTACTGGCGCTAAAAGCGACCTCAGTTTCCCACGCTTCTGAGCGAGTGGACAGTTTTGTGTGTCATCATGACGATCTCACTCGCCGATTTACCCGCTTTTAAAACTTAGTAGATAGTAGCTTGTAAATCGCCGTGTGTCATCGAGGCATTACATATTCTGGTAAAGTAATTATGGTAAACACGCATTTTTTCCACTTCCAGAACAAATCTAATATTACTTCCTTGTTCCGACGCTATTTCTGTCAAACATCAAATGAATAAGTATCAGACACAAATGTTGCGATGCGTCGCGTGCGATCAGTACTGTCGGTATCGTGATACTGATTGGAAACCGACAGACGTCGCGTAGCGCCGTGTACGGGCACCAGCAATATCGTACGGGGGGTACTTACGATCGGCGCTTATGATACGCTCACGAGGATCGAATAGCTTGTAAGTAGCGTCATGTACGGAGGCACTTAGACGTCACACTACAGTACTACACGGAAGCAAGTATTATTATTACTGAAGTATTATTAGAGTATTAGCGCAGAATTTAGGAGGCGGTTATAGGTATCGTTGCCCCGGTAACCATTTATTGGATAACTACACACCTGCCAAGTGGTGTATTAGAAGGTGGCCCTTGAGGTTAGTCTAAGTCTTGGCGGCGAATGCGTATGCCCACCTACTGTGTGGTGGACCGGTTCGGAGGAGGTTGGTTGAGGAGACTGTATAACCTCCCCAGCAGGGCTCTCTCGGCAAACCGCCTTGAACTGCAGTGGGAAGGATGGATTCACAAGACCGTCACTCCTGGAGACTCTGACCCCCGGATTCCTTACCACATCCCATATACATTTTCCTTCCCAACTTCCTCCCCTTCCTTTGCTAAAATATGCAGCATATCCACACAGCATCCCAAAATATGACATAGGTCCTAAGGGAAAATATTTTCTTCAGGGCTTTCCATGTTTTTTTGGTTACATTGGCTCCACACAGGAGGCCCCGAGGAAAAAAACATCCCCCAGGGTCTATGTCATCTTTGAGGATGCTATGTGGAGAGACTTTTTAGGGAAAGAAAGAAGAGGAAGTTCTGTGAAGGAAAAAGGTATGAGGGGTGGATAGGAATCTGGGGGTCAGTGTTCACCCTCACCCAGGGTGATGTGTCGAGAGAGACCGGCTGGAGAGGTCAAGGTTAGATCTCCCTCAACCAATCTCTCCCGACCCGGCCCGCCACGCAGTAGGTTGGCAAATGCATTGGCCGCCAAGACCTAGTCAAGTCTCACCCCATGAACCCGGGCACCCGTGCTAGGTCGGACCACTTGGGTGCCATGCGCATTCTTGCTGGGACTGCCAATCGATTGGAGAGGACTCCCAACCGTTTGCCATGCCCTTATTACTTATCTACTGTGTCTTCCCCCCAAACAGGTGCTTGTAGGATACGCCGGATACAATCACCCAGCGCTTGCCACCTCGTGGACTTTCACCAACCTGTCCCATTGTCTTGTCTATTTTTGTTATACTAACACATATTGTATCTGTATTTCCCGCTAAGCACTTGCATACTGCTTGCTAACAACGTATGCAAGGACATTGGAGGTCTTGTTTCGTTATCAAATGTAGAGTCGTTTTTACCAAAAAATTAGAGTCCTTGCAAGAGCCTTGAAGGGGTAACCATCTGTTACCTATACCAGGGCGGGTATGTGGTTGGTCCTCCAATGGACCACTTGGGTGACCTACGGCAGGGCTATGTGAAACTAATATAAAAAAAGATTCTTTAAAAAATGTGTGATTGTGTGGTACAGCCAAGGGCGAAAATGTATAAAATGCTATTTATTTCGCTTCCTTCACATTACTTACTCACTTTGAGAAACACTGGTTGAGAGGTTCAGAGGTTCAGTTATGTCGCGTGTTCCAAGAAAAAATATTCATTATGGAACATTGGTTTATTACTTAGCAGATTGTATGGCTTTATTATCTCACAGGATATATAGAGCTTATAACAAACTACAGGACAGTACTTCGTAAAGCTCGCGGGGCGCGCGTCAAAACTGGTCGTAATAATGTACTATTAATATACTTATTTTTAATGGCCCAGCTATGCGTTTAATATAGGACATATTTAATAGGGAAAATTAAAAAAAAATATATATATATATATTTCAAACCACAAAGCATTTAAAAATATATTTATTGGAATGCAGTATCAATTTTCTTCTGCTATATATACGTCTGAAATTAGATATTAATTAGTTTTAATTTCATACAAAATCACGGGATATTATAATTATTGTAAAGCAGACTCTTGAAAAATCAGAAATCTGACTTTAATTGTCAAGATTAACCTTAAAAAATACACAATTCAAATAGAGAATTTGAAAAAAAAAAAAGTTTTATGGGTAGGTACTTCACGGCATCTGAATTCCTCACAAATCAGTAACGGTTTTTTTAATATTATAATTTAAAAAAAATATATTATGTTTAAACATTATGAAATAGGTAGGTAGGTAGAAACTGAAATTTAACAAAAAAACCATTGACCAGTTCAATGTGGGAGGCGAGTATGGATACCGCCGCCCCGGGAACAATTTATTGGAAAACAAACATCCCTTCCATAGGTCACCTAAAGTTCGTTAAATTTGGTGCAGGGGTTCATGGGTGAGGTTTGTGAAAGTCTTGGCGGCGGATACGTTTGGTCATCTACTGCCCGGCGGGCCACCTTGCTCTGCAATCGGAGGGATGGATTCATACGAACATCACTCCTGGACACCCAGATCCTACCCAACCCTCATAACTTTTCTTTGCCAGACCTTCCCCGCCTTCCCAAAAAAGCCCTCCATGCAGCCTCCCCAAAGATGACATATTTCCTGAGGGTAATTTATTTCCTGCACGTGTTTTGTCTCCCCCGACATAAACACTCACTTTTCGAAATAATAAAGCTAAATCTAGCTGTTTGAATAAAAAATATTCCCTATTAACGAGTAAGCGCTTCAATGCATAAATAATAAAACTTCTTTAGCACCGTTGTGATATGAAACTAGCGAAACGAACTGATTGGGAAAGAGAGATACTAAAAAGAGACAAACAAATAATATTTAAAGGATTTAGCCTGCGAAAGAATGAGACAAAATGAAACCTTACCTACAGTAGTAGGTACCTACGAAGCGTCGCGCTCTGTCAAGTTATCTTTCATACAAATCCACCGGAAGACAAAATATAATCGTCGTAAAAAGCAAGAAACGTTTTACAAAACTAAAAACTATTCAATATTTCCCTAACAGAAGTGTCGAGGACAACGGTCCAAGTGCGCGCATTGGCTGCTTTGATTATAAGCTCACTTTTCGAGGTTGGTTGAGATTGTGTGGGTGAAGGTTTCACTTCTACTGCGTGCGTCTTCCGCGTGTAATCCCCATTAAACACCGATCATAGATGAATTTCAGCTTTTTATCAAATTATAACAAGCTGTCAAGCCTAACAACATGATAGCTGTCTTCTTCTTCTGATCAAAATTTGTTCAAAAGAAAAACGGACTTATAATCGGCATTTAACGGGAACCTTTCAACTGTAAAAATAAAACCAAAGCGAGCTAATAGGCCATTTGATGACTTAGTTTGTTACACATGAATTTCTGTGACTATATATTATTATTATTTACTAGCTTTTGCCCCTGGCTTCGCTCGCATAGTATTAGGGGGGTTCCCACTCCGCCTACTCCACCATACCCATCCCCACTCCACTCCCCCCCCCTACTCCCTCTCGCCCCCTTTCCCCCTCCACTTCTCCTCCCCCTCTCTCCCCCCTCTCCATCCCCCCTCACCACACCTCCATAACCGTTACATTCATTTTTCAAACAGCTCGCGTGCCCCTGTTAAAGCGTAACAATCAAACACACGCAGTTTCGCATTTATAAGTTTCAGATTTTATATCCGTGTTTTTTTTTTTTTTTTACAGTGAATACCGCACAAGAATCTCAACTGCTCCCGTCTGGAGCCAGTGAGACTATGGCATCCCCAATTGGGGTATGTTGTGAGACTGAAGGTAGTGGGGAGGGGAAGGAGGTGGGGAAGAGGAAGGTTGGGAAGTACCTGGCTATTCAGATCTGGTCACCAAACACGGCTAAAGCCATTTTCAAGCAACGTTTCAATTCTGAATGGTGGTCTTACACCAGGGCGATACTAATAGTATCTTCCACTCTGGAACACGCCACAAATATACTATATATTATTTGAAATGAATTAATTGTGAAATAACACAAATTAATCAAAAAAAATTATTTGCGCATGCCGGGTTCGAACCCGCGACCTCCGGATTGTGAATCAAGAGTCTTACCCACTAGACTACGGAGGTATCGTTCCCACAGGAAAAACTAAACCCTTTCACACACTTTTCCACAAATGATCATCTATTCAATTCACGCTGTGAAATTGCACTATATAAGTATCATAAATACAAAACCATACAAGAACAACATGTCAACCTACCAGTGACCAAATGGGAAAATAATTCACTGACTCCAGATATTTTCATATCAGAGGGTTCGGCTCGGTAGAACTCCTAATTGGGTCTAAAAATCGTACTGATCCCTCAATATAAATATTTAAAAAATCTAATCCTTGTTTGTCTTAGTATAGATTAGTATTTTATACATATTTGTATTTTTAACTAATAGTAACCTAAACAAATAACAAAATGACAGCGCACGTCAAATAATTACTTATAGTTAGTTACCAAGCAACAATTTGTTTTTCGTCTGGACAATAAACGTATAATAAATAATTTCATAACGCCAGAACTTACCAATATACACAGCCAATATTACTCGTTAATATTGTAGCTTTCTATTAGTGAAAGAATTTTTAAAGTCCAATCAGTGTTTTTTGCGTGAAAGAGTAACAAACATACATCCATAGGTCCATATAAACTTTCGCCTTCATAATATTAGCAGGATTGTGAGAATTTGTGAAATTCTTAACCTTCCTTGTCTTAACTCAATGAAAATTGCATCTGTGAAATTGCCGTATTGAATTTCGCAACGCCACTCAAAACGTAATCAACTAGATTACTTCGGATTTTACATGCAAAACGTTCAGAATGTTACATGAAATACGCATTTAATAAAGTAATCTGGAGCAGAGACGACCAGACAGTCGCCATAGGACGCCGCGTAGTGTGAGAGAGATTCTCCCAGCATCTCATTGATCCATCTTCCCTCTAGAGCAGGGGTGGGGAACCTGCGGCCCGCGAGGCCTTTTGATGCGGCCCGCGGGCACTTTTGGTGCGGCCTGCTAAAAGAACCACAAAAAATTACACAGAACGTGATGGTTTTTTCACGGTGGTTCAGATGCATTTTTAAGACGTTATTACAAAATACTAGCAAGTAGTTTAGATACAAATAAAAATGTGATAAAACCTCAAATTTTACTTTTATTTTAATTTGTTTTTGTGAAACGATAGTGAAATTCCATCGGAACTTTTAATTTTTTTGTACAGGACAGTCCCGATATTTCAGGTTTCATGGCAACTCTATTCGAGGGGAATATTAGACAGTATGTCATAAAAATTATTTTCTAGTTATAGTTGCGGAAGTAAAGTGGATAATAAATCAATAAAATCCTATTTATGACAACTACGAAGAAAATACAAGATGAAGCTGAGTGAAACGTGAAATCATTTGAAACTAAATTAAGGCTGTGGAAAGTAACTCAAAATGAATAACACGACGCATTTACTGCAAGGACAAAAGCCTTCTACATCGTGTGAATACGCTGGTGAGTGCACGACATTAAGTGAGGCATTTAATGAACGATTTAAGGACTTGAAGAGAGAGCAAACGGATTTGAACATTCATATTTGCAACACCGTTCAACGTCGAACCATCGAATGTGCCTGATAATCTACAGCACAAAATTATTCCATTACAAAGCGATGATGAACTATATATAACAATCTCCCCAAATAAAGTCAGGAATCACTGGTTATATTAAGTCAAGCACGTCCCTTAACATTTTGTTTATAATATAAACATTATTGCAATAATAATTGCCAAACTTCTGGCATAAAAAAAATCATTACATGTAATTTATTGTAATTAGTTAAATAGATATAAAATTATATTGTGGACAATAAATATGCTACAAAATGTATAAAATTTGCATTTAAAAATGCATTTATAAAATTCTAGTTGCTTTTATGCTGCCAGTATTAGAGAAAAGCCATTTTCAGTACTCAATAAAATGGCTACACTCAGTAGTTTTAAGTCTCCGTTTACAGATTCACCCTATAACTGAAACCAGTTCTGTGCTTAGAATGCAATGAAAAAATTCCAGATCGCTAATCATTTTTTGAAGCATTCCTCGTGTTAGAAGTGCATTTATAAAATTCCATTTGCATACTTTATGCTGCCAGAATGGAAGGACAGCCATTTTCATTTTCTGAGTGGAGTTTTAATTTCCCGCATACAAACTCACTTTGTAATTAAAACCAGTCTTGTGTTTAGAATGCAACGGAAAAATTTCAGGTGGGGTTTAATCTCGCTAACGCGTTTCTTAAGAATCCATTCTCATGTGTGTGAAGTGTAGTTATTCATTTGTAGTTGCATTGTGCTGCCAGTTTTGGAGGAAAGCAATTTCACGTTCTGTATAGTTTTGTTCCCCGCGTACAGTTTCAACCTGCAATTAAAACCAGTTCTGAATGCGGCGAAAACGCATCATTTTATTTGCTGCCGTATTTCTTATTTGTTAGAAGAGTATTTATAAAATTCTAGTTTTATAGTTAATGCTGCCAGAATTAGAGGAAAGCCACTTTCATGTTCTGAGTGAGTGTAGTTTTAATTCCCCACATGCAAATTTAATCTAAATTGAAATAAGTTCCCTGTTCAGAATGCAACGAAAAATTTCAGTTGTGGTTTCATCTGCTGATGCATTTTGACGGAAACCATTGTTGTGTTCAAAGTGCAGTGATAAAATTCTGGTAAGACTATGTGCAGCCAGAATTTTAGGAAAACCATTTGCATGTTCTGAGTGTAGCTATAATTAAAGAGCGTTGGCAGTTATTTAACTATTTTTTTAATTAGTTTTAGTAAAACCAGTTCATTGATTCGAATGTGCCCCCCCCCCCCTGAGACGATAATCGGAGTGCGGCCCGCGGGTTAAAGCATGAACATCCACGACGCTAAAAAGGTTCCCTACCCCTGCTCTAGAGTCTAGAATGTGTCGTAACCCAATATTACCCTGGTTATGCTACCCTAGTGCTTTTTCCCCGAACAAGGCGAAGACCCCAAAAGTATATTTTTTAACATTAAAGAATATGCTTCGAGATTATTTATTGTTTTATGGCCAGACTTTTAGGATTTATGACTGAAAATTTTCTAATAAATATTACGCGAGATATTACGAAATTGTTGGTAGAACAGGAGGGTTCAATTGATTTGTGACCTAACCCAGCGGAAATAGTAACATGATTGTAAATGACGTAGATTCATGATTCAGTAAATTTTGAAGTTTTACGTGAACAAATCAGTGCAATCAAAAAACGACAGTTGTTTGCAAATGGCGGAAACAGTTGTTTATACTTGTTGTTACTGCTGTATTGTGTGTTGTTTAACCGCAATCATAACAAATAAACTTAGTGATTAGTATATTTTAAACAGTGAAGTTTACTCAGCGACAGCAGCGTATTTGTAATTTGGTAATCGCGCGCCCAGGATTGTACTCTAGTTTGCCTTGACAAAAGTTTGGCAACATTTTTAAGACTGGTGACTATTAGAGTAATGTTTATACAAACTTATACGAAATTAATAAAATAAATAAATTATAACGGTTGTACACCTGTGTGTACATCTTGATCAGTGCCGGATCGCCAGAGACCGGTTGAGGGAGACTTAATATAGACCTCTCGACCTATCGCTTTGCACCGCAGTAGGAGTGATGGAGGCATTTGGAGGGAGAGGGGGGAGATGGGGGAGAGAGTAGGGGGGGGGGGGAAGCGGGAGAGGGTGGAGAAGGCGGAGTGGGAACTCGTGAGGGGAAGGGGATGCGGGAGAGGAAGGGGAAGCGGAAGGGGAGGCGGAAGGGGAACGGGACGAATAGGAAGGACACGCAGGGAAAAACAATTTCTTTATTAAGTGGCATAGCAACGCATGCCGGGAACTCGCTAGTAATGTGATAAAAACGTTTATACTTGTCTCTAACAAATAAAATAAAAAACAACCCCTAAAAATGTACACTACCTTCACGATCATTCGGAAAGTGTTACATATACATATAAACGCCGGCGCCGGCCGTAGAAAATATGATAAGGGTACTCTAAATCGACGTATCATATTATTAGAATGGCATATATCCGTATCGGGTTACAAGTGCTTAACACGACCGCCTTATCGCGGGACCATACTTTTAGCACTCGTAAAGGGTCCAAACACCGGACAAATAGTCTCTAGAAGTTGAATTGAACGCGTTTCAAAATATGTATGTCTAGAGTCTAGGCTTTTCAATTGATTGTAATTTTAAATGGAATATACATATAAAAAAACTAGTGTGCTTTAGACCACACAACTGAAGTAAAACTACAAGACAAACCTCGCCCAATGAACCCAGGTATCTCTGCTGAGTTACCAAACGTAGCGAACGGGGTGACCTATGACCTAGGGGTGACATATGACATTGGGGTGAAATATGACGATGGGGTGACCTACGACCTTGGGGTGACCTACGACCTTAGGGTGACCTACGACCTTGGTATTATCCTCGATCTTGGGGTGACCTAAGACCTTGGGGTGACCTACGATCTTGGGGTGACCTAAGACCTTGGGGTGACCTACGACCTTGGAGTGACCTACGACCTTGGGGTGAACTCCACCTTGGGGTAACCTACGACCTTGGGGTGACCTACGACCTTGGGGTGAAAATCCTTATCCTTATCCTTAGGGAACGTACCCATACTACGTGACCACCTTTTTGTAAATTTTTAACCCCCCCCCCACCCCGGTGACTAAAAACCTTAGCAACCCGCCGCTCATTTGTACCAAGCGTGGTATTTTGAAGACCCCCCCCTCCCTGAACAGATCACGTAGTATGGGTACGTTCCCTCATCTTTATCACTCCCCAAGTCAAGCGTGCGTAAAGGCCCGACCGTTCGCCTAGCAATCGATCACCGTTCGCATCGATTACCGTTCGCATGACATTTTTCGTAACAATCACCTCTTTTCGTAACGCATTTACCAGCTTACCCCCTTAGTCGAGCGTGTGTAAAGAAGTTTTAGTTCAAAAAGTTTGCACACGGCTTAGAGCTACATTGAGCAAACTTTATGGACTGAAGTTTTTTGTTGGCGATGGGTCAAGAGTTATAGGTCAAGTCTCCATCAACCGATCCGGGCCTCTACGCATTAGGTGGACACTGATCAAGATGTACAGTGATACATACGCACAGACGTTCATTTTAATTAATTTATTTTATTAATTTCGTTTATGTTTATAATATCGTTAACTCATTAACCCCATGGATGAACATCTTTATATTACTGGAACAAAACTAGAGAAGGTACAGAGTACTGTATACTTGGGCTGCAATGTAAACGATAGATGGGATCCTTCGGTTGAAAGCCGCATAAAGCAAGCTCGTGCAACCTTTATCAGCATGAAAAAGATGTTCTGCAGTCATCATCTAAGCCTTGGATGGTCAGATGCTACGTGTTTTCGATATTATTTTATGGAATGGAAGCATGAACGCTAACTGAAGAACTAATTAGGCGACTTGAGGCATTCGAGATGTGGATCTACAGAAGAATACTTAAAATAAGCTGGATGAACAGGGTTACGAATGAAGATGTTATGCTTCGGATGAATAAAGAAAAAGAAGTTATTAAAACTATAAAAATCCCAAAACTTCAATATCTTGGACATGTGATGAGACATTCAGAGAAGTATGAGATCCTGCTTCTCATAATGCAGGGAAAGATTACCGGAAGACGGTGTCCTGGAAGAAGGAGAATCTGAGAAAAACCTGAGACAGTGGTTTGGCCAGTCTACTGTAGAGCTGTTCCGAGCCGCAGTAAACATAGTCCGCATAGCCAACATGATAGCCAAGGCACAAGAAGAAGAATTTCGTTTGCGTTTATGTAAGCATCGATGTAATAGTCACCAGTCCAAAAATGTTGCCTAACTTTTGTCATGTGTTCGTGTTTTTCATCTGCTATCATGTGTTACCTTGTTTAAACATTGTTTAATTACAATTCATAGATGCTCATCTGATAGTCTGTCACTTGACATGTCCACAAGTAAGGATAAATTGAACTTACTTCGGACACATGGACAAGCCCACAACACACTCCTATCAGCTTATTTGGTGTAATGCAGTGGGTGAACAATATCACATAATAATATCACTTGTATCCTTGTATGTAATATTTACACGCTTTCAAGTGTAGGGGTTTTCCCTTCGACTAATAAATGATTCACGCTTGGAAGGGTCGAGAAAGGCTGTATTATAATATATATAGCCTGTGGCCTATATATAGCGGGGTTCATCCCATATGAAAGAGATTGTTAAGGTTGTCACAGTACAAAGGAAAATGCTATTAATATACACCGCTTTCAAGAAGTGAATTTAAAGCTAATTTTAACGAGTGTAAATTTGTAGAACGATTTTTTTCTTTTTGAAGAAAAACTTCTTTACGCACGCTTGACTTGGGGAGTAAGCTGGTTAATGCGTGACGAGAGCGTTAAGAAAAGTGTGATCGGGCGAGGCGAACGTAAGTTGAGAGGGAGATATGAATTTTTATTTTTTAATTTTTTTTTATTTTTTATTTTAAATACATAAACGGCTATACTGCCTTTTATAAATAAACATATAATAGAGTACAAAAGAAGAAAAATAATATCATTACTAAATAGTAGTTTTAAATTTTAAAATAACGTAAATTAGTGAAGACAGAAAGAGAGAGAGAGTTACGTTTTGTATATTACTGTAGGGGCAAGACTGAGAGGTGCGAGCAAACATTTTCTTTCTCTCATAGCCAGTTAGGTTTCGTATTTCTAAGACACCGTGCAGGCCTATTGTCGGTATCACACTGTAGGAGCAAGAGAGAATAGTGCGCGCGCACATCATACAGATGGAGCTAAAAAAGTTTTACTTCAGTCGTGTGGTCTAAAGCACACTCGTTTTTATATTGTGTTGTAGGAATCTCACATTTCCAGAGCTAGCGCAAAATGAAAGAAAGTACATACGATAGAATAAAAAGTTTGTTAGCGCAGACCCATAAAAAATCATGGGATATAAAATTTATTGTACAATAGAAAATATTACGCAAATAAATTAAACAGACAGAACAACAGAATAGTTCGTATGAGCCTATGCATAAACGAGAATGAAACACACTAGACTATCACAGAATTGTGTAGCGGTCCATATTCTCTTCTTTTTGTGAATACCGCTCAAGAGTCCCAACTATTCCCAAGCTTCTGAAGACAGTGAGACCACGCCATCCCCAATTTGGGGTAGGCTTTAGATGGAAGGTGGGGAAGTACCTGGGTTTACAGATCTGGTCACTAAACACATTTCAATCAATGTTTCAATTCTGAATTGTATTTTTACACCAGGGTGATAAATAAAATTTATTTGTGCACATCGGGCTTTGAAACTCCTTCGGGCTGATAGTTGAGAGCCTTACCCCTCGACCACGGAGGCCGTCTCTGCCTTCCTCGAACTACTGGAAAACGCGTAATAGTAACATCAGGATACAGATTTTTTTCGTATTTTCAATAGGTTAGCAGTATCGAATTTAATCCCGTGGCTGTAATTTTTCACGTTTCATGAATTTTAAAATTTGACAGAATATTCATAACCCGATAATATTTCTACACCATTGGCTGATTTTTCACCCTCAAAACTGAATCCAGCAGTTTTTACCTACTCGAAAAACCTTATTTCGGATCAAGGACTTTGAACGACTAAATAATTTAACATTTTTGGAAAATCGCAAAAATTACGACGATAAATAGGCCTCGATGAAAAAATTTAAATTAATGACTTTTCCAGAAAAATTATAAATTTTTAAAAGCCTACTTGAAAAGAACGAAATTAATAGAATCTTTTTATTTATTTATTTATTTAACGCCCAAAAGGGCTTTTCAATGTTTGGTAGTACAATTAATTCATGACAGATGATTTTTAAACAGATACAGAAATAATAAAAATAAAATTAGATAAAAAAGCACACCAGTCATAAAAATACAGCGATTTCATAGGTTTACAGAATAACAGATAAGTTTAGGAATAAAACAGATAAAGAAATAATAAAAATAAAATTAGATAAAAAAGCACGCGAGTCATAAAAATATAAAAATTCAGCAATTTCGTAGGTTTACAAAAATACAGATGTGTTAAGGAATACTTTTGGAATAAGTTTTTTACAAGATCAACAAAATTCGCCAAGTTTATGTTAAATATGTCAATATCACCTAAGTACTGATTCCCCATAGTGTGAAATCGTTATATCGGAGAGTGGGCAATGTAGTTCCGGTTATGAATGCTACAGTAGAATAGTGTATTTTGTCGAATAGTGTAGTTATTGTCGGTATTCGTAAGTTTATGAGTTGCAGGAGTTCGCAACAGTCAAATTTAGAGTTAAGTATCTATAATATAAAAATGAATCGCTGAATGTATTGCTAAGCGCATAACTTTCGAACGACTGCACCAAATTGGATAATTTTTTTTTGTGTGTTCGTTATTGTCAGGACAAGGTTTTTATTAAACTTAAACCAGCTAGTTTTGAATAAAAATGTTAAGTCTTCTAGTGTGTGTATTTTTAAAATATTTAATAATAAATTATGTTTTAAGTCTTCTAGTGGGATATTTATTTAAAAAATTATAAAACGCGGAATTTTTTTTTTCGCTCAATGTTATTAATGTGAATTGTGTAAGATGGAGACCAAACTACCGAGTTATATTCCATTAGGCTTCTAACTAGAAATACATAATAATTTAATGGCTTGTATGGAATTAAAGTTTTTGGTTGTTCTTAATACGAAGCCTAGTGTTTTCATACATTTGTTTAAAATTTGGTGGATATGATTGGCGAAACTTTGTTTTTCATCCAAAATAATTCCAAGATCTCTCATTTCCGCGACTCAATAATATAAATAAGAATAAGATTTTTAGAATACGAGATTTTTATTTCTGAAGAAAATCAAGGTTTTGCACTTTTCTACATCTAAGAATAAATTATTTTGAACGCACCAATTCTTAAACTTACTAATATTTGACTGAAGTATATGTCAATGATTTATACCAGTTATTTTCTTGTATAGCTTGATGTCATCAGTAAAGAGCAATTCCTCGACATCGTTGAAGCAATTGGTTATATCATTGATGAAAATGAGGAAAAAAACCGGGCCAAGGTGACTACCTTGCGGTATGCCACTAGTAATCCTGAAAGCTTTCGACATCCATGATTTTATTTTGACGAACAGTTTACGATTTAATAAATAGCTAGTAAACCATTTTAGCACGTTATCCCTTATTCCTAGAGCAAATAGTTTTTGGATTAGTAGTTTATGGGATACTTTGTCAAATGCCTTCGAAAAGTCTGTATATGTGCAGTCGACTTGTTTATTTTCAGCAAAAGATTGTATTATGAAATTTTGAAATATTGTTAAGTTGGTTGCGGTAGATCTACCTTTGATAAAACCGTGCTGTTTTTGGTCAATTAATTTTATTAATTTGGAATAGATTTCACCAAAGACCAGTGATTCAATAATAAATCACTGGTCCTTGATAAATTAAATTTTATATAGGAATCGCGATGAGAGATGAGAGAAGAGAGATCTCATTGTTCTCACACAGATGAATCGCTAACGTACAGCATGTTTCAATTCACTGATCGTCCTTTTATTCTGATAACAATAGGTATCAAGTTGTAAGCCAAAAAAGGCTGTTTCTTAGTGACGTTTCGCGGATTTCGCTGCAAAAATTACAAATACACACGCGACAATACACAAACATAATACATTATTATTCAACGCGAACCTCAACGGAAGAGAAATTCATCAAAAAGATCCTACGTTGTAAATATTCTAAAACTACCAATCACCAGCTGTACAAATTGGGAGGCATGGGTACCGCCGCCCTGGGAACCATTTATTGGAAAACGAACACATTTGCCATAGGTCACCCCAAAGGGTTCGCTACTTAGTTCGGTGACTTAGTAGGGGTGCCCGGGTCTACGGGGTGAGGTTTGTCCGGGTCTTGGCTGGCCGGATCGAGAGAGACTACTTGAAGGAGGCCTTTTGATCTCTCCAGCCGGATTCTCTCGACTCATCACCTTACGCCGCAGCCGGAGGGATGGATTCATACGTTCGTCACTACTGTACACACTGACCTCCAGATTCCAATATACCCCTTATTAATTTTCTTCCCAGAACTTCCTCTCCTTCCGTCATCTTAAAAGGAACCCCCCCCCTCTCGTCCCCTAAGACGACATAGGTCGTGACAGAATTTTTTTTCCGGACGAAATATTAGAATAATCTGTGGTTTGCAATTAGATATATGTAAGGATAGTTAAAGGCCTGCCTGGTCGAGGAGTAAGACTCTCGATTCACAATCGGAAGGTCGCAGGTTCCAATACGGCATTCACAAATAAATTTCATTTGATTAATTTGAGGTATTTCGCAATTAATTAATTAAAAATAATATCTAGTATATTTGCAACAAGTTCCATGTTGGAAGATAACCTTAGTATCGCCCTGGTGTGATATTCAGAATTGAAAAGTTGCTTGAAATGACTTTAGCCGTGTTTGGTGACCAGATCAGAATAGCCAGGTACTTCCCCACCTTCCTCCTCTCCCCATCTAACTCCTCTCACCACTACCCTCAGCCTCACAATATGCCCCAATTGGGGATGCCATGGTTTCATTCGCTCCAGACAGGAGCATTTGGGACTCTTGTGCGATATTCATACAAAAAAAGACAAGGGTACGAACCACCACATAAATAGGAGACCGATAGGCTAAGAAGCACTGCACGAAGAGGTGACCGATTATTCTTACTCATTCTCTCGCAGGCTAAATCCTACAAATATAAGTGTTTGGCTCTATTTAATGTCGCTATTTTTCGTTTAATCGAGTTTCAAATAAGGACGATGCTAAGGAAGTGTGCTAACTTGTCTAAAATCGGCTAAATAACATATTATATTGTATATCTGTTGAAGAACCGATGTTATGGGGATGGGGTTCTATGTATAATGAATAACTCTTATATGTAACTGGTGAACGTCCCGTGGGTATATTTATTCGAATCCCTATTGTTTCAGCCGAACGGCAAAATTCCAAACACACTTTTCCACTGGAAAACTACCGTTTGTTTTGCATAGCCAGACCAACCGTGTAAAGTGGATCGATACGTCTATAACCCATTGTCTCTGGCCAGGAGGCCGTTCTGTCAGGCTGTATTGTAATTTGTAATGGTGGAATATTATGAAAGGTTTGTCATCGATTAGGGGCGAAGGCTTTTATGAAAACAATACTTGTTAAAGCCTTCAAGCAACGGAATTCGATTTCATCAAGGCAGTAATATGCGTGTATTAATACATAATGCTTTTCACGTGTAAATGTTCAATCAAATTTAGGATATTTCACTAAAAATAGAAGAAAATACGAACTTGTTAGCTTTTTGATCATATATATCTTAAATATAAAAATGAATCGCTAAATGTGTTGGGAAGCGCAAATCTCGAGATCAGCTGAACCGATTTTGCTAATTCTTTTTTTAGAATATTCCTTGAAGTACGACGATGGTTCTTACGGAGAGAAAAATTAAGAAAATTGCACAGAAAATTGGATAATTTCAGAAAGCCTATTACTAACCTAAACGACTATCGCACGTTTTACAGTTCGCGTGTTTGAGAATGACATTTTAAATCAGGATTCTATTTTTGAAAATCTTTAAGTTTATAAATTTATTTAAAGAAGTTACTCCCCTAATAGTGTAAATCGAATCAAGAATTTTAGATATTTTAAATAGGTACCTATGTTAGGTACCAAATTTAACATACATGAAAAATGGAAATTTGAATAAAAATTGTGAAAGGTGGCACGCGGGCTATTTAAAAACTGGGATTGAATATATGGAACGCGGGAGGAGGGTTGGCAGGACGAGGGAGCGGGAAAGGGAAGAGGGAAGGCGGGAAAGGTGGAAGGGGAACGCGGGAGGGGAAGGGGACGTGTGAGGGGGGAGGGGAACTCGGGAGGGGGGTTCGCGGGACGGGGGTAGGAGGGGGGGGAGTGAAGTGGGGAGAGGGAAGGAGGAGGTGACGGAGTGGGAACGCGAGAGGGGAAGAGGACGCAGGAGAAGAAGGGGAGGCGGAAGGGGAACGGGACGAATGGGAAAGGACACTCAGGGAGAAACAATTTCTTTAAAATGGCATAGCAACGCATGCCGGGACCAGCTAGTATTTATATAAAAATCGAAATATACTGCAACCACATGAAAATACATCTAAAAAGTTTTTTAATTACTACAAAAACTATTGCAAAACTGTCAAAAATTACACAATTTGAGAATGACATTTTGCAAAACAATGATGTTCAATCAAAATTCAATTTTCAAAAGTCTTCAAATTAATGAATTTATTTGAAGTACTCGCCTCATATTTTGAATCGAATCAAGAATTATAGATATTTTAAATAGTTACCTATTTAATACTTGTAATAAGTATATGAAATATTAAAATTTGAATGAAAAAATTGTAATAGGTGGTAAGCGAGCTGTTCGAAAACTGAATACACTGACAGACTCCTACTCACCACTAATACCTTTTTCCTTCCCAGAACTTATTCTTTTTCCCTATCCTAAAAAGACCCTCCACACTGCATCCCCAAAGATGACATAGGCCCTGAAGGGAATATTTTACTCAGGGCCTCCTGCGAAGGAGCTAATCTAAAAAAAAATGGAACGCGGGAGAGGGGTTTGGCGGGACGGGGGAGCGTAGGAGGGGAGAGGGAAGGCGGAGAAGGTGGAAGGGAAACACGGGAGGGAACGGGGATGCACAGGAAAGGACATGCAGGGAGAAACAAATTATTTCTTTGAATATGGCATTGCAACGCATGCCGGGAACCAGCTGGTAATTTCATAAAAATTCTTCAGTCCTAAAGCGTTCTAAATTGTCCTGCCTTTCAAAATAAATATAAACTCTACTGTACCATCAATGTTCTCATAAATGTAGTATCAATAGTAATGGATGGTAGCAAATGTAAATTCATGCAATGTCCAGTGTTTTAAATATGGTGACCTCTGCGTGCAAAATCGCATCTACTCCAACCATAACTTTCTAATAAAAGTGTGTTTAGCCGAAATTACCTGCTGAAATTACCAGGTATGTATGTTTTTGTATCGGAAATCATGAATACAACTATCTACAGTCTGCCTCGGATCAGGAATACCGAGTGAGGAGGACTGTGAATAAATTACTTTACTTTATATATTTTTTATACAGTTATTAATTAAAAAAAATACAAATGTTCAGTTCACATGCGGAAGAAGTGAAATCATCAGAAAACTAAAGTAGCCAAGAGCGGGAAGGCTACGAAGCACCGCAAAAAAGGAGGCCAATTATCTATCTCATTCTCTTGCAGACTAAATTCTGTGGATGTATGTTTGTCTCTTTTTAGTGTCGCTTTTTCGTTTCATCGAGTTTCAAATCACAATGGTGCTAAAGAAGTTTTCACTTCCAAATATAAATATTTTTCGTAAGATTCATTCCAGCTTATCTTTTCATACGCATTTGGTCATGTAATTGGTATTTGTGTTTTCTACTTCGGAGTCGCAAGATGTCGCTTTATTTTGTGTTTTCTTTTGCCTCTTCATTTCGGAATGGTTTGAAGATTGGATATTAATTTAAAAAAAATTAAAAAATATATTTTTTTGCTTTTCGTAGGATTCGATCGTTGGTCCAACGTGAGCTGTGATTTATCGTATTATATTGGAACCGAGTACCCGTGAATTAAATAAAAATTTAATGCTATCTCATTCTCTTGCAGGCTAAATCCAATAGATGTATGTGTTTGTCTCTTTTGCGTTTTGCTCGCTTCCGTTTCATGCAGTTTCAAATTACACTTCAGCAATGGGTTCTTCACAATCTTGTCACTGCCCCTTGGAAAGTTCAAGGGTCTGTAATATGCTGTTAACATACAACTCTCTCATACTCGTACATAGAAAGATAAACAAAAAAAAAACAGTCCTTACATCAGCAATCTTAGGCGCCGCGACGTCTGTTTTGTACCGTTCGAATTTTCCTTATAGACGCCACACTGCCGCCGCTAAATCTCCAGCCAGGGACGTGTGAATTAACTGGAAGCTTATATTATCTGGAAGTAACAACTTACAAGCGGTGGGCTTAAAGCAACGAGACTTTGGCGGAATACTAAGCAAGACGTGAAGAGTTAGCTGGGGGCTCATTACGAGATCGGCGAGGAGTTTATCCGCGGGTTTGTTTTTGTTACGTGTAATTCTCTACCTTTTTGGGGGTTCAGAATAAGATATACAGGTTTTTTACTTAGTACAATCCGTTTTAAACTCAGCGTTTTTCAACTGGCAGCTGCTGAGAAATCATACATGTGTTTTTGAAAGGTTGGATATTGAGCATTTGTTTTAGAGAACTACTGCCTAATTGCACGCCTTTCTTATAAGATACTAGCAAGTACATGGAATGCGTTGCAATGCCGCATAAAGAAAGAAATTGTTCTGTCTGTCCTTTCCCAAGCGTCCCCGTTCTTGTATCCTTTCCTCTCTCGCAACCACTTTTTATCCCGCGTTCTCCATCCATCTTCCCTGCCTTCCCTTTTCCTCGTCTTCCCTCCCGCGAACCACCATCTCTTCGTTTCCCTACCCCCCTCCCGAATTCCCCAACCCTCCCTCCTTACCTTCTTGCCACTAAACTATATGTAATACATACATTTTTCAAACAACTCGCGCGTCACCTATTGTAATTTTTTAATGCAAATTTCTTAACGCCAGAGCTCACCAGTATTAAATTTGTTTTTACATGAATACCGCACAAGAGTCCCAACTGCTTCCGTCTGGAGCCAGTGAGACTATGGCATCCCCAATTGGGGTATGTTGTGAGGCTGAAGGTAGTGGGGAGGAAAGGAGATAGGGAAGAGGAAGGTGGGGAAGTACCTGGCTATTCTGATCTGGTCGCCAAACACGGCGAAAGTCACTTCAGGCAACGTTTCAATTCTGAATGGTGGTCTTACACCAGGGCGATACTGAGAGTATCTTCCACTCTGGAACGTGCCGCAAATATACTATATATTATTTTAAATGAATAAATTGTGAAATATGAAATTAATCAAATAAAATTTATCAAGTCAAGTGCCTTACCGCTGCACTACGCCGGCCGTCAAAGTATGTATAGAAACCTTCGCGGGCGTGCGCACAACAACTCACCAAAGTTTCAAGTTTCAATCGAATGAACGGTATAGGAAATAATTTCATAACCCCAAAGACTCACCAGCATATAAAGAAACACCGCAGCTGTACTTGGTTGATATTTGTTGCATTTTATGTTAAGATGAATTCACGTCATTTAAAATATAAATAAAGATAAGTCGGCCATTATTAGGAAGGGGAAACAAAAGTTTTAACTGTGAGTGACTAACATTTATTTTGTAAATCAGTTTTTCCGAAAATATTAACAAAATAGATGAAAATTCGTATAAATAAAAATAGGGCAGTGCTAAATAAAATCGCATAAATACATCGTCTCAAAAAGGCAAAACCACAGCGTGGTAGCTGTCTCAATAATAAACACTAATAAATACATGCAGAACTTAATGAAAAAATTGTCAAACTGGTTTGTTTTTTTTTTTTTTAAATATCTGCGCCGATGATTTTTTTTTTTTACATTAACTTAACATTAACATTAACGCTATGTGGAGGGTCTTTTTGAGGAGAGGAAGGAATGAACATTGGTCTTGAAGAGTCCCATGTTATAGGAAGGAGGAAACACAGAGGCAGGCAAATCATTCCACAGCCGAGCTGTTGAACACAAGAACGAGTCGAAGAAACGACCCGTTCTCATGTGACAAATGTCAACCGTGTACAAATGTTGGGCACGCGTTTGGCGTGTTTCCCGACTATGCACCTATGCCGAAGGGATCAATGATGCTAGTTCCTCAGAGCATCTTCCATTGTAATACCGGTAGAACAAGGATAGCATTCCCACCCGACGCCTGTGCTCTAAAGATTGCAATCCGTCTGTTAAGATGGGAGAATCTATCAAACGGACCGCCCGTTTCTGCACAGAGTCGAGGGTATTTTTCAGGTATTTTGGAGCTCCAGACCAGAGATGGCTGCCAAATTCAATCGTGGGGCGTACTTGTGATTTGTACAAGGTTAGCAGTTGTGACTATTAAAGTATCTGCGGGCCCTGTACAGTACGCCCAGTTTTTGGGAGGCTAACTTTACTCTGGCTTCGATGGAGCCCCCATACCTGAGCTGGTCACTTAGAGTTACACCAAGCATATCAATGGAGGGCCTGTTCGGGAGATTGCTTCCGTTGAAAGACACTAGATTTTCATTTCGATCCTTTTTAGACGTAATCAGACAAGAATAAATTCAAATAAATAAATAAATTCAACGAGATTATTTTTACCCCAAGAGAAAACACTCTCGAGGTAACCGTCCATTCTTTGCTTCAAAGCCCTACGAGCTGTTGGAGCTTGTGAGCCCTTTAGGGGCTTGTCAAACAAAAAGCTATCATGAACTGTACTGTCATCCGCATAACAGTGAATTGGTGTACATGACAAAAGGTCGTTGATGTGCAATAAAAACAAAATCGGAAACAGAACCTGCGGGATGCCAGCATTTATCGAGTGCGAGGAAGAGGTGAAACCATCGACTACCGTCTGAATCGACCTCTCCCTCAAGAAGTCGGCAATCCACGTACACAAGGATGCGGGAAGTCGGTAAGAATGCAGTTTGTTGACAAGTCCTCGGTGCCGAATCCGGTCAAAGGCCTTGGAGATGTCCAGTGCAACCGTTTGGGTCTCACCAAAACGTTCCAGGCATCGCCCCCAAACATGCGTCACATACGCGAGAAGATCACCGCACGAGCGGTTCCGCCGGAATCCGTATTGACGGTCGTTAATAATTTTCTTCTTCTCGAGGTATGTGAGCAGTTTATCGTTGACCACACGTTCCATCACCTTAGACAGAACTGATGTGATCGCTATGGGGCGGTAGTTGGCCGGGTTGGAGCGGTCACCCTTCTTTGGAATAGGATGGATAACCGCTTTTTCCAACCAGAGGGCACAGAGCCAGTCTTCAGGGACATTTTAAAAAGCTTCGTCGAAATTGGAGCTATTTCTGCAGCGCACCTCTGCAGTACCAGGGCAGGTATTCCTTCAAGCCCACTAGCTTAATTAACATCAAGCCCTCGTAAAACATGGAGTACTTCCCGATGCCGGATCCTCAGCTTTTTCATACGAAAACCGCAGTGAGGAACCGACGTCGGGGCAGCACCTTGGTCATCGAGGGTTGAGTTATTCGCAAACATTTTACCTAGTAAGTTAGCCTTTTCGGTGGCGGTGTTTGCTAGTGAGCCGTCAGGTCTGGTAAGAGGTGGCAGACTGGATTTGCAGAAATTGCGACCTATTGAGCCCGCAAGCGACCAGAATTGCCTGCTGCCATGCGGGCATGCAGTCAGCTTTCTGCTGATCTACTGGTCGTGCTCGAATTTTGACTTATTTATGATTCTCTTGGTTTCATTTGCCATTTTGTTGTAAGCTGTTCGGTCTTCGGTTGTTCTAGATGTGTTGTAGGCTCAGTAATCCGCGTTTTTTCGTCGCACTGCTTCAGCGCATTGTCGACTGAACCACGGCTTTGAGCCTACACCAATTTCCTTAACAGTAGATTGGATGAAGCCATCCATCGCGGATGTGATGACTTCACCAATTTCCTGGGCACATCTTGAGGGATCCGAAGTCCGAAAACAGACAGCTGACCACGGAAAAGCATTAAAATGTGCCCGCAGACCGAACCAATCTGCTGACCTATAGTGCCACACTTTTCTCTTCAGCCTCTCGTTTGGTGGTCTGAAGTTTACAGGGATTGATATCGTCACCAGGCAGTGGTCGGACGATCCTAAAGGCGCTGTGACTTCAATCTTGTAACCGTGTGGCACAGTAGTTAAAAATAGGTCTAACAGATTGGAACGGTGAGTCTGGACATCAGGAACCCTTGTAGGCTCCTGAACCATTTGTTCCAATCCGTAGCAAAGGGCAAAGGATTCCGCTTGGCGTCTAGCCGAGTCTGTTGATCCTGAGAACTTCAACCAAGGTTCGCTATGAACATTGAAGTCCCCCAGGACCACAAACTCTGCCGTAGGGTAGCGGGGCAAGAGGTCATCAATAGTGTCGCTTAAGTGTTTGAAGAGCTCGGACGTGTCTGATTCGCTAAGGTTCGGTGAGCGGTATAAACACGCGTAGAATCTTACCGTACTGGCAAGAGTGACGCGTACCCACATTACGTCGAATCTGGAGTTTTCCAGATTCAACAGTCGCACACAGTTGACGTCAGCTCGACTATAGAGACAGACACTTCCTTTAGGTCTGAACTTGCCTGCGAGGGTGAAGCCCGGGCAGTCCAGATAGGAGGTGTCTACAGGCTCAGCTATCTGCGTTTCAGACAGGAAAAGTAGGTTTGGGCGTTGAGAAAAAAGGTGGTGGTGGACAGAGTTTAAATTGGTATGCAGGCCGCGAATGTTGGTGTAATTCACCAACAGTTTTGGCCCGCACCGGAGACGCCTATGTCTCGCCGCTGATGGACACTTTTTAAAATATTTTTATATGAATGTCCCAGCTGCTCCTGTCTGGAGCCAGTGAGTCTATTGCATCCCCAATTGGGGTATGTTGTGAGGCTGAAGGTAGTGGGGAAGGAAAGAAGAGGGAAGTATATTCAGATCTATTGGATCTTGTCACCAAACACAGCTAAAGCCATTTCAAGCAACGTTTCATATCTGAATTACACCGGGTCGACGTTGTAATATATTATATATAATTTTAAATGAATTAATCGTGAAATAAAACAAATTAATCAAATAAATTTTATTTGACTAAACCGGGATTCAATCCTGCGACCTTTGGATTGCGAGTCAAAAGCCTCATCGCTAAACCACGCCGGCTGTGACACTGCAATGCTGTCCGAAACGTTGGATAAAGATGGAGGTAGCCCAACACGACATAACACCTCAAAAACAACTAACGAAAAATTGATTTTAACGTTCGAAGTATGAATGCACAGGTCAGTATTCGATTTCCTTCATATGTAATCTGGCAACAGATTTACGCGCATTAGATATTGGCCAAAAGTTTCACAATTTTGGTGTTAACCCCAAAATAGTTTCCGCTAATCCCAGTGGGCTGCAAATAGAGCCATGTTTTAAACTGGTCTAATTGTGAACCAAGAGCTAAATGCGTAGTTACAAAATAGGCTTTAAACTGACGATTTTCAAAACAACACACCAAAATACCCACATGTAATGGATCGGTTTAAATTCAGGTAATCGGATTTTGTATTCAGCGTGACTATTAAGCGAATTATGTTAATTAAAAATACACCAATGAATAGATTGATTAGTGCCAAAATACGAAGAAATCTAATCGGCTGTCACCTCTACGAATCTGATTGAGTTCACAAGGTTTTGTTTACTCGGAAGGTCGCATTGGTTTTGTAACGAGCATCTTTTGTGAATAATTTTAAAATGTTGGGGCGTCATCCTGCCTATTTCAGCAGAAACAAAAAGTGAAACAATGAGAACTGCTTACCTCAGGTTGTGTACCCAATGTACAGGGAATTTGGGAATGAAGGTGTTACAAATTTGTGCGATTTTATTTAGCGCTACCCTATTTTTATTTATACGAATTTTATGTACTGTGTTCATATTTTCGGAAAAAACTGATTTACTAAAAAAATCAATTATGTTAGCCACTCACAGTGAATTTTTTTGTTTAGCCTTATTAATGGGGAGATAAAAGATGTAACAAACAAAATACTTCTGACTGTTTCCTCCAAAGTACGTACAACTTTTTTGCGACGGGAATTGCGTTTCATTTTATTTATACGTGCGAGGGATATGTATGTTAATGATGTATGTTTTCTTTTGGAGTGGGGTGTGTCTAGAAATTCGTTCACCGTGTGTCTAATTTTCGACTCTTGTTATTTAGTGTGTAAGAAAGAGTTGCAGCATTATAGATTTAGGCACCACCAGGGCATTGACATTTGAAGTTTTAAATTTTTGGAATTCACTCACATTTCAATATTATCCATAATCCAAAGTCCATTCTTTCAAAATTATCCTCACGGCTATTAGTATTGTAGAAGTCTACGGAGACATCACAGTTTGGTGTGTGAGAGAGTTGTAAGAAAATTATTACTTTTTTCTTTTGGAGGAAAGAGACCTACGTACATTGTGTATCTCATCTTTTGATAGAGCTGCAGCATTATTGTGTTAAAGAACGTATGTTTATTGCCTTTTTATGGCGTTACATGTGAATCATCACGCTAATAATAAAAACTGAATATTAAACTGATGATAACCAACCTCAGATAGGAGAGGGTCAAAAAGAATGAAAAGAAACGTACAAGAATAAAAACCGACATATAATCACAATTAATAACTCCCGTGTAAATGACAGAAGGAGGTATTTATTTGAAGTGTAAATCCACATGATCGTCAAACAAATTGCAGAGTTTATAGTTCACTAGTCAAACAGACCGATTTAAAAAAAAAATCCAATCAAAGTAACGACTGCTAACACTGTCGACACTGTGTAAATTGACTGTTTTATTTACCTTGTAACTTCCAGATGCCTAAAATAGCAACTTCACAAAAAAGAATCACCGCAACCAAATTGACAACTCGTAAATAAACGCCAATATTTACCCGGAATCTCTGCTTTATTTGGCCCCCGCGCCCCAACACTCTAGGTCGGGGGATGAAGGGTTGGGATTATCGATTGGACGGGGGGTTTGACCACCCGCGCGAGCCTTCAACCCCTCTCTGTTGCCTTCAACTCCCCCGTTTCGCCCCCCAGGCGGGTCTGGCCTCGCAGCTGAATAGGGTTCACGCATCAGCTGTGATATTGTGTTGGAGAAAACCTTCTAAGATGACGCGAGGGATGTGTTAAGGCTTTGAGATATGACAGGCGTATAATGAAGGATTCTATTTGAGAGGTGTTTGTAAGGAGTTAGTCGATTTTCTCTGTGAACATACGCGTTATGTAATTATTCTTAAAATTTCTAGAATAAGGAACTCCAGTGAAAAATATTATCGCTTTAAAAAAATATGTTCATGTAGACCTATAAACGTTGATTTTTTTTTTTTTTATTTATTTATCTATAATAAAATATGTTTACAATGGTTTTATTTGTATGCCTGTCTCACTAGGGTATACCTGTGTCGAGACAGGCGTACAGGTATATAAATGAATATAGTAATTACAAGGATATTTCAGGTAAAATGCATATTATGAATAGAATTAAAACAAAAGGGTGATTGGAAGGGTAATAAATCTTTTAAAGAGAGTTATTTTATAAATGTTGCAGATGGAGTAATGAAATCAATTCTGCCTAGTCTATTTATAGGTTAAATTTGACAGGATTCCATTATTTTCATTTGTTTTATATGGGTTAGGTTGTATGTGAAAAGTTATTTATGTCTATGTGTGATTTATTTTACAGATATTCGTGATAGTGTGGCGTCCAATACTTATAATCCATTTTTTAATATCTTGTTTGAATTTTGTAAAGGAGTCACTTTGTCTGATCGTAGTTGGTAGTGTATTGTATAGTTTGCAAGCTATGTATTTAGAGTGTCTTTGCCCGAAGGTGGTTTTGAAAAAAGGAGTTTGGAGAAGTTCGTTGTTTTTGGCTCGGGTATTGTGTATTGTTTGTGTAGCTTTGTATGGTGTTTTGTTGTTTTTGTGTAAATTAAGTAATATGGATCTTGAGTAGAGCTGTTTTATGTCCATAACGTTGAAGGAATTGAAGATAATATCAGTGCTGGTAGTAAGCGGCATTTTAAGAATTATTTTTATGATTAGTTTTTGTGCTTTCATGATGGGATCAAGGGCATTGGAATATGCATTACCCCAGGCTAGAATTCCGTATTCGATGTGAGATTGGCACAATGAGTAATATACTGTTTTTAAAAGTTTTAGGTGAAGGAAATTGCGTGTTTGTTTGAAAAAGTATATAGATTTTCGGATTTTGTTTGTAGTATTATGTATATGTTGCTTCCAATTCAGGTGTGTATCGAAGGTTACTCCTAAATATTTGATAATGTTTACTTGCTCTAGGCATGGGCAGTCACAGTTCCGGTTTAGAGATGAATTTTTACATTTGTGTATTTTTAATGGCGGGGCTGGGTTTGACTTTGGGATATTGGTGAGACTAGACAGTAAGTATTTGGTTTTCTGTACATTTAGAGTTAATATGTTCGAGTCAAGCCAATATTTTACCTGTTGAATTCCTTCCTCCGCTTTGGAATATGCGGTAAGCCAATCTTTTGCTTGGAAGAGTAGGACAGTGTCATCGGCGAAACTGACAATAGTGGCATCGATATCTAGGTTGCATAACTCGTTAATATATATTAGGAAGAGCGTTGGACCTATAACACTGCCTTGAGGGACCCCGTAACTAATGGGCAAATTCTGGCTCTTTGTGGTATTGAGTTTAACGCATTGGGATCTGTCAGATAAGAAGCTGGAGAGGAGGCCTAATTCTTTGTTCCTAATACCTATATTAAACATTTTGCGTTTTAGTTTGCTGTGTGAGATTGTATCAAATGCTTTACATAGGTCGAGAAATACCGATAGACATTTCAAGCCCTTATCAAGGTGGCCAGAAATATGGTCAGTGACCGTGGCTATAGCATCATTGGTACTTTTATGTTTTCTGAATCTAATTCTAAAAAGTCAATTTTTAATCGGGTCCTAGAAACACGCCGTCAAGTTGGTAGTATTAAAATGTTTAGTGGTGACGTCACTGCTCATCGTGTCAAAAAATATTATTTTTTGAAACAATAAAACAATATGCTTTATCTGCTCTTTTTGATATTTAAAAGGATATTTCAAAGCTTCATGGCTCTCGGTAGAAATGATTTTATTGTGAACTCAAAAATAATTGCTTTGCACACTGAAAAGCTCCGTAAGGTTTGGGAGTCAGAATAAATCGTTCCCGAGTTTTGCATTGGGAAATACAAATAGTTTATCATGTTTTTAGATAAGATCGCGTGAACTGTAGATTTTAAAACTTTCAAAATCCATGGTTGTGACTCTTGTGGAATAACCAGTGTTGGCATACGGCGCCAGCGTTGGCATACCGCTTACTACGGCCATTTATAATAATAATAATAATGTTTATTCCAGGATGTGGGGAGGATAGTGCAATCCCACACGTCCCATAAAGTTGTACATATTTACACAACAGATAAAGTAAAAAAAAAAAAAGTAAATAGAACAAACAAATATAAAAGACATAAGCGATAATAGAAATAAAATAAATAATCAATTATAATGTAGGACGTGGTCTGGAGTGAGCTAGGGCCCAGCGCTCGCTCAGGAGTGGCGCTTGGTGCTGGAAGGCTGCGATCACCACTTTGTTATCGGAAGCCATTAGCCGCATCCTGGCTCCAGTGACCCGGTGTCTCATCAGACCGGCGAATCCGTGTAGTCCTAGCTCCGTAAACATTGAAGATGCGCTGCTGTACCTTCTGTATCCAAATATAATTCTGCAAGCATCATTATATTGGATCCGCAGTCGTTCTATTGAGCTGGTACGGTAGTGACACCATGTTTCACATGTATATAGGTTAGTGCAAAATGCATTGAACAATGTTTTTTTTACATTGTTACTGCATTTGAAGAATCTTCGGGCAATCATATTAGACAGTATACTGTTACTTCTCCGCTGTCGTTCAATATCACCGTCATCCGAGAGGTCTTCAGTAATAATGTGTCCCAAGTATTTTACATTCTTAGATGCGTTTATATTTTCTTCATTAAGTTTTACAGGGAGCATTTTCTCGGGATTTTTTCCATGGTGGAATGCGATTAGTTCCGTCTTCTTGGGGTTGTACATCATGTTGTGGTCATTTGCATATTCTTCACAGATTTTTAATAATGTTCTCAACCCCTTGATCGACGGAGCTAGGAGAATCATGTCGTCCGCATAACTTATGTGATTTAGGCATAAATTATTAATACGACAGCCCGCCCCGGTGTCCAGGCGATTTGATAATTCGTCCATGTATACATTGAACAGGATTGGGGACATACACCCTCCTTGCCTTACTCCTGATCGCAAATATATCGGTTGGGAGTACGTACTTGCCCACCGTACAACGTTTTCCTGCTGAGAGTGCCATCGGGATAGTGTGTTGATATACATAGTAGGTATATTTCTAGCTTTCAATTTCTCCCATAAGGTTTTATGACAGACCCTGTCGAACGCTTTGCTCAGATCTAAGAAGCATCCGTATACAGTAGTTTTTCGTTTCTTGTAATATTCTATTATTTGCTTAGCGGAGTATATTGCCATATTAGTGGATAATCTGTACTTAAAGCCCATCTGATTGTGTTTAGAATTGAGTTTACCTTCTATTTCAATCAGAATTACCCTTTCAAATAGTCTTGCAATTATAGTTGCCAGGGATATTGGCCGGTAATTGCTGGAGTTGGTCATATCGGGCTTTCCTGATTTCAGGATCGGGGTTATAATGGTTTTCGTCATTGCACTTGGTAGATGGTTGTGTTTGAGGATTGTATTGAACAGAATGTTTAGTAGTTTAGGTATGTATCTACCTCCATATCTTATGTGTTCAATACTTAAACTATCATGTCCCGGAGATTTACCAGCCTTAGTAGCTTTGATGGCCTTCATTATACTATTTTCAGAGAGGAAGACGTTTTGTCCATCATATTCCATAATATCAGGAGCAGTCGGTGCTTCGTTCCCAGAAATATCTGCAAAGGTTCTTCTAAATGTCCTGGCAATTTCCTCCGTATTTGTGGACCCATCAATTTGGCTGGCGATTCGAGCGTTTGGTTTGATCAGATTGTTGCTTTTCTTCCAGAATTGAGCAAACTGTTTTGTGTCAAGCGATTTTACGATTTCGTCCATCTTTGTTTGTTTGGCAGAGCTTTGGCAGTGTTTGAGGGCTCTTTTAAACTCCTTCCGTTTCTGTTTTCTTTCATCCGCAATGGGGCCTTGTGATGGTCTCCCGTTTTGAATCCACGCCATCAATGCCGATCTCGATTTTTTGTAGTGTTCCTTGACTTTTTGATTCCACCCGGAAATGTGACGATATGTTTTTGGTTCGCTTTGATTGCTCTCCAGATAGAATACAATGTCGGCAGCCTTTTTTAGGGCTTCCACGATATCTGTGTACATATTGTCCATGCTTTGCATATGATCGCATTTATCACATGTAGACTCAGAATTACATATGGATTCTGAGTGTCTTTGATATGTTACATGGAGTAATGCTTCTGCCACAGACGTATATTCATTGATTTTCTTGTTGTTAGTCCTTCGCCATATTATATTATTATTATTATTATTAAGACGGTAGCAGGTAAGTTTTCAGCAGCGATTATGCAAGATGTCGGCCGGTGATCGGACCAGTCAGTATCGTAGTGTATATGCAGATTATGTATTTTGTCCTTGAGATTATTAGTGCATATACAAAGATCGAGCCAGGAAGTGGTATTGTGTGCATCACTAACATATGTATATGTATAGTTGGGTAATCTTTCCATATCGATACAACTGTAGTTATTTTCAGTGTAGAAAAATGATAGTTCTTTCCCAAATACAGAAGATGGGTGAGCGTTGAAATCTCCCATCACGATGGTTTCAGAGTATTCATTGTCTTGAATGATCGTATGTATTTTGGATAGGTAGTTGGTGAAGTCACTAAGGTTGTCCGCATGACATACTGGCATGTAGACAGTCAGTACACATATTGTCCCTCCTTTGGTTGTTATCTGAATACCAGCATTTTCCAAACCAAACCTGGAAAGGACATGCAATTAATAGGCCAACAATTAATAGCTCAGGAAAGCCGGCGCAAGCAAGGTTCTCTTAAAACCAGGGCGAGTGTTTGTGGTTCGCTTGTGAATTCCTCCTCCTCCCTTCCTCACAATCTTCGGAGTCTCCTTCCTCAATCAGAACACAGTATTGCACGTAAAGGGTTTATTCATTTAGAAGGAAACAGGGTTATTACAATTGCCAGCATTGGCACACTTCACATGGGCATGGGTTAGCACTTTAAAATCCTAACATAACAGGGACTGTTCTCTCAAACTCTCCACACGCGTTACTGGCTTTAAGAGCGGGACGTAGCACACAAAAGAGGGCAAGGGTACATTCTACTCACAGCAGCAGGAAATGCGGTAGTCAGCAGACCTTCTCGTGCACAATTCACAATATAAAATACATCGCGAGTTTTAGGTTCTCGAGAGCGCGTTAGCGCGGTCTACTCGGACACTGTTCTCGTGCCTGGGGGCAGCGGATGAATGAATGCTCGCGCGCCGGCTGGGGGGGCCTGCGCGTGTCGACTCAGCGTGGTGCGGGGAATCTACGAACTATTCTGGCATAAAATGTAGAGACAGTGGGCTTGGGTTTAAACATTGCCACTTCGTAACGTAACACCAGACATAACCGAAAATATGTCACTTTAAATAAAATTCTAGGCGTATCGACTCTTTTCTACAAAAAAATATAAATTGATATCGAAAGATGTAAAGTTTTGTTTAAAATTTTGAAAAAATATGTTTGGTCATCGGCAGAGTTGTTAAATTTTCAAAAAAAAAATATTTTATTTATTATACGACACATTTAAAAGTATATGCAGTAAAATAAGTCAATAAATTATCCAGGAAGGATCAGAATTTTAATTTTAGTTAAAATAAAATCATTCAAAAAAATCGGCGCACATGTTTTGCGACGAAAATCATCATCATCATCACTATTGGCTCTACAACCCCCGGTGGGTCTTGGCCTCCTCAAGAGTCTTCCTCCACTCATCTCGGTTTTATGCCAGCTCTCTCCAGTTTAGAAGCTCCAAGATAGATATGTCTTTGAGGACGTCCATCTTAGTCTTGGTCTTCCCAGGCTCCTTCGCACTATTGTTCTTGAGTTCAGCAGGGATTTTGGTGCTTGATGCTCGGTCATTCTCTCCACATGACGACCTCCGTAGTCAAGTGGGTAAGACTCTTGACTCACAATACGGAGGTCGCGGGTTCGAACCCGGCATGCGCAAATAAATTTTATTTGATTAATTTGTGTTATTTCACAATTAATTCATTTAAAATAATATATAGTATATTTGCGGCATGTTCCAGAGTGGAAGATACTATCAGTATCGCCCTGGTGTAAGACCACCATTCAGAATTGAAACGTTGCTTGAAAATGGCTTTAGCCGTGTTTAGTGACCAGATCTGAATAGCCAGGTACTTCCCAACCTTCCTCTTCCCCACCTCCTTCCCCTCCCCACTACCTTAAGCCTCACAACATACCCCAATTGGGGATGCCATAGTCTCACTGGCTCCAGGCGGGAGCAGTTGAGATTCTTGTGCGGTATTCACTGTAAAAAAAAAAAAAAAAAAGCCACCGAAGTCTTCCCAATTTTATAAATTTTGTGACGTTTAGCTCCTTAAACAATGTATAGAGCTCATTGTTATAACGTCTGCGCCAAAATACTTTTTCTAGAACCTGTCCGAAGATGCTCCTCAAAATTTTTCTTTCAAAAACGTCCAGTGCTTGCTCATTCCTCTTAGTTACTTAGTTAGTTAGTTTGCGACGAAAATACTGTTTATTATTTAAGCTCTTTCAAAATGATAAATCACAAATTATTTTTACACACGTAATTTGCTTATTAATTAATTTAATTATAAATAATAATGAACAAAAAATAATTACAAAAAGTACATAATTTTATCATCTTGTGTTTGAGCATTTTTGGCTAAATTGAATGTACGTATATTTTTTGTTGCTTATGTTTTTATTTCATTTATATATATATTATTTCCATCGTAACTTTATCTATACAATTTTTTTTCTCGTGTTAAAGATGTAGGCACTGCCTTTATTATTTATGTAAAAGCCCTCTGGGCGTAAAATAAAATAAATAATTAAACAACAACAACTAAACATATATACAAAGTGCGATTGATGACTTGAGGGAGAGAATGAGTCACAGAAAAGGTGTTAAGTTACACGGGCAAAAGGTGGATATGATAAGGTTTGCTGACGATATTGCTTTGGTTGCTGAAAGCGAAGAAGAACTGCAAGAGGCTTTAACAACCATGCAAAGCATTCTTCAAAATAATTACAATATGAGGATAAATAAAGACAAAACAAAGCTGCTGACAGTAGGCCGAATGCAACATCAGATGAGAGTAGAGATGTCAGGAGTTCCACTAAAGAACACCAAGGAGTTTGTCTACCTCGGGAACAAAATAACGTGGGACGGTCGGTCTAAGAGCGAGGTCGACAGCCGTAAACACCAGGCTAGGCTTGCATTCAATAAAAGGTCGAAAATAATAGAATCGAATAATATAGACCTGAAACTGAGAATACTCCTCATCAAGACCTATGTATGGAGTATCTTGATGTACGGCTGCGAAACATGGTGCTTATCCGAAAGAGATAAACGGAGACTAGAGGCTTTTGAGATGTGGTCCTATAGAAGACTACTAGGAATTTCCTGGAGAGACCACATCACAAATGAGGAGGTTCTCCAAAGAATCGAAGGAGGAAGGCACCTGCTCAGGACCTTGTCCGAAAGGCGCGCAAGATGGATCGGCCATGCAATAAGACAAGAAGGCCTCTTGCATGCCATAATGGAGGGTATGACCGAGGGGACAAACGCTAGGGGACGCCTACGCCGAGAGTACCTGGAGGACCTGCTGGTAGACGTGCGCTGCTTATCATATGCAGAATTCAAAAGAGCCGCACAAGACAGGGAAGAATGGAAGAAACGAATATATGAAATTGCTGCAAACCAATCCCAGGATTGAAACCAGAGAGAGAGAATTAAACAGTTTGATGTTCCAAGCATACAGAAAATCTATGCCAAAAACATTTTAGTACATCACCACAAAAATGATTCAGAGGCAGACACCTCACATGCTCATAAAACCAGAGCCAAAAAAACAGACATACTTAATATACCAAAGTGTAACTCTTCATTTGGTCAAAGAAGTTCTGAATTTTTAGCAGTAAAGTTATATAACAAACTCCCACTTAGTATCAAACAAATTAAAACAAAAAATAGCTACATTAAGGACATTAAATGTTGGCTGAAGGAACTATCGGAAAATGAACTTACTGGTGTACTTAAATCATCGTCATAGAAGTTACTGGAAAACCTTATACAAACAATGAAGTTAAACCATAGAAGTCGCTGAAAAACTTATCCAAAGCATAGTCCCCCTCAGCACAGGATCTCCTAGTGAGGAGGACTACGAATACATTTTCTATTTTATATATTCATCTAACTAACATATTTCATATGAAAATGTAAAAAATATTATATAATTACTAAATAAAATTAAAATAAAATAAAAATAAATCTAAATAAATTAATGTTCTCCAAAACGAGCTTGAAAAAAATCAATTTGTTATATATTTGGTATATAATTGTGTAATTTCTACTACTGAAGAATTTCTAAAAATTATAGTACTTTATTAAAATTAAATATTAATAAATACATTGGGAATTCATATGTCTTGTATCATCATTTTATTACAGAGTATAAAATGAAGTCGCTCAAAATGTATGTGCGCATTGATCTTTTAAACTACGCAACGGATTTTCATGCGGTTTTCACCAATAGATAGAGTGATTCAAGAGGAAGGTTCATATGTATAATACATGCTTATTATACATATAAACGAGAAATTCAAATATTCAATTCAGGCAGCGGGCTGCAGGCAAGCGGCTGGTGTGGATTTTATAAAGGTTGGGTAATAGCGTTGTGTTTCGTTAGCCACAGCAACGTGTGGCCGGGTCTACTAGTTGGCTTATAAATGTGTGAATTCTAATTATACAATTATTGTAAATGTTCTCTAAAATGGCCAGGAAAGAATCTCCTACTTGTGATCTCGCTAAAGAAACCACTCACTCACTCTGAATGCAATTATTGATGTTCTCAAAATGACCTTGAAAAAAAAATCACATCTTTGCGATTCTTTCAAAGACATAAAGAAGCCATCCCTTCGTTCAGAATACAATTTTTAACGTTCGCAAAAGTTGTCTTGACAGAAGAAAATTCCTGTGATATCTTGAACGCAAATATTCCTTTGTTAAGAATATTATGAACTAAATATACAATTTGGCTGTCCTGAAACGGGTATCCTTCCCAGTTGGACAGACAAAGTATCATTTTGTAATATATATGCATATATAAATAAATAAAAATAAAAAATACTAAAGCAAATTTTAAACTGCTTGAAATCGATATTGTGTTATTAGTTTAAAAAAGCTGGTACGGAAAATGATCAATCTTTCGCATCGGAACCGCCCTGTACAGTTGCAAGGGTTTTGCAATTTGAATTGAATTTCAGGAACTGGTTAATGGGCTTTAATGATTTAATAATGATTATGGAAAATTTCGTATGGAGGCAAGAAAATATTTTAATGACCTCAAAACACTTTTTATTTAAGATTCGTACTTTCTAGTTGAAGAAACAACTCCCATAAAGAAATTAAGTGATTTACGACCGAGGCCTGCAGACCTTCAGACCTCTTAATGGTTTTATTTTATTTTTTGTACTTCCGCACAAAGTCCTAAGTACCCGTAGCCAGGAGAACTATGACGTCATTTATGTTGGGAATGTTCTGAGGCTGATATATGGGGATGATCAGTAGGACGGTTGTCCGAGTGGTTAAGATTCTCGACTACGAATTTAAAGATCGCATTCATAGAAACGGCTGCGCGGCCTTCATTAGAGAAAAGTTATTCAAAGACAATATGAAAAATTAATATTGTCTTTGAAGCCAAAATACCCAATCAAACTAGATTTAAAAAAAAAAACCAAATACATCAGATACCAAGTACGGTTGTGAGCTACTTCATCTTTACATAGTATAAAATAAGTCGCTCCCGCTGTCTGTGCGATTAGATCTTTTAAACTACGCAACGGATTTTCATGCGGTTTTCGCCAGTACATAAAAACCAAGAGGAAGGTTTATATGTACAGTACATGCGTATTACATTAGAGAAAAGCCGAGAAATTCAAAGATTCAATTCAGGAAGTGGGCAGCGGGCGGGATGGATTTGATATTAACTTGATATGTTGGGTAATGGCATTGTGTTTCGTTAGCCACAGCAACATGTGGCCGGGTCTGCTAGTTTAAATATAATGCATAAGCCATTAAATTTATTTTTGTCAATTTTTTTGTGAGTTCATTTTTAGGAGGTCCTGCGAGGAGGCTATGTCATGTTTGGGGATGCTGTGTGAAGGATGTTTTTCAGTAAAGGAAGGAGAGGAAGTTTTGGTAAAAAATGTATGTGGGATTGGTAGGTATCCGGGGGTCAGTACATCCAAGAGTGATGGACGAATTAATCCATTCCTCCCTCTGCAGTGCTAGGCGATGGGTTGAGATAGTGCGGCTGGAGAGGTCAAAAGGTTTCCCTCAACAAACCTCTCCCGATCTGGCTCATCAGGCTGTTGACGTGAAGACGCATTCGCCAGCAAAACCTGAATAAACCTGCACATGAACGCCAGCACCCCAAAGTTACCAAACGTAGCGAACCATTTGGTAGAGGTATTGATTATCGAATGAATGGTTCCCCGGGAGGCGCTATGGTAGAAAATGCGAATTTATTTATACTTTCAAAGCAAACTGTTAATTAGTTACTTTGGATTTGTTCCTCAAGTCCTGGGAAGACCCAAAACTCATAGAGCACGCCTAATTTCGGAGGCAATTGAAAGTCATAAAAATCCCATTAATATTAAGGTGCCGCAACCGGGCTCAAAAAGAAGAAGATGGAGAGATATGAAATTACGAATGTTAGAGGAGAGCGCTAACATTTACAGCGACAAAATCGATGCAAAAATTGTGAAAATGTTTTATAAAACACGACTCGCTTAAAATGGAGCAAAAATCTGGCGGGGGTTGTCTTAAACAGCATTTAAAGAAACACGGTGAATTTTTTCGTACTTATAACTTGTAAAATAACTGAAACAAACGTGTTTATAACAATTTTTGGAGCATACTATGCGTTTTTTTTTCTATCCAGGGAGTTTTATATAATTTGCGTTTCGGCGCGGGGAATGTCTGGATATTATCTAATAATAGATAAATTAGTCAATGATTGGATTCTGGACTTAGGGAGAGTCGAAAGTGAACGTATGCTGTAACTGATGAACAAAATCACCTAACTTTCCTGATCACCAGACCAAAATTCCTACCACACTTCATTGAGTTCTGATATTGCTTCACAATGTTTCGACATCTTTTTGATGTTTTTATACCTGGGATTTGTGGTTTTGCGCCCCTGAAGACTGTTTGCTTCATCACTGCTACAAGCGTGACACACACACGTCGCTCACTAACATAAGGCTACACTAGAAAGCTCGCTGTGTGAAACTTGGTACCTCATAGCGGTGATGATTTATAATAAATATAAACAATACGCAACACAACATGTATGACGTTCGAAGTAATGCACCAATTTCACTATATCGTTACCAAAGTAGCACTAAATCAGGTACTTATTTATTTATATTCAAAGTTTCTATTTATATTTCTATCTATATTTATATAGTTTTCATATTTTAGCAGGAGTAGTTCAAGACATGAGCGCGGTGTATTCGTATTGTCGTACAATATAATTTGTACTGAAAACATGTTTTAAATCAGCGAAAATAATCATGTTTGCACATAATTTATTACACATTGTAGTTCTAACGCATAAATAATAATAATAAAAAAAAAAAAAACAAATATATTTTTACATACACAAATTCTATCTGATATTGTAAATTTTTATATAGTTTCTCTTATAAGTGTACTATGTATTATAAGTTCACACTTCAAACACATAACCTAACATAACGTCATATATTTATAATATTGTTTATAATAGCATTAACTCTTCATGTTTATGTTGTAAATCTTTATGTAATTCCTCCAACTTGTTATCAGGTACCTGTTGTATACTTTTCAATACTTACTACTAACTTACCTGCTTATCTCATACACTGTTATTCCGAATATAGTATATGTTACCAGGTTAATTCGGTAAATCCGAGTATAATAATATATGCTACCAGGTTACTTTTTCTATTTTTTTTGTTTGTTATGTAATTATGTACATTTCTTGGAATAATATGAACTAAGCCGGTCAATTTGTCTGTCCTGGAACGGGAAACTTTCCTAGTTGGACAGGCAAAGCTTTCTGATATGTTATTTGTACTTTCTTTTGTATCTATCTCTCTATAATAAATAAATAAATATCTTCACGAATAGCATATATTTTTTAAGAGCTTTAAAACTTAACGTGTTTAATGGAGATATATAGGAAATCGACATTCGGGTAGCGGCGGCTTAATAGAGACGACGATGCTAAGCTCAATAGTTCTTGGTAACCGGTAATTGGCTACACCAAATCTAAACGTAGAAAACCATTTTGAATTATACTGTAATACCAGCTCATAGAGTGGAGCTGGAAACACGGTACCGCTTCTACGTACATGGCACCCATTTCACCACTGTCAATTAATTACACATCTGCCCTGTGATGAACACTGTAACACTGTCCGAAACGTCGGCTAAAGAAGGAGGTAGCGCAACACGGCATAACACCCTAAAATAACCATACCATTGTCAACAGAAATCGTTAAATTAGATTTAAAACCATTTAATTTTAATTTGAAATGTAAAATAAGCAAAAGTCCTACCTTATTCTCCAGTGGGTTAAAGTTTGAGATAATGATTTTCTTCAATATTATCCAAAAAATATACAAATGTATATTTTATCTACGTCACTTTTCTGACAAAATCCATTTGATTACAATGTTAATGGGACTTTTCTAGTTCCGAGACAGATGCTTGTTGAACCATTTCCTGAAGTGTCAAAAATAATTTTATATATAAATCATTGCCAGACTTACGGTGATTCGGCAGATGAACAGATATGCTGGGACCTACACAGAACAACATAATAATATCAATAAAATGGCTTTATTCACGAAATTTTAAGGTTTTATAGACCATTTATAAGTTTATCATAAATCTGTTGGCTATCAAATAACAAACAGCGTGTTTAAGTCTGGAAGAAAGTTTAACAGTACTTACTTTCAGATAACATATTTGAAAAACCGTCGACACAGATGTGAAAACAAAATACGAAATTCAAATGACGGATATTTTGAATTCCGAATAAATACTAATATAATAATATAAATAAAACTCTATATTAAAAAGGTACCCAACATCAAATTAATTCGATTTTTTACGTTGACTCCAAACGGGAGGACCTGAAGAAAATAATTTCCCTCATGGCCTGTGTCATCTGAGATGCGTGGAGGGTCTTTTCGAGGAGAGGAAGGAATGAACATTGGTCTTGAAGAGACCCATGTTGTAGGAAGGAGGAAACACAAAGGCCGGCAAATCGTTCCACAGCCGAGATGTTGAACACAAGAACGAGTCGAAGAAGCGACCCTTTTTCATGTGACCAATGTCAACTGTGTACATATGTTGGGCGCGCGTTTGGCGTGTGTCCAGACTATGCACCGGTGCCGAAGGGATCAATGACGCTAGTTCCTCGGAGCATTTTCTATTGAAATACCGGTAGAACATGGATAGCATTCCCACCCGACGCCTGTGCTCTATAAGGTGTTAGCAGCATTGATCCCTGGTGCACCGGTGCATGAGCTGACCCGTTCAGTTTATGTTGGTGTGAACGGGTCGTTTCTTCGACTGGTTTTTGTGTAAATCGGCTTGTATATGAAACGAGATACCGGCATCTGTTTTTTCGGGTCTCTTAAATAATACTATCCGTACTAAGACCCGTATTACTAATAAACCCTTTCCACAGCGTCTCCCTCAACCCACCTCAAAATGCTGCCAAACCGGATGGCGACGTAGTTCCTGTCTGTAAAATGCACACATAAAAATTGTGTATTACCGATTTGAAATAAACCTGGAGGCCCGGAATTCCGAATTCCTTCCGATTTCTAACATATTTTATATTTGTTTTTAGTAGATCATACCACACATATCTGACGGCCGTCAAGGGCGTAGTCCAGGCTCTTGACTCGCACTCCGAAGGTCGCGGGATCGAATATATAGTTGTTTATTTGCGGCACGTTCCAGAGTGGAAGATACTCTCAGTACCGCCCTGGTGTAAGACCACAATTCAGAATTGAAACTTTGCTTGAAATGGCTTTAGTCATGTTTGGTGACCAGATCTGAATAGCCCTGTAATTTTTTTTTTTTTTTTTTTTTTTTCTTTTTTTTTTTTTTTTTTTAAATTTAATTAAAATTAAATTTGATAATGTTATTATCGAGTTCTGCAAGTATTTTGGTTAGTGTTTTAGTTACAGCTGTTTCGACTTGTAAGGTCATTTTCAAACTGTGGTGAAGCCACGTACGGACGACTTATTTATAAGATTTTAAATGTCAATTTTTGAAGGTGTCTAAGTTGATTTATTACCGGTTAAACCAATTTGTAGAGACACTAATTGAGAGAGTGCTAATGTGGGATTCGGAGTATTTCCCTTTGGTTTGCCTTGCACTAAGTGTAAGGGTTTTCTTAATTGATTTAGAATGACGTTATTGCTATGACTCATTTAAGTGCATTATATTTTTTAGGTTTGGTAAACATACTAAGTAGTGGGGAATAAATAATTTTCCTTACTTTATTAATAAGCGTTATGTTGGGGTCTTTCGTTCGTTTATTGATTTCTAATTGTTCAAGCAAATTTAATCTAAGACCCTTTCGTTCTGTTTGTAATGGTTTTGGCTGGTTATTTTGGTTTAACCGGTAATAAATCAACTTAGATACAAAGCGCAAAAGGACTTAATTAAAGTTATTACTAAAAAACCTTTTAGATTCTCGACAACACAGTTATTTAAAGACTTTGCTGTATTGAACATACACCAACTGTACATCAAAATTATATCTATACATTACCAAAAAGACAAACTAAACCATCATACTGCACAACACAATTACGACACAAGACATAGACATCAACACATGACTCCGAAGACAAATACTACATTTGGACAAAGACATTATCACAATTTGGCTCCAAAATGTTTTAATTTAATTGAAAAAGATATAAAAGATATTCTAGTGACAAAAAATCTAAAACGCAAAATTCATACGTGGGTAGTAAACAAGGGTATTGCATACTGCGTGCAGATAACTTGATCAAACAACACACTCAACGCCTGTATTTTTTCTCTTTCCTCCTTAACTATTTTCATCTATTTATCTCATATCTTTTTTTCATTTCTTTATATTTTTTTCTTTTATTCCATTTATCTATTTAAATTAAAATTATATTTTTTATCTTCCAAGATTAAGATATCAAAATTAAATTAAATTCCTGCCACCTCAGAACAGGCTCAGCCTAGTGAGGTGGTATATACCAAAAAAATTTATATATATGTATATGTAGGTATATTGTATATATTGTAATGGTATTCTTGGTTAATAAATAATTAAAAAAAAAAAAAAAAAAAAGATACCTTCAAAAATTGACATTTAAAATCTAATAAATAAGTCGTCCGTACGTGGCTTCACCACAGTTTGAAAATGACCTTACAAGTCGAAACAGCTGTAACTAAAACACTAACCAAAAAACTTGCAGAACTAGATAATAACATTATCAAATTTAATTTTAATTAAATTTATAAAAATTAAAATGGAGTTCTACGAATTAAACACAAAAACAATTTATAAGCCAGGTAATTCCCCATCTTCCTCTTTCCTATCTCCTTCCCCTCCCCACTAACTTCAGCCTCACAACATACCCCAATTGGGGATGCCATAGTCTCATTGGCTCCAAACGGGGGAGCAGTTGGGACTCTTGTGCGGTATCCAAGTAAAAAAAAAATACATTTGCTGAGCCACAACGATAATTATGTGAAATTTCCTCGGTAGAAAAGAATCGTAAAGTACGCCCTGAAAATTATTAAATCCCATTATGTTCTGTTATTTAACATGTTACAGGTATGAATAAATCCACAATGTATCTTTTAATGCCACTTTAAACATTTGTAAAGTGAATATGGCTGTATTTTAAAAAGGTCGTGTTTTATTAAATACTAGCTGGTTCCCGGCTAGTATTTAGCGTTATTAGTTATTAGGCTAGCGTTGCGATGCCATATTCAAAGAAATACATTGTTTCTACCTGTATGTCCTTTCCCGTGCGTCCCTGGTCTCCTCCCGCGATCCCCTTCCATCTCCCCCTCCTTTCCTCTACCCTCTTCCGCTCCCTTGTCCCGCCAACCCCCCTACCGCGTTCCATACATTCAGTCTCAGTATATTCAGTTTTCCAACAGCCCGCGGGTCACAAATTTTAATTTTTCATATATTACAAATATTCTTTTTTGTTTATTATTAGAGCAATCAATCAATTTTGGTAACTAACATAGGTACCCATTTAAAATATCTGTATTTCTTGATTTGATTGAAAGTAGCGAGTTCTTCAAATAAATTCGTTAACTTAAAGATGTTCTAAAATAGAATTTTGATTTAACATATTGTATCTGGGTAGTATGTTTACGAGAGATGGGAAGGCTGATAGAGATATTGAAAGAAGGGTGAATGCCGGTAATTCCATTAATGGTGGATTGAATGCCGTTGGCACTAATAAAAAAAACTGTCAAAAGAAGCGAAGCTAGCAGTCCACAATGGAGTCCTGGCAATGGCAATGGAGTGGCAGAGGAAGGATAAAAGTAAACTGAATGCTGTTGAAATGAGATCCCTGAGATGTATGTGTGGTAAAACAAAGAATGATCGTGTGAGAAATGTGGATATCCACAAATAATGTAAGGCTGATGTAAGCATAATGAGTAAGATTAAGAAAGGGATGGATGGTTTGGGCATGTAGAGCGAATGAACGAAGAAAGTAGTATAAGAAGAATATACGACGCGAATGTGAATGGTAGAAGAAATCGGGACGCCCGAGGAAGACATGGCACGATCAAGTTAATCAGATACTTGAGTCGGGTCATGTCAAAAGTCAGAATAATAGAAGAGAATGTATGAGACGATGTATGAATGTGAGTGAGGCAAAGAGTGTGTGCCAAGACCGAGTTGTTTGGTGGTCCGTCCTCTCTGCCTACCCCTGCGGGGAAACGGCGTGATGGTTAGTTAGTTAGTTAGTTCAAACATTTCCTATGCATAATATAGCAACGCATAGCGGACGTACATACATACATTCAAACATTTTTAGATTTTTTTATATATATAGAATAGATGGATAGAAATAGATATAGATTGTCACTACTTTTGTACAATTATAATAGTTTTTTTAACATTAGTGCGCTCCCTCTAACAACCGTGTTTACATAACTCGCTTTCTAACAACCATCTTCGTCTTCCCTTACTACGGAAAACCTTTAGACCCATAATAGGCCTTGTGCGCACTAGCGGCTAGCCGCGTAGGCGGTCAACCGCGCGGCCTGCCGCATTTTTATTTTAGTATGCAACCGCTCATATCCGTACGCACCCAACCGCCGAAAAATTTCATACTAAAATAAAAATGCGGCTAGCCGCGCGGTTGACCGCCTACGCGGCTAGACGCAAGTGCGCATAAAGCAAGGATCATACTGAGCAGACGCAACGCGACGCAACGTTCCTGTCCCGTTCACACTGGCCGACGTACGTACGCGTCGCTGTGACCACGTGACAAGGGGTCTCTGGTTGTGCGCAGGCGCGTTTGATTTGACACATTTGACATTTATTTTTTAGGTTATGTTTATGTGATTCTCTTCTCAGCAGATGACAGCTTTGCCATGTCTTGAAAGTGAATTTAAAGATGATTTGCTGCGATTATTATTATTATTTCCAAATAAAATAAAATAAAATAAAATAAATAAATCAATATTCTCGTAAAACGAAAAAAAGTGAGAAGTATTTGGGTCCACAACATTAACAAACAAAGGCAAATGTTTGGAGAGTTCCATACTTTAGTAAAATCTAGTTAACTAATCTAATTAACTAGAATCTGATGACGGACGATTCTTCATGTACTTCCGTATGAGTAAAGTGGTATTTGAAGAGCTTCACAGCATAATTGAATATGACATAAAAAAAGAAAACACGAAAGTCCATTCGGATCAGAGAAAGACTGGCAGTGTGTCCATGTCATGTTTGATTGTCATTCATTATAGGGGTATAATATTGAAAGTCATGCCATGAATGGCTGAAATTTCCTCCCAAGCTGCACTGCGTATGCAGAATCTCTATAATCCTGTAATTTGATTATATAAATAATTTCATGCCGTCCAGTTTCAATGAACTGTTCGTCATCCATTTTTGAATAATATCTGTCAAAAAAACAACCACAGATATTGCGAAACATAACGTTAGATGCTTAGATAACACCAGAAAGATGTAAAATCATCTCGTAGTAGGCGTGACCATACCCCCTCCACCTTCCACATGGCCCACGCCGATCTGGCTGCGGCAGATCCGCGTCGCGTAGGGGGCGTCGGTTTGCGTTGCGTGGGGCTAGTGTGATTCTAAAGCACCCGTTTCCATAGAAAATGTATGGATGGTAAGTAGTCCAGATATGGAAATGATGACGTCTACCTACGTCGCGTGGCGTGGCGTGGGCCTAGTATGTTCCCAGCTTAAGGCCATGGCCACACACAGACCAATGAAATTGACTATCTGCTCAAAAGGAAATTTCGAATTTTGAATAAAATTTTTGTTTAACAAAAGTAAATTAAATTTTCTCCTATTTCGGGAATATAGAAACCCTTCTAAAGGTTTATTTTTCAGTGGTTATATTATATTCCATTAGTGTACGCTGTTAGTAACAGAATCCGATATTCTCTCCAAGCGTCTCTCTGTCTGGGATTTAACGATGGTCTCAAGATTTTATACAAGTTTTGGACAATTTCCAAGGAAAAGTTCAACCGCATGAACATGGCGTATGATGTTCCCGCTGTACGCTTACGTAACATTTTCGTAGACAGATATTTTACAAAGCAATACATTTTGATTTTTAACGCTGACTGCTTTGGACTCCTTTACTGCTATTACAACCACAGAGCCAAATTAAAGTAACGTTTCTTCAATAATGGTTGTAAAATTATTTTGTGGCGTCATTTAAAATTAAAGAAAATAACCAACTGCTATTTTTAATTATCTAATTTTTTGTAATACTAGGGTAGGCTGAAAAGTAGTGCAGACACGCTTGTAAAACGCGAACAAAAACAAATGGCAAGATCGGTCAAAAAATACTTTACAGTACAATTCTTAAGCTTCAAAATCATATATTTATTTTTCAATAAAGGCTAGCGCATTTCTCCCAACGTGTAACAAGTTTTTTCAATACTTAACTGAAAAATTCTTCCGACATTTCTCGAATCCAGGACTTCACCTCATCGTCCGAAGTGTAATGATTACCCTTGTCTCTTGAGTAGAGGAAAAAAATAAAAATTTTAAGGCGGAAGATCGGGGGAGTGAGAAGGGTGTGGAATCGGTTCAAACTTCAGGTTTTGCAGAGGCTTTAGTCGACGTTATTTGTTTTCGTCTGTGAAAAGGCGTGGTACCCATCGTCCACAGATTTTACGATATCCTAATAGTTCAACAACGAAGCCGATAAGTTCCTTGGATATTCAAAATGGTTTGTGATACGCTTTTGAGTGATTTGCCGGTCATTTTGAATCAAATCGTGGATAAGTTTGGATTGTTTATCGTCTGTATCAATTATTTGACGTCCGTTGCGTATTTCTTACAATCATGAAATTTTATTACACAATGATTTACAGTATTTTTATTTATTTTTTATTTACTTATTTATCTATATAAGGTATGTTTACATTACATTATTCGATGCCTGTCTCACTAGGGTATACCTGTGTTGAGACAGCAAAGTTACCATAAACATCCTTTAAACGACGATGAATCTTAGTTGGAGTCACTTTTTCAGCAGTTAAAAATTCGATAACAGCACGCTGTTTACCTTGCGTTGACATAACACTAAAACACGTCTCTATACTTCCGCTTCTCATAATACACTGGATGAATTCAATGAACTCAAACATGCGCCTTCGTATAGAAGAGGAATGTCACTTCCATATTCCACTTGGCGCGCTTCTGAAGGTCATTTTGTTCGCGTTATACAAGCATGTGTGCATTACTTCTTAGCCTACCCTCGTATATATGTTCAATAGAATAAATATTTTATAACGATTCTATCTGTTTTACATAATATTTTTTTGATAATAATTACTAATTAATCACTGCTTAATTTTTGTACAACATTATTTGTTTATTAGTGACAAGTATAAATGAACACAACAAAACAATATGGTACACACGGTTGGTTATTTTCTTTTAAATTACAAAAACATTCAAATTTTATTGGGATGACTTTGTAATTGGATATTAATAACTTTTATAAAAAATCAACAGGGGTCCCATGGAAGTAGAATCGGACATGTTTATCCGGGACACTTTGTGGTTCCTGTGATATTATTAGAAGTAAAAAGTGTAAATTAAATTTTCGTCTCCATGAATCTTTTGACTTTTTTTAAAAATGTAAACTAAAATTCCTTCCACATGTCACGGGCAATTCAGTCGAGTAACCGTCAAACGACTTACCCCGATCCCAAGTGTCCAATAACTACAGTTTTTTTAAAGTTTTTAGTTGAACAAAAACATAAATGTCGCCGTAAACCAAAATTTTATTTTCATGTTTTACTCCAAATAACGTAAGGAATCACCGGCAAAAGTAAGTCAAGTATGTCTCTTAACATTCTGCACATGTACATGATATAATACTAGCAGACCCGGCCACACATTGCTGTGGCTAATGAAACACAACGCCGTTTCCCAACCTTTATAATCGACGCAATCTGTTAATTTGCATATACATATCAAATCCTCACTACCCGCTTGCCAGCCCGCTCCCTTTATTTATTATATATTTCCATGAATTTACATAAAACTTTGCAAACCGTATGAAAATCCGTTGCGTAGTTTAAAAGATCTAAGCGTACGGATAGCGGGAGAGACTTCGCTTTATCATCATCATTACATAGTATAAAATGAAGTCGCTCAAAATGTATGTGCGCGTTAATCTTTTAAACTACGCAACGGATTTTCATACGGTTTTCACCAATAGATAGAGTGATTGAAGAGGAATGTTTATATGTATAAAACATGTAAATTATATTAGAGAAAAGCCGAGAAATTCAAAGAAAACATATTTTTGTGCGATTTAAAACGGCTGGCGGGCCGTACTAGGTATAGTCACTTTTGAAATTCGTTCTACGGAAGAAATTGGAAAATAGATGTCCTAGAGTAAGTAGGTATTTGATTTTCCCTTTTCAAATATCCAGTGTTGCATTGCAAGCATTGTATATTTAGTGGCGAGTTAATTAGTTCGTATGTATATTACATGCTTATTACAGTAGAGAAAAGCCGATAAATTCAAATATTCAATTCAGGCAGTGGGCAGCGGGCAGCTGGCAAGCGGGTGGTGTGGATTTTATAAAGATTTGGTAATGGCGTTGTGTTTCGTTAGCCACAGCAACGTGTGGCCGGGTCTGCTAGTATTATATAAAGAAGCTGTCAAAAATTCACGTCGTCAGGCGTACTGTTCAACAATTTTATTGCTGAGGATTTTTTTGCTGTATAGGTAGCCTGTAGGTAGCTATCGATTTTCACCGTTTGCATTTGAGTATAATATCATTATCACAATTAAAATAAAATTAGATCAAATCTGAGTTTCCCCTCAAATACAAATTATACAGTTTTTCTACCTTACTTATCGCACTGACAGATTTACCTAATTCGCATTTAAAACTCCGCATTTGAGTCTAAAATCATGGAGAAATTGGTGTAAAATTCGTATGGAATTCGCGTGAAATGCCATTTCGCACATTTCTCGTAAAGGTTTTACCGCAAGGGTGTCCATGAGTTCGGATTAAGTCCATTCCTCACACGAAGGGTCGATTTCCCTTGACATTAAGGAAACTGTTTCCCTACTGCGGAAACTGCCGGTCTGCCTTCAAAGGCTTATTCATATACCTTAACTTTTAATACTCACAATATTATGTGAAGCTTAAACTCATAACGTGTATAGTTTTAACTCAAATTAAGTACAACTTTAACTCATTACGTGGGTAACTTAAACTCATATAAGTGAAGATTGAACACGTACTGTGTATATTTCCAAAAAATACAGCAATTGTTTCTTTGTGAATTAGCTAAAATTTCGTTGAGCCGAGTTCAACATTTATTGTAACTATTTAACTATTATATATTCTTGATTCTTTTCGACATAATATTAGGACACAACCGACATCGTACGAAGTAGTGACAAGACAACTAAGAATGAAATTAAATCTGAACCTCAGTATCAGAAATATTTCTGATACTGAATAAATCGTAACTTCAGTATCAGAAATAAATCGTAACTTCAGTATCATAAATATTTCTGATACTGAATAAATCGTAACTTCAGTATCAGAAATAAATCGTAACTTCAGTATCATAAATATTTCTGATACTGAATAAATCGTAACTTCAGTATCAGAAATAAATCGTAACTTCAGTATCATAAATATTTCTGATACTGAATAAATCGTAACTTCAGTATCAGAAATAAATCGTAACTTCAGTATCAGAAATAAATCGTAACTTCAGTATCAGAAATATTTCTGGTACTGAAGTTACGATTTATTTAAGTTTAGAAACACGACAAGTATTAAATTGGAAGATTTATAAGGAACGATAGTCAAGCAAACAGCCCGCACGCCGGGTAGCCGGGAAACGAATGAATTCCGTTAACTTCGCCGAACGGAATTCGCGCAGGCGCGTCGACTGAGTTGCCCGCGTATAAAAACCAATTATTCGGCTGTTGAGTATCGTTCTCTACACTTTTAATGATTTTTCAAAGAGATGTTCGAGATCCATGCCCCTGGACCACAGGTCGTCATGTTAAATTTGTAAATCGTAAATTTTGTGACACTCAAAATTCGATTTATTTTTATCACTTAGAGATTTATCACTGCATTTTCCCAAGACAGATTCAATACTTTTATCTTAAATTATTTAAAAAAATTTTTTTTTTTACATTAACCCCACTCAGAAGGCCTCGAGCAACATACATTTCCATCAGGATCTATGTTATCTTTCGCGATGCTGTATGGAAGGTATTTTTAAGGAAAGGAAGGAGAGGAAGTTCTGGGAAGGAAAAAGGTATGAAGGGTGGGTAGGGATCTAGGAGTCAGTGTGTCTAGAAGTGACGGACGTATGAGTCCATTCCTCCTGTTGCGGTGCAATACGATGGGTCAAGAGAGAGACCAGCTAGAGAAGTCAAAGGGTCTCCTAAAACGGCCTCTCCCAATCCGGCCCGCCATGAAGCTGGTGAATAAGCTCTGAACACACCTCACACGGTGAACCTGGGCACCCTTGCTAGGTCACAGGGTGACCTAGAGGTTTTGGTTATCCAAGAAATAGTTAACGGTGCGGCGCGGTACCCAAACCCGCCTCCCAAATCGTAAAGAACTAATTCCATGGCAATACCATAACTATTTTTTTCACTTATTTTTGCCTTAAAACCTAAAACAAATTAATAATCCACTATTTGCTGTTAAAAAAATTAACACAATAAAATTTTTAAAGTTTTGTAAAAAATCAATTTTTTCAAGAGAAAGGTCTTTTTTATAACTTTTGAAGGTTTTCCCATCAACGTAATATATAGAAATATATAATTAAACGAGAGGTCTGGATTCGAGTCGCAGTTGCGACCATTGTCTTTTTTTCTGTTTCCATATTTTCGTTTAGATAATTATTGTTATCTTCTTCTTCAATGATATATTACGTTGATGGGAATAACCTTCAAAAGTTATAAAAAATAGTTTTTCTTCTAGAAATTTAATATTCATTTAGAATTTATAGAAAGTCAATAGTTCCATATGAATAAACTCGGATACATTTATCCGAGACGCTATCCAGGATACAAACCAATTCTTAGAATGATAAATTTCCAATAAAAAGGGTAGTTGCCCATGATAGGGAAAAATAATAATTAGTTCAAGATAATATCGTTAATTCTAAAATTTGAAATATGAGATTGACTGTTACGACGGCTTGACAGAAGGTGAAAAGCGAATAGCGAAATTGGTCAACGCGCACGTTCCGGTTAGACGAGAGGTCTGGGTTCGAGTCCCAGTTGCGACCATTGTCTGTGTCTTGTTCTCTTTCATAGTTTCGTTTAGATTATTGTTGTTATCTTCTCCTTCAATGATATTTCATAAAAAAACTTTTGTACATTTTGTGATTTATCAAAGAAAATGAACTTTTTACTACTGTGTTAATCGTGATATACATTTTATAAAGTTTATATACAAATTAATGTATAATGCATTAACAATATTAGATTTAATGATCTTATCATTACTCACAAATTTAAAATGATTCATAATGGATTTGGCACTTGAACAAATTTTTGACAGATAACCACAATTATTCCATTGGTAATACTTCATTTAATGACTGGTAAAACACTTCTGACGTCATAAAATGTGCACTTATCAGATTTCCGAGGTCAACTATTATTAGCTCTGAACGTCTTTTCCATCAAGATCTACGGTCTTTGAAATATTGAAGGATCCAAAGCGCTTTTTGGAGTTAAAGTTTGGAGATCGCGCTTCGAAGTTCAACATCCTAGAGTCCCTCAAAACGGAAAAGGACAAAGAACAACCGAACTGAATTCAGAGAAAACGGATCTCTTCAGAAAATCACATCCATAAATAAATTAATTGTAAAATAGTTAAAGAGTGTAGGTTCTTTAACTTACATAAATTAGTTGAGCAATATTATTATTTATTTATTCATTTAAACGCCATAGCATGGCTTTTACATTCAAGTAAGAACATGATGTTATAAGTAAACAGTGGTACACAGGAAATTATCAATAACAAAGTAGGAATGAACATTTAACAAAGTATGTGTAATAAAAGCAAGTATTAAGATACTATTATGTGTTACCAAACTACTGTTGCTATACGAAAAAAAAATCAATGTTATAATAACGGAGAACATAATATTTAAATAGGATTATTTAGAATAAAAAAATATAAACAAAGGGAACTTGTCAAAAACGTTGCCTACAGTATTTATAGGCACTAATAAATTTGCACTGAGATTATTATTACCTTCAAAGTTATCTTTGTTTGAAATTATTGAGCTTTGTTTGAAGTATTGCTAATTAGCTAACTGTTTCAGGGCTGTCAGTTGAAGATTTAATAATAGGTTTGCTTTAAAAAAAATCTTTTTTAATAAAATAGTACATTTAAAAGCTATCTCTCTTCAGTCTTATAGTAAAGATATCTGAAGTAAGTACCTAGTTAATCTATAGTAAAATATTTATTTATTTTGAATTTCCCGCCCGACTGGACTTTTACACATTATAGCTGGTACCTGGCATGCGTTGCTATGCCATTCAAAGAAATAAATTGATTCTCCCTGCATTTCCTTTCCACCTTCCCCACCTTCCCCCTCCATCGTGTCTTCCCTCTCCGCAAACCCCACCTCCCCCCTGCCTTTCCTCCCTGCCGCTAAAATATATGAAATACACACATTTTCATTTATACTTTTTTTCATGACGCCAGAGCTTATCATTATATACAGCCTATGTTACTTGCTGATAATGTAGCTTTCTATTGGTGAAAGAATTTTTCAAATCAGTTTAGTAGTTTCGGAGCCTATTCAATGCAAACAAACAATCGAATCTTTCCTCTTTATAGTATTAGAAAGATTATCAATGATTTGATTATAGAATTCGGTTTATAAACTATTGATCTGTTAAATCTCACCTAACCTAACCTAGACCTCTCCAGCCGGACTCACTCGACCCATCGGCTTGCACCATAGTGGGAGGGATGGATTCATATGTCCATCATTCCTAGACACATTGACCCCCATATTTTTACATACCCCTCATTCCCTTTTCCTTACCAGAACTTTCTCTCCCTAAAAAACCCTCAACATAGCATCCCAAAAGATGATACAAACCCTGAGGGCGTTTTTCCTCAGAGCTCCTGTGTGGAGCTAATATTAAAAAAACCGAGTCCATTAGATCATTAGACTATATTATCCCCAATATGGGTATTTTTTAAGGTAATTTATTCGTAAATGGATAATGGGACGAGTTGAAGAGAAAGAATATGCGGTAAAACCTGGCTATTCAGATCTGGTCACCAAACACGGCAAACGTCATTTCAAGCAACCCTTCGATTCTGAATAGTAACCTTTCACCAGAATTAACTGTTAACGGTTTCTTGCACCGCACCGTGCCGCAAAAATACCATGTGTATAGTATTTTAAATTAATTCATTTGTAAATCAACACAATTTTTTCAAAAGTAATTTAGTCACTGAAGACAATGTTATCGAAAACTTTTTCAATCGAAAATTTGAAACAGAAAACTCAGAAAAAGTTATTGTAACGTCTAGGAATTAAACCCAGGATCAGGGGCGAGACTTACTGCGCTAACGGGATCCTTCGGTCATATTTACGAGTAACTGTACAATTCTTCGACTGGTATTTTAAATATGGTATGGGGATAAGGTCCCATTAGCTCCGTGGTAGAGCAGAGCCCCGGCAAGGCCAAAGTCCTGGATTCAATTCCTATATGCGACCGTATCTTTTTCTGATTTTCGATTGTAATTTTTTTTTGCTAATATTGTCTTTAGTGATTAAATATTATAATTTGAGGTTTTATTCATTACGTTAAAAAAAATTACCTTCTCACGTCGTGATTTGAACCCACGACCTTCGGATTCCTAGACTAGAGCCTTAGCCCTCGACCAAGGAGGCGGTGGTTATCAACGTTCTACGACATTAAATTAAAATTTCATCTTCATCCCGACGCTCATTTATTTGATTAGGCACCTCTTAAGTAATTTCATTCATTTTCCAGGATATCACGGAGATAGCCCTCGGCATAAATAAATCCACAGCATTAAATTAGCGGCAAGCTAAGTTCCTTCCACTTTAGCTGAGTGAATCAGAAATTTCTTACGGTTCACGCATTGAGAAACTTGCGTGTTAGTTGGTCGTTATGAGTTTCAACGTATCAACTTTTATCAGATTAGGAATTACTGTGAACCTAAAAAGGAGCTCTTGAATATCTAGATGCTAAAAGTTTTTATTTACTATAGATTCACGTGGAGTTAAACGTCACAAAATTTATAAAACTGGGATGACTTTGGTGGCTGGGTCATGAGGAGAGAATGACCGAGCATCAAGCACCAAAGTCCCTGCTGAAATCAAGACCGATAGGGCGAAGGAGCCTGGGAAGGCCAAGATTAAGATTGAGCAACGTCCTCAAAGACATATCTACCTTGGAGCTTCTAAACTGGAGAGAGCTGGCACAAAACCGAGATGAGTGGAGGAAGACTCTTGAGCAGGCCAAGACCCACCAGGGGTTGTAGGGTCAAGAGTGATGATAATGATTATTTAGATCCACATGGGGTAAGTGTACGCGTACGCCCCTGAAGGTCGTGTTTACAGTAAGTCATACATATAAAATAAAAACTGATGGATAAGCCGATTTCTTTTTCGCACGGTGTGTGCTTCTGTGTGACCAGTTGTAGCCTATGTCAATTTATGGTAAAAAGTTACTTAATAATTCAAAACCTTTTTAAGTTTATTGTATTTTGGGTAAAGTATACCCCTTCACACAAAAACATATTTCGAATGGTTCCATGCCAACTCAGAACCAAGTAAACTCAACACCTCTTTGGAAAGCCATAAAAAGCTATGAAAAAAATCATTTTAAAAAATCCCATAATCCTAACCTATTTAACCAATTAATGACTTTAAAGGGGGTTCCGAGTTGATTTCATTCTGAGTTTAGCGGTCACCATTTCTAATACACATATTTATATCATCTCCTGTTCAATTTTTATTAATACTCAAATAAATACCCATTGATGGAAATAACCTTAAAAAATTAAAGAGTTTTATTCTAATAAAAACTAGATGACCTTTTATTTGGCAACATGAAATTTTCGCAATGGAAGAAAACCAGTTTTTTTAACGATTTTCAAAAACCGCTGATTTTACGTCATTCCTCTCTCCTTCGACGAAACTATGAAGTGATTTGTTAGTGTATGGTAATGCTCGTAATGTCATGGTTAATTTAAAAAAAATTCAAACAAGTTTATCAAGTTTTTATAAAAAAAAAACAAGATAAAGCTGATACGTGAAACGATGATCTCATCTATTTTTAATTGAATGTTCATGAAGTACCTAATGTGTAATTTAAAAATATTTTAAATTTAATTTAATAATAATGTTATTATCAAAACCAGCATGTATTTTTCTGTTTATTTTTGTTACAGCTATTTCAACATACAAGGCCATTTTCAAACTGTGGCTAAACCACTTTTAGACAACTTATTTACACGATACTAAGTTTCAATTTTTTGAAGGCGTCTGAATTGATTTATTACCGGTTAAATGACTTTGCTGAGAAAATAATTCAGACAATAGATACTCCATTATACGGGGTACTTAGAAATCTGTTTTCCCACACTAAATGTTTAATATTGATGTTATCGGTATAACGTATTTGAGTACGTTATATTGTTTAGGTTTTGTAAACATACTTACTTTATTAATTAGAGTTACTTGGGGATTGGGGTTATTCGTTCGTTTATTGATTCACGATTGTTCAAGTAAATAATAAACGAACGAATGATTCAATGTAACTCTACTTAAGACGACAATATACCCTAAAATATATTCAAAATCTTAACGACGTAAGTAAAGAAGCCGTGCATACAAATTGCGACACGCGACCCATGTATTGGACGGACCCACTGTCGAATATGCCCTATCAAAGAAAAGAAGAAGGATACAAATAATGTGGGAATCTTAACGACGTAAGTGAAGAAAGCGTGTAAGCAGATATTCGCCTGCGGCACGGCGTATTGCACGAACGTACGGTCGAATTCACCCTAGCAGGCCTGAAGATTTTACCTTTACGCCGCGTTCATTTTAATTAATTCCGAAGAAAGTGTTACAAATATTTTAAATGTGTCTCCATGTCTCACTCCCGAAGTTATTAATTCATCGTCTAGAAAAATAAAATCTGGTGCTCACCGCTAACATTATAGTTGAAAAACAGGTTATAAAGTTTTTAAATCGTTGTACGTTAAATATATTAATAGTAAGGTATTATTTTTATTAATCTAAAATATAAAGAAATAACATCCCCAGGGGTCGGTTGGAATAAAAAAGTTATTATAGTTACAAATTCGCTAGACATAATAATTAAAATCTGAGTTTTGTGCAAACAAAAATTATTAGGGTTGTGTACCGCTTTAATAAAGTATTTTACACGTTTTTATCTTAGTATGTTTACAAAACCTAAACAATAGTTCTTAAATGAGTCATAGCAGTAACGTCATTATTAAACAATTAAGAAAACTTTGACATTTAGTGGGGGAAAACAGACTCCTAAATACCCCACATAACAGTGTCAATTGTCTCAAAGAGTTTCTCGGCAAATTAGTTCAACCGGTAATAAATTATATAAATAAGTCGTCTGAAAGTGGTTTAACCACAGTTTGAAAATGGCCTCAAAGCCGAAACAGTTTACACGCGGTAGAAGTGAAACACCTCAAAACAATCTCAACCAATACTTGAAAATTGAGTTCATAATCAAAGCGACCATAAGCGCAGAGCAACGTAATCACCGTTTCGTATCTCAACCAATAGGAGCCTTTAGAAGTGACATCATAATCAAAGCGGTCGATGAGTGCAGTGAATGCGTCGCAGATGCAGTAATCGTCATTTCCGTTTCATCCGAAATCCAAATCGGAACTAAAATACTTGCTGAACTTGATAATAAAATTAAAAAATTTAATTAAAATTTAATTTTAAAAATTAAATAGAGTTCTACGAATTAAATACAAAAACAGCTAATAAGTAATGTGTACTTCAATCAATAGCCATTATCGAAGATAAAATGCAGCATTTCCTACCTTTATCTCCTATCTTATCAGCTCTAGTAATTATACGAACGATAAATGCATCATATTTTCAGAGTTGTAAGCACGTCAAGTAATTTTATTCTTCCATTGTTTTTACCTACTGCGCAACTTGAGTTGTATTATGAAACTAAAATACCGTAGCACAATGCTACATACTTCTGACCTTTTAAATGTTTGGTGGTCAGTTCAACTAGATGTCTGTCAGTATTAGTAATCGAGTGTAATTGATAATTCATGAAATATTCATAAATTAGATGATTTTATTATGTTTTTCTATTTTATGACGTTAATTGTAAACGGTTCCGCGACTTTTTAACCCGCAATAAAATATCCTGTCATATGGACAAAACATCGACCAACAAAATAACTTTTTTTATTACATTAGTTCCACACGGGAGACCCTGAGGATAATAATTCCCCTCAGGACCTATATCATCTTTGGGGATGTTGTGTGGAGGGTATTTTTAAGGAAAGGAAGGAGAGTTCTGGGAAGGAAAAAATGTACGAAGGGTGGGTAAGAATCTGGGAGTCAGTGTGTCCGGATGTATGTACAAGGCAATGTTTCGTGAGGGTCCTGCTGAAGAGGTCAAACGATCTGCCACGCAGTTGGTGGGCAGACGCATCCACCAGCAAGACCCGGACAAACCTAACCCCATGAACTTGGGCATCCCTGCTAAGTCACCAAAGTAGTGAACCACTTGGGGTGACCTATGGCAGAGGTGTTGTAAATGGTTCCCGGGGCGGCGGTACCCATGCCCGCCTCCCAAATTGTACCCATACTAAAACCTAACCTAACTTACTTAACCTAACATAACCTAACCTAACCTTACAAAAAAATCGGCAAAAATAATATAGACATCCTATAAAGACAATATTTTTTTGTTCTAAAATAATAAAACAGGATAAAAATAATACAGACGTCCTGCAAAGACAAATAAAATATTCTCTAACAATATTAAAATGTAAATTAAGGTTAGATTAGGTTAGGTTAAGTTTAAATAGATATTTTGTTGGAGGCTGTTTTGTCCGTTGGATATTCTGTCGCGGGAAGAAAACGCGCAGTACTACTGTAAACAGCCTGCGAAACGAATTAGTCATGCGGATTACGTAAGGTTGTTTGCAAATAAATTACCTACTACATATTATTTTACTGCAGGTTGCTTAATGATATGTGTGTCATACTGTAAACTTATACATGCATGCCAGTTTTGATTTAATTCTTGATTATTTAAATAATTAAAATTCTGATAATATTACGTAAGTTGTAAACCAGCTATAAATAACGTTTGTTTTCAGTGGTTTTTGGGATCCGATGTGTGTATTTTACACACGGTAATAACGACCTAAATTTAGAAGAATAACATCAATAAATAGTTGGTATTAAAAATTTTAAGCGTAAATAAGTAAATATTAAAATATTACCATGATTGTATGAAATCCTTTGCAAGCCTCGCTTTAAAACACTGGTTATTTGAAGTAGTCAATGAAATCCTTAATCCATGCGTTATTGAAATTAAATTACTGAAATGTCTGCGAAACGGAGCCCGTATAACTCACCCCGGTACGTTTTGAACAAACCGAATTTTCTTGGCCCACGCGAGACCTTAAATTGGCATCGCTTCACAATCGATAAGATATAACGAATTTTCTGAAACGACGCTCGTTCGCTACGCGACGTCAGGCGTCGGATTTTCGACGCTGGCGTCGGTACTGAAGGCAGTAGCGGACTGAAAGCAGTGCGAAGGCTGTGTGCGGAGGCTTCGTTTGATTGTGAGGGTGGGCAGAGGGAGGGGAGAGAGGTGGCGGGCGCTCTGGGGGTATGGATCTAAATAGAGTCTCAATTCTGTAGAACAACTTGCCCGGGAAAATAGTAAGGTATTTTTGCAGAAGCGCATCGATTCTCGACCAGAAATAAACACGTATTAAGTTGCTTACGTATTTTATATAGTTTTACGCACAACTACACACTAAAATGGATAAAGCACAACTACATACAAATGTCTATTCATAAATTTAATAGCCGTGGGGATGTTTCTATTTATTTCGAGAATCTGTTAACCCTGGGACTTGTAACAGGGGGAAACGGTGTAGAAATTCACGGTATTTTTTCTTAAGTTCAACTAAGGTTTAAAATAAGTTAGAAGGTCTGTGAAATTGGAAGGATACATTTTCTAATCATCATAATTAAACATACGAATTTCTAATAATTATTATAAGCAATAATTATCAGCCTGAAACACTCATCCACATTGAAAAAATCTTCCGCGAAAAAAGTTTCAGGCTGATAATTATTGCTTATAATAATTATTACCCTTTGTGCTATGCATAAAAATCTTGTCTTAAAACGTTAGTTTAACAATTAAAAATAATAATTAATATTTGACAAGTTTAAGTATTTCCCCAATAAATGAAGACATAATTTGTCTCGACGCCACCTAGCGACGGATTTAACACTAACAGTGTCTCTGTCTCAAAAATAAAGTTGGTTGTTTTCAGGTGGAAAAAATATAATAAGCAGTAATTGTTGAATGAAACACTAGTATATATTGAATCATTTGGCAGGTATAAGATAAGCCGCCATAGCTCAATTGGGAGAGCAGCTGACCGGCAATCAGAAGGGCACGGGTTCAAGTCCCGTTGGCGTCATGTATTTTTTCTCGGAAGATTTTTTCAATGTGGATGAGTGTTTCAGGCTGATAATTATTGCTTATAATAATTGTTACCCTTTGTGCTATGCATAAAAATCTTGTCTTATAACGTTAGTTTAACAATTAAAAATAATAATTAATACTAATTTCTATTTTCTTTGTTATGCGTTAGTCGTGCGTGAAATCTGATCCAATGATCTTAAATGCGGTTTGAATTTAAGTGTGATTTTCTGAATTTAAACTGATTATGTGAACAATTCAGACAAGCGACAAAGTAAATGTATACCCGTGATAGGTATAATGTTTTAACTGAAAATGATTTTAATTGTAATTATCAAAATTCGAACTGATCTGTTAAGAATTCAGAAATATGTATATCATTGAAAAACTATGGAAGAAGATTTTTACAAACTTACGTAATATTTTCATACTTTTCTACTTTAGGTTTTAAATTTTGACATAACCTCACCTTACTTCAACAGAACTAATAAAATTAAATGTTATTCAATCTAACCTAAGCTGTTAATGAGGAAATCGAACTTTAACCCTAACCACACCTAACCTAATCACAGCTGCACTGCTGAAAACCAGCTGCTTTTCAGGAGAAATCCTGAATTGTAGCTGAGCAGTGACCTTTTCATCAATAGAATCAATGATAAAAGAAATAAAAATGTATATTGTAAAAAATCTATTGAGGAATAAACGTTTTTATTATTATTATTATTATTAATCTTACTGTAGGGTTAGACAAAAGTTGATTTGCATATTGTAGAGTTAGACAGCAATATACGTGAGGCTTCTTACAGAGTAACGTATTCTCACTCAGCCCCTTTCTATGCCAGATTATCCAAGCCAGAATTCTTCTTCTTCTTGTGCCCTGTCCGTTCAACGGACGTTTGCTATCATGTTGGGTACGCGGACTTTATTTACTGCAGCCCGGAACAGCTCTACAGTAGACTGGCCAAACCACTGTCTCAGGTTTTTCAGTCATGATATTCTCCTTCTACCATGGCCCCGTCTTCCGGCAACCTTTCCCTGCATTATGAGATGCAAGATCTCGCACTTCTCTGGATGTCTCATCACTTGTACTAGATATTGAAGCTTTCAGATTTTTATAGTTTTAATAACTTTTTTTTTTTTATTCATCCGAACGATAACATCAATAGCCAGAAATCAGTCTGCAATAAAAGTTCATATTCCTTAAACCAGATTTCAATTCTGTAATTGAAATTAAAAGAAGAACAGGGTGTTACGATTAAAGAACCGTTGTTCTAGAACAATAACCTCACATTAAATAACTTTGTTGCAGCCGGCAAGAACAGTAAAATAAATTGAATTAAAAGTAAAATAAATAAAAGCTTATAACAAGTACAATAACATAACAATAACTTATAATAAGTACAATAACATAACAATAACTTAACATATTGACAAATCAAAGCCAGAAAACTATGAACTCTTAAAACGGAGATAGGATCAACTGTCGATGGTTATGAGGGCATCTTGTGCCTTCTTTTAAAGCAGTTTGGCGATCACCAGGAAAATCTTCACCCTGTATACTTCAGTCCGAACTGCATTCACATAGTTTGTTTTTATATTAGTTCCACACAGGAGGCCCTGAGAAAAATAATTTCTTCTTTGGGGATTCTGTGTGGAAGGTCTTTTTAGGGAAAGGAAGGTAGAGTCGTGCATCCAGGAGTGAAGGACGTATGAATCCATTCCTCCTATTGACGTGCAATTGCGTTTACAATTTAGGAGGCGGGTATGGGTACCGTCGCCCTGGGAACCATTTATTGGATAACCAACACCTCTGCCATAGGTCACCCCAAGCGGTTCGCTACGTTTGGTGACTTAGCAGGGGTGCTCGGGTTCATGGGGTCAAGTTTGTCCGGATCTTGGCGGCAGATGTGTCTGCCCACCTACAGCGTGGTAGGCCAGATTGGGAGAGATGGGTTGAGGAAGATTTTTTGTCCTCTCCAGCAGGACTCTCTCTCTCGACTATTGCCTTGTCACTCCTGGACACATTAACCCCCAGATTCCTACCCAACCCTCGTATGTTTTTCCTAAATTTCCAGAACTTCCACTCCTTCCTTCCCCTAAAAAAAACCCTCCACACAGCATCCCCTAAGATGACATACGCCCTGAATGGAATTATTTTCCTTAGGGCCGGCTGGAGAAGTCAAAAGGTCTGCCTCAACTATTCTCTCTCAATCCGACCGCCAGGCAATAGGTGGCAAACGCATCCGCCGTCAAGACCTAGACAAACCTCTTCCCATAAAACTGGGCCCCCCTGCCATGACAAATGGTAGCGAAGCACTTGTGGTGACCTATGGCGGGGGGTTAACTAATAAACGGCAAGGAGGCGGTACCCATACCCACCTCCCAAATTGTAGATTATCAAAGTTATCAGTTGTATTCCATCAATCATTCACTATCTTGATGTAATAATTTATAATGGTACCAATCAACCAATCATTAAAGATTCATGGATCTCCGACCAAATAGTTAAATGCCTATTTCCTGTAGACGGCCCTTGAAGGATTTTCCGAAAACGTTTGTAACACTTTGTGGGCGGGGGAGGGGGGGGAGGGGGGTGTGACGTGTCACTGGGAAATGACGTACGTCACTGGGAGAATGGGGGCATGAAAACACCACAATATTGATGGAAAAATATATTAATAATTTATAAATTATAACGATGTTAATAAATAAAGTTAATCAATATATTACGTAAAAAATTCTCTGGGCACAAAAAAAATACGGACCGTGAGCGCTGGCAACAAAAAATTTGCACATGTTTTTCTGACTGAAAATTTTTAGGTTCTCCTCACTACTTAATTTTGTGACTTTTCTGATGTCCACAAGTTATGAAAAAAAAAATTGAAAACTCGGAATAAATCTGAATATTGAAATTTTATAATGGTGTAATATTGGGTCAGATGGAGTGTTAACACGATTTCAATTGGTTTTTCTTATAAATTCAGTTATGTAAGATTCTTATTGGAATTCGATGACTAAAATTTTGTTCAATGATATAATTTTTAATGTTGGATTCGAACCAGAAAATTTTATCTGCAATTAATAAACATGTTACCACAGTTAAAAAAAAGTTCATTTCATTATTTACATTTTTTTTACATTTTTATAAAAATAGTATTAGCGGAAATTACACTGGTTAATGCAACCAAATAAACGATCAATATTTAAAAATGTAAATGAAACCTTTTCTTTACATCGGTTCCATACAGGAAGTCCTAAGAAAAAAAATCATCGGGACGTAAGTCATTCTTGGGGATGCCGTGTGGAGGGTCTTTTTAGGGAAAGAAAGGAGATGATGTTCTGGGAAGGAAAAACGTATGAGGAGTGAGTACATATTTGGGGGTCAATGTCTAGGAGTGACGGACATCTGAATCCATTTCACGGGTCCGGAGATCAATGGGTCAAGAGGTTCAGGTTAGGTTTCCCTAAAATAATTGAGCCGGCCCGCCACGCAGTGGATGAGCAAACGCATTGGCTGCCTACTCAAACTCAAACCTAAACACGTAAATCCGGACACCCCTGCTAAATCACCAAACTTAGCGAACCACTCTGGATGACCTATGACAGGAATGTTGGTTACCCAATAAATGGTCCTCGGGACGGCGGTATCCAAACCCGCCCTCAAATTGAAAAACTTATTATTAAAAAAAAAAGAATATTTTTAAACATGGATTTAATGAATATATAATATTGCTTATTTTTATTTTTGACTTTAAGAGTAAAACCACAAATTGTAATATTTAATTAAATGAAGACAATGTCGGCGAATTATGAGAGGTGATCAGATATCTTTTTCTGATTTTTCTGATTCCAGATTTTCGATCGAGTTTCGCTAATATTGTCTTAATTAAATTAAATTTAACATTGTCTTTATTTCTTTGCAGCAATCCTGCAATTTTTCTTTTTGGGTAAATTCATTTATCAAAGTTTTGTGAGTTTGAATTGAATAGATTGACTGATATATTTTTAATAGCTGGTATCCATTCAAAGAAATAAATTGATTCTCCCTGCATGTACTTTCCCGTGCATCCCCGTTCCCTTCCACCTTCCTTCCCCCTCCCTCGTGTCTTCCCTCTCCACAAACCCCACCTTCCCTCTGCCTTTCCTAACTGCCGCTAAAATATATGAATTACACACATTTTCATTTATACAGATTGCAAAACGCCAGAGCTTACCATTATATACTACAGCCTATGTTACTCGCTGATAATGTAGATTTCTATCGGTGAAAGAATTTTTAAAATAGGTTCAGTAGTTTCGGAGCCTATTCAATGCAAGCAAAAAAACAATCAAATCTTTCTTCTTTATAGTATTATATTATATAGCTGATCCCCGGCATGCGTTGCAACGCCAAACACATTGTTTCTCCCTAAATCACCATTCCCGTGCATCCCCGTTCCCATCCCGCATACCCTTTCTAGCTAGCTTTATAAATAATTTTTCAAATCGGTTCAGAAGTTTCGGAGCCTATTCAATGCAAACAAACAATCAAATCTTTCCTCTTTATAAAATATTAGTAGAGTTAATACGTAAATTTAAAAAATAATTTTTAGGGTTACTTTATAGTTATTAACACGTGTGGTAGCAGATTTGCCTTCAGAATGCATTGCAAAACTGCATTTTTTCGTTATTTATACATGTTTGCAAACAATCGTTAATTTTCATTTAAATAAGTTGGAATTTTACCTTACTTAAACATGCCCCAATTTCCTCAACCACAAAATCAAAGTGTGGCTCTGACAGTATCGAGCTGTCTCTCTCTAACGAAGGGCATCCAAGGAAAATATTGAGTTTCGACTCACCTTTGCATTGTGCATCCTTTTCCCTCTCGCATGATTACGCCCATCTCTATCTAACTATTGATCTCTTCAGTCGCGCTCTGTCCCTTTCTAGTGCGCCGCTTCAAAAGTAATGGATTTGCAAAGCCAGGGTTGCCACAAATAACATGTGAGAAAATAAAATTAATATTTTTTATATGAATACCGCAGAAGAGTCCCATCGGCCAGGAACAAGTGAGTATATTTCTTTACCAATTGGAGTTTGTTGTGAGACTTAAGGGAGTGGGGAGGGGAAAGTAATTTATTACTATTTAATGTTATGAAGTTTAATTTGTAGAACTCCATTTTAATTTTTAATTCTATTATATATTCAATAATATCGTTCAGATATGATTTTAGATTTTCACGGCCAATATTATTTTTGTTAATTATTTTTGGGGTTTTATGCCGTGTTGCGCTAACTCCTCCTTTAGCCAATGTTTCGGACAGCGTTACAGTGTCCATCATCAGGGCAGATGTGTGACACTGTAACGCTGTCCGAAACGTTGGCTAAAGGAGGAGGTATCGCTACACGGCATGAATAAATAACAAAAATAATATTGTTATTCAATTTATAAAAACAGTTTATTTATAAATAAGTTTCGCTATGTAATTATTATTACGCGCCACAGCTGTTTCGCCTTCTGAAGGCATTATCAAACTATAAGTTTGATACAGTACCGTTTGATAATGCGAAATGTAATTACATAGCAGAACTTGTTTATAAATTAAATTGTTTTTATAAATTGAATAATGATATTACTAAGGGATCAATAGGATTTATAGGTCCAATTAGGAGTTCCACCGAGCCGAACTCTCTGATATGAAAATATCTGGAGTCGATGAATTATTTTCCCATTTGGTTTCTTGTACGTTAACATGTTGTTCTTGTATTATTTTGTATTTATTATACTTATATAGAGCAATTGCTTAGCGTGAATTGACTAGATGATCATTTGTGGAAAAGTGTGTGAAAGAGTTTAGTCTTTTCCGTGGGGAAGATTTAACCCGGACATAAAATCTAAAGTTTATATATATTTAAAAAAATATATTATCATTTTTATGTAAATATCGCCGGAACTGGTGGGACTATGGGTCTTGTTGTGACGTCGTGAGGATGAAGAAAGTGGGAAGGGAAAGGGATGGTTGATCGATAACCAAACATGCGTAAAGCCATTTCAAGCAAACATGGGTAAAGGTATTTCACCGGGGCGATAGGTATTGAAAGCATCTTTATTTATTAGAAATATACATAAAAATAAAAGAGTTATGTACTGTTTACTCAGTCCTCCTCACCAAGAGATCCTCTGCCGAATGGAACTAGGTTTCGAGAGTTTTCAGCGACTTATTCAATTAAAGGCCTCTGTAGTCGAGGGGTAAGGCTCTCGACTAGAGATCTGGAGGTCGCGGATTATAATCCCGGCGGGCGATAGTAACTTTTAATAAAACCTCAAATTTGAGGTAATAAGGACATAGTAGCTTCGTTGGTAGAGATGCGCCTCGGCAAGTCTTGGGTTCGAGTCCCAGATGTGACCGTATCTTTTTCTGATATATATATATATATATATATATATATATATATATATATATATATATATATATATATATATATATATATATATATTTGATTATTCTGACAAAGGTACAATCCGTTAATTTCTCGTGGAAACATAAAATACAGTTTGTCAAATAAGAATTTTTATTCTCATTATAAACTTTCTATTATAATTTTTTCAATTTTCAACACATTTACATTTGTTCACACTAGACACCACAAAGTAACTTTATTCATTGGTCACCATGAAACAGGCAGCCGCCTTTTATGGTGATGTAATGTATTATATATATGAAAATGTTTTAATGTGTTACCATGTAATTTATAAATAAAAATAAAATAATAGCAGAACATGTTTCGACGAGATATTACTAGGCAATAGCGCCTCTAATTGTATAGCGCTGTGTTTCGTACTCGATTTACTCAAAAACGAAAGCTCAAATCAAAAAAGTTACACCACAACATCGATATCAAATGTGATGTAGATTCGCCAGTTTTCCGCTTTTATTACATGATATTCCGGACACAGTGTAGGTATATAAACAGAGCATAACCCCTCAGGCTAATTTGATCGCTTTTCGGAACAACTCATGTAGGTCTCATAGAAATCTTTGTGTCTCCCTTACTATTAAGGTTAGAAATATAATCCGAACGGTTTTAATATCTACGAAAAAACACCTCGCTTTACATTCAAACATAAAAATTAACCATAAAAAAATCAAATGTACACCTTTACCAAATCAAAGTTTACGACCGAAATGAAAAAAAAAGACTTTTGAGAATTTTTTAATTATTATTTTTACATGAAAAGATAAACGTAACATGCAATAATAAAAACCAAACCTCATCTTCCAACCCTCTGAAGAAGAAATTCTAAACTTCCTCAAAAATATAAGAAGTGCCACAAACACAAGAAATACTTAACCCTAGGAACTCAACAAGAGATAAATGGAATTCTTTAGAGGAGGCCTCCACCTTCGACCGAGAGAGGGGTTCTTGCTTATGAATAATTTAATATATTACAAGAAATGAAAGGCTTTTTTTTATTTTATTATTATTATTACATGAAACGATAAAAAAGTTAGTTGACTACAACGTTTATAATATATTTACCTAATAAAATATCTTTGTTTTTTTTTCGTTATCAGTATTTTTAGTTAGAATAAACATAAGGTGAGCTCTTTGTACAACTTTTTTATGTTTGAAATCAAAAATTTTATTTAAATAAATGAAGACAATATAAGCGAAACTCAATCGAAAATCTGGAAACAGAAAAAACAGAAAAACATATTGACACCTCTGGGACTCGAACCCAGGACCTTTTGCTTTCCGGGCAAAGCGCCACGGTGTCGATATGAATTGGGTCATGTTTAACTGTACCGTACTTCGACTTAGAACCACCTACATTATCTTCATTTTCTTTAACGCATATATTATTGGCAACTATCTTTATGTATGATTACAAGATTTAAACCAGAACTAAATGCTCTCTAGATAGTGTCTGGATAAATCTTTATCCATTTTATTTAATATGCAACATGTATCGACTTTTCTGCAAGTCTAGGATGAATATTTTATTTTTATTTTAACTTTATGAGTGAACCCTCAAATTGTAATATTTAAATAAATGAAGACAATTTAAGCGAAACTCAATCCAAAAACTGGAAACAGAAAAATCAGAAAAACATATGGGTTCGAGTCCCAGAGGTGTCAATATGTTTTTCTGATTTTTCTGTTTCCAGATTTTCGATTGAGTTTCGCTTATATTGTCTTCATTTATGTAAATATTACAATTTGAGGGTTTGCTCATAAAGTTAAAATAAAATAAAAAAATTAAAAAAACAAAAATTTTATATTTAAAAAATATAATGTACTTATATTTTAAGTATTTCGTCACCTTTCAAAAACGGTTTTTAGTTTTCAGATGCCTTCAGAAATATTGCATTTTATTGCAAAGCGGAAATATTGTGACCTTCCAAAAAATAGACCCGATGCCTGAGTGGTTAAAATGTAGGTATTCAAAGTTCCACATAAAAATAACAAAGAAAGAGATTTAGTAGGTACCTAACTACCTATTGATTTTTATTCCATTTCTTTCCGTCTACAGAATTGATACTTTCACCAAAAAATCAAGTTGACAGATTTTTAAGTGGTTCAAAACTTTGATAAAACCTGAGTTTTTCCTAAAGTCAAAAGATGCCGCTTTTTAGGGGAGTTTAAAAATAGCAGGGCAGGATCAATAAAGATCGCGGTGAAGAGGGAATAACCAGACAATCCCGGAAATATGTCATTTTTAAATCAAATTTTAGACGTATTGACTCTTTTCCACAAAAAATATAAATTGATTTCGAAAGACTGTTCTTTTATCTGGTAAAGCTATATTTTAAATTTTGAGAAAATGTGTTAATTTTTAGTACGATAAGGTTTTACCATAAGTCGTTGGCAGATTTGTTAAATTTTAAACAAAATTTTGTATTGTACATTGTACATCACCCATTTCAAATCATGTAACCATGCGGTAAAATTAATCAATGAATTATTTGGGAAAGCTATGTTTCAGAATTTTAATTTTAGTTTAAATAAAATCATTTAAAAAAAGATCCGCGCCCCTGTTTTATGACGAAAATACTTAAGTTTGTTTATTTATTTACCGTCTTATAAACTAATATATTTAATATTTTTTTTACATTCTTACTTTGCTTAGACATTATTGAAACACTTTAAATACTTATGATCAAAAAATAATTACAAAAAGTACATAATTTTTATAGTTTTATCATCACACCTTTCAGCATTTATGAATGTAGGTATGTATAAATAACGGAAATTTTTAATGAAATAAAATCGATATTGAGCTATTATTTTAAAAACGCTGGTACGGAGAGTAATTAACCTTTCTCATTGGAACCGCCCTGTACGATCGTCTTTCCACAAAATATGAATTCTCGGCCGCTGGCTGGTTAATGGCCCTGAATTTTCAATGTTGTTAAAAAGTCCTGTTCTCGTTGAGGTGTTTTAAAATTTCTCAATGCCAACTTCTAATTAAAGAGAGACTTATTACGCACACATTTTATGTGCAAGTCATAATGTCAATCTTCCAATTGATTAGTAAGATATCTCCGTAAAATCAAACTTAAGTTGAATATGCGGTCTCATGTAAAAGTATACCCTTTATCCGATACAATACTCAGATTTCGCATAAACACCACCAAATCACTTATAATTAAGAAAATTTTGAAGTGAATTCAACAAAATTTTGTGGTTGTCTAGGTCACTATTAGGATATTATATGTATATATTGTGTGGCGGGACGGATCGGGAGAGACTGGTGGAGGAAGACTTTTTGACCTCTCCAGCAGGTTTTCACGACCCATCGCTTTGCACCGTAGTGGGAGGGATGGGTTCGTATAGTCACTCCTGAACTTATTGACCCCCAGATTCCTAACTACCCCCTCACGCCCTTTTCCTTCCCAGAATTTCCTTTCCCTTCTTTCCCTAAAAATAGCCTCCAAGCAGCATCCTCAACAATGACATAGGTCCCATGGATTTTTTTTCCTAGCACACCTTAAAAAAATCATCTAAATAAATGAATTCTTTCAGTATTCAAACTATATTGTTAAGCAATACTACTGTACACCTTCGAACTCAACTAAATTCCGTATTCAAACTACTACTTACTAGGCAGTAGCCCGTCGACAGTCGGGCGGACATCGTAGCATATCTTGTATTGTATTGTTGAGAATCTAAAAACCTTTTAGATTCTCGACAATACAGTTATTTAAAGATTTTGCTGTATTGAACATACAGCAACTGTACATAAAATTATATCGATAATTATATCTATTCATTACCAGAAAGACAAACTAAACCATCATACTGCACAACACAATTACGACACAAGACATAAACATCAACACATGCTTCCGAAGACAAATACTACATACGGACAAAGACATTATCATAATCTGGCTCCAATTTTTTTTAAATTTTATTGAAAAAGATGTTAAAGACATCCACATGACAAACAATGCAAATCTAAAACACAAAATTCATATCTGAATAATGAACAAAGGCATTGTACAAAGGCATACTGCGGGCAGATAACTTGAACAATCCAAGAACACACTCAACGCCAGTATTTTTTTCTATTTTCTTCTCAATTATTTTTGTGTCTCTAATTTGTTTCTTTCATATTTTTTTCCATTTTTCTTATATAATTTCTTTTTCATTTGTTTTTATTGCTCTTTTATTCTATTTATCTATTTAATTTGAAATATTTTTATTTTTATCTTATTTTTCTTCCAAGATTAAGATATCAAAATTAGTTTAAATTCCTGCCACCTCGGAACAGGCTCAGCCTAGTGAGGTGGTATATACCAAAAAACAGTATATTTTATTTTGTACATATCTATTGAATATCTTGATTAATAAATAATTTTTAAAAAAATCTCCTTATATTTCAATATCTTTGGATGAAACCAACCCGTCGATCGATATTTTTATTAATATGCCATCGGTATTTCAATTAAAATAACCCCATCCTTATCTCTTTCTGAGTGAGCGCGCCGAAGCTAGATGTCGCCTCTGTCGCAGATATAATTCCTTGATTTACGCGCCAAACTGTCAGATGTCCCGCCATTTCTGGTTAGTGGAACAAGAATCGTGTTATTTATAAAAGCAGTAATACTTATTTATCCTCTGTAGGATTAATTCCTCTTAAAAGGGGATTGCATGTTTTAAGGCTTATGTCTAATTAATAAATTCTTAATAGAGCTAGGAAATAATTGAAAATTTCAGTTAGGCGGGTACCTACTTAGAAAGACAGATTTTTTATTTTATTTTTATTTTTATTTTAAATACATAAACGGCTATACTGCCTTTTATAAATAAACATATAATAGAGTACAAAATAATATATAATAGAGTAAGAAAAATAATATCATTACATAATAGTTGTTTTAAACTTTAAAATAACATACAATTATTTTGTGTATCACAACAAAAAATAACAAAAAATAACAATGAGAAATATCACATTTCGTTTCAACATGTCCATATTACGTATATAAAGTTACATTATAGAAAAATAATTTTTGAGTTGCGCTAATTTTAAGAAATAAATGTCGCCGATGTTAGCATATTCATTTCCCAAAATGTGTAATCGACTGATTGGTGAGTAATAATGTGATAATGTATGAGTGTTATTATAGTAGAACGGTAGAGTCAGTCTATTGCTAGCCCGACCAGGGCAATGAAATCGTATTAGTTCTATTAAATCAGGGGTATCCAGGACCGAGTGAATTATTTTATATAATATTAATAGATCACAGATTTTTCTGCGATCTGATAAATTTACGAGATTAGTCCAGTTTAATAACAAATTATAGTCCACGGATTCTCTTGGAATACCTAATTTAAAATTAATATACCTAAGGAATCTATGATATGTAAGTAACGGAAATTCAAAGCGTTCAGATTAATTTCTAGGATATGGTTTCAGGAATAGCGGGTTCTGAGTGAAATCATTTACCTCTTCTGTGCGCAGTTAACTTAAAAAAACAATAGCGGTAGGTACCTACTTGATATAAATGCGCACACTAACAATAATATTTTTAGGAATTTTTAATTTTTAAGCTCTTTTTGATAAGACTGTTTGAAATCAACCATTTTTTATCGATTTTTGTTACGAATATATGGAGGAATATGAGTATCACCTCCCGGGAACCATTTATTGGGTAACCTGCACCTCTGCCATAGGTCCCACCGAGTGATTCGCTACGTTTGGTGACCATGCAGGGGTGGCCGGGTTCATGGGGTGAGGTTTGCACCGCATTGGGAGGGAAAGATTTGTACGGCCGTCCAGTTAAAGGACTCACGTTAAAGGAAGCCTCAAGCCTTAGCACTTTTCGTAGGACATGTGCTTTAAATGTAAAAAAAAATTTGATTTGAATACAAACATACTCACCAGCATTATTTTAGTCACCAACCAAGTTATCTTAAAATTTATTTTTCAAACCTATTTGCAAATGTAACTGTATCTCTAAATTATACATACCTAGTACATACTTATTTTTCCTTCTAGATATAATATGAAAAAATTGCTTATATATCTAAATAGAGATTAAAAAACGAACTGAACCCCAGATTCCTACCACCTCATACCCTTTTCCTTCACTTCCTCTCCTTATTTTCTTTTAAAGGACCCTCTCCACAGCGTCCCCAAAGATGACAACGGCCCTTAAGGAAATTGTTTTCCTTGGGGCCTCCTGTGTGGAGCTACTGTAAAAAAAATTACATTGGATATAGTGCTGAAACGATGTACACGTTTCAAATATTATTTCGTGGTTGCCACCCTTTTTTTACATAAATACAGCACAAATCTCCCATGTGGAGCCAGTGGGACTATGTCATCCCCAATTGGTGTATGTTGTGAGGCTGAAGGTAGGGGGAGGGGCAGGAGATGGGGAAGGGGAAGGTGGGGAAGTATCTGGCTAATCAGATCTGGTCACCAAACACGGCTAAAGCCATTTCAAGCAACGTTTTAATTCTGAATGGTGGTCTTACACCAGGGCGATATTGATAGTATCCTCCACTCTGGAACGTGCCGCAATTATACTATATATTATTTTAAACGAATAAATTGTGAAATATCACAAATTAATAAAATAAAATTTATTTGATTCGATCCCGCGACCTACGGAGTGCGAGTCAAGAGCCTTACCGCTGGATTACGCCGCGCCGGCCGTCCTACATGGAAACATACCTACGACATGTTTCCATGCAATGACTTATTATCATCACTTTTGATCCACACGTTTAGGGGGAGGGGTCTTCAAAATGTCACGCTCCATACAAATGAGCGGCGGGTTGCTTAGGTTTTTGGTCACCGGGGGGGGGGGGGGGGGGGGGGGTGTTGTCTTTGGGGATGCCGTGTGGAGGGTTTTTTAGGGAAAGGAAGGAGAGGAAGTTCTAAGAAGGAAAAGGGTATGAGGGGTGGGTAGGAATCTCCCTCGAACAATCTCTCCCAATTGCAGCAGTCACCCAGTCGGTCAGATGGGTAGATGCATCCGCCGCCAAGATTCGGACAAACCTCACCTCATGAATCCGCGCACCCCTGCTAATATATAATGTATTTAATATTTTTTCATAGGATTTATGTACGTTTATATAGAGATGAGTGAGGATTGTTTTTGAACTGCCCCCGTGACCTTTACCTATCTCGCAATATACATAATCCTAATACTTAGAACAAGACGAAATAAATTTATAAAAATTTTATGCAAAGTTAAATAATGTAATAAATAATGATAAGAAACGCGATACAGCTCGCGCTATTGTGGGCACGTATATTAAATAATCGCTTTGCTGGTAGCAGATGCGCTCCGGGCCCATTGGAAAAAACTATATTGTATATTGTGTTAGGGAAATACACAAATCGTGTGTCGTGTCTGTTACAATCCAAATCCAAAGTTGTGACCGCATTTAGTTTGGTAACAGATACATGGCTGGAAGTGTCATTTGTTACACAGCCAAGTGGTGCAGGGTGGAATTAGAGTGGATCGATTTAAAAAAAAAATCATTTTACGATGGATTAATCATTCATTAGTATGTACGATTTTTTAAATTTTTACATTCTTAACATTTTGGATGATAGGTAGACTAAACAAAAAAACATCAGAGTGTGCCATTCAAATGCGGTGGATGTGAAACCTTCGGAAAACTAAAATGGACAAGAGTGGGAAGACTACGAAGCACTTTTTTTATCAATGTGAAGAATGATTTTTTCCATATTTTGTGGTCGAATTCCAGTGCACCTCTTCTATACATTTGATCATCGTATTAGTATTTGTGTTTTCTTCTTCGGAGTCGCTGGATGTAGCCTGTTCATTTTACACAAAAAAGTGTAAAAGATTGGTTTGAGGACTGGATATTGATTTTACAAAAAATTAAATATACATATTTTTTTATGATTTCGTAGGATTCGACCCAAGGTCCGCTGAATATCTGGCCGCTAAGGTTCCTCAGGCGCTTCATATAGCTATACCAAAGAAGGCTTTGCTTATAGTGCATGGATTTATCGTACTATATTGGAACCGAGTACCCGTGAAAAAAAAAAAATTATTGCTCATTCTCTCGCAGGCTAAATCCTAAAGATGTATGCGTTTGTCTCTTTTTAGCGTCGCTCGCTTCCGTTTCACCGAGTTTCAAATCATAACGGTGCTAAAGAAGTTTTCTCTTCAAAAGTTTTAAGGCTATTTAGTTAAAGGATAAATATATCAAACTACTGTTTTGGACATTTCATCCAATAGCACCATTCCTCTTGTCTTGTTTTGCTAGAACATTTTTTGTGACATGTGGTAACTTGAATAAGTATTTAGAAGAATTAAAAGAATAACACCTGAAGGTTTATCACTTATCATAAATCTTTTTGATGAATATTTTAGGCTTGGTAAGTTTATTATTATTATTAAATTAAATTATTAAATTAAAGTAACTTTGCCAAATTCATCCCAAAAATCGAAAAGATCAAATTAAAAAGGGTGTAACACAAAACGAACCCAACATGTGATGTATGAAAACCTTGTGTAGAAAAATGAGAAAAAATGTCCAATGTTTATCTTCAAACATTTTTTTTTTAAATTAAAGATTTTTTTTTAAAGAGCTGGTCCGCCATTAGCTGGTGAGTTCATCTTTTGGGAGGGGGGTATTGGTTCCACCGCCCCGGGAACCATTCAATGGATAACCAACAACTCTGCCATAGGTCACCCGAAGTAATTCGTTACTTTTGGTGACTTAACAGTGGTACCCGGTTTCACCGAGTGAGGTTTCTCTAAGTCTTGACAACGTATGCGTTTACCCATCAATTGGATGGTTGAGGCAGGCCCTTTGACCTCTCCAGCCGAACTCTCTTAACCCATCGCCTTGTACCGCAGTGGGGAGAGATCCATCCTTTTGTCACTCCTGGATACACTGACTCCAGTCCTCCTCGTCCTTAAAGAAACGCCCCACACAACAATAAGGGAAATTAATTTTCTCAGGACCTCTTCTGTAGAAATTAGTGAAAAAGGCTATGGGAGCAAAAACAACTTATGCGATTTTAATTCGTTACTGCACCAAACTCCTCAATTATTAAGCCACCTCATGAACCAGATACGGCTAAAGCCATTTCAAGCAACGTTTCAATTCCGAATGATGGCGATACTAAGAGAGTATGTTCCATAATCAAACATAATATAAATATATTATTGTCAATGAATAAATTGTGAAATAACAAATAATTGAAATATTAGGTCCTTACATATGAAATTGGCGTTTTATATAAAGTTGATTTTTTTTAAATATAATATATTTATTTAATCAAAGTATGTACCATTGCTATCTATGTACTTTTACCATCTCTTAGGTAGTTTATCGATTCCGGGAATCAATAAAATCTTTGAAGGCGGTTTGTACTGCCCCATCGGAATTGAATTTTTTCCCTTGCGAGAAGTTATCCAAATTTCGAAAAAAATGATAATCTGTTGCGGCAAGGTCCGGAGAATACGGTGGATGTCTTCGACACTCCAATTGAAGCTCCTCTTATTTGGTAGCCGTCTGTTGTGCAGTGTGTGGTCTAGCGGTCAACGCGCGTTTGTTGATTTGCTTCACTCAATTCGTGAGGTACCCACCTTTCAAGCTTTTTCACCTTCCCAATTTGCTTCAAGTGGATTAAAACAGTTTTATCACTAACACCGCAGCCTGCAGCTAACTCGGACGTGGTTTGCGATGGATCCGCTTCCACAATAGCCTTCAATTCTTCATTATCAACTTTGGTCTCCGGCCGTCCACGGGGCTTGTTCTGCAGATCGAAATTTCCAGAACGAAAAACGTTGGAACCAAAAACGCACTGTGTTTTCTATTGCGGCACCGTCGCCATACACATCATTAATCCTTCGAGCCGTTTCTGCAGCACTGGTGCCACGGTGGAACTCGTACTCGTAAATAACGCGATATTTCAAGTTTTCCATTTTGTAAACTAAGTGACGCAAAGAAAAAAAAACAATTAAGGAAAAACAAATGAATTATAATTTTCGAAACACAAATACATGAGTAAATAGCTGTATAAATTTGAATTTGGAATTCCTAACCAAAGAGAAGATATTTGAGATCAAAGTTGCCAGTACGGCAACAAAACGCCAATTTCATATGTAAGGACATAATACAAAAATTTCGTACCCGTGACCTTCGGATTACTAGTCGACAGCCTTACCCCCTCAACCACGAAAGCCGTAAAAAGTGAAAAGACTTTTTGTGCTGATCTATTTTTCTCTTTGATTTTCTCTGCACTTTGGACTTAATTTTAATTTTAACTATGTACTATGCATGCATTATTATTTTATTATCATCATCATTCTTGGCTCTACAACCCTTGATGGGTCTTGTCATCCTCAAGAGTCTTCCTCCACTCATCTCGGTTTTGTGCCAGCTCTCTCCAGTTTAGAAGCTCAAAGGTAGATTATATCTACCTTTCCCAGGCTCCTTCGCACTATCGGTCTTGATTTCAGCAGGGACTTTGGTGCTTGATACACGGTCATTCTCTCCACATGACCCAACCACCGAAGTCTTCCCAGTTTTATTAATTTTGTGACGTTTAGATCATCACACAGAGTATACAGCTCATTGCTGTAACGTCTGAACTAAAATCCATTTTCTAGAACCGGTCCGAAGATGCGCCTCAGAATTTTCTTTTCAAAAACGTCCAGTGCTCGCTCATTCCCCTTAGTTAGTACCCAAGTCTCAGCTGCGTACGTGAGTACTGATCTGATAAGTGTTTTGTACACTAAATCTTCATATTTCTGGACAGCAGTATGGATTTTTTTTGGTTTTGTGGGCGGAAATAACAGCGATTTGCGTTCACTATGCGCTTCTGGATCTCCTCTGAGGTATTATTGTCGTTTGTTATAAGGGAGCCTAAGTTTGTGAATCTTGGTACCGCTTCAAAACTGATGTGAGAGTTAGGGCATGTTGAATACATGCATTATACACTTTCTTAAATATTGTGTCTTTGATTCAAAACATTAATGATAAATAATGATATATGTACGGATCCTTATCCTTTTCTTTTCAAAAACTTTAATAAATTTGTGAAAAAAAACCCATTCCACCCCTGAGTGTCGGCACCAGGAGCAATGGTGTCCCATTGTGCTCAATGCCCTTTGAAGAACCAACACTCAACGCTTCTGTCATAAATAATAATAAATAAAGCCACATTACGGTTGTCCGATCTCCATTCCTTCCCTTATTCCTATCAGCTATCCTCATTCCCCACTCCCCCTGTGCACACAATGCGTGTGCTAACCGAATTAAATAATATCATCCCTTATTATTATTATTTTATTTATTTTATATTATTTTAGGTTTGACAAAGAAGGAAAGAGGGGACTTTGTATTTAGAGCGTGAAGGATATGGTTTAAGTTAGAGTTGTAGAAATTACAACATTTCTCGGATAGGGTCAAATTGGACGAGGATTAAAGTGATTCTATCAAGAAATTTAATACGTTTTGTGATATACTCATATTAAAATCACACATCAGTCCCCCATTAACATTTCATACCTTTTATCTCTTAACAATTCTCGTGTTCATAAAGCTTTATGTAAGTTTATTAACCTGAATGAATTCAATATTTAATTTGTTTTAGTGATCTAAATGAGTCCAATATTTAATTTGTTTTATTATTTTCCCAATATATTAACTGAATTTTTTTATCCACTTTAACTATTACCGGCACAAAGCACTCTTTTCAGGGTGAATTGCCTAAAAACAAAAAAAAAATTGTCTTGAAAGAAATGCTGTATGTATATTAAGATGATACTTCTAAATAATACAAAACTACACAATATTTATTAATTGAATATTCGTTTAGACTTTTACAAAAAGATCAATAGGTAAGCCATATAAATGAAATCGGATATATTTATCCCAGACCCCATCTAAGTTAAAAACCAGTTATTCGAACACTTGTTTCCAATGATAAAGAGGCTTGGGCCGTCCTGCGGGGGGGGGGGGGGGGTGGCTAGAGAATTTCAGAAATAGGCTATTTTCGTCTATAAAAAGACCGCCGGCACAACACTCTCCCCAGAGCTACGAAAATGTAAATAACACCGTATTCAATATTTTTGTGACCGGTCCGCCCCCCCCCCCCTCGCTAAGCTACTGCGTTTAAACGGTTTTCAGTTATCGTTGATCTCAGCCATGTTTTAACACGACAAAGTGTAGAAAAGGACCTCTCTATGTTACTTGTAGTGCAAGGTTGTGCCAAGGAAATGTTCACCTCCTTTAACACTTCAGTAAAATCTAGTTTTTCGAGATCTTCTCTGGTCATACCCTTGTTCTGCCATTTTCATACCATGGTTCGGCTTCTTGATTAAAATTAAGTAAAACGTAGTATAGGCAAAAACTTTGTGCTTTTTCTTTAAAATCAATTAACGACATATTCAACATTGTACTGGGATGTAGCGACATTAATCCGAAAGCAAGCAAGTTTTGGTCACCAAAACGCTGCTCCAAAGCAGATATTAGGGAATCTAAATAAGGAATGATAATCGATCGCTTCCAAAAATCGCATGGAGTCTCAGCAAGGTAATAAGACCGATGTTGTTGGCAAGATACAATGCGTGGGATTTGTATATCAGTTCCAAAGGCAGCTGCAGTTCTAATTGAAATATCTAAAAAATTTTGGCTCTCTATGTCTACGTTGCTTCGATGATCATTTATAACACAAATTATACCTTTAATATAACTCATACATGCGTACTTATCGATAGTTTCAGATTGTAAAGCATTGATTTAAAACTGATTTAAAAACAGCGCAACGTAACTGATAGGCACGTTTTCTTGATGCTTCATTTGTCATGATCAACTAAAAAGGTAATAATAAAAAGTAAATTGATTCTCACAGACAATAGGCTACCGACGTAATATTACTTAACGGTTTGTGAGCATTCCTGCACCTTCTTCTAACTGCCCCCCCCCCCCCCCTGCCCGTACCTCGCTACGCCCTTGGCTGCCAATAATATGGAAAAAATAGTCGAAGATAATATTGTTAATTCTGAAATTTGCAATATGAGTTTGACAAATATGACGTTTAAATTGGAGGTCTCAGTGGCCGAATAGGTAAGGCGATTGTCCCGGTAAGACGAGTGGTTTTGGGTTCGAGTCCCAGTTGCACCTTTATCTTTTTATTTTATTTCTGTCTTATTTTCTTTCATAATTTCGTTTAGATTATTGGTGTTATTTTCTTCATCAAGAAGATAATAAATATTGTTAATTCTGAAATTTTAAATGTGGGATTGACAGATTTGACTTTAAATATGAGGTATCTGTAGCTGAATTGGAAGGCGATTGACCTGGTAAGACGAGAGGTTCTCTTTCATATTTCCGTTTAGATTATTATTGTTAAGTATCTTTTTCTTCAGGAAATATGAAAATAGGTAATGTGCAATAAGTAAAAATATCGGCTAACTTATCTAATATATCGTTACTATTCATAAGTTTGTTTTCGACTCAATCGACAATTTTCGTTTTCCGAATAGAAAACCAGTAATTTATGAATAAATATAGTTTGGTTAAATGGTAAATCGAAATCCTATGGATAAGTTATCAAGCGGATGGTGAAATACCCGGTTAACCTTTTAAGCATAAAGCTAAGCTAAGCGGTACCCACTCTCAATCTAATTGGCTTGTCACCATTGCGACAAGAGAAGAACGATCATTGTACATTATTTGTACATTCGGCTGCGCCAATTTTTTTTTGTCAACTCGACAACAATTGCAAATGGCCGATTTGCGGCGTAACCCTTCTGACAAGGGTGTGACGTTTATTATTGTACCAGTTACTGCGTGCTTTATTGTCATAAACACAATTTTTACACCTATACACAAAGCCCTACAATCTACAATGGCGGCAGTATTATAGTCAGTAGGTAATGTAACTCGGCTAGGCGCATTGTAGACTTATTTAAGTGGTTTATGTGAAACTGGCTTTAGACACGGTGTGATTACGATTATGGTGAAGATTGATGGGAGTCATTTGGAGAAGTTGGCACGATTAAGTCAAACAAATAAGTAGATACAACATACAACAGAGTGGGTAGCGTTTTTAAAATTTATTTTTATTGAAGTGAAAACTTTTTAACACCGTTTCGATTTGAAACTCTATGAAACGACAAAACGACACTGAAAAGAGACTAACACATCCTACATCTAGAGCCCCTTTCTATCTGGTTCTACCGGTATTTCGATGGAAGTTGCTCCGAGGAACTAGTCCCATTGATCCCTTTGGCACCGGTGCACAGTCGGGATACAAAAAAAAATCTATAGGATTTAGAATGAGATGGAATAATCGGTTTCCTCACCACACTTGTCTACTTTAGTTTTTTGAAGGTTTCACTTATACCGCGTGAGAACAGCGCACTTGTAAATTTTTATTTACTAGCGAGTACCCGGGAGTGCTTTTGGACACACATTATTCTTTTATTTAAGTAAAAATTCTTTACGCACGCTTGACTTGGGGAGTAAGCTGGTGAATGCGTGACGAGAGCGTTACGAAAAGCGAGGCGAACGGTAGTTGAGAGGGAGATATAAGTTAGTGAAGATAGAAAGAGAGAGAGAATTACGTTTCGTATATTACAGTAGGGGCAAGAGAGAGAGGTGCGAGCACACATTTTTTTCTCTCTTTCTGACATAGCAAGTTACGTTTCGTATATCTAAGACACAGTGAAGGCCTATTGTCTGTAGGAGCAAGAGGGAGCGGTGCGCGCGCACATTTTCTTTTTCTCTTCCTATCATATAGATGGAGCAGAAGTTTTACTTGAGTCGTGTGGTCTAACAAACGGTTGTTTTTTTTTTTCTATGTGATGAGTACAAGAATAAATCAGAAGGTTTTGTAACGCCAGAGCAGGCCACCTTTGTAAGTGAAAGAAGAAAAGGATTCAAATTTAAACCCCGCTATCCCCTACGGCTACTATGTCTACTTTGCAATCCCTCCCTCTGTACCGCCCTCGTCCCATACCCCTCCGTCACCCCTTCCCTTCGCTTACTTTCCTTTTGCGTCCCCGTTCCCGCTCCCCTTTCCCTCCCGAGTTCCCTTATCTCCGCGTTTTTCATCCAACTTTTCCTCCTCCCCCCCTTCCTCATCGCCCCTCTCCTTTGTGCCCCCCGAATTGCCCCCTCCCACCTACTCTCCACGCCGCTAAACTACAAGAAATACGCACAATTTTCAAACAACTCGCAAGCCATCTAATCAAAAATATTTATGTAAATTTCATAACTACAGAGCTCACCATCATGTATAGAAAACTTCGCGGAGGTGCGCACAACAAATCACCAAAGTTTCGAATCGGCTGAATTGTATAGAAACGCCTATGGGACAAACAAAAGAAACACAAATTTTTGTGTGTATAAGATTACATACACTACATTACATTTCTTTTTACCTTTGTTTACTGAATATTATCAAAATATAACACAATACAAAGAATATTTATTACACTTAAAAACAGTAGAAATGAAAGAAAAGACTTTAATCAAACTTTTTTTTTTTTTACAGTGAATACCGCACAAGAATCTCAACTGCTCCCGTCTGGAGCCAGTGAGACTATGGCATCCCCAATTGGGGTATGTTGTGAGGCTGAAGGTAGTGGAGAGAGGAAGGAAGTGGGGAAGAGGAAGGTTGGGAAGTACCTGGCTATTCAGATCTGGTCACTAAACACGGCTAAAGCCATTTTCAAGCAACGTTTCAATTCTGAATGGTAGTCTTACACCAGGGCGATACTGATAGTATCTTCCACTCTGGAACATGCCGCAAATATACTATATATTATTTTTAAATGAATTAATTGTGAAATAACACAAATTAATCAAATAATATTTATTTGCTCATGCCGGGTTCGAACCCGCGACCTCCGGATTGTGAGTCAAGAGTCTTATCCACTGGACTACGGAGATCGTCAAGCTAATAAGCTAGTGACTGACCGAAGGTTCGGTTTCGGTTTCGGCAAGTTTCGGTAAAAAAAACTAGTTTCGGCATCAGTTTCGGTTTCGGCAGAAAATCTTGCTAAACCGAAACTGAAACTTTTTTAGACAAGCAATAATTGAAGTATGTAAAAATAAAATATATTTTTATATTACTTCTATAAAACAAAAAAAAAAAAACTGCTTCTTGGAACTTCTCGTTCGGTTGACTTCGGGTGAGTTCGTGGCTCGTATTGTCGTCAGCAAAATACTGAATTAATGACGTCCTTCCTTTGTGTTGATTATTGACAAATGTTTGTTATATAATTATTTTTTTTGTACGTTTTTCCATAATTGTTTTTTATTTCATTTAACGCATGTAAAACGAATTTCGTGATTGTAAACGCAATAAAAATTAAAATACTCAATTAATATATACATAGTATATTTGCGACATGTTCCAGAGTGGAAGATACTATTAGTATCGCCCTGGTGTAAGATCACCATTCAGAATTGAAACGTTGCTTGAAAATGGCTTCAGCCGTGTTTGGTGACCAGATCTGAATAGCCAGGTACTTCCTGTAGTGAACGTATGTCTTGCAGTATGAAAGAGACATGCGTGTATGAGTGAGACAGCATGCGGAACGTATAAAAGGCGTGAATGTTGTCCATTCGTCCTCTCTTGTTATCAGCTTCCTAAGAAGAACCTTGTACAGTATTCTCGGATTAAAATACACATAGTCTACCCACGTCTATTATTGACATATACCCCATACTGAGATCATCATATCTGAGGAATCTGGATCCATCACTAAGGAGTCCAGAGGTAATGGGATAACCGGCCACGGTTATTACACTTAACAACCTTCCTCTTCCCCTCCCCACTACCTTCAGCCTCACAACGTACCCCAGTTGGGGATGCCATATTCTCACTGGCTCCAGACGGGAGCAGTTGAGATTCTTGTGCGGTATTCACTGTAAAAAAAAATGAGGTCCTTCCTTTATAATGTAAGTGTTGATTATTAACAATTTTTTTTGTTGTTTTTTGTAATTTTTGTTTGTTTTTAAGTAATATAAAATAATATAATTTTTTCACATACCTACTTCAATTATTGTTTTCTATATTTATTTAATTTAACACTTCTTAACTGTCTAATAAGGATAAAAAATATGCCAAATAACAGTAAACAATCGATTTTTAACATTTCTAAAAAAGATTCGGTTTCGGCCAAAACTAAGACAGACACCGAAGATTCGGTTTCGATGGAAAGTCCTGTTTCGGTAGGACACTAATAGAAACTTATATCTTATTATATGTAGAAGGTTCCCGTTTGTAACTGAAGGGCGTGCTTTTGAATATATAAGGGATGGAAGATTTTGAAGATATAAGGGCAGTTTTGCCCTCTAAAAAATTCTAGTACAGTCCAGAACATTCGAGAATATTCAAGAGCATTCTACAACATTCCAGAACATCTCGCAACATTATGGATGTTGTACAATGTTTGGGAATAGTCTGGAGCGTTCGGGAACATTCCGGAACATCGCAGATCATTTTGGAACATTGTGGACCGTTCGAAGCCTTTTTTTGTATTGGTAGAGCTACCCATTGGTAGGAGTATATAAAGCAAGATCCGTTGTGGGTTCAAACGTCAGTTCAATCTAATATCAACTCCCTGGTACCCCAGTAAAGCGCGTTATCATCTCGCCACACAATATCCCCGACCAAATATTCTACGGACAAAACATCCTTCAAAAAAATGTCTACTAAAACCTAACCTAACCTTATTTTACTATTTTTGAACGATAAATTATTGTCTTTACAGGATGTCTGTATTATTTTGCCTCATTTTTTGTTAGATTAGGTTACCTTTTAGTAGATATTTTTTTGGAGAATGTTTTGTCATTGGCATATTTTGTCGGGGATTTTTTGTAGGAGGTTATTTTGTCGCGGGGTGAAAAGTCGCGGAACCGATTACCCTTGGTAGTACATTAATATTAATAACAAGCACCTAACCTAACCTAACGAAATTATTAATACATTTGTGAAATCGAATAAAAACGCGAGTTAGTACAAGAATTTAATTTATTTGTAAACAATATTTTTTATTTATTATTATTATAAACAATATTGATTTGTTCAGTCGAAATTGTTTACCCGAAGAAATAATTATGAATAAACATAAAATTGTATGGAAATAAGTTTCAATTAGTTAAATTTACGAATAATACTAACTAACTAATCATCAAGCCGTTTCTCCGCTGGGGTAGGCAGAGAGGACGGACCGCCAAACAACTCGGTCTTGGCACACACTCTTTGCCTCACTCGCATTCATACATCGTCTCATACATTCTCTTCTATTATTCTGACTTTTGACATGGCTCGACTCAAGTATCTGATTCACTTGATCGTGCCATGTCTTCCTCGGGCGTCCCCGATTTCTTCTAACATTCACATTCGCGTCGTATATTCTTTTTACACTACTTTCTTCGTTCATTCGCTCTAGATGCCCAAACCATCCGAGGGTCCCTTTCTTAATCTTACTCATTATGCTTACATCAGCCTTAAATTCTTTGCGGATATCCACATTTCTCATTCGATCATACATTGTTTTACCACGATAATAAACAAACAAAAATCGTTAAATAACATTTTCACAGTACCTACGAAAGCAAGAGGTAGGTAAAATTTTATTTTTCAAAATTCTAAAGGTCCCCATACCATTACATGACTTGACATTTAAATTCGAGGTGTAATAAATGTAATACAGATAATATAATTTTATTTTTACAATAAAATCATTAATATTGATTACCTTCATTATATCTACATTATTATCATTTTTATTTTATTTACGGTGAAATTATATTTTTTACAGTAACTATAATTTTTTTGGTGACTTATTATATTTTTACTGTAACTTATTATACTGTAAATATCTAATTATTGTTAAATGTCTAGATAAGCATTCTTATTTTATAACGCTTCAGATTTTATGTCCGGGTTAAATCGTTTCCCCAGGAAAAACTTAACCCTTTCACGCACTTTTCCACAAATCACCTGGTCAATCCATGTCATGCACTTGCACTATTACTTAAGTGCCTCTGCCTGGCCTCCCATGGACTCCAAAGTATGATAAATAAACCTACGCGTGTAACTAATGACAACAAATCTTGCATCGATCACATGTTCAGTAAGACTATTAAATCAACCAAATCTATCATATTCACCTCTACTATAACCGACCACTATACAACAATTTTATCTATTACAAAAAAGAAAATACAAAGATCGCAGCCCTACCCAATTATCGTGCAAAAGACAGAAACCAAATGGAATGATGTAAAACAACAGTTACTCAATACAAACTGGATAAGCCTACTGGAAAACCTTGATGCAAATAATGCCTGGAGTAAATTCACTGAATATATAACATACACCATCGTATCAAATACCAAATCAATAGAAAAAAAGATTTCGCATAAAAACCAACATCTTAAGCCATGGATAACTCAAAGCGTTATAAATTGCATTAGAAAAAGAGATGAATTACATAGGAAATCTAAATTAAATCCTTGTGATATTTTTATACAACGATACTACAAAAGGTACAGAAATATTTGCAAAAATGTTATACGAACTGTAAAAGAAAATTATTATAAGAAGAAAATAGACGAATGTAACAATGACCCGCGCAAATTATGGAAGATCATTAATGAAATTACAAATGCAAAATCATCCCATTACAAGAACATGGAGGAATTAACAATTGAAAATACCCAAATCTCTTTCGCAAAGCATCCGGACAAAATTCTCGAATACGTAAACGAATTTTTTACTAATATAGGGTCACAATTAGCAAAGAAAATCAGACAACCAATAACTAGCATTTTACCAGAAGAAAAGGAAAATATGAACCAGATAGACAAATTAAAGTTAACTGATGTAACCAATACTGAAATCAGAAATGCAATTGTATCCCTTAATATTAATAAATCATCGGGAAATGACATAATCTCAAATAAAACAATAAAACAACTACAAAATGAACTGACCTTCCCATTGACATACTTGGTCAATCTGTCTATATCTACAAATGTATTCCCTTCATGCCTTAAAAAAGCTACAGTTATACCCATACATAAAAGTGGTAACAAAAAGGATATATATAACTACCGACCCATAAGTCTCTTAAGCTCTTTTTCAAAAATCTTGGAAACTGTAATGAAGAAGCAAATTGTTCAATTTCTTGAACAAAACAAATTACTATCACCATCCCAATATGGTTTTAGAGAAAATCTGAGCACCAATGATGCCATAGAAAATCTAACAAGCATGGCCATAAAAAACATAGATGATGGGAAAAAATGTTTAGCTTTATTCATAGATCTTCAAAAAGCTTTTGACACAATAGACCATAAAATATTACTAACTAAACTAAAAAAAATAGGAATGGCCGAATCAACAATTAACTTATTGGAGTCATATATAACAGGGCGAGAACAACAAGTACAAATTGGCAAACAAAAGAGCAAACTTCTATCTTTAAACTATGGCGTTCCTCAAGGAAGTGTACTGGGACCGATTCTGTTCATTATCTACATCAACGATTTAACTAACCTTACCATTAAAGGAAACGTAATCAGTTTTGCTGATGATACTGTTTTATTATTTCAAGAAGAAAATTGGACTGATACATTTAATGAGGCTGAAAAAGGGCTTAGTGCACTTCAAAATTGGCTTAAAATCAACTCGCTTACCCTTAATATAAGCAAAACAAAATATATAACATTTTCAATGAACTCAAGGGGCCAACCAATAAAATCACTAGAACTAAAATTACATGAATGCCATGGAAATAATATACAATGTTACTGCCCCGTCATCGAAAAAACACAAAACATAAAATATCTCGGAGTAATAATTGACGAAAATCTTAGATGGGACCTACACATCAAAGGAATTACGGAAAAACTCACAAGCCTTACATATTTCTTCAAAAATCTAAGAAACGTGCTGAATAAAAAGGATATGAAAAAGGTCTACTATGCGTTATGTCATTCTCGAATTGAATATGGAATCATAGGATGGGGATCTGCTGCAAATACGTACCTACACAGCCTGAATACGATTCAAAAAGGAATCATAAAGACCATATTGAAAGTACCAATTAGAACGCCTTCAACTGAAATTTTCAATAACTTTGACGTACCAAATGTACAACAAATATATTCCAAAAATATATTATTGAAGCTCTTCAAAAATAATGAATCCTCTACTAGACCGTGTATGCATAACACTAGATCGAATAAAAATGATATAAAAAATATTCCAAGTTATAAAACCACATTTGGACAAAGAAACTATACATACTTTGCAACAAAACTCCATAACATCCTCCCCCAAGACATAAAACTAATAAAAAATCCAATTGAATACAAATCAAGAATAAAAATATGGCTTAAAGAGGTCAATGAGAAAACCCTAGCGAAGACGCTAAAAACGACATAGAAGACAAATGAACTATATTTGAATAACTTTAGTCCTCCTCGGCACAGGACCCCCTAGTGAGGAGGACTAAGAAATACAATATTTTGTACTTAATTTCACATTTCATTTTGTATGTAAAATTTTTCTATATAGTCGCTATAATAAAAAAAAAAAAAAAAAAGTATAATAAATACAAAATAATACAAGAACAAAATATCAAAGAGACCAAATGGGAAAATAATTCACCACATATTTTCATACCAGAGGGTTCGGCTCGGTGGAACTCCTAATTGGACCTATAAATCAATAATGAATATTTAAATTTCGGTGAGATTAATATTTTTATAGTAACTTATATATTTATGGTGTTATTTTTACTGTAACTTATTTTTTGGAAAAAATATTAACGAATAAGTATGTAATTAATGTTAAATGTCTACATTATCATTTTTATTTTATTTATGGTGAAATTATTATTTTTACGGTAACTTATTATTTTTACGGAAAAATTATATTTTTACGGTATGGTTTTCATGGTAACTTATTATTTTAATGGAAAAATAATATTTTTACGGTACGGTTTACACGGTAACTTATTATTTTTACCGAAAAATTATATTTTTACGTTATGGTTTTCATGGTAACTTATTATTTTTATGGAAAAATAATATTTTTACGGTACGGTTTTTACGGTCACTTATTATTTTTACCGAAAAATTATATTTTTACGGTACGGTTTTCATGGTAACTTATTATTTTTATGGAAAAATAATATTTTTACGGTACGGTTTTCACGGTAACTTATTATTTTTACCGAAAGATTATATTTTTACTGTATGGTTTTCATGGTAACTTATTATTTTTATGGAAAAATAATATTTTTACGGTACGGTTTTCACGGTAACTTATTATTTTTACCGAAAAATTATATTTTTACGGTATGGTTTTCAAGGTAACTTATTATTTTAATGGAAAAATAATATTTTTACGGTACGGTTTACACGGTAACTTATTATTTTTACCGAAAAATTATATTTTTACGTTATGGTTTTCATGGTAACTTATTATTTTTATGGAAAAATAATATTTTTACGGTACGGTTTTTACGGTCACTTATTATTTTTACCGAAAAATTATATTTTTACGGTACGGTTTTCATGGTAACTTATTATTTTTATGGAAAAATAATATTTTTACGGTACGGTTTTCACGGTAACTTATTATTTTTACCGAAAAATTATATTTTTACTGTATGGTTTTCATGGTAACTTATTATTTTTATGGAAAAATAATATTTTTACGGTACGGATTTCAAGGTACTTATTATTTTAATGGAAAAATAATATTTTTACGGTACGGTTTACACGGCAACTTATTATTTTTACCGAAAAATTATATTCTTACGGTATGGTTTTCATGGTAACTTATTATTTTTATGGAAAAATAATATTTTTACGGTACGGTTTTTACGGTCACTTATTATTTTTACCGAAAAAGTATATTTTTACGGTATGGTTTTCAAGGTAACTTATTATTTTTATGGAAAAATAATATTTTTACAGTACGGTTTTCACGGTAACTTATTATTTTTTCCGAAAAATTACATTTTTACGGTATGGTTTTCATGGTAATTTATTATTTTTATGGAAAAATAATATTTTTACGGTACGGTTTTTACGGTAACTTATTATTTTTACCGAAAAATTATATTTTTACGGTATGGTTTTCATGGTAACTTATTATTTTTACCGAAAAAATATATTTTTACGGTAACTTATTATTTTTACGGAAAAATTATATTTTTACGGTATGGTTTTCATGGTAACTTATTATTTTTATGAAAAAATAATATTTTTACGGTATGGTTTTTACGATAACTTATTATTTTTGCCGAAAAATAATATTTTTACGGTATGGTTTTCATGGTAACTTATTATTTTTGCTGAAAAATTATATTTTTACGGTATGGTTTTCATGGTAACTTATTATTTTTACGGAAAAATTAAATTTTTCGGTAACTTATTATTTTTACGGAAAAATTATATTTTTACGGTATGGTTTTCATGGTAACTTATTATTTTTATGAAAAAATAATATTTTTACGGTATGGTTTTTACGATAACTTATTATTTTTGCCGAAAAATAATATTTTTACGGTATGGTTTTCATGGTAACTTATTATTTTTGCCGAAAAATTATATTTTTACGGTATGGTTTTCATGGTAACTTATTATTTTTACGGAAAAATTATATTTTTCGGTAACTTATTATTTTTACGGAAAAATTATATTTTTACGGTATGGTTTTCATGGTAACTTATTATTTTTATGAAAAAATTAAATTTTTACGGTACGGTTTTTACGGTAACTTATTATTTTTGCCGAAAAATTATATTTTTACGGTATGGTTTTCATGGTAACTTATTATTTTTACCGAAAAATTATTTTACGGCATGGTTTTCATGGTAACTTATTATTTTTATGGAAAAATAATATTTTTACGGTAACTTATTATTTTTACGGAAAAATTATATTTTTACGGTATGGTTTTCATGGTAACTTATTATTTTAATGGAAAAATAATATTTTTACGGTACGGTTTTCACGGTAACTTATTATTTTTACCGAAAGATTATATTTTTACTGTATGGTTTTCATGGTAACTTATTATTTTTATGGAAAAATAATATTTTTACGGTACGGTTTTCACGGTAACTTATTATTTTTACCGAAAAATTATATTTTTACGGTATGGTTTTCAAGGTAACTTATTATTTTAATGGAAAAATAATATTTTTACGGTACGGTTTACACGGTAACTTATTATTTTTACCGAAAAATTATATTTTTACGGTATGGTTTTCATGGTAACTTATTATTTTTATGGAAAAATAATATTTTTACGGTACGGTTTTTACGGTCACTTATTATTTTTACCGAAAAATTATATTTTTACGGTACGGTTTTCATGGTAACTTATTATTTTTATGGAAAAATAATATTTTTACGGTACGGTTTTCACGGTAACTTATTATTTTTACCGAAAAATTATATTTTTACTGTATGGTTTTCATGGTAACTTATTATTTTTATGGAAAAATAATATTTTTACGGTACGGTTTTCACGGTAACTTATTATTTTTACCGAAAAATTATATTTTTACTGTATGGTTTTCATGGTAACTTATTATTTTTATGGAAAAATAATATTTTTACGGTACGGTTTTCAAGGTACTTATTATTTTATGGAAAAATAATATTTTTACGGTACGGTTTACACGGCAACTTATTATTTTTACCGAAAAATTATATTCTTACGGTATGGTTTTCATGGTAACTTATTATTTTTATGGAAAAATAATATTTTTACGGTACGGTTTTTACGGTCACTTATTATTTTTACCGAAAAAGTATATTTTTACGGTATGGTTTTCAAGGTAACTTATTATTTTTATGGAAAAATAATATTTTTACAGTACGGTTTTCACGGTAACTTATTATTTTTTCCGAAAAATTACATTTTTACGGTATGGTTTTCATGGTAATTTATTATTTTTATGGAAAAATAATATTTTTACGGTACGGTTTTTACGGTAACTTATTATTTTTACCGAAAAATTATATTTTTACGGTATGGTTTTCATGGTAACTTATTATTTTTATGGAAAAATAATATTTTTACGGTACGGTTTTCACGGTAACTTATTATTTTTACCGAAAAATTATATTTTTACGGTATGGTTTTCATGGTAACTTATTATTTTTATGGAAAAATAATATTTTTACCGTACGGTTTTTACGGTAACTTATTATTTTTACCGAAAAATTATATTTTTACGGTATGGTTTTCATGGTAACTTATTATTTTTACCGAAAAAATATATTTTTACGGTAACTTATTATTTTTACGGAAAAATTATATTTTTACGGTATGGTTTTCATGGTAACTTATTATTTTTATGAAAAAATAATATTTTTACGGTATGGTTTTTACGATAACTTATTATTTTTGCCGAAAAATAATATTTTTACGGTATGGTTTTCATGGTAACTTATTATTTTTGCCGAAAAATTATATTTTTACGGTATGGTTTTCATGGTAACTTATTATTTTTACGGAAAAATTATATTTTTCGGTAACTTATTATTTTTACGGAAAAATTATATTTTTACGGTATGGTTTTCATGGTAACTTATTATTTTTATGAAAAAATAATATTTTTACGGTATGGTTTTTACGATAACTTATTATTTTTGCCGAAAAATAATATTTTTACGGTATGGTTTTCATGGTAACTTATTATTTTTGCCGAAAAATTATATTTTTACGGTATGGTTTTCATGGTAACTTATTATTTTTACGGAAAAATTATATTTTTCGGTAACTTATTATTTTTACGGAAAAATTATATTTTTACGGTATGGTTTTCATGGTAACTTATTATTTTTATGAAAAAATTAAATTTTTACGGTACGGTTTTTACGGTAACTTATTATTTTTGCCGAAAAATTATATTTTTACGGTATGGTTTTCATGGTAACTTATTATTTTTACCGAAAAATTATTTTACGGCATGGTTTTCATGGTAACTTATTATTTTTATGGAAAAATAATATTTTTACGGTAACTTATTATTTTTACGTTAAAATTATAATTTTACGTTATGGTTTTTACGATAACTTATTATTTTTACGGTAAAATTATATTTTTACGGTTAAAAAATGTTAAATTATCTACCTTATCCTGTGAATTTTTAATTACACAGTGTGGTAGTGAGTTATAACTAGCAGTACCATAATAATTCTTCTATTAGAAAGAAACCATGATTGCAAAATGTCTAATATAAAGAATATCAGGAACATTTATGCATTCCTACATATTTCACAAAATATTGTATTTAAGGTCACCTTCACAGAAACGGAAGATTTTAATGAACGGCTTTTAGAACAACCTTTCAGAGGTTATGGTTAATTTCAGAGAAAGTTTTGGTATCGATTTGTTAAATACGAGAAAAATGGATATAGGTTTACGTTTAGGTCTACTAATCATAGAACTACTAATGTTATTATTAAATCGGAAAAGATCTGATTTCCAGGGATGAGACATCTGTTCAAAGATATTAACAAAACAAACAAATCCCAAAAAACGTATTATGGTCGTATCATCTTTCGCCTCTTTGCTACAGATTTGCCATCCACTGAACTAACCCTTTCAATGTTGATACCTTGTCAGTATTGGCACCATATTCCGTGACGTCCGTTTGATGGACAACGAGGTTGACGTCTGACACTGGCTGAAAGGCGGGCGGCAAACGCGATGACAGCGCAAAGTGTCGGACAAAGCTTTGGCTCGTTCCTTTCGGCCATTGTCGGCTTTTATCGGGTGTGTTCGACCATTGTCGGGTATGTTCGGTCATTGTCAAACACTTTAAGATTGTGTTATGTTGTTCAGGCTTTAGCTGCCGACAACTTTATTAAGGGCTGTCATCTCAACAACCCTAACTTGGATATTTAATATTACAAATTTACATAAACTTGGTGATTCAGGAAATTAAACCGGTATAAATTATTACTTTGTGAGGATTTTCATATTATTTCTTGGATGGAAAATATCATAAGTAACAGATTCTGTGTTGCAACGGTTAATAAATTGTATATACTACGTCTGGGGATTCCAATTTAATTTTTAATGGACGTTTTACATGTTATTTTTTATATCGGGACCCACACGAAAAAATCCCTTGCTTTATGCCTCGATGACACACGGCGAGTTACAAGCTACTATCTACTAAGTTTTAAAAGCGGGTAAATCGGCGAGTGAGATTGTCATGATGACACACAAAACTGTCCAGTCGCTCAGAAGCGTAGGAAACTGAGGTCGCTTTTTGCGCCAGTGGCAAGAATAACGACGCCTGCGTGAACTGATTCTTCAGATTTTTGACAGTCGAAATCAGCTGTTTATCGGAAGCCATGTTGGAAACGTAAATAAACCAATCACGAGCAAGCGGAGCAAGCGTGTAGGCGAGTAAAGTTGACGACCTTTCAACTTTTTTTCGTAGATTGTCAACAATCTGCTAGGTGCTGCTAGTTAGCAAGTGACACGGTGACACTGGGCGAGTTTACTAACAGATAGTGAATTTCCCAGATAGTAGCTTGTAAACTAGCCCTGTGTCATCGACGCTTTAGACGTTGTTTAAAAAAGCAAAACCTACGCCTAAAAACTAATTACTATTACCCTCTGTAGGGTAAAAACTCAAAAGGATTAGTTTCGGAGCTTGACTAAACCCTACTGTCATATTATAGTTAATTTATGGCTAAATGATCAAGCAGTTCTCTCTCAGTCGGTAATAAAGAGTGTTATTGTGATCTATTTGGAAACAATAGTTGGTTTGTTGTGATGTTAATTTTTTTCAAACCGTTGTTTTATAAATACAATCGAAATCGAATCCTTCTTTCTAATTCGCAAGTGAGAAAAGCTTAATAAGACCTAAACATGGAAACCGAGGCTTAACGACCGAGATCAATGTTTTAAATATATATTTTTTCCAAGACTTTCAAGTCCCACCTCTAACAAACACATATATAAAAAATACGCTGCTTCAAATACACAAAGACTATTCTAAGAAGTCGCACCACGCCATGGTACGCGTTGAGAGCAATAGGCAAAACACAGTGGGTCGCTTATGTACGCCATTAATGCATACCAGTTTTGCAGAACACTATTACATGTACAATGGAGTGTTGTGGTTTAATCAACTAGCAATAGAGCTGAGATAAGAATCGGACTACAATAAATTCAAAAATAAATTAAACAAAAATATCTTATATAGGTAATTTAGCCACTTAGAACCGCGTTAACCTTTAACTAACAATACTTATTCAACAATTTTTTGGTACAGAATCCATAATTACGATAAGACGACCAATATAATATTATATAAACTGGTCGAAGTAAAGCATCGTGCAAAACGCCTGTCAGCTCTACAACGTTTTTTTTACATTAACTCCACACAGGAGGCCCTATGTCATCTGGGATTTTGTGTGGAGGGTCTTTTTGAGGAGAGGAATGAATGAACATTGGTCTTGAAGAGACCCATGTTATAGGAAGGATAAAACACAGAGGCCGGCAAATCATTCCACAGCCGAGCTGTTGAACACAAGAACGAGTCGCAGATCCGACCCGTTCTCATGTGACAAATGTCAACTGTGTACAAATGTTGGGCACGCGTTTGGCGTGTTTCCCGACTATGCACCGGTGCCGAAGGGATCAATGATGCTAGTTCCTCGGAGCATCTTCCATTGTAATACCGGTAGAACAAGGATAGCATTTACACCCGACGCCTGTGCTCTAAAGATTGCAATCCGTCTGTTAAGATGGGAGAATCTATTAAACGGACCGCCCGTTTCTGAACAGAGTCGAGGGTATTTTTCAGGTATTTTGGAGCTCCAGACCAGAGGTGGCTGCCAAATTCAACCGTGGGGCGCACTTGTGATTTGTACAGGGTTAGCAGTTGTGTACTATTAAAGTATCTGCGGGCCCTGTACAGTACGCCCAGTTTTTGGGAGGCTAACTTTACTCTGGAATGCCTAGAATCTCAAGTCCTGGAACATTTAACGTAAAGTAAAGATTAATAAATGAGTGACATGTACACATTTTTAAAAAATAAATAATTTTTGCATCCCTGTTAACAAATTTTCCAAAGAGCGGGTGCGTCAAACGATTCGGCCCTTTTGGCCCAGCTGTGAAAAGGCTTCGGGCCCTGTGAAGTGGGAACACTCAGGGCGTGGCCCAATAATAAACAATGTCCCCCATAGGGGCCGGTCTTCAGAATAAGATCTGGGCCAATTTAGGTGACAAGTTTTTCTGCTCACACTGCTCTTGCTTGGTCGCTTTGTTTGGTCTTGATGGGATTTGCCGGTGTTATGATTTAGTTATTAAATAGATTAGGTTGATGGTGTGAGATTCGGTGACGGCCTGTCAGGGTGAGGGTTTCGTGTTGGAGGAAGAAAGGCGGTTTTTGTTTGTTGTTGAATGCGCATAATGTTTTGTGCAAATAATAATTATTGATGAAATGCAGAAATACAGACATAGGCCGATGGGTTTTTGAGAAACACTTTTGTAATTCATGTATCACTATTATCATAATATCTTTTGAATAGAAAATAGCAGACATACTGACTCCAGCAAATGGCGTTAAAATGTGTTTATATGTTAGGTAGGTAGGTTCATTTATGGTGTAAGATTTCTGTGTTCAAAATTATGACTATGTTATTTGAGGTGTTTTCATATCTTCTTGTTTTTAAACCAAAAGGTTTTGGTTAAGTTTTAAGATTTTCACTGCCAAAAGCATTTTCGTTATTTGTTTTTGGGGTGTTATGCCGTGTTGCGCTACCTCCTTCTTTAGCCAACGTTTCGGACATCGTTGCAGTGTCCATCATCAGGGCAGATCCGGCAGATCCGGTAGATGTGTGGATGTGTACCGGATCTGCCGGATCTGCCCTGATGATGGACACTGCAACGATGTCCGAAACGTTGGCTAAAGAAGAAGGTAGCGCAACACGGCATAACACTCCAAAACCAAAGGGTTTTGATTTATCTCGCTATCGGTGCAGTGTAATATCTACTCGGCATCTGGCTTGATCATGGATACTGCAAGAGTGAGCGAAACGTTTGGTCAAGAGGGATAAGCAAGTAGGTACAATACAGCTTAAAACCCTTCAAGTTACAGTTGGTATAACCGTATAACGTGATTTTTATTTCAATACGACGCGTATGTGAATAGTAGAAGACGGGGACGCCCGAGAAACAAACGGCATTTTTTTATTTTTTTTTATTTATTTTTTTTTACATGAGTTCCACACAGGAGGCCTTGAGGAAAATAATTTTCCTCAGGGCCTATGTCATCTTTGGCGATGCTGTATGGAGGGTTTTTTTTAAGAAAAGGAAGGAGAGGAGAGTTCTAGGAAGGAAAATGGTTTAAGGGGTTGGTAGGAATCTGGGGTTCAGTGTGTCTTGGTCATCCACCTCCAAGACCTAGACAAACATCACCCCATGAACCCGGGCACCCCTGCTAAATCACCAAACGTAGCGAACCACTTGGGGTTATCTATGACAGAGGTGTTGGTTATCCAATAAAAGTTCCCGGTAATAAAAAGCGGCGGTACCCATTCCCGCCTCCCAAATTGAAAATGATTAAATCAACCAAATACTTAAGTCAGGCCGTGTCAGTATAACATAAAGATGTGTATGAAAATATGTACGAATGTGAATGAAGCAATGAGTGTGCGTGAAAAACCAAGTTGTTTAGTGGTCGGTCCCTTCTGTCCATGGCAGCGGTGAAACGGTGTGATGATGAGAATATAAGAAATATAAAAAAAAAAAACTAATAACCAATACCAAATAATTTTCTTTTTTTTTCAATTATTTCTGGCTTTCACCCTTCAAAGGTGTTCTAGGCCATCATTTATAATTACAGAGAAAGGAAAGGTGAATTTATATATTAATTTTATTTAAATGTGCAAATTTCAGAATTTTATGGAAGATTGGAGTAGAGTTCAGACTTAGAAGAGATGAGATGTTGAATGGAGGAGAGGCAATTTTTGATAACGCTTGATAGAAGAGAGGATATTTATTTAGAGAGGGACAATCAAAAAATATGTGATCTAAAGTTCCCACATCTAGACCACAGAACGTACAATCTGGGGAGTCAAGCACATGAATTTTATAAAGGTGAGAAGGAACGGAACAATGTCCGATTCTCATACGAATAAGTAAGGAAATTTCTTTTTTGGAAAAAAGGGGGAATTTTTGAAACCATGGTTTTGATGGGATAGTCCTTTGTATTGAGGCGTAGCGGGCATCCTTGGATTGACTAGCAATGTTCCAATACTCTGTCCAAACATTGCGGGATCTATCTTTGATGATGGAAAAAATATCAGACAGGGGAATGTGGTTTACGAGGGTAACGGTAGGGTTAGACGCTCCTTGTTTTGCCAAGGAATCAGCAATATCGTTACCCACTATGCCAACATGTCCAGGAATCCAAATCAGAGTGACAGTTTTTCCAGAGCTTTGAATGGAGGTTATCAATACTCGAATAAGACATACAAAGTGATCATCAGGATGAAGAAGAGGACTTGTTTTAAGTTTTTGGGGGGAACTGAGAGAGTCAGAGAGAACAAGAGAATGTTCAAAACTATTTTTTATTATATATTTGAGAGATTCAATAATCGCAATGCACTCGGCAGAAAATATTGAAAATTGGTTTGAAATTGAATAAAATATTCTTTCATTAGAATTATTGTGGTAAACGTTAATACCAATACCACAGTTAGGAGAGTCCGGAGATTTGGAGCCATCAGTAAATAAAAGAGAAGAGTTGGGCCATTTAGAAGAAATAATGTCATTGAACATATTATTGACAGTACGGGCTGGGAGATTGGAATGACTTTTAAGGATTCCGATCCCTTCTAAAATCGTTGGGGATAGGGTGACGTGACTATATTTTAATTTGTACAAAGGAAGAAGATCATTTTTGATAATTTGAAGCTCTGAGAGAGAGCGAAATTTTTTACAGATGGCAGGGAGAGGTTTAGTTCGAGCTCTGATTGTAGATGAATGTGTTGAGTCGTTGAACAACGAGACTCTGGGAATAACCTGATGACTTTTAGAATTTAAACATTTAAGAACAAATTTGTCAGCAAATAATTGACGCCTTAAATAAAGAAGAGGATCAGAACATTCTACTTGAAGGGAATTGATGGGCGACGATTGCATCGCGCCAGTTATTATTCGCAATGACTTAGATTGAATTTTGTCTAATTTACTGAGTGCATTTATGGATGCAGTACTAAAAAGTGGGCAGGCATAGTCGAGATGGCTTCGAATAAGTGCATTGTAGAGCAACTTAATGCAGATAGGATGTGCACCCCACCAAACGGCAGTCAATGATCTGATAATATTTAAATTTTTTTCACATTTAGTAACATTATTATTAGTGTGGGAAGACCATTTAAGTTTCCTATCAAATGTTACTCCCAAAAATTTTACTTCGGAAGCATTGGGGATTGGAGAGTTTTTAAATAAAATTTGAACAGGGGGGTTATTATGACGATTTGAGAAGGTGACACACTGAAAGTTCACTTTGTACTGAAAGTTCAAGACCATTTAAAGTAAGCCATGTGCAAAGGGCATCCATGGCTTCATTAAGATATTTGACGGCGGATGGAATGATTTTGGATGATAAGAAGAAAGCTATGTCATCTGCGAACTCAACAACTTTAACTTGAGGGGGAATGGTGACATGCATATCGTGTGTGTATATATTATACAGTAAGGGGGATAATACATCGCCTTGGGGTAAACCCTTCCAAATTGACCTACTCTGAGGAGTAACATCTGGTAGCTCAATGAAAATTTTCCTATCGAGAAAAAGATTAATAATAGATTGGACAAACATGAGGGGTAAGCCAAGGCCTAAAAGTTTTTTTTTAAGAATTGGGATGGAAACATTGTCAAAGGCGCTTTCTATGTCTATAAAGACTGCAAGACATACTTCTTTGTTAAAAATGGATAAATTAATATCAGTGCTGATGATGGCAAGGTTATCTTGTGTAGATTTCTTTTTCCTAAATCCAAATTGGGATGGAGAGAGAAGATGATTAGTCTCGACAAAAAATTCTAACCAGTTTTTAATTAATTTTTCATAAATTTTACTAAGGGTGGATGAAAGAGCAATTGGCCTGTTGGATCCAGAATTGGGTGATTTGTTTAATTTTAGAATTGGGATGATTATTTGAGAACTCCAGTCATCAGGTATTATGCCAGTCTGGAAGATTTTATTTAAGATGCTTAAAAAGTGATTTAGAACATTATCATTACTATTTTTGATAATGCTATAAGGTATACCATCTCTGCCTGGAGATGAGTCCTTGACTGTTGATAAACAAATTTTTAATTCAATTAAAGTGAATGGAGAGTCAAGCCAATGATCAGACATAGGAGTGTTGTGGATTGGAGTTATTTCATCTAAGTTAGGTACAGAAGGGGGGGCAATTTTGTCCAAGAACTCGTCTATCCATTTAGAATGAGAAGCTCGAGGAGATGTTGGACTGAAGGAGGATCGAAATCTTCGAATCATAGACCAAACTTCCGAAATTGGAGTGTTCGGAGATACTGAACTGCAGAAGTTGTACCACACGGATCTTTTTTTTGACCTCAATACCCTTTTGGCATTGGCTTCGGCATTTTTGTACATGAGATAGTTCTCCATAGTCATATTGTGATGATAGGAAAGAGATTTAGCTTTCCGAATTCTCACTACTTTGGAACATTCCTCATCCCACCAGGGAGTTGGAGGGAGTTTTTTGAGAGATTTGGTTTTAGGGGGAGGATTTGATTTATTGATTGCAGTTACGAGCATTGATTTGAAGTTATCGTTGTCATCTTTGACAGATAATGTATCGGTATAGGATAAATTTTGTATAAACTTATCCATATGTGAGTTAAATTCGTCCCATTTGGTGTGTTTTGTTTTAATCTTTGTCGAAATATGGGACTTGTCTGAATGGAAAGAAGTTTGATAAGTGATGGTGATCGGGAAATGATCACTGGAGCAAGGGTCGGGGGACACCACTCACGAGGAGAGAGGTGCCAGATTAGTAGAGCATATGGAGAGATCCACTGCACTGGGGTTTGTGTTGGGGCGAGAGATTCTAGTAGGAGATCCGTCATTCAAAAGAAAAAGTTTGGATTCATATAGGAAATCCATCACACTTCGACCGTCTCGATCACAGAAAGCAGAACCCCAGACGGGGGAATGGGCATTAAAATAACCCAATAAAAAGAAAGGAGGGCTTAGTTGACGGATAATATGCAACCATGTTTGTTTATTGAAGTGCGATGTTTGGGGAAGATAGATAGAAACAAAGGAAGTGTCCTTTATTTTAGCTGCAACCATTTGAAAGTCAGCATTGGGGGGTTTGATATTATTTATTGGGAAAAACGGAAGGGATTTTTTATTAAAAAGGGCAGCACCACCGCCCGTACCTTCCGGGCGATCATCGCAGAGACAGGAGTACCCTCCCACATTAAAGTGAGTGGATAGAGTAAACCATGTCTCTGAGACAGCAGCCACAGAAACAAGGTTTGAATTTAATAGGTTAAGAAGGTTCGATTTGTTAGAAATAGCACTGCGGCTATTCCACTGAAGAATTCTGACATCTTGAAGAGCCATTTTGAATAAATGATTTTAATGTGGAAATAATAGAAGCAGCGTTGGACGGTAGATTAGTTTGAGAAGAAATTAGGTCAATTAGAAGCATAATAAGAGTTTGAATAAATGAAGAATTATCTTGGGAGAGTTGTTCAGAAAGCTTTTGATAGTTTGTTGAGGATGAATTATAATTGTTTGCGCACCCATTTGTGGCGTGTGAAAGAGGAGAACCATTGGGATTTAAGAGAAGTGAGTTGTATTGTTGCTGATCGTATCCACGAGCCTGTTTAGAGATAGGGTTTTTGTATGTGAATTTTGTTGAACGGGAAGATGTTGAGGAGGAGGTGAGAGGGTTGGATGAAGAGTTACTGGATAAAACCTCGGAAAATGATTTTTTGACAGGCGGGAATAATTTAGAAGCCTGCAGAAAAGACAAGTTCTGCGAGGCCATAGAAATTTTTATATTTTTTTGGCGAGATTGTTCGGGGCATGAAGAGTTAATGGCGGAATGAGCGCCTAAGCAGTTAAAACATTTAGGTGCAGAGAGAGAAGAACATTGGTCAGCCGAGTGGTTTTCTCCACATTTGAAACATCTGGGAGGGGATCTGCATGCAGCTTTGGTATGACCAAAACGGCGCAGTTGTAACATTGAGTGGTGGGATAAGTGTACATTTCAACTGGTAAGGAGTTGAAAAATAAATAAATACGGGAGGGAAGAGATTGTCCTTCGAATGTGATGACGACAGATTGGGAGGGCTTCCAGGAAACCATGCCCTCAGAGGTGTCCTTATAATTTAGCCTCCTGGCTTTTATGGGATTGCCGATATGTTGGGGGGTTGAAAGTGAGGACAGGATTTCTGGAATGGACAGATCGGTCGAGATACCCCTGACCAGGCCCATTCGAGTGACATTGAAAGTTGGGATGTACGCCTTGAATTTAGAATTTGATGAAATAAATATATTTTTGATAAAGTTGTTGGCGGCTGAACCTGACAGGAATTCAACAGAGATTCGGAAGCGACCCTCGGCTTTAACACCTCCAGGTTTAATCGAAAGGTTCTTGTTATTTGAAAGAAATTTACCAAATTCAAGAGAGGATGGATGGTTTTACCTTGTTCAGTTTTTTGCGCATATACAATGTAGGGGCCACGGGAATGAGTAGAGTAAAAGATTGTTGGAGGAGGTTGAGGAAGAGCTGGAGGGGACTGAGAAGACAAAGGCGAATCATGTTTTTTTGGGGAAAGGGGACAAAATTTTCTTTTTTTAATTGAGGTTAGGATGACAGATTCACTGTCTGAAATGTTTGAATGATCTGAAAAGTCTATTTTATCTGAAATGTCTCCATCTGGAGGGTCAGAAGGGGGATCTGGGGGCTTTGTAGGGGGTACAGGAGGGAAATCCTCCTCCATCGTTCAAAAAATTACAGCTTATATAAAAAGTGACAGAAGTAAAAAAAAATATATAAATATCTAAAAAAAACCAAAGACATCAATAAACTGAAACTCAAACTGAAGCTACACTTCATGGGGAATAATTAACTTAATAATTACCTGTTTTTCTCTTTCTTTCTATGTATTATCAATCTATATTTATCTCTATTTTATTTAGATTTTTCGAATTTCACTTAAGTGCATAATATTTTAGTATGTAACCGTATCCCATGTATGTACACCTACACTTATAGATAATCCAGAAGTTTCAATTGTTCCCATTATATACTTACCTATTGCATAATGTTATTCTATTTCTGTTATAATTAGTGTAACTCGCTCATCAAGCACAAGAACTAGTTTCTTCTTTGGTGAGATTGCAATTTTAAATAAGTTTTGTACCGATATGTAATTTATATAAAACCACTGTACTATATATCGATATTAAATAAAAAAAAAAATAAAAATAAAAAAATCTGAAAATGAGCAGCAAGAAGTGACCCCTGGAAGATCAGGGGGGAGAAGATTCCAACACACTAAACTTTTTACAGCCAAAAAACAATAAAAAGATTGGTTTAAGAATATTTTTTGAAAGAGCAAAACAAAAGAACTGATGACAGCCAAATGTTATTGTTGCGCTACCAAATAAATTAAAACGAAAAATAAAGATATCAAGTCCACCAAATCTTGGCTGAAGAATTATCGATAAAAGTGAAGTTGTACCATAGAAGACGCTGAAAAACCTCCAGCCAAAGTACTTCTCAGCACAGGATCTCCTAGTGAGAGGACTAAGAGAATATTCTAAATAGCTTTTTTTATTTATATTGCTTATACCAAATATCTTCTAAAAAAATGTTAAAATTGTTATGCCTGATGAGACACCGGGTCACTGGAGCCAGGATGCTGGTTAATGGCCTCCGACAACACGGTGGTGACCGCAGCAGCATTCCAGCACCAAGCGCCACTCCTGAGTTAGCATTGGGCCCGAGCTCACTCAAGAACACGCCCTGCATAAAAAAGATTATTTATTTTTGTTTTTATTTATTTATTTTTTGTTTTTATGTTCTTGTTTCTTTACTGTGTAAATATATAAATATGTATAAATAACTATACTGGACGTGTGGGATTGCATCTTCCCCACGGCCCAGGATGAAGAATTATTATTATAATAATGTATATAATTTTAAATGCTTAAAATAAGCAGGATGGACAGGGTTACGAATGAAGATGTTATGGTTCGGATGAATAAAGAAATAGGATTTATTAAAACTATACAAATCCGAAAATTTCAATATCTTGGATATGTGATGAGAATCCAAAGAAGCATAAGATCTTGCATCTCATAATGAAGGGAAATATAGCTGGAAGACGGGGCCCTGCAAGAAGGAGAACCTCATGGCTGAAAAACCTGAGACAGTGGTTTGGACAGTCTAATGTAGAGCTGTTCCGGGCCGCAGTAAACAAAGTCCGCATAGACAACATGATAGCCAACGTCCATTGAACGGACAGGGCACGAGAAGAAGAAGAATAATATAATAAAAAAAAATTGGTTACCTACTTAAATTGTCTAACAATTCTCTACAACATGCTTTAAAAAAAATAAAAAAAAACTCTTCGTCGCCTCATATGGAGCACTGAAAACGAATAGAAGTGAAAAAAAAATCCAACACATCCCATTAATTCACTAAAACACGAAACCATTCAAAGAAATTCTTTAAAAAAATTCCCATCACTGATTCTTCGAAACCGCCTGAAAAAATGAAGAATATCTGATAAAGACACCTAGGTACATTATTGGCCACAAATAATAAATAATTATAATAGTACACTCAAAGAGAGCGGTCAACTTATAAAGGCAAATTTATCTGTCAATAGAATTTGACTTCTGTGTGACAAAAGAGCGGCTTGTTTGACGTTCCTTTAAGCACGCTTGTCGGCAGGACAAACAATGATTATCTATCCTTCTCACTTCTTCTTTCTTCCATCTTCTTCTTTCTAGTATTTGTTTATTTATTTGAGTTTGAAGGTATCGAGTGGCAGGAGTAACATGAGATACATTATGATCTGAATCAATTTACTGTTACCTACTTTCTGGGACTGCAGACTATCAAGACTGTTGGACAGATGTTAGAGAAGAAATATGAGCAGAAGATTCTGATTTGCACGTATATTGGAATGATGAAATTGCACATTTCGTTTATTGAAATTGCACATTTACAAATTTAGTTTGTAAAGCTTTCTGATGAAACTAATTAGACCAAAGAAGCATAAAGTTAAGCTAACATGGATATCAGTGAAAGATTTTACGAAGTTTTCTTTCATTAGACTTGCGTAAGAACGTAATTTTTTCATGCAATTTTAATATCGCTTCATTGGTTAGTTGGCCTCCCAAAAACTGGGCGTACTGTACAGGGCACGCAGATACTTTAATAGTACACAACTGCTAACCCTGTACAAATCACAAGTGCGCCCCACGGTTGAATTTGGCAGCCACCTCTGGTCTGGAGCTCCAAAATACCTGAAAAATACCCTCGACTTAACAGACGGATTACAATCTTTAGAGCACAGGCGTCGGGTGGGAATGCTATCCTTGTTCTACCGGTATTACAATGGAAGATGATCCGAGGAACTAGCATCATTGATCCCTTCGGCACCAGTGCATAGTCGGGAAACACGCCAAACGCGTGCCCAACATTTGTACACGGTTTACATTTGTCACATGAGAACGGGTCGTTTCTTCGACTCGTTCTTGTGTTCAACAGCTCGGCTGTGGAAAGATTTGCCGGCCTCTGTGTTTCCTCCTTCCTACAACATGGGTCTCTTCAAGACCAATGTTCATTCCTTCCTCTCCTCAAAAAAACCCTCCACACAGCATCAAAGATGACATTTTCCTCAGGGCCTCCTGTGGGGAGTTAATATAAAAAAAAATTGGTGCTGTGTCGAGTTACAAAATAATTATATACCTTTCATAATTAGATTTAAGTTTTGCGGCATTACCTGTTAATAAATAAAAAAAAGTTTTTTATTTATAGTAGGTGTACCTACCTGTCCTACCTACTACAATCTTTGATTTTTTTAAGAATTTAGATTTTTCAGTTTGGATTTTTTTTCCAATATTATTTCAATACAGCGCTAATCTATTTCATTATTTTGTTTATCAATAATAAATAAATACTTAAAAAAATATATATACCCATCTTTTTTCGTTTTTAATGTCGTTTGTGAGGCACTTAAATAAGTTGCCCCCCTCGTAACCAATGGATTGTTTACCATAGTTTGTGTGGATGGTGTTTAAGTGTATGTTATCGTGTTGTCGAGTAAAGTATTTGTGTACTTGGGACATTTGAATGAATTCTTTGTTTGTGTGCACGAGTTTATTGTTTGTTTTGTATACGAGACATGTATTTAATTAAATTAACGTTAAATTAAAGTTGCCGGTAACCCTGGCGTTTATTAACATCAATAGTTATTAACATCAATAGTTATTAACATCAATAGTTATTAACATCAATCGTTATTAACATCAATAGTTATTAACATCAATAGTTATTAACATCAATAGTTATTAACATCAATAGTTATTAACATCAATAGTTATTAACATCAATAGTTATTAACATCAATAGTTATTAACATCAATAGTTATTAACATCAATAGTTATTAACATCAATAGTTATTAACATCAATAGTTATTAACATCAATAGTTATTAACATCAATAGTTATTAACATCAATAGTTATTAACATCAATAGTTATTAACATCAATAGTTATTAACATCAATAGTTATTAACATCAATAGTTATTTATAGATTTGTGCGCTACCCGACACCCGACTCACTAGACAATATCTGTTCTGAGCCGGGTAGCAGAATCTATCATTACATTATATCAATAAAGATTAAAGTAAATAAAAATATAAAAGATAATAAATAAAAATACAAAGTGCAAAAGAAAAACTTAAATAAAAATACAAAGAATAAAAGAAAAAACTTAAATAAAAATACAAAATATAAAATATTACAAATATATATAAAATAATTGAACATTTTTTAGTGTGAAAGTTCTTTTTTTTTTAAATATTAATATATGTTTAAATAAAAATATACAATGTCTAAAAAACTAGCACGGTCGGTTTGCAAGTAACTTGTTAATGTAATTCCTTTTTTATCCACGTATTAAAGTTTTATTTGTACGTTTTCTGTTGGTTTGAGTTATTATGTCGTGTGTTCTTTTAAGAAAATGCTGAATATGCGTATAAATCATCCCTACTTCCACTAGAGACAATTCAAAAAATATAAATAATAAAAATCATCTTAAAAAACGCAACAATAAATGTTTTCCAAGATTTCCCGCACTTACAAAAATTTATGACAATATTTCACTACTGCAATTACATAAAGATTTCTTTAATGAAAATAATATACCACAATTAAATATTAGCAAAAGAATTATTTCTGTTGGAGGACTAACCATACCACTAGTACGAACCACAACAGCACAGAATCACTATAATATATTTAAGGGTATAAAATTATTCAATAAATTACCCAGATATTCGATCGGAAGAAAAATACGACCATTATAAAAAAAAATTAATTAACATTCTCTAGTAGGGGAGGGTGGGGCGTGTTGTGACGGGGGCGTGTTGAGACATCGCGTTTAAAATTCCCGCTAGTTGACTTAGCTGAACGCGCATTGCGCTGTTTCGTGTGAACCCCGTACCGCCATTTTCTGTCAAAACGGTGGTGCCGTGCGGTCGATATAATTAAAGTTATACGACAAAGTGCGATTTTTAAGTGCTAAACGAACTTTTCCAGGAAATTTTCGAAGTCGTCTGCCAACCTGCTAACACTCGGTAAGTCGTTATATGTTTTTTTCTCCACAAACTGTATCTTTTGACTGTGTTATTAGTTATAAATGAAATGCGTACGTCAAGTATGTTTACTTGCATGGCCATTTTTATGTAAAATCGTCAGGTGGGGCGAGTTGTTACATCAAGGCAGGGGCGAGTTGTGGCAGACATAACTCGCCGCTACAATTTAGTTTTTTTTTTACGTTTATATAAAATGTGCATTAATACAATATGTGTTATGTAAACAGGCGTATTTTTTTAACATATTATGAATGTATATATGTATAACCTAGATACATTTCCTTTTTGTGCCTATTTGAAATTTTTTCTTTTTTTCAGTCTTGCAAAATGGTCCGAAAATATAAAAAAAGACGAATAGAGGGGAAATTCCAGAAAACGTTTATGAACAAGCTGCAGCTGAAATCATTACTACAAACGTATCACTTCGAAAAGCTGCAGTCTCTTTTGGAATTAATCATACGACACTAAAGCGGTTCATCGAAAGGAAAAAAGCTAGTCCTCTTACAAATTGTAAGGTGGGATATTCCAATCCTGGTCAAGTTTTTACTCATGCACAGGAAAAAGAACTTGCAGATTACATCGCAAAATTACATCTCACAAGAACACCATTGCAAGACATAACGAATGCAGAAATTGAAGAAAAATTGTTGGACCCTCAACCATCAACTAGCGGAACCATTAAACCTGTTTGTCAGAAAACGCCAGAACAAATCCGGCCATTACCCAAAGCTCAACCAAGAAAGAACTTTCCAAATCATAAAAAACTTATGAGCGCAATTTTAACGGACACCCCTACAAAGAAAAAAATAGAATTAGAAGACAAACTAAGAAGGAAAAGAAAGAGAAAAAAAGCGTACATACAAAACTAACTAACTAAAAAACAAGCACCCAATAAAACGAAGGCGTTGTCAAAAACAGAACCACATAAAAAAAATATTTTAGACGTAAAAAAACTAATTTTGGTGTCCACATCATCCAGTGAAACTGAAGAGGAGCCACCACTTATGGAAACTGACGACAGCGATGCAAACGAAGAAGAGCAATGCATATTTTGTCGTAACCCCTATTCTAATGATATTTCTGGTGAAAGATGGGTGAGGTGCATAAAATGTCATAAATGGTGTCATGAGTTATGTGCCGGAGTGGATGAATACATTCCTGACTTCATCTGCGACTTTTGCTTGACTGGCTGAGATTTATTTTAAATGTTTTTATTTTTTTTATTACATTGGAGGTATACTACAACCACTTTTATTTAACTGATGATAATATATTATCTGGACTTTCGTTTTTACCAATTTTATTTCGTACCTACCTAATGCTTTTACTTAATTATTTGTTCGTCTCAACACGCCCCACCCCCGTCACAACTAGCCCCGCGGGTGGGGCGTGTTGTGCCAATTCCCATATTTTGTAAAATAATATTTTGTCACTTTATTCGTATGTTAACAAGGTTAATAATACCAAAATAATGTAGCCAAAGAGTTATTTTTTTCCATTAAAATGTCAAACCTTTGATTTCATTAAAGATTGTTCTACTACACTCAGTTTTGTAATTTAGTCACAACACGCCCCACCCTCCCCTACCACCTTTACCAACTATCCATATTGTTTGGATTTATGTTTTTGCTTTATCAATCCATCGTATCATTTATAAGTAAGCTATATTTTTATTACTTTTATTGTATTTTCTCATAAAATTACTAAGAGTTTTCGTAATAATATTTTTAATTTAAATGGATGTAAAAATATATAGTTGCTCTATATCAGGAGAATGATTGAAATATTATATTGTAAAATTGTAACTCTAAAAATGTTTCAAACAATAAATTAAAAAAAGATATACAAAAAAGAAAACGGTACACACAAGAATATCTCTGAAATTGACTGCTAGCCGGCATTTATCCATAAAATTACTAAGAGTTTTGTAATAATATTTTTAACTTAACCAGATGCAAAAATATGTAGCTGTCCTCCCCTAAACACATGCAGCTGCTTTATTAGGAGAATGATTGAAATATTATATTGTAAAATTAAATAACTCTAAAAATGTTTCAAACAATAAATAAAAAAAAGTAAAATGGTACACACACAAGAATATCTCTGAAATTTGCTGTTAGCCGACCCGAGAGATGGTCTAAAAATTCAAAATAGCTATTACAGTACCTACAATTTTCATTTTATTAAGTGTTGATTTTTTTTACAGTTTCCTTGATTTTTCTAAACACAGTCAGCAAACGCCATGAGTTTGAACAATTACCAGGCCCCGCCCTTTGCCTCCGTGTGAAGGGTTTGTATGGTTTTAGGGTTCCTCGGGGGGTTGCGAGGGGCCCTATTACTTATTAGGGGTGCAACGGGGCTGCCTTTTATTCTGTTTCACTTTTGCTGCTGGGGGAGGTTTTATTTATCGTTTTGGGGTGGTGAAATGGTACGCGGTTTGCATTTGGAAATACTGACATTTTAACTATTAAGCATAATTTTTTTTCTATGCCATAGTGAAGACACTCGAACGTATTGAAAATGCACAGATTTTTCTGGCCCGAATTTTATGAGGTGAAAACTTCTTTAACATCGTTGTGATTTGAAACTCGATGAAACAAAAAATAGCGACACTAAAAAGAGACCAATAAAAACATTTATAGGTATTAGTCTGCGAGAGAATGGGATAGTACAATCAGTCTCTTCGTTGTGCGGTGCTTCGTAGCCTCCCCACTCACATCTACTTTAGTTTTCTGAAGGTTTTACTTCAGCCGCATGTGAATTGCACACGCTTTTTTTAAAAGCGAAACTTCTTTAGCAACGTTGTGACTTAAAACTCGATGAAACGAAAAATTGCAACACTAAAAAGAGACAAATTCATACATCTATAGAATTTAGCCTGCGAGATAATGAGTAGTATAATCGGTCTCCTCTTTGTGCGGTGCTCCGTAGCTTATCAGTCACCTCTTTTTCGTAGTCTCCCCGCTCTTATTTACTTTAGTTTTCTGAAGGCTGCAATTCCACAACTTGTGAATTCCACTCTGATAGTTTATTTGAATATACTATTATTATAAGCAATAATTATCAGCCTGAAACACTCATCAACATTGAAAAATCTTCCGATAAAAGATACCTGCCGCCAACGGGACGGGGATGAGTGTTTCAGGCTGATAATTATTGCTTATAATAATTGTTACCCTTTGTGCTATGCATAAAAATCTTGTCTAAACGTTAGTTTATAAATTAAAAATAATAATGAATATACTACATAAATCGCCATACCCGAAGTACTAATTTATCTGTTAATAAATAAGACAAGGCGCAAGGTTGTTTATTTATTTTTTTTAAAGTTCAGTATAAACTGTGCTATAATGAAGAAGTTTATTTATATGTAAACCGAAAGAGCCTATATAAAACCCTAGTGATCCGTCAATATTTGTCAGCCATTTTGTATAATTGGTAGCTGCCATTTTCAAAGTAACCCCTTCATCCATAAAGTTACCCCTTTTTATATTGTGGGAAAGTCATTCTGTCAAATGCTGCATTGAGATCAATTTATGTTATTGATATTTAGTGTCTGCTTCAAATTGAGAGAGCTTTAAATGGATAACGACCAACGTTTTTTTTTCTTAGAATATATGTGTTACATAAGCTGGTGATTATTTAATTTAATTACTAGCTGCCCGGCGAACTTCGTACCGCCTCAGAATCAATAACTGCTTTGTTAACTTATTAGCTAAATTAAATTCAGTTTTTTTATTAAGTTAAAATTACACAATGAAGCAATTATCGATGCGCAACTGCCCGTGTTTTGTTTTTGTCAGTAACAGAGATGGCGTTGTTTACGGATTTTTTAAACTTAATTACGGGAATTGCGTTTTATTTTCTATAGACGTGTGAGCATAGACATCCAAATGGATAGACAAGAAGTTACAGATGAGGGGTAAAACCAAACTATGGAGGGAGAAGAGGGTAAAGATGACTGTGATTCGTTAAACAATCAATCTGACAGTATATAGGCATCTCGCATTACAATATCACCATTTAGTTCTTAAAAGCAAAATCTGCTTTGAATGAATAGACCTTTTTACATGGGAGCGCGAATTGCTTGCCACGTTAATAACATATTTGCTAAGGCCAAATGCTCGCCCCAATACAAATACCAATATTTTGTTGCCGTGTTTAGTTAAAACACTTTTACAAATGTTTCATAATTTACTTACCCCTGTAACCAGCGACGAGCACACTGGAGAACCGCCCACATTCGCTGTGTGCACATTGATATGTAGATATATTGTATAGCACGAGCTACCGTTTTGGCGTGTTATTTCGTTAAATGTATGGATGTTAGCTTCTCGCTGTTCACGGCAACAATGATGACGTCACACATTTTAGATTCAAGCGAGGCTCTATCCCCTCCCCATGGAGCGAGCCGGTTCCAAGGAGGAGCTCCAGCCGGCGCCATGTGGAGGGGGAAATAATACGTTTTTATCACTTAGGGCAGGTCCAGATATATTCATATGTCCGTGCGTGTGAGGGATATTTATTGTATTTTTTCTTTGGAGGGGTGCAGACATACGTTCACCGTTTGTCTCATTTTCGACTGTTGCCATTTAGTGTGTAAGAAAGAGCGGAAGCATTATAGGCTTAAGAACAAAAGCAAAACAATCAGCGCATTGACATTTGACGTTTATAAATTTTTGTAATTTTGAAGATGAGAATTCGTTCCGTACAAAATGTGCTTATGAGGAAAAGAATTTTCTTCACAACTTGTTTTGTCGTGAATTTTTCCGACGTTTTAATCGATATTCTGCTATTCGGGGCGGAGACAAATCCAACTAATCAAAGATCATAAAAATCGGTCCTGCTATTCTTGAGTTATAAATGGTGTAACTAACCCGACTTTGTTTTATGTATTAAGATAATATAAATGGACAACATGCATTCAATGATTTGCTTTACTATTTGAATAATAGATATTTTACCAAGCTGTTGCTGTCACTGTCGCTTTTACCCCCCCCCTCCAAATAATGAGCGAAAGGAACAATCGCATCTCAAATTGATAATATAAATTTTTTATATGAATACCGCACAAGAGTCCCAACTGCTCCCGTCTGGAACCAGTGAGATTATGGCATCCCCAATTGGGGTGCGTTGTGAGGCTGAAGGTAGTGGGGATGGGAAGGAAATAGGGGATAGGAAGGTGGGGAAGTACCTAACTATTCAGATCTGGTCACCAAACACGGCTAAAGTCATTTCAAGCAACGTTTCAATTCTGAATGATGGTCTTACACCAGGGCGATACTGAGAGTATCTTCCACTCTGGAACGTGCCGCAAATATAATTTAAATATAAATAAAATTTATTTCCCGCGACCTTCGGATTGCGAGTCAAGAGCCTTACCGCAGGACTACGCCGACTGTCGAATCGCCAAAACCGAGGTTTTGTTCACTCATTTGTAGGAGGATCAAAATCATCTGGGAAACACGGTCAATGGTATGGTATTTTGTTCACTAAATAATTTTTTGTTTATTTCTATGGTGCACAAAATTAATAAAGTACCTATTAATATTTGATTGTTTAAACATAGTTTTTTCTTTATTGAAGCTATGGACTGTCTAATAAATGATTAGCAAACTTGGAGTACTTATTATTTTGTAAATAGATTTCACGTTCATGACACTGTTATGTAGTTTATTTTCCAAGAAATACAAAAACAATGGTATTAAAATGATGTATTTATTTCCATGTACACGGCACAACATGTGTCATTAATATAATTAAATTAAAATGCGAATAGTACGCAACATAAAAAATATAATAGTATAAAGATATAATAGTGTAAAGTAAAAGATAAAAATGAAAGGTAAAAAGTAATAAGACGAAAGTATTAAGTATTAAGTTAAAAGTATGAAGTAAAAATATAATATAAAAAGATAAGAAATAAATTATTTTAAGGTGTAATGGAAAAACTACAAAATATCCAAAAAAGGATAAAAAGTACGAAATGAATTTAATAAAAAAAATATAAAGGAGTAATTTAGGTAAAATGCTTGGAGAATCTTCTTATATGTAAGCTTTGGCAATTTGTGAGTTATTGGAAACATTTCTACCAATTTACTAATTTTTGAAGTGGATTTTTCGATCACCATGCTAGGCTCATGCCAGTGTTATGGTGGTCGATAATGATCGGTAGGTATTATGAATAAATGCAGACTAAAATCAGGTTTTTTTCCTAAGTCTATAATTGTTGACAGTTGGTGCAAGCAATCAACATTCTAAGAACAATTTAGAAAAAACAAAAACTATACAGGGTACAAAAATTAGTCACGCAGGTAGATATCTACATAAATTATGTTTATGATCATAAGTTTCTATTTAAGGTGGTAAATATCACAAAATTTGTAAAACTGTGGCTGGATCATGTGGAGAGTATGACCGATTATCAAGCACCAAAGTCCCTGCTGAACTCAAGACCAATAGTACGAAGGAGCCTGGGAAGGCCAAGAATAAGATGGAGCGACAACGTCCTCAAAGACATATCTACCTTGGAGCTTCTAAACTGAAGAGAGCTGGCACAAAGCCGAGATGAGTGGAGGAAAACTCTTGAGGAGGCCAAGACCCACCATGGAGCCAAGAGTGATGATGATGACGATGTGCTTAGTTCAGCGCCATGCACTTTTTACAAAGCTTTGAAAACTTGCTGATCAAATGAAATAATTTACAATCGTTACGTAATGTAGGTCAAAAATATTGTTAACGTACAATATTGCTTCATTTACAACATGACATATGTGTGTACAATTTTTTGTATTATATTTTCGTACCTTTACTATTTCAACAGATCTATTACTCGGGACCGCAAAATCTGGTTTGCAACGGTCTTTTCATCGCCGACACTACAAAATAAAATATTACGTTCATCACTCTTCCCACTATTGGGGACAATGGTGAACAAACCGCGGGGACAGTGGAATAAATGCACAATTGAATGCTGGCCGCTTTGGTTCGTTCCCCACAATGACTTGTTACCACTCCATCTTAGTTTTGTCACTTACTTAATGAACAAAATATTTTAATCTATCTCTGAATAAAGTAGAGTAAATCGGTTTGGATTTAAAATAATAATTGTAATAATTAGTTGCAAGTAGATTACAAAGAATTTTAATATTTCAAATAAGGGACATTAAATGTATACTAACAGTTATAAACCCGCTCCGCAGGTTTTAGCTGTTAGCCCAACTTGAGTGTTCGTGACCGTTTTATAAATCCGATAGGAACTGGTTCCAAAAATAGCCTAAAAATAGTTAGTTAACGTAACTAGTTACACGGTATGAAACGGAAATAACTAGTTTCGATAAAATTACAAGTAGTTATTTTTGTAAATACGTTGTTGTTGGTGTTGGATGTGATGTGAGTAACTGATTACTGAGTAGTTTCGCCGCGTTTCGCATAGTTGCGCCTACCGGCCGGCCGAGCATGCGAGATTTTAGATCGAAAATTTCCGAATAAGTGGGAGTGGGTTCCGTTTCTGGGAAGCGAGCGACCACTTTTTGAATTTAAAGTAAAATAATTTTGTTTGATTTAGATCGTTGTTGTACTTGTGCATAATTATGAATACTTTCTTCTAAATATTAACGTTTATATGTTATTTTAGTGTTTTATGTACATTTAATGTAACGTTTCTTTGTTATTATGTCAATATAATTAGTGTGGATCGTAATAAGTCTAAATAAAGTGTAAATATAGTGAAGTATAAAAAAAACTTATAAAAATAATTAATCATAAATACATTTAATCCAGTCAGTCCTAGGCCTGAATAAAGTATGAAGTGAAGTAAATTTAATATATATTGATTTCACTGTATAGCTACAAACACTTAGATACAATAGAAACTAGATAGTGATTTAATTTATTTTCGTTTCGTGTGTAACTGTATAGTTGGTGGAGGTATACAGTTTCGTGTGTAACTGTAGCCGAATGAAAATAACTAGTTACAAAAATAACCTGTTTTGAAACAGGTTACGCCGACCAAGAAACTAGTTTCGTTACGTTTCTTGAAAACGACGTAACGACCCACGTCTAATAGCCAGTTCCTCGAATCCACTGTGATCCAGTGACAGCTAGTCACCGAGACAAAGTAAAAAGTAACCGAGACACACAATGACTCCATAATATGTAATATATATTGCATAAAGCCACCTTTAAATCCTAGATCTTATACCTAGGGAATAAACGTCCATATGCGAGCTGCTGACGGAAGTAACGACATCTTTTGGCAGATTCTTGAATTAAAAACCGAATTACAACGGTAGCTTTGCCTGAAATTTCACGAACACAGATGTTATTTGTGGCGCGGCGCAACAGAAGTCGGGTTCTGGAATTAAACCACGCGAATGCAAGCGTATTAATACTGTTTGATTGATGATCATGACCAAGATAACCTCAAATTTATTTTCAGAACTATACAAAATTACAAGCGTGAGGTTCACACGCGGTAGGAGTGAAACTTTAAAAAAAACTAAAGTAGACAAGAGTGGGTGGCTACGAAGCACCGCACAAAGAGAAGACTGATTATTCTATCTCATTCTCTCGCAGGCTAAATCCTATAGATGTATGTGTTTGTCTATTTTCAGTCTCGCTATTTTTCGTTTCATCGAGTTTTCAATCACAAGGGTGCTCGAGAAGTTTTCACTTCAATTCTTCTTCTTCTTCTTCGATGGCGCTACAGCCCATATCGAGCTTTGGCCTCCTGCAACAGTCGCCTCCAACTCCTCCTGTCCTCAGCGGCTGACTTCCAATTTGGTACCTGGAGAAGCTGTGCTGCATCCCCTCTTACTTCGTCTTCCCACCTCAGTCTGGGTCTTACCACTTTTCTCTTTCCACCTGGGTGTCCAGTCAAAATTATTTTTGGGACGCGTGTATCCGGCATTCTCTGTACATGCCCAGTCCATCTCAGCCTGAGGAGTCTCATATGTGCTACGATGATAGGGGCCTTATATATATCATACAATTCTGTATTGTGCCGGATGCGCCACTGTTCACCCTCTTTCACTTCAATAACAATGTAGAATTCCCTCTTAGCCACAATCAAAATCAATATCATACGCAGTCTACCAAGAAATCCCGAGACTTACCATTTTCCTTCCCAAAGAACCAACCCAACCTCTTTTGCGAAAGTGTCGACTATATAGGATGTTAAGGGACATTCTATAACTGGAGATTACGGACGTTATTTGGAGTAAAAAATGTAAATGAAATTTTTTGACTCCGGCGACATTTTTACCAAAACATTTTTTCCATTCTCAAAGATTCAAAGATAGACCCCGCAATGTTTAGGCAGAGCATTGGCACATTGCTGGACAATCCAAGAGAGCATGCTATGCCTTAATACAAAAGACTATCCCATCAAACCGTGGTTTCAACAATTCACCATTTTTCAAAACAGAAATTTCCTTTTCGTTATTTGTTTTTGGGGTGTTATACCGTGTTGCGCTACCTCCTTCTTTAGTTTAGATGTGAGCATCTACCGGATCTGCCGGATCTGCGCTGATGATGGACACTGCAACGCTGTCCGAAACGTTGGCTAAAGAAGGAGGTAGCGCAACACGGCATAACACCCCCAAAACAAATAACGAAAATACTTTTGGCCGTGAAAATTTTAAAACGTATCAGAAATTTCCTTTTAAATAAATGAAGACAATATAAGCGAAACTCAATCGAAAATCTGGAAACAGAAAATCAGAAAAACATATTGACACCTCTGCTCTCTGCTTTCCGGGCAAACGCGCTAACCACTGCGCCACGGTGTCGATATGAAATTCGGTCATGTTTAACTGTACCATACTTCGACTAAGAACCACCTACATTATCTTCATTTTCTTTAACGCATATATTATTGGCAACTATCTTTATGTATGATTGCAAGATTCAAACCCGAACTAAATGCTCTCTAGATAGTGTCTGGATAAATCTTTATCCATTTTATTTAATATGCGACATCTATTGACTTTTCTGCAAGTCTAGGATGAATATTTTTATTTTTTATTTTAACTTTATGAGTAAAACCTCAAATTGTAATATTTAAATAAATGAAGACAATATAAGCGAAACTCAATCGAAAATCTGGAAACAGAAAAATCAGAAAAACATATTTTCATCGATCCCTTTTAGACGTAATCAGACAAGATTGGGTCTTTGAAACATTAAATTCAACGAGATTATTTTAACCCCAAGAGAAAACACTCTCGAGGTAACCGTCCATTCTTTGCTTCAAAGCCCTACGAGCTGTTGGAGTTTGTGAGCCCTTTGGGGGCTTGTCAAACAAAAAGTTATCATGAACTGTACTGTCATCCGCATAACAGTGAATTGGTGCACATGACAAAAGGTCGTTGATGTGCAACAAAAACAAAGTCGGAGACAGAACCGATCCCTGCGGGACGCCAGCATTTATCGAGTGTGAGGAAGAGGTGAAACCATCGACTACCGTCTGAATCGACCTCTCCCTCAAGAAGTCGGCAATCCATGTACACAAGGATGCGGGAAGTCCGTAAGAATGCAGTTTGTTGACAAGTCCTCGGTGCCAAACCCGGTCAAAGGCCTTGGAGATGTCCAGTGCAACCGTTAGGGTCTCACCGAAACGTTCCAGGCATCACCCCCAAACATGCGTCACATACGCGAGAAGATCACCGCACGAGCGGTTCCGCTGGAATCCGTATTGACGGTCGTTAATAATTTTGTTCTTCTCGAGGTATGTGAGCAGTTTGTCGTTGATCACACGTTCCATCACCTTAGACAGAACTGATGTGATCGCTATGGGGCGATAGTTGGCCGGGTTGGAGCGGTCACCCTTCTTTGGAATAGGATGGATAACCGCTTTCTTCCAACCAGAGGGCACAGAGCCAGTCTTCAGGGACATTTTAAAAAGCTTCGTCAACATTGGAGCTATTTCCGCAGCGCACCTCTGCAGTACCAGGGCAGGTATTCCGTCAGGCCCACTAGCTTTATTAACATCAAGCCCTTGTAAAACATGGAGTGCTTCCCGATGCCGGATCCTCAGCTTTTTCATACGAAAACCGCAGTGAGGAACCGACGTCGGGACAGCACCTTGGTCATCGAGAGTTGAGTTATCCTATCGGTGGCGGTGTTTGCTAGTGAGCCGTCAGGTCTGGTAAGAGGTGGCAGACTGGATTTGTAGAAATTGCGACCTATTGAGCCTGCAAGCGACCAGAATTGCCTGCTGCCATGCGGGCATGCAGTCAGCTTTCTGCTGATCTGCTGGTCGTGCTCGAATTTTGACCTATTTATGATTCTCTTGGTTTCCTTTGCCATTTTGTTGTAAGCTGTTCTGTCTTCGGAAGTTCTAGATGTGTTGTAGGCTCGGTAAGCCGCGTTTTTTCGTCGCACTACTTCAGCGCATTGTCGACTGAACCACGGCTTTGAGCTTACACCAGTTTCCTTAACAGTAGATTGGATGAAGCCATCCATCGCGGATGTGATGACTTCACCAATTTCCTGGGCACATCTTGAGGGATCCGAAGTCCGAAAACAGACAGCTGACCACGGAAAAGCATTAAAATGTGCCCGCAGACCGAACCAATCGGCTGACCTATAATGCCACACTTTTCTTTTCAGCCTCTCGTTAGGTGGTCTGAAGTTTACAGGGATTGATGTCGTCACCAGGCAGTGGTCGGACGATCCTAAAGGCGCTGTGACTTCAATCCTGTAACCGTGTGGCACAGTAGTTAAAAATAGGTCTAACAGATTGGAACGGTGAGTCTGGACATCAGGAACCCTTGTAGGCTCCTGAACCATTTGCTCCAATCCGTAGCAAAGGGCGAAGGATTCCTCTTGGCGTCCAGCCGAGTCCGTTGATCCTGAGAACTTCAACCAAGGTTCGTTATGAACATTGAAGTCCCCCAGGACCACAAACTCTGCCGTAGGGTAGCGGGGCAAGAGGTCATCAATAGTGTCGCTTAAGTGTTTGAAGAGCTCGGACGTGTCTGATTCGCTAAGGTTCGGTGAGCGGTATAAACACGCGTAGACTCTTACCGTACTGGCAAGATTGACGCGTACCCACATTACGTCGAATCTGGAGTTTTACAGATTCAACAGTCGCACACAGTTGACGTCAGCTCGACTATAGAGACAGACACCTCCTTTTGGTCTGAACTTGCCTACGAGGGTGAAGCCCGGGCAGTCCAGATAGGAGGTGTCTACAGGCTCAGCTATCTGAGTTTCAGATAGGAAAAGTAGGTTTGGGCGTTGAGAAAAAGGTGGTGGTGGACAGAGTTTAAATTGGTGCGCAGGCCGCGAATGTTGGTGTAATTCACAGTTTTGGCCCGCACCGGGGACGCCTACTTCTCGCCGCTGTAATGACGTTAATTTTTGTAGGTTGCAAGTTCATGATTTTAATTGTTGGTTTTTTTTTTATATGATAGGAAGGAGGGTCTGGGAGGGAAAAGGTATAAGGGGTGGGTAGGATGCTGGGGTTCAGAGTTTCCAGGAGTGACGGACGTATGTATCCAACCCACCCACTGCGGTGCAAGGCGATGGGCAGGGAGAGTCCGTTTTTCTGTTTTCAGATTTTTGATTGAGTTTCGCTTCATTGTCTTCATTTAATTAAACATTATAATTTATCTTTTCTTATCACAAACGACATCCAAATATCATCTATTTCTTTATTTCTCACCTTACAACTCAAAGTCATTGAAACACGAATAAGAAATTAAGACATATTTTTATTTTTTATTGCATACCTCCCACGGCCACGAAAAAATCACTATCATTGTAAAACTACCATTGAATGGGTACACCCATTCAAAAATAGATTCGATTTCAATGAGAGTAAATTTACGATGTATCCTTTTGTTGAATGGTCACTTAGTGAAAGGGAGAGTTAATAAAAAGTAGACCACACAAGAAATATCTTATTATTACTATAGTCTAGTTCACCATAGATAAACGAACGAATTTTATTATTATCAGTGTTGCCAACAATGAAAAATAAAAGAATTATCAATGATCCAACAATGAAAAATGGACTCGAGAAATTTAGTTCCGAAACGAAGTTATAGAGTAAGATGTCAGCGTAAATCAAAGTATTAAAGCGAAAAAGGTGTTTATTATCATTTTTGTAAGGCAAGACTTTATAATTCTGCGTGAATTCTTGTATAGAATTCACGGTTTATTATTTTGGTCGGTGAATTTTATTTATAACGCTTTGAAATGTACAATTTCGGAGGTGTATAAAGATTTTCGAATGAAATCTGACTTTGTGAATTTACCTACAGCTAAGATGAATGTTTCGCGTCTTCTTTTCAAGTTTTAATACAACTTTAATGGAAGTTTATTTGTTCTAACATTTCCTGGGACTTCTTAATACTATTGGAATTTTTATTAGGAATTAAGAAAATATTACATAAATGGTTAGACAGCTAATGCAAGGAACATAGAAATTAATTACGCATCGACTTAACAAAATTAAAGAAAAAACCAAAAGTAATTTGTTTTTACCAACCTTTTTTTTTAAGTTCCAACCTTTTTAGGGTCCGTTTTGAGCAAGTGAGACTATGGCATCCCCAATTGGGGTGTGTTCTGAGACTGAAATTTGTGGGAAGGGAAAGAAACGCGGTAGAGGAAGGTGGGGAAATACCCAGCTATTCAGATCTGGTCACCAAACACGACTAAATCAATTTCAAGCAACGTTTCGGTTTTGAATGGCGATGGCACTAGAGCGATTCTGAGAGAATCTTCCACTCAAAAAGGTTGAAAAAATTGCTTGGCGCAAAAATACTTAAAATTATTTTTATTGCAAAATGTCATTCTCAAATTGTGTTGGTCATTATCAAATTTTTGACGGTTTCGTAAGAGTTTTTGTAATGATTAAAAAACTTTTCAGATGTATTGTCATGTGGTAGTAATAATCCAGAAACCATCGCAAGAATGGAAAGAAGGTATTTGGAAAGTATCGAACATTTCCAACGCTTAATATATCAATGGATGGACAACTCACACACAGAAACATATCTTGATTTATCCTAATAATATTATAAAGGCGAAAGTTTGTATGTATGTATGTTTGTAATTCTTTCATGCAAAAAATACTGAATGGACTTTAAAAATTCTTTCACTATTAGAAAGCTACATTATTTGCGGCTAATACCTATAAAGTAAGTATATGTAGTAAGCTCAATATAATAATAAGCTCAATATAATAAGTATATATAGTAAGCTAGTAAGTATATATAGTAAGAGCTTACTATATACACTAAACGTATATATAGTAAGCTCTGTCGTTATGAATAAGCTTTGGCGTTACGAAATTATTTATTATACGTTTATTGTCCAGACGAAAAGCAAAACAAATTGTAACTTGGTAACTATAAGTAATAATGTAAGTGCGCTGTCATTTTGTTATTTGTTTTATGGAGATTCCTTTAAAAGTTAAAATTCAAATATGTATAAAATACTAATCTATAAATAATATTATAAATGCGAAACTGCGTGTGTTTGATTTTTACGCTTTAATAGGTGGCACACGAGCTGTTTGTATGAATGTAACGGGTATGGAGGGAGTGTATAGGGGAAGGGTTGGAAGTGGGGGGAGTGGACTGGGGATAGGGAAGGTGGAGGAGGTGGAGTTGGTCCCCCCAATACGATGCGAGCGAAGCCGGGGGAAAAAGCTAGTTTGTTATATAGATATATAAGGCCATGCTCCAAAGATATTTATATTTCAATATCTTTGTTTTGCACTCACATCAACGTGTCGACCTACATAGTTCTTTTTGGATACCGATAGAACCTAGATCCAAAAGCGTTGAAAAAAAAACACAATAGAAGCCGTACCAAGAAAAAACATACAAGAAAAAAGATCACTCCACAATTTTCAGTTATCTGAAAATATTAATCGGGGGTGCACAGGTGTTTGCGTTGCCCCGCTATAAGAGCTTTTAATACAAGATATCGATTGTTATCACAACCCAACCCCCGACCTTCCTCTATTCTGAACTGAATCCTCCATCTTGTTGAACAAGGAAATCAAAATGAACTTGATCGATCGGCTACCAGTTTTTGATCAGTGTTGGAGTTGAAAAGAAATATTTAATAGAGATTTTGATATGACTCTTAAAGAAGGTTCGTTAGAGGTTTTCTGAATGGTTTGACATCTCGCCTTGAATCCAAGACAGATTGTATTTTTTGTAGCGGATTCGATTTTCGCTTCCGTAGCATTTTTGTTAGATAGCACTTCAAAGTTTCGTTCTTATTTTATACTATTACTAACTGACCCGGAAAACGTTGTTCTGCCATATATTTCTTTGCGTGGATGAAAGTGAATCTAAACGAAAATATGAAAGAGAACGAGACACAGAAAAATAAAAGGATAACGGTCGAAACTGTGACTTGAACCCAGAACCTCTCGTCTTACCGGGACGAACGCCTTATCCAATCTTACCACCCACATCCCCTAAGATGAAATAGGAATCAGGACGTGTTGTGTGGAGCTAATGCAATAAAAAATAAAAACATTATGTTACTTGCGTAATAATGGAGGGCTTACCAAGCAGAGACGTAATTGAACGCACAACACCCGATGAATTAGTCCACTCATCTATGAAGCGGTATTATCAACAGCCTCAAGTGTCAGAGCAGTACCGGCACAAACTTTCGTCCTTGTTCTTTCAAACCAAATAAAGATGGCGGTGATACGTTTATATTTAGCCAAGTTAAAAATTACTTCGACAATCGACAGAAACTTTCGCACAGCATCGATTTTAAAGATGTTTTGACGTCAAAAAATACACACACATTAATATATTCCCGTTCTTCGTATTATCAAATCTACCCCTTAAGTTTCCACTCGGTAACAGGCAAGTTAAAACTTCGACAATGAGGAATATATTGCTGCTCAATTAAAAGTTTTAATGAGCTTCCAAAGTTCCAACGAAAGTTACATTTCCTTGATACTTTCTAATTAAAGTGGTTTCTTGTAAGAAAAGGTAGTTACAAATATGGCTATGTGATTTTAAGGTGAGCTATTTATTCATTTTAGACAGGAAATATAAGGGCTGTTTACGTAAAATGCGAAGAATGTAACATAAATATATAGAAAATATACTGAAAATACAGATTAAAAAAGAAACCACCAATCGCACCAAGATAACATCTAAAATATTATTTATTTATAATTATTTCAGTAACTTCCTGTATAGCACATTCAAATAATTAAATTTCTAAATTGAATTGTCGATTTTTCCTTCCCGGAACATCCTCTCCTTCCTATCCTTAAAAAAATCCACAGCACAGCATCCCTAAAGATGACATGGCTCCTGATGAAATTCTGGGAAGGAAAAGATAGGAATCGGGTGGTTAATGTGTCCAGGGGTGAAGGATGTATGAAGCCATCCTTCGCACTGCTGTGCAAGCCGATGGGTCGAGAGAATCCGGCTGAAGAGGTTTAGGTTAGGAGACTGGTTGCCTCAACCAGTCTTCTAACCTACCATTCGCTACCAAGACCTAGAAAAACCCTACCCCATGAACCCGGGCACCCCTAAACCCAACAAACCACTCTGGGTACTTTCGGCAGAGGGGTTGGTTATCCAATAAATGGTTCCCGGGGTAACTGTACCCATACCCGCCTCCCCAATTTATTTATTTATTTAATTTTATTTGATGCAATATATTTACATTTTATTCACAATTCAATGATGTTGGCCTCACTGGGTGGTTTACCCGTGCTGAGGCCTCCATTTCATATACAAAATTATACACAATACATACATATACATATATATATACATTATTATTTTTTAATTTATAAACTAACGTTTAGACAAGATTTTTAAGCATAGCACAAAGGGTAACAATTATTACAAGTATAACAAGCAGTAATTGTTGAATGAAACACTAGTATATATTGAATTATTTGGCGGGTATTTGATAAGCCGCCATAGCTCAGTGGTCAGAGCATTCGACCGGCAATCGGAAGGACACGGGTTCAAGTTCCGTTGGCGGCAAGTATCTTTTCTCGGAAGATTTTTCAATGTAAATGAGTGTTTCAGGCTGACAATTATTGCTTGTAATAATATATATACATGTATAATATTGGTGAAAAATCAGAAAAAAGTAAATAAAAAACATACGATTAAGATAAATTAAACTTAAAAAGTAGAGATTTAAAATTAACGTAAATTTAAAAATAAATAATATTATATAAGGTTAAAAACGATATTTTTAATAAGTAATTGTTTTAAAAATTGTTTGGTTGTAATGCAAAAAAACGTATGCTATCGCGTAAAAACCATAATATTTTGCTTATTGCCCTGGTGAAGTATTTACATTCAATATTAAGTAATAATTATTTAAGTTTAAAACTGGGTAGTTTAAAAAAATTTGAACATTTCATCAAACATTTGAAGTCAATTTTCACTTTCTGTGAAAGATCTATTCAAGTTCTGTGATTATTTCAGTTTTACGAAGCAACTGGTCTATAATGACACAACAGAATTTTAATATATAGTGTACATAGGTATATAATTTTAATTTCACTATGGACGTGAAAATTAACTTAAAATATTTGATGAATGGTTTGAAGTTTTTGAAACAATTCGTCCTTATTAAAACATTTTTACTGAGGTATTTGTACATTGAAAACCTGATTTTTTTTAAATATTCGTGTGACAGAGATATCCATTTCAAAAACATGACGTTTTGTCAAGTATGTAGGTCACACAGCAACCCAGGAAGCTATCCTTACAAAGATACGTGATCGATCAACCTAGTTCAAAATGCTGTCAGATCTGTTGGCCTTACTTCGCCCTGCGCGTACAGCCTTATGCAACGAGGAATACTGTCAAATAACGGCATCTGATTGCGTATTGTCAGAGGTGTGGGAAGATTGTGAACAGGTGAATAATATAATATATTGTGATTTGTGGGAAATTAGCAAGACTTACGATGACACACGTAAATATAATATAAAAACGTCATTTTGAATATAACGCATTGGATGAAAATCTTTATATTGCTGGAACAAAACTAGAGAAGATACAGTGTATTGTATACTTGGGCTGCAATGTAAATGATAGATGGGATACTTCGGTTGAAATCAAATGCCGTATTGAGCAAGCTCGTGCAACCTTTATCCGGATGTTCTGCAGTCATGATCTCAAACATGGATTACGAATGCGAATGGTCAGATGCTTCATGTTTTTCATATTATTTTATGGAATGGAAGCATGGACGCTTACTGAAGAACTAATTAGGTGACTTGAGGCATTCGAGATGTTTTTTTTTTTTTTTACAGTGAATACCGCACATGAATCTCAACTGCTCCCGTCTGGAGCCAGTGAGACTATGGCATCCCCAATTGGGGTATGTTGTGAGGCTGAAGGAAGTGGGGAGGGGAAGGAGGTGGGGAAAAGGAAGGTTGGGAAGTACCTGGCTATTCAGATCTGGTCACCAAACACGGCTAAAGCCATTTTCAAGCAACGTTTCAATTCTGAATGGTGGTCTTACACCAGGGCGATACTAATAGTATCTTCCACTCTGGAACATGCCGCAAATATACTATATATTATTTAAATGAATTAATTGTGAAATAACACAAATTAATCAAATAAAATTTATTAGCGCGTGCCGGGTTCGAACCCGCGACCTCCGGATTGTGAGTCTAGAGTCTTCCCCACTGGACTACGGAGGAGATGTGGATCTACAGAAGAATACTTAAAATAAGCTGGATGAACAGGGTTACGAATGAAGATGTTATGGATCGGATGAATAAAAAAAAAGAAGTTATCAAAACTATAAAAGTCCGAAAACTACAATATCTTGGACATGTGATGAGACATCCAGAAAAGTATGAGATCTTGCATCTCATAATGCAGGGAAAGATTGCCGGAAGACGGGGCCCTGGAAGAAGGAGAACCTCATGGCTGAAAAACCTGATACAGTGGTTTGGCCAGTCTACCGCAGAGCTGTTCCGGGTCGCAGTAAACACAGTTCGCATAGCCAACGTCCGTTGAACGGACAGGGCACAAGAAGAAGCAGAAGAAGAATTTTGAATATTCCAAGGTAAGGGATTTTTTTAACATTAACTCCACTCAGGAGGCCCTGAGAAAAATTATTTCTCTCAGGGCCATGTCATGAGTTAACATGGGTCCAGAAGACGAAGAAGTTGAAGTTGTGTAGTAGGAAGAAGGAAACACAGAGGCCAGCAGATCGTCCCACAGCCGAGCTGTTGAACTCAAGAATGAGTCGTAACAACCCGTTCTCATTTTCGCACGAGTTGGGTGCGCGTTTGGCGTATTTTCCGACTTTGCACCGGTGCCGAGGGGATCAATGGCACTAGTTCCTCGGAGCATCTTCCATTGAAATACCGGCAGAACAACAGGCAAAGATGTTTACAGAGATGGGAAGGCTGATAGAGATATTTTAAAAAGGGTAAATGCAGGTGGTTCACTTAATGGAGGACCGAACGCGGTTGGCGTTAATAAAAAAAAACTGCCCGAAAAAGCGAAGCTAGCAGTCGAAAATGGAGCGTTGCTACTTACCCTGATTTATGGCAGTGGGGCATGGAACTAGCAGAGGAAAGATGAGTATAGACTGCTTGTTGTATAAATAAAATCCCTGAGGCGTGTGTGTGGGTAAACCATGTGTGACCAACTGGTAAACGAAATAATTAAGATTAAACAAAGAGACGCTCAGATGGTTTGGGCATGTAGAGCGAATGAACGAAGAAAGGCGCGTAAAGAAAATATATGACCCAAATGTGAACGGTAGAAGAAGTCGGGGGCACCCGGGACGCCTAAGGAAGACATGGCTCGAACTAGTGAATCAGAAATCTATGCCAAAAAAATTCTAGTACATCACCCCAAAAATGATTCAGAGGCAGACACCTCACATGCTCATTAAACCAGAGTCAAACAAACAGACATACTTAATATCCAAAGTGTAACTCTTCGTTTCGACATAGAAGTTCTGAAATTTTAACACTAAATAACAAACTAACTTATATAACTAACTCCCACTTAGTATCAAACAAATTTAAAAAAAAAATAGCTACATTAAGGACATTAAATGTTGGCTGAAGGAACTTTCGGAAAATGAACTTACTAGTATACTTAAAACAACATCGTAGAAGTTTCTGGAAAACCTTATCAAAATTATGAAGTTAAACCAAAGAAGTCGCTAAAAACTTATACAAAACATAGTCCCCCTCAGCACAGGATCTCCTAGTGAGGAGGACTACGAATGTAATTTCTATTTTATATATACACCTAACATGTTTTATACAAAAATGTAAAAAATAATAAACGAATAGTTTCTAAAATAAAAAAAATAAAAAAGATACTTGAGTCGGGCCATGTCATGAATCAGAATAACAGAAGAGTATGCATGAGACGATGTATGATTGTGAATGAGGTAAGGAGTAATTGCCAAGACCGAGTTGCTTTGCCTACCCCTGCGGGGAAACGGCGTGATAGTTAATTAGCCAATGGACCATGTCGGATGTGCAATTTGCTATCTTTGCTCTTGATAAGTTGCTATTATTGTTGTAATTTCATAACAGGTGAGACAGGCAACATTTTGTAAACCAGAAACATCGATTAATATACATCACTTACGTATACGATAAAAAAAAGCTTTACAACAAAAATCAAAACACCACTCTTTAAGGTTCGAAGAAGAGAAGAATACGTTTACTGAAGACGTGAATGTAAAGGGGTAGAGAGACGGGATGGGGTGGTTTTTAGAAATCTTACATAGACAGTCACCTTCCTCTTGTTTTAATAATAATATAATAATAATAGAAGTTTATTCCAGAATGTATGCAGGGGAGGTGCAATGCAATACATTCCATATTTTGAAATAACAAAAAAGGATAAATAATAAGTTAAGGTAAAAAGTAAATAACAACACATAAATTAAATTTACAATTTTACAATTTGGGAGGCGGGAATGGGTACCGCCGCCCCGGGAACCTTTATTGGATAACCAACACCTCTGCCATAGGTCACCCCAAGTGGTTCGCTACGTTTGGTGATTTAGCAGGGGTGCCCGGGTTCATGGGGTGAGGTTTGTCCAGGTGATGACCAGGATACACTGAACCCCAGATTCATATACAACCCTTAAACCCCTTTCCTTTCCTCTCCTCTCCTTCCTTTCACAAAAAAAAACCCCCACACCGCATCCCAAAAGATGACATAGTGTGATGAAATTACACTGTGTGGAGCTCATGTAAAAAAATAAAATAAAAAAAAAAACGAATAAGCGTGAGAAATGAAACTGAAAAAAAATGATGTATATATTTATCAAACACTAAAATGAACGTAAATAGCCGTTTACGGAGGGTATTTCATCATCTCCCGTCTCCAGAGGGCCATCAGGGGAGTTTCCATCCAGGCGGTCATGGCGGTGATGATCGCATTCTTCAAATGCGATCATCACCGCCCAACCGCGAAACTTCCTATGCGGTGGCGGAGAAGTGCATGGAAAGTATGTACTCGTCCCTCCAGGAACATTTCCGTAGCACTGCAGTATCTCGCTCCCAACCGCGAAACTTCCTATGCGGTGGCGGAGAAGTGCATGGAAAGTATCTACTCATCCCTCCAGGAACATTTCGTAGCACTGCAGTATCTCGGTAGGTGGAAAAGTTGGCGATAAGCGTTATTGTAAGCAACTTTTAATTTATGCCATTGGGTTGCAGTGTAGTCAACCCACAGTTCTGATGTGTACAGCGAGGTACAGAAAGCGTTTAACAGTATTCTTTTTACTTTGGGGCTGCAGGAGTAAAAACGTCTTGACAGCATACCCGCTCTAACTGATATTGCTCTTCTCTGCCTTTCCATGTCCTCGATATCCTTAAGGTCGTCTGTGATGACATGTCCCAGGTATTTAACGCTGTGATTAACATTCATTTTCCTTTCATCTAGCTATACTGAGGGTGTTTGGACGATTTCGTTTTTCGGTTTAAAAACCATAACTATTGACTTGGTGGTAATAATACCATAAATACCATTGTATAAACAAAAGGTTATGGTTTTTTGCAAAGTCTTCACAAATTTTTAGTAATTTCTCTAATGCGCTTAGTGACGGTGCAAGAAGAACCATGTCATCTGCGTAATTAATGTTATTTACACACACTCCATTTAAATTGCAGCCTATTTTCGTGGCATTAAGTCTTTGAATAAACTCACCGGTGCATAGATTGAACTGAACCGGAGGCATGCTTCCTCCTTGCCTTACGCCACTTTTCAAAAAGAATGGGTTGGAAAATTCCCCGGACCATTTCACAATATTTTCTTGTTGCGTGTGCCAAATTGAAAGAATAGCTATTACATCTTCTGAGACTGCTCTTTTCCTTAGTTTCTCCCACAGTTTATTATGACGTACACGGTCAAATGCTTTGCTTAAATCTAGAAAGCAGGTATAGGATTGGCGTTTCTCTTAGTTTATAATAACTGATGGTTTCTTTTAGGGAATATATTGCCATAGATGTTGACAGTGCAGGTAGAATTCGAACTGGTTATCCTTTGTTTTTATCTAATCTATTACGACAGCAGATAATTTTTTTTCAAATAATCTTGCCACTGTGGTTGAGAGTGAAATTTGTCGGTAGTTATTGATCACGGATGGATCAAGATTTGTTGATTTAATTGTGGGAAAAATTACCGTTTTCGTCATTTCATTCGGGATGTGCCTGTAACGTACAATATTTGAAAATAGTTTTGCTAGGATAATATGAATCGCTGGTCCAGCATACTTAATGTGTTCAAGAGCTATTGAGTCATGTCCTGTGGCTTTTCCTGTTGCCATTTCTCTGACAGCTCTTTCCACCATATGCGAAGTAATGCTGAGAGCGGTAGTATTTCCTACGGTTTTCAAACTAAAATTCATATTCTGAGATTTTTCTGCTGCTTCTTTACCCGCCATAGAGAGGAAGTTACGAAACTCATTGGCGATATTTTCCTTGACTCTTACTCCATTGACACAGAGAGGAGTTTTCATATTAGTTTTCAATTCTGAGGAGGTTTTTTGCCAAAATTTACGGAAATCTTTATTTATTAGTGATGTGGCAATACCATCCATTCGTTGCTGAATTTCTGACTGTTGACATTTTTTCAGAGCCACTTTGAAGATCGTTCGGTATTTCTTCCTGTCTTTGGCAACCGGCCCTGAGAGTGGTTTTCCGGCTTGAAGCCATGAGAGAAAGGCGCTTCTTGTTTCTACGTATTTGGCTGCAACCATGTGATTTCATCCAGGAATGTTTCTATTTTTTCGATTCTTGTTATTAAACGTGGTGGAGGCAGCACTTCGCAGTGCTTCCACAAAATGTTTGTACAGGGAATTTATTTGGCTTTCATTTGAATTTGCAGATTTTTTTGTCAGATTCTAATTGGGAGAAATCTTGAATTATCTTTAGAAGTTTATTGTTGATAGTTTCAGCGTATTTCATTATTTCAACATTAGATTTCGGTTTCCTCCCAGAAGAATCAAATATGTTGTCGTTACACGATTCCACAAAGGCTGGCAAAAATTGAAGGTTGAGATTTACAATTATTGGCAAGTGATCAGACCAAACTGCGCCATATTGAACATCTATGCTGGTAATAGCATTTTCCAGTGCTTTTGTGACGACAAAAGATAAGACAAAAGATTTTTAAAGATCAGATGTGTAAAATTTCATTAACCTCTGAATAAAAAATTCTGTTTGAAAAACAATGTCACCCACGGACACTCTTCTTTACAAATCATCATTATGCCTTTATAAATATATCTTCTCGTGTTCTTCTTAAAAATCTCGTGTGACGGAGTTTATGGTTGCACTCCTCGAAAACGGCTTGACCAATTTTTATGAATTTTTTTATGTATATTTGGTTGGTATGAGAACAGGTTTTAAAGTATATTTCATACCGCTAAGTGATTAGGGTGTCCCTATTATCCAGAAAAAAAAAATCTATTTCTTTCACCAATATTTTAGTATTTTTTTTTTATTTGGCATCAATTTTCCCTCCAACTCCCAACCTCCCATTTTTTTATCGCGATTTTAGTATTTTTACATGAACAAATTTAACCGTCTTTCGTATTTCAAACAGAACGAAATTATTTATGTTGTTGAATGACAAATGTTGCTACGTCCGTCTCATCGAAGCTCCATGTCATATTGATATTCCATTCGGCAACATGTTCTCGCGTGAGCAAACCATCGAGCTGATTTGTGTTGGCTAAAGAAGGACTGATAAAGAATATCGTACACTCAATTGCTCTTCGAAATCCATATTGATTTTTTTAATTAAATTTTCCTACTGTAGATGATGTTTTTTTTTGCTTTAATCGGCGGTCATCGTCTACAGCGCTCTATTCCTCTTTCTGTCATAGATTCTATCCCCACACGCTTACAATAAATTCGTTATCGTTTATTTAACAACCAAAATACTCACTAGAAATAACTTTTAAGTCAGAACAACGTTTGTCAGGTATGCTAGTTTTATTATATTTATAGGTAATAATAAGTTTTGTAACAAAAGTGCTGGGATAACATAAGAAGGTTTTTTGTTTCAATTTTCTTACTAAATTCATACATACCTATATGTTATGAGCTGTTAAAACGCGTTTTGACGGAAAATATAAGAATGGATATAATAATACAGTTACGAGTTGACAGACACCATAGAATAAAGAAGAGCACAAGAAATGACTTGTGGGCGTATTTAGCGATCCAAACATTTGCTTAAACCGGGCTAAAATTTCCAATACAACTGTGTGTTTATAAAATTCAAATGGGATGGAGATCTACGGTTTACATAAGTGTAAGTGAGACAGAACGCTGAAATTTTTGAAATAAAACTTCTCTACACACGCTTGACTTGGGGAGTAAGCTGGTGAATGCGTGACGAGAGCGTTACGAAAAACGAGGCGAACGGTAGTCGAGAGGGAGATATAAGTTAGCGAAGATAGAAAGAGATAGTTACGTTTCGTATATTACTGTAGGGGCAAGAGAGAGACGTGCGAGCACACATTTTCATTCTCTATTTCTCTCATAGTCAGTTACGTTTCGTGTATTTAAGACACAGTGCAGGCCTATTGTCTGTATCACACTGTAGGAGCAAGAGAGAGCAGTGCGCGCGCACATTTTCTTTCTCTCTTCCTATCATATAGATGGAGCTAAAGAAGTTTTACTACAATCGTGTGGTCTAAAGCACACTTTTTTTTACATTAACTCCACACAGGAGACTCTGAGGAAAATAATTTCCCTCAGGGCCTATGTCATCTAAGATGTTATGTGGAGAGCCTTTTTGAGGAGAGGAAGGAATAAATGTCTTGAAGAGACCCATGTTGAAGGAAGGAGGAGGCACAGAGGCCGGCAAATCGTTCCACAGCCGAGCTGTTGAACGCAGAAATGAGTCGAAGAAGCGACCCGTTCTCATGTTGTGACAAATTTCAACTGTTGGGCAGGCGTTTAGCGTGTTTCCCGACTATGCACCGGTGCCAAAGGGATCAATGACGCTAGCTCCTCGGAGCATCTTCCATTGTAATACCGGTAGAACTAGGATAGCATTCCCACCCGACGCCTGTACTCTAAAGATTGCAACCCGTCTGATAAGATGCGAGAATCTACCAAACGGGCATTTTGCGTAGAGTCGAGGGTATTTTTTAGGTATTTTGAAGCATCAGACCAGAGGTGGCTGCCAAAATTACACCGTGGGGTGCACTTTTGATTTATACAGAGTTAGCAGTTGTGTACTATTAAAGTAATTGCGGGCCCTGTACAGTACAGTGAGCTGTATTGAACATTATTTTATTTCTTTTCAAATGTGTATGAAAGGCACTTCTAGTTTTGTTCTTTTTTCTTTTTGTTCACATTCAATATGATTTATTTAAACTCGTTGGTATTTCTGTATACATAATATGTATCTAGGTGAAAACATATTTTCAACAAGTTAAAAGGTCTGCCTGTGTAAATAAAATTCGAAAGAATATCTAAAAATATAAATTTCTGAAAACGTTCTAAGTAGCTAAATCTTCAACTTCGTAATGCGTACAACGTTTGGTATTGATCTTCAACCTTTAGATTTTCTAAACACAATTTCTAAAACATTTTGTAAAATTCTTAAGTAATTCGTAAGTACGAACCTGTGATTTTTTACCTCTTAATATGATGGTATAAACTGGAATAATGATACGTTTTTAGATTTCACGTCCAAAAGTATTGCCGGATCTGCCCTGATGATGGACACTGCAGCACTGTTCGAAAGGTTGGCTAAAGAAGGAGGTAGCGCAACACGGCATAACACATGATATTGAAATCTCGTTATACTAGAAATGAAAGTCGATATGAAATTTATTTATTTCTATGAATTACAGTATTTACCTATTAATTAACATTTTTACATAATAGATAAATTTTGAAAATATTTTTACATAAAATATTTTGCAATGTTATTTTGTTGGTTGTAATGTAATGTTGAAATGTAACAAAGGTTTGGTTTATTGTAGATGATTATTACACAATAATACGCGATTCTACTTCAAATTAATACTCTAGTTTGAATTCAGGGCATGGTTCTCGAGCTCGAAGAGTTCTTTTAATTTCCCTTTTCATATTTTAGCAAAGTTAACGCATGTCAAGATTTCTCAGAGGTAATATTGTTAATGACTTACTGGTTAAAATGGGGCGCCATACTCCTGCGATACAGGGTATTATTTATCTAAACTGTTTTATCTAAAACCATGGCGATGATCGTCTGCTTCGCATCTCCAGAAGTCACCCTCCTGCTCCTCAACGAGGAATTTGGTGCGCTCTCCGTCAATCAAATCTCGGAATTGCCTGGAATTGCCAACGTTAATTTTGTCTCTGGTCGCGGTCAAGGACCATTGAGTCACGTCTTCATAGAATTCCCGTGACCAATGTATTACTGCGTTACAACCCCAAAAACAAATAACGAAAAAAACTGGAATAATGTTTACATAAAATTAAAAAATAACTGTAGTTACAGAAGATTAAACAATAATACACTAACAATGAATGTGGCAAAACCTAAATACATTGAATTAAATGAAGACAATATCAGTGAAACTTAATCGAAAATCTGATATCAGAAAAATCACCCAAAATTACGGTCACATTTAGGATTCGAACCCAGGACCTTCGCCTTGCCGTGGCGCAGCTCTGCCAACTGAACTAATGCGTATTTAACTGTACCATACTTCGACTAAGAACTACCAATATTGGCTGCTATATTTATGTATGATTGCAAGATTAAAAAACGAACTAAATGCTGATAAGTTTTAAGATTTTCACGGCCAAAAGCATTTTCGTTATTTGTTTTTGGGGTGTTATGCCGTGTTGCGCTACCTCCTTCTTTAGCCAACGTTTCGGACATCGTTGCAGTGTCATGCAATGGCACATCTACCGGAACTGCCGAATCTGCCCTGATGATGGACACTGCAACGATTGGCTAAAGAAGGAGGTAGCGCAACACGGCATAACACCCCAAAAACAAATAACGAAAAAGAACTAAATGCTATCTAGAAAGTGTCTTGGATAAATTTTTAACAGTTTTTAGTTTTAATATGCGACATGTATTGACTTTTCTATAAGTCTAGGATGAATATTTATTATTTATTTTTATTTTTAACTTAAAACCGCAAATAGTGTCATATTTACAACTCTTATGCATGTAGGATGCCAGGACAAGGACGTACATGACGTCATCATACTGGTAGGGATCTAATGTCTATTTCTTTTTCATATTTGTAAAAAGCATTAACTTTGTAACTGCGATTTCCGGGAAGAACAGAGCGGTTTATTGGAAAAATATTTAAAATGGGACTAAAAGATAAATTAATTTGTTTATTCAAAATATTAGAATTATTATTTAGGGATTTTCTCATATCAAAAGCTTTGCCTGTCCAACTAGGAAAGTTTCCCGTTCCAGGACAGACAAATTGACATGTTTAGTTCATATTATTCCTGAAATGTACATAATTACATAACAAAAAAAAATAACAAAAAATTTCATTCTTCTCTGAAACTAAGTTGAGAAACTAAGAAAATGTATATAGTATATATAAATATAAGTACACATACATTTTTTTGTGACAAAGTAGAAAAAGTAATCTGGTAGCATATATTACAATCGGATTTACCGAATTAACCCGGTAACATATAATATATTCAGATTTACAGAGTATGAGATAAGTAGGTAAGTTAGTAGTATTGAAGAGTGTAACATGTACCTGATAACAAGATGGAGGAATTACAATAAGATTTACAACATGAAGATATATGAAATTATATATAGGTTATGTGTTTAGAAGTTTGAACTTTTAGTTATCTAATGTTTTGCTTTTATTGTTACGGTGAAGAATTTTAACTCCTGTGTCCTTATTAAAAGTGTGATGTGTGGAAATTAAGTGATTAGCAAACATTGTAAAATCATTAGTAAAAATTATTAGCATCATAGGTTAGCTATACCTAATATTCCGAAACCGGTAGTGCATAAAACAAAAGTAGTCTAAAACAAATGTATGCGTTTTTATTGTATTTCTTTTTCATTTAATGGCCTTCGTGGCCGAGGGGTCAGGCTCTCGACTATCTATCTGGAGGTTGCGGGTTCAAATCCCAGCGTATGTATGTAAGCGTATATATGTATGTATGTAAGTAAATTTAATTTAATTAAGTTGTGTTATTTCAAATTATTCATTTAAAAATAATGTAGTGGTATACTATATTTGCGGCACGTTCGCGGCGGATGGTACGCTCAGTAAAACCATCATTCAAAATTGAATCGTTGCTTTAAATGGCTTCAGTCATGTTTGATTAACTGAGCAACCTGATAACAGATCTGAGTAACCAGGCACTTCCCCATCTCTCTTTCTCACTTCCTTCCCCTCTCCACTACCTTGAGCATCACAACATACCCAAAATGGGGATGCCATTGTGTCACTGGCTCCAGATGGTCGGTATCAAAGATATTGAAATATAAGTAGATGTGCTATCTGATGTTTTTACTATGTGGGTCTGCGCTTCCGGGTGTCGCCGATATTGTTTACCAATTAACAAATAAACTAAAAGAACAAATAATTAACGAATAAATCAAACGAACGTTAAACTAAATGAACGAATTTTTTCCTTATTCAAAATATATTGTTAACCAATATTAATGCACATTTTCAAAAAATCAACGAAATGAACAAATTCTTTTTGTATGATAACTACGCTAATTAGCGCGTAGTCCAGCGACAGTTGCGCGGACACCATTGCATATCTCTTCTCTATTTGAATAACTTTGCTCTCGACCCATCGCCTTGTACCGCAGTGGGAGGGATGGATTCATACAATGATCAATTAATGCTTTTATAGTTTTTTTTTTGCCTACCGTTTATATTTATGTTTAATGTAATACTGTTACAAATATATTTTAAAAACGCATTAAAATTTTAAATTTTGTAATATTTCTGAAAGAATAATAAATTGAATTGAATTGAATTGAATCACTCCTGGACACATTGACGCCAGATTACTGTCAACCCCTCTTACCTTTTTCCTTTCCAGAACTTCCTTTGCCTAATAAAACCCTCCACACACCATCCCCAAAGATGACATGACTGCGTGGAGCTAACGTAAAAAAAAGTGGGTGGATAAGTCCTCCATCACGACATAAGCGAAATTTTCTGCTTAATGTGATGGTAGTAGGAGAAATGAATAAATTATTTTTGTATGAAAACTACGCTAATTACGGCGTAGTCCGGCGACAGTTGCACCGTTGCAGTTGTCCGGGACACCATATCATATTTCTTCTGTATTTGAATTTCTGTATTTGAATATCTTTGGTCGGTATTCATATAAAAAAAATACAAAAGTGTAAGAAGGTGGAGGACGATCGTCGATGACTTATGTGTGATTTCTCTCTGGGACTACTACATCACTCCATTTATTATAAGAAGCCAAGCGGTTTCAACCTAACCATACGTGGTTATGGATATTGAGACTGGTTGGCGTTAAAACTAATTCACTAACTGAAACAACTAATTCACGCAAAGTAACAGGGTTTTTTCCAATTATTGTTGCCAGAATATTATATAGGTAGGTAGGTACCTACCATTTTTTTTAATTCGATTATCATTATTCGAAGCCTTACACCTCATCCTGTCTCATTACGAAGGACGAATCATATTTAGGAAGATAAATTTAAATCAAACTCTTATACTGTTGTGCCGCCCATCATAAAAATTGCTTTTCCTTTCCTAAACATGATCATTAACGAACATAAATAAATAAATTATTAAAATATACACCAGAATCAAATAATAAAATTTCCAATTAGGTGCGATCCCAATTATTATATCCTCTGCGAGCAAACTGTATCTAAATTTCTCTAATCATCAGTACATAGTATAAAATGAAGTCGCTCAAAATGTATGTGCACATAGATCTTTTAAACTACGCAGCGGATTTCCATGCGGTTTTCCCCAATAGATAGAGTGATTCAACAGGAAGGTTTATATGTATAATACATGCTTATTATGGTAGAGAAAAGCCGAGAAATTCAAATATTCAATTCAGGCAACGGGCAGCGGGCAGCTGGCAAGCGAGTGGTGTGGATTTTAAAAAGGTTTGTTAATGGCGTTGTGTTTCGTTAGCCACAGCAACGTGTGGCCGGGTATGCCAGTAAATAATAAACAGTGACCTCCTAGGTAAGTCTGGACCCGTATATTATATCCTGTACACTGTACAGGATGTAAATAAATAATAAAATACCTAGACAATATAAATAAATATAATGTTTATAAATACTAACGCACTATCACGTCAATTTTTTGAAATGCATTTTACAGTCTATAGTTGTGTCTTGATCCTTGATCTTTGATCGACGATGATTCTTATATTTCGATCGATGAACCAGTGGATGCAATCTGTTAGCCACAAATTGTTACAATATTTTGTCTGGTGTATAATTACTTAAAAGATAGAGAATTTTATAAATATTATAATATATATTTGTAAAGCGCCCTTCCACAAAAATGGCGACATTCAAATCATTTTAATATTAGGTTTTTTAATATCATTTTAATTTTATAAATATTATTATAATTGTTAGATACTGATTTTTAAGTAGGTAAATAAAATTTTCCATTTTCCTTGCCTCCCACATTTAGTAGATTCAATGCCATAATAACGGAGAGAATGCGATTGATAGGTACCTACCTATATATTTCATAGCATTTCTTTACAACTCTTGTCTTCTGCCTGACATAAAAAAGAAAAGGTGCGTCAAAGCATTTCTTCGAATTCAATAATTCTGAATTAAAAAGATATCTTCCGAACAGAGCGAATCTTTTGATTGAATGCATTTATACAAACCGCAGACAAGAAAAAAAGGGCAGTAGGTAGGTTATTCCGACTCGGAACCTTGTGGCCCGTCACACAATGGGGGGACAGTTCAATAGAAAAAGGGGCTAAACCTCCCCCCACTCCCAAACGGCTCGAGCTATTGTAATTGCCCCAGGCCCAGCCCCCCAATGTCAACTACCTTCGTGGGCACGTCAGACCAAGGGCAAAAAACACCCCAAAACTACCCTAAACGCACTGTCATTCCAATGAACAATAAACAACGAAACAATGTAACAACATTTCTGGCCCAACAGAGATCTATCCTTTAGGACTGACGACTTAAAGCGCAAAATCCTTTGCATTTGAAATGAAATTTGTTCAGAGTTGCAGTATTTTTGGTTGTTATTGATGTAGGGGGGATGAATGCATTCAGTTTTCTCGGCCTTCTTTGGACTCCGATTGATACTTGTAGCGAAGTTTTGTATATTAGATGCAGAGGGATCAGTTTCATACTAGTTAGGGGTTGATAGCGACTGGACAAACATCTCAAGAGAGCTTTAGAAAAGTGGAGTGTTTTTGCGCAAAGTGGAATTTTAACTATCAATTTTTAAGACTTTATTCATCAAGTGCTTTAATATTTGATATTGAATTGTTTAGAAACAGTTTATCAAAACAAAGATGACGTTGGCATCGCAAATGTATTCAAAGTTGTTCAGACCGTGGGATGCTGTAGAACAGGGAAAAAGTGATCACCGTAAATCAGAATTTTGTCAAGAAGAAACACTGTCATCAAAGTCTTTATCAAAAGACAAAGATGATGTTACTGTGATGAAAGATGTGGTAAAAGCGGAGCATCGATTGAAGAGAAGCAATTTAGATAAGGGAAAATTGAGAAAGATCAGAAATCAACAAAAAAAGGATAATTTCACCAGCCCTCTTCATCAAGATTCTACGATTTCGACAACTACTGCCGAAATTAAAGCTATGGAAATCTCTGGAGTGTCATCTGTCCAACAACAAAGCCCAGTGTTACATCAAGAAAAGACAATTAATGAAATCAATGAACGTTTAGGAATACCAACAGAAACAACTCGTAAGCCTTCTACTAAGAAAGATAAAAATCATCGCCATTCTAAAGATTCACCACCAGTTATTCATCCACTGCATCAAAATTTTAACCAATACTATCCGCAACATGTCATGAATTCTTTAGATCTTCTGCAGTACACTGATCCTTATTCTCAACATTTAGGCAGACACTCTTCCGATTTATTGACCCAAGCAGAACTTGCGCAATCTCTTGGGATTCCACCATCAGACCCGATGCTGATTGAGTCATTTGCACAAGGATATGCTATGGAACTGGAATACGCGAGGATCCTTCATCAAGAGAATCAGACCAAGCTTCTGAACGCCAGGAAGCAACGCCCGAAGAAATACAAATGTCCACATTGCGATGTGGGCTTTTCCAACAACGGACAGCTAAAAGGACATATCAGAATTCACACAGGAGAACGACCTTTCAAATGCGACGATAAAACCTGTGGAAAGACCTTCACAAGGAATGAAGAACTGACAAGACACAGAAGGATTCATTCAGGACTTAGACCATATCCTTGCCAGACCTGCGGAAAGAAATTTGGAAGACGAGATCATCTAAAAAAACACACGAAAACCCATCTGGTCCAAGCTGAAAGAATGATGCCAATGTTTGTGCCTTTATCCGCAATGCCACAAGTTCCGGGATATCCTTATTTGTATGGATACTAGTTTAACAATAGTGGAATTTTAATTAGAAACCTTTTCAAAATTAAACCGACCAATATTTTGTAAAAAATTGTTGTAGTTCCATAGGAATAATATATATTTAAAAATTTGTGATTGAACTTTTGATCAAATTTATAGCGTGTTTTATAAAAGAAGATTTATATAAATATATTTGTCTAAGCTTTTCACTGTTTTAATATTGTAAATAAGAAAGATAGAAATATTATTGTAAGCTAAATATATTTTTGAGAACAAGATAACTTTGTGTAAAATTTGTGAAAATAAACACATTCGAAAAACAGTTTTTTCGATTTTTATTTTCCTTTGGCATTTATTTTCTTTTAACAAAATGCGAACCTTCGGAATGATATGAAATATGTACGTATTTATTTTCAGGTGTACCCATTTTCCTCGGTAAGCATGTAGTACTAAAGAAAGATTTTCATCTGTAAATCACGTAGGTAAAAACATTTTATTTTGTTCATGAAAAAGGTTTTTCAAAAACCTGTCTCAGCTATTTTATTATCTACAAATAGAAATCTTTGACATGAACATATTTTCACACAGCAGATGTAGCAACAAATATTCGAGAAAATACGAATACAGAAATATTATTAACACACAAGTATTTCTGTTTCAAGGTCTTGGAGACCTTGGAGATTTGTTGAAAAGTTCTCTGGAGAGTTTAAAATGATAAGTACCTTTCTAGTAGATAGAATCTACCGACATCTATACAAGTTTTATCATAAAATAATTTGAGAAAAACACGGTAGGTAGGTACCAATGGCGGTACGTGTGTTTTTCAGTGATACGTGGATGCGGCGTATCACTAAACTGAAAGAATCCTGAAAATCTTCACACAAAATATTATTTAAAAATAAAAAAAAATCATTTTCAGCTACAACATCAACAATAACGTCGTATTTTTCAATCTTAGCACTCCAGCTGACTGAAAATTCACGAACCGCCACTGGTAGGTACCTAAATGATGCAAAAAGGCTGAAAAGTTCTGTAGTTAGTAAGATGATATAAAGTAAAACCGGGCAGAGGTCGTATCCACATCATCATCAGAAGGAAGGGTATGTACATTAATAAATTTGAGGAATCGAAATAAAAACGCATTTGTAAAAGAATTTTATTTATTTATCCGCTCATAATATTTATTTGTTAAGTAGAAAATATATGTCCGAAAAAATAATTATGAATATATGTACGTACCTACACATAAAATTGTATCGAAATTTAATTTTATTTGTTTCATTTCCAAGTAATAAACAAAAAAAATCGCTAAATAACTCTTTCAAAAGAAGAAAAAAGCAGTAGACGTGTATATATTTTTTTAAACTGTTCTAAAAATTCCAATATTCAAAAATTGGTAGTCACGTTACGATTTTATTACGTGACATTTGAATTCGAAGTGTTACAAATCTAAAAATTGTAAACTCATAATCAATTTTAAGAGCCATTAAGATGAAGCCATATTGCAAAATCATATGTTTTTGTTTTGAAAATTTGATCGCTTAGAGTATTATAGATGCTTCAATTAAATACTGCGTGTAGAACATACCTTGGCCCTTAAAAATATCAGTCAGTTTTTTTTATAAGTCTTTTAATAAGCCTATAAAAAAATAAAATATAAAGTCTGTAAAAAACACTATTAAGTCCAAACTCTCCTATTTATAAACCCCTTTTCGGATACGGTTTTATTGTTTAATGTATCGAATTCAGTTTCTTTTATAATAATCGCAAAAAATGATTTTTGCGCCCGAAGTTCACAAAATAAAACAAAATACGCATTTTTGCGTTGTTATTTTACAATACGGCCGGCAGTAGACGAATTTGTATTTTCAAAGTGAACTCTATGCCATCCACCGAAGGGCTACGTTACTAGTCAGTCTAGTCACGCCCGTTTTTTCATCAGTTCGCCCCCGAACGGAGCGGGAAACGGACGCTAGGCTCCACGTCGCTTTGTTCCGTGAAATCAATTTTAAAATTCTGTTTTATTTCAATAAACAGTGCGTAAAAAAATGAGTTAATATTTTTTACAGGCCTTTACGAAATCAACCTGTAAAAAATTTTCTTAAATACCTTTTCCAACCTTTCCAAAAGCTTTTTCTCAAGTATTTTTAAACTCCTCCCATAAAAGGGCGTGAATTCCGATTTCGATTTTTTCCTGGACTATTGGATCGCCTTAACCAGAGGCCGAGCATTTTTATTTCGTGCAACTGTAGATGGCGGTTCCGATGGGAAAGATTTATTATTCTCCAAACCATCATTTTAACATAATAACTCAATATCGATGTCAGTCAGTCAAAATTTATTTTGTTAAATATTTACATTAAAAAATGCCGAAACTCGTAATGATAAAACTATCAAAATTATGTAGTTTTCGTAATTTTATTTTTTGATCAAAAGTATTTATAATTTTTCAATAATATCTAAGCAAAATAAGAATATTATTATTTTTTAAATACTTATTTTGTAAGACCGTAAATAAATAGACAATCTGAAGTATTTTCGTCACAAAACGAGGGCGCGGATATTTTTTTATGATTTTATTTGAACTAAAATTAAAATTCTGCAAAGGAGCTTTCCCACATAATTTATTGATTTATTTTACTGCATGATTATATGATTTAAAAAGTATGTTGTATAACACGAAATTTTGTTTAAAAATTGAACAAATCTGCAAACGACCTATGGTAAATCCTTATTATGCTAAAAATAAAAAATAATCTTTAAATTTATTAATTATTAATAACTAATCGATAAAAGAACAATTTCGAAAACGAGTTAATAAGTCTAACATTTGATTTAAAAGTGACATATTTCCGGTTTTGTAGGGTTATTTATTCCCTCTTAAACATAATCTCGTATTATGTGAATATCATTTTGATTTTTTCATTTAAAAAATCTAGCTATCTAGGTATTTCATTCGCAATCTGTAATACCTACCGGTATATTTTTTTTTTAGTTTATAATAATATCATTTTGCTAATTTAAATCTTCTTATTACCTTTTCATTCTATCATTCTTGAAAGCTCACCTGTCAAATTCAAACCATTCTTCACAGTCTACGTTACCGGCTTTCGTTTCTCATTTCACGACGCCAGTTTTTAATATGTACGTCAGAAATTTAGTAGGTTTAAGAGAAGTAATAATAAAACCACAGATTCAAATTATTTTCTTATTGGATACCTACGATATTAGATTTTATGGATCAAAGAATTTTCGTTATTTATTTTTTGGGTGTTATGCCGTGTTGCGCAACACGGCATAAAACCTCTAAAATAAATAATGAAAATATTTTCTTATTGATTACATTTGCCCTTTCGTTGATTTCTAGCGCGAAGAACCCCACCTTAAACTGCCTCATATTGTTGCCCAACCGGGTAGCATTTTTGTACAATAGCTCCACACAGGAGACTCTGAGGAAAATAATTTCCTTCAAGGCCTATTTCACTATGGGGATGCTGTGTGGAGGCTCCTTAAAGGTAAAGAAGGAGAGGAAGTCTTGTGAAGGAAAAAAGGTATTAAGAGTTGGTAGAAATCTGGGAGTAAGTAGATCCAGGAGTGACAGATGAATTAATCCATCCCCCGCACTGCGGTGCAAGGCGATGAATCAAGAGAATCCTATAGTTTCCCAGTCTGTAAATTGTGCAGACGAGGGTGATCTTGTTAGTTGTAACGTAAAAAATCTAGATATGATTTTTTGCAAGAGATGCTTTACAAATTGGAAAATGCAATACAGAAAACATACCAAAAAAATGTGCTGCCCTAACAGATTGTAACTTTACAAAACCTCACTATTATTCAAACATTTCTGATGCGATATTTGCCAAGGGGCAAACCAGAGAAAAATATAAATTCATTTTTTCATCCCTTCTCATTCAACCACATTTCCCATACAAATATCACCGCTGAATTATTGTAATATTTAATATGGTTAGAAATTTATCCACGGGAGCGTGAAAAACCCCCGAGGGCGTTCTCTGCGACCCTCGCAAGCTGCAACGGGGTAGTTTCACTGACTACCCCGATGGTGACATGTCATTGGTTAGGTTACAGTGCCCGCTGCATATTAATAAGTTGCATTTTTGGAAGGGGGCAGGGTGGAGGGGGAGGGGGGAGGGAGGTAGGGCCGTGTCGAGGAAATATTTCATCTGTTTAATTAATTTGGGGTCCCTTGCATGGATTATTATTGAGCGGTGTTGGGTTTGAATGTATTGGGAAAAGGGAAGAAGCATGGAAACTTTTTTTTTGTATTTTGTTAGTTAGTACTGTTTTATTTGTAGAATTCCATTTAATATAATGTGTTTTTAATTTTAAGTATTTAATAAAATTTACGATAGAAATAGGCAATGAAAAATTAAACTTTTTGGATTTAACTTTATCTATTATAAATAATAAAATCGATTTTATTATATATCGCAAGCCAACATACACTGACATAGTAATTCATAAGACCTCCAACCACCCTGTCTCACAAAAACACTCCACCTTCCATTCCATGATACACCGCTTAGTAAATGTCCCAATGTCTAATAATAATTTCCTTTCTGAACTTTCTATAATAAAACAAATTGCTATAAATAACGGATATGAACCAAAATTAATTGATAACATCCTAAATAAAAAACTTAGCAAAATTTCAAAAAATAAATATCTATACAATTCTAATAATATTAATGATAAAGAATGGCGTAAAATTTTGTATATTAATAATTTTTCAGTTCAATGTTGCAAAAATTTCCCTTCTAATATTAAACCAGCGTTTTATACAAGAAATAATATCGGTAATTTTTTGAGAAATACTAAAGATAAAGACCTTAAATTGACTAATTCCGGAATATATAAACTCAAATGCAATGATTGTCCCTCATTTTATATTGGAAAAACAACTCGTTATTTTGAAATCAGAATCAAAGAACATTTAAGGTGTCTTGATAATAATAATTTTTCTGAGTTCGCTAACCATATCATTGAAAATAACCACAGTTTTGAAAAAAACACAGGGATAAATATTCTTCATATTAATTAAAAGGAAAACGTTTAGATAATTTAGAAGCTTTGGAAATTAAAAAATCCCTTAAAAATAATGAATCTATTATCAACAAACAAAAAATATTGTCATATAGCCCAATCATAGATTTGTTCCCCTACCCACACACTCTACACTAATACCTACCCACCCAATCTACATTAATTACTAACAACGACTCCACCCCTACGACAATAAAACATTGTTCTAAACTGTCAAATTAGTATAAGCTTTCCCTGACGAAGGAACGTTTGTTCCGAAACCGGTCGGATTTGCACATCATATAAGTGGTTTATACAAAGTTATATTGTTTCATTTTTCTATAATGGATAACCACAAAGTAATAGCTACATTCAAAAATATTAAGTATTTAAGTTTTACTAGTATTTTTGTTTTGTCATTGTTTATTGATTTTGCTTTAACGCCCAAAAAGCCTTTAAGAATATAAATGAAGTAAAAATAAATATTTTAAATAAATGAAGACAATATAAGCGAAACTCAATCGAAAATCTGGAAACAGAAAAATCAGAAAAACATATTGACACCTCTGGGACCTCAGAGGTGTCAATATGTTTTTCTGATTTTTCTGTTTCCAGATTTTCGATTGAGTTTCGCTTATATTGTCTTCATTTATTTAAAATATTACAATTTGAGGTTTTACTCATAAAGTTAAAATAAAAATAAAATAAAAATAAATAGCCTGCCAATATAAATAAAATGAATAAAAATGTTTAAAATTGGTGTTAACAATGTATTACGAAATAAGTAGCAATAGTTCGCACATACTGCCTTTGAAGTTTTGCCAAGTTGATATTATTGTCAAAGACATCCATTTTGTTTTTTCCTCAGACTAAATTGTTGAATAACTTGTACAGATCATATAAAAATTGTTGTATCTCCCTTACTATCATGATGAGAAATATGATTAAAATTGTTGTATCTCCCTTACTATCATGATGAGAAATATGATTAAAATTGTTGTATCTCCCTTACTATCATGATGAGAAATATGATTAAAATTGTTGTATCTCCCTTACTATCATGATGAGAAATATGATTAAAATTGTGTTACTAAAGAGAAAACCATGCTTTAAATTCAGATCTAAAAGTTAACCGCAAATAAGGGAACGTACCCATACTACGTGACCTGTTTGAGGGGGGGGGGATCTTCAAAATACCACGCTTGGTCACAGTGGGGGGGGGGGGGGGGATTTGGTTTTTATCACGTAGTCAATCTAGAATTCTTTTTATATTTTTTCCATTGACTTTTGCAATTTAAAAAAAAAAGATGAAACTTTGGGAAATTTTTATTAATTATTTTTAAATGAAACGACAAAAAAAAGAGTTGACGATAGTGTTTTTTTAAGATATCCATGTTTTTTAACCTGTTTATCAACATTATTTAAAGTTTTATTTTGGTTGTAATAGTATTCCTACGAGCCGCGACAATTCCTAAGTTAGCGACCACAACACCAAAGCAAAATAAATATAATCTGGTTAATGTTAGTGTTGGAGGTGAGGGGTGAGGGGACGTGAAATGGCGAATCGGCTTTTTTAGGGGGTGATTCATTGGGGGATATTTCGGTTTGTTGCGCGGTTTAAGGGAGCCATTTTGAACAAACCTACAGGGTGACTTCATTGGATTTTTCAGAATTAATTTAATAATGATTCAGATTTGAAAAAATATATTTGATAACTGATATAATTTTTGATTTCCACGGCCAAAAGTATTAACGTAGCTTATTTTTGGGGTATTATGCCTTGCTAGGCTACCTCTTTCTTTAGCCAAAGTTGCGGACAGTATTATTGTGTCCATCATCACGGCAGATGTATATTTTTTTATTATTATTTGTTGGTTCGCCAATATATCTATCGCCAGAATATATCTTCTTCTTCTTTGTGTGCCGTATCAGGGTCTCTATTCCCGAGCAAACGATCAAACGTTACTCGTTATGCGCCTCGCAGCGACCAAAAATTACTCGTCGTCGCGACCAACTTTGTCGAATCCTTCAATTTTACGTATTCTTGAACGTCGAACGATCGAAGAGATGATTATATTGGCAGCCCTGTGAATATTGTCTATGTTCTTGATGTTTTTGAGATTTCTATGGTGTGAATGTCAAACGTCAAACAGTTGATATTAGTCGAGTTTAGCATATTTATGAATTAATATGCTGATAATATTTTAAATGGCTGCAGGATACAAATGATTGGTTTATTTATGCATTACAAACAGCCAAAAGCAATTTCTAATAATCGAATTAGTAAGTTCGGAAAGTTTTTGTCGTCACTCACCTTCGGCGAATCTCGACGGAATTCAAACACTGGAGAAAGGTTAGTATTTATTCATGTCCATTAATTTGTGTGTAAAGTACATTTAAAATGTCTACTTGTTATCCTAAAGCTTCGTTCGGAAGAAGCTCCGCCTTTGACGAATTTCTATTCAACAAAACGAACAAGATGCTCACTCAGAATGAAGTCAACTACATCTCTTTGAAGTCATTAAAAGCTATGAAACAAATCATTTTGAAATAGCCCTTAACCTATATTTTTGTATCATCACTTATGACTTCATCGCTCACATGGTGTTCATTCTAAGTCTTAATTTGTATGTTACAGGTTTGCAGGATACAAATGATTGGTTTATTTATGAATTACAAACTGTCAAAAGCAACTGCTAATAATCGAATTAGTAAGTTCGGATATGGATTTAATGAGAGGAAAGTTTTTGTCTTCACTCACCTTCGGCGAATCTCGACGGAATTCAAACACTGGAGAAAGGTCAGTATTTATTCATGTCCATTAATTTGTGTAAAGTACATTTAAAATGTCTACTTGTTATCCTAACGCTTCGTTCAGATGAAGCTCCGCCTATGACAAATTTCTATTCAACAAAACGAACAAGATGCTCACTCAGAATGAAGTCAACTACATCTCTTTAAGAAGTCATTAAAAGCTATGAAACAAATTATTTTGAAATAGCCCATAACCTATTTTTTATATTTTTGTATCATCACTTATGACTTCATCGCTCACATGATGTTCGTTTTAAGTCTTAATTTGTATGTTAAATATCACAATATTGAAAACAATTATAATGGGGCTACGTTACTTCAAAGCCAATCGTTTCAAAATTCAAGTAAAATTGTGTGATCTTGACGTTGTCCTTCTTTTTGAATACTCTACGATATAAGAAAGTCTCTTTTCACTAATATTTAGTGTAAATAATTAATATGATTCAAAAATATTTTCAGGCATGGCAAGATTTACGCTCAAAGGCCGAAATAAAAAATGCCTCCTTGAGGCGGCTTGTGGCCGAGACTAGAGGCGGACCACCGCCACCGGCACGCGGTGCCAGCAGCAGATGTGATGGGCTGATACTACAAGCAGTCAACCCAGTGTGATTACAGTGTGGGCTGTACGGAGATCAACTTGGACTTTTCCTTTCTCGGAAGACCCCAGCCTGTTGCTGGCTGCAGCAGCTGACAGTCTGCCAAGGAGCCCTGGAGGTGCTCTTGAAGGCCACACCTCCCCTTGTGGAACCCCCTACCATTGATCCTCCACCCGTACAGACTCCGAGGTGTACTGAATCTCTTCAATACCCTCATTTTAAATTTAATTAAAACCAAAATCATACTCTATTGTCAGTACATGTATTCTTCTTCAGCTTATAATACAAAATATGTTGAAATAATTTCAATTGTAATTACAGTTGTTAGTTTTAGTTTTATCGTGGATAAATATAATATTTTTCTTTAAATTTAACATTGAAGATAATATTTAATAGGCAATATCAGACTTGTTTCTTATTCTTTAGCTTATAATGCAAAATATGTTGAAATAATTTCAATTGTAATTACAGTTGTTAGTTTTATCGTGGATAAATATAATATTTTTCTTTAAATTTAACATTGAAGATAATATTTAATAGGCAATATCAGACTTGTTTCTTATTCTTTAGCTTATAATACAAAATATGTTGAAATAATTTCAATTGTAATTACAGTTGTTAGTTTTAGTTTTATCGTGGATAAATATAATATTTTTCTTTAAATTTAACATTGAAGATAATATTTAATAGGCAATATCAGACTTGTTTCTTATTCTTTAGCTTATAATACAAAATATGTTGAAATTATTACAATTGTAATTAAACAACTGAAACTGTAATGTTTTCTGTGTTATACGATAAAAATTGGGATACTATCTAGAAGCAGATACGTTTTTAGATTTTCACGGGCAAAAGTATTTTCATTATTAGTTTTTGGGGTGTTACGCTTTGCGCTACCTCCTTTAGCCAACGTTTCGGACAGCGTTGCAGTGTCCATCATCAGGGCAGAGCCGGCAGATTAGACATATCTGCCCTGATAATGCAACGCTGTCCGAAACGTTGGCTAAAGAAGGAGGTAGCGCAACACGGCATAACACCCCAAAACTAATAACTAAAATATTTAGAAGATTTTTAGTTTTATCGTGGATAAATATAATGTTTTAATTTAAATTTAACAATGAAGATATTTAATAGACAATATCAGACTTGTTTATCATTCTTTAGCTTATAACACAAAATATGTTGAAATAATAATTGTAATTGAACAACTGAAACTGTAATGTTTTCTGCGCCATGTGATAAAAATTGTGATGCTATTTATTAGTAGCATTTTAATTTTATCGTGGATAAATATAATGTTTTCATTATCATCGTATCAGCGTAATGAATGAGAGTGTTTTATTTCTATCATGGATAAATATAATGTTTTACTACTTAACACCAGAGTTGTTTTTTAATTTACTAGAAAATATCATACTTGATTATTTCATCAGTGTACTAATTCTTTATTTTTAGCTTGTTTTACAAAATATATTGACATTGTACATTGAAAACTGTCTTGTTTCTATATTACTTGATAATAATTATAATATACTTAATATTAAATACATTTTTTAAGATCACACCATTGTTTTCTTACATTTTACATCACTATATTATCACAAAATATATAAAACCTTGTTGAAATTCACTTTTCAAATTACACAAATATACTGCACATGGGGCGAGACCCACCCACAAGAGTCTGGCGTCTACCGTTGGTGATGGGGCTTATTATTTTGTACAGCAACAACTTAGATGGTATTTTGTTGGCCTTAAATAAATCAGTTGGCTTGCAACCAAAATAAGGTGATGCTTTCAAAATTACTTATAATAATAAAAAAAACTGGGCGTACTGTACAGAGCCCGCAGATACTTTAATAGTACACAACTGCTAACCCTGCACAAATCACAAGTGCGCCCCACGGTTGAATTTGGCAGCCACCTCTGGTCTGGAGCTCCAAAATACCCTCGACTCTGTGCAAAAACGGGCGGTCCGCTTAATAGGTTCTCCCATCTTAACAGATGGATTGCAACCTTTAGAGTACAGGCGTCGGGTGGGAATGCTATCCTTGTTCTACCGGTATTACAATGGAAGATGCTCCGAGGATGATGATCCCTTCGGCACCGGTGCATAGTCGGGAAACATGCCAAACGCGTGCCCAACAAAATGTACACGGTTGACACTTGTCACATGAGAATGGGTCGCTTCTTCGACTCGTTCTTGTGTTTAACAGCTCGGCTGTGGAACGATTTGCCCGCCTCTGTTTTTCATCCTTCATACAACATGGGTCTCTTCAAGACCAATGTTCATTCCTTCCTCTCCTCAAAAAACCCTCCACACAGCATCCCAGATGACATAGGCCCTGAGGGAAATTATTTTCCTCAGGGCCTCCTGTGTGGAGTTAATGTAAAAAAAAAATCATGGGTATTGAAGTATTTGTTGTAACGATTTGTATTTGAAGTGTTTGTTATAACGCAGCTTCATGTAGCCTCACCCCTCACCTCACCACTCATTATTTGTGTGTGGCTAATATCATTTAATAATATGATCTAGACACTTTACAAATGATGTACAGTGAACAGAACAACAAAAGGATAAAAAGACTAGGTACTTAGTATAAACACAGAAATAATTTTGAACTATCCTATTTCGAACAGCTCTACCAGCCACTAAATCTGGGTTTCTAAACAGCCTCGGGCTCAAGTGGAGCCATTCCTCCAGCAATCAGCCCTAAATCTAGATTATGATCGGTCAGGTATTCTGGAAGATCAAATTTATCTTTTACACACATTTTGTGAAGCACCAAACATGCATTGATAAATAATCGAATTGATCTGACGAAACATTCTTGTCAGTCTCGAAACAGTTGTTTCTTGATAGTCGACATGTTTAATCAAGCCAACATCGCCGGTAAATCAGCCATTCTAAAATTGCAAAATGACTTTAGAAAAATAGACGATGTCTCTGCGGGTGCGAAAGTTCGCGCGGGAAAACAATAATGCCAGATTTTGACAGCTAATTGCGTAGATACGCTAACAACCTACCACTCGCTGCCCGTTTCGACTGGTATACCCCACTCGTTGTTGTGTGGAATGACTTTTGACGTTTTGCGTCTAAGAATGTTCCTTCGACCAAGCTCAAGAATAACCAAGTCGACCAACGGACGTACTTTCGACGGCGATTACGAGCGACGACGCTTGGAGAATAGAGACCCAGGTCCCCCCGACGCGACGTTGGCGATCACTCTTGAAAATGTCTCTCTGTCTTGCGCTGCCTGGAATAGTTCCTCCACACTTCTAATGCCGGTCCACTCTCGTATATTTCGCAGCCAAGAAATTTGTCTCCTTGGTGACCCTCTATCTTGCCTTTCGATATTAAATGCAGCAAGTGATACTTCTCCCCTCGAAGTATATGACCCAGAAATGAAATTTTCCTGATTTTTATGAATGTAAGTAGTTCTCTATCTGCTCTAGCCCGCCTGAGAATTTCTGTGTTGGTGATCATGTCGGTCCTTGGGACTTTGAGCATTCTCCGATGAAGCCACATTTCAAAAGCCTCTAACTTGTTCATGGTACCTATTTACTTTCAAGGTCCATGTTTCACATACATACTGCAAGACCGACCACACATAACATTTTATCATTCTCTGCCTTTGTTTGAAGCTGACATTGTCATTGCAGAAGAGGGATTTCATTTTAATGAACGAGAATATATCACATATAATTATTACATTAGTTAACAATTTTAATATGGTTACAGTGATAATTCCAATGAAAGGTGAGCACACCTCAATTTGGGAGGTGGGAATGGGTACCGCCGCCCCGGGAACCTTTATTGGATAACCAACACCTCTGCCATAGGTCACCCCAAGTGGTTCGCTACGTTTGGTGATTTAGCAGGGGTGCCCGGGTTCATGGGGTGAGGTTTGTCTAGATCTTGGAGGCGGATGACCAAGACACACTGAACCCCAGATTTCTACCCACCCCTTAAACCCTTTTCCTTCCCAGAACTCTCCTCTCCTTCCTTTTCCTAAAAAAACCCTCCACACATCATCCCCAAAGATGACATAGGCCCTGAGGAAAATTATTTTCCTCAGCGCCCCCTGTGTGGAGCTCATGTAAAAAAAAAAAAAAACCATTCATCGCAATATTCTTAATTAGTTGTAATACATAATAATAAATTAAAGTACATACATAAAACAAGAATTAAATTAAAAAATATTTACACATACGTACATATATACACATTTTATAGCTCTAAGCGAGGAGATCATCAGGGATATGTAAGCATAGTTTCCTTCCGAAGGCAGCAATTGAGTTTGAAAATACTTCTAAGTCTTCATGTTCGCAATGTGTATTGTATAACCGAGTCATTCTCGAGGTTGGTTTGAAGAAACTTGTATTAATACGGTAAGTACCGATCCAAAGGGTTTCAAGGTTTCTCGTGAATTTCAGCCTTATATTAAGATTAATTTGATTAATCAAAAATGAATCATACATGTTGTTTATGATTTTAAACAGGGAGATCAAATCTGAAATGTGTCTTCTTTGGGCGAGTGAAATTTCTCTAAAGTGAGTGAGTCTTTCAGCAAAGTTATCTAAATTTTTTAAACGGACTCCACGTTATTTCCACGAATTGCATAGTGTGGGGACCAAATCACGGAGCCATACTCTAAGATTCTTCTTACATATGAGTAATGATAATAATAATGATGTAATTACACATCTGCCCTGATGATGGAAACTGTAACGCTCTCCGAAACGTTCGCTAAAGAAAAGGGTAGCGCAACACGGCCTAGTACCCCAAAAATAAATCGTTAATATTTGATTACACCCTACTCGCCTCCGGCCTCCGAGATCGCCTAAGTAAAGTAAATTGTATTTAATTAAATTTCATACTGAAATCCTTAAAAATAATAAATATGATATTTGCGGCACGTTCCAGAGTAGTAGATACTTTCAGTACAGTCCTGGTGAAGACCACCATTCAGATCCGAAACGTTGCTCGAAGTTGCTTCAACCGTGTTTGGTGGCCAGAACTGCATAGCCTGGTACTTTACCACCTTCCTCCTCCCATCTCCTTCCCGTCCCCACTACCTTCAGTCTCACAACATATCCCACTTTGGAATGCCATAGTCTCATTGGCGCCAGTCGGTTAGGACCAATTACTCACATAAAAGAGTGTTTTTAATTTTGAATAAAGAAACTTTACATGTTCCGGAAATACATATTTTTTGGGGAGCAGACAAGTTTTTCGAATTCAATTTTTCGAAATCAATTTTTCGAATTTCTGTTTTTTAGAAGACTAATTTTTCGAACAGCAATTGGCCGAAAGACATATTTTTAGAATTTGTTAATCAAATTTTAAAATATATATTTCACTTGCTTATGACTAACGAGATACTGTTAGGTTAGGTAAGGTAAGGTTTGGATAGGTTAGGTTAGGTTAGGTTAGGTTAGGGGTTAGGTTAGGTTAGGTTAGGTTAGGTTAGTTGATATTGTTCATCCATTAATAAAATACTCTTGTACTTACAGTAAACATACTTATAACTAACTAACTAACCATCACGCCGTTTCCCCGCAGGGGTAGGCAGAGAGGACGGACCGCCAAACAACTCGGTCTTGGCACACACTCTTTGCCTTATTCACATTCATACATCGTCTCATACATACTCTTCTATTATTCTGACTTTTGACATGACCCGTCTCAAGTATTTGATTTACTTGATTGTGCCATGTCTTCCTCGGGCGTACCCGACTTCTCTACCATTCACATTTGCATCATATATTCTTTTTACAATACTTTCTTCGCTCATTAGCTCTACGTGCCCAAACCATCTGACGGTCCCTTTCTTAATTTTGCTCATTATACTTACATCAGCCTTACATTCTTTGCAGATATTCACATTTCTAATACGATCATACATGGTTTTACCACACATCGATTCGAAAAACTAATGTTTCTGTCAATTGATGTTTGAAAAATAATTGTTTTTGAAAAATTGAAGTTGGAAAAATTGCAATTCGGTCAATTTACTTAGAACCTATTTTTGTCACGATTATTGAAAGATCTGTTTCATTTTACGCCGTACGAGAAGTACAACTTTAAACTATTGAAAAAATCCTGGTCAATAATCGAGTAAATACGAGTACTTTAATTTTACAAGCATAATAATGTTTTTTTGTCAATTACCATGGGACTATGGGACATTGCAATAATAAGTATTCTTTCCTACCGTTCATGAATAACATTTGTTTCCGCTTTTTAACATCCGTAAATCAAATGTCAAATTAAACGACATCTTTTTCCTCGTACATCTTCAATCATTTTTGTCACATTTGCTTCTAATTGTGTTGGATTCAATGGCAGATCAAATATGAATAGATATCTCAAGAAGTCATCGAGAATGTCACAGAAGTGAGGTTTTTTTCGTCAATGAATGTCAAAATATTTAGAACTATTACTGAACGAACAATGGAGCTGATGTATTGACCAATTTTGGATCGATGGAAAAGGCGGAAGTTGAATTGAATGAAAACTTGCCTTATGTAACAAGGCATAGAACTGGTAGAAGCATTGTTGAACGGTTTAGAAATAAGATAGTCTATTCCAAATACTGCTTTAAAATGTTTTAAAGCTTTTGAATTAGAGTATTTATGGCTGTGAATATGGTTTTTCTATTAGTTTATAACCGTGAAGACTGTAGGAAATTAATTATTTTCCAAGGGTAAAAACACTTAAAATGTGAGACTTACCTAAAAGTATGCAGAATGTAGATAGGTAAAAAATACTTGTAATATTTTTAACAATGGTTATGTCTTAAGTATCTGTTAATGATTGTCGCACAAGAAACAATGCCGTCTAAGTCTAAGCGACATAAAGTTTAAAATTAACTTTTTATGAAATTCGATAGAGAAGTGAATTCAGCCTATGTCTTTTTTTACATTAACCCCACTCAGGAGACCCAAAGGAAAGTAATTTCCCTTAGCGCTTACAACATATTCATGGACGCTGCGTGGAGAGTATGAAGCGTGGTTTGAAATCTAGGGGTCAATGTGTCCAGGAGTAACGGACGTATGAATCCATCTCTCCCACTGCGGTGCAAGACGATTGGTTGAGAGAGACCAGCTGGAGGGGTCAAACTGGTCTCCCCGAACCGGCCTCTCACAATCCGGCCTCACCAAGCTGATGGGCAAGCGCATCCGCCGCCAAGACCTGAATATAGCTCAACCGATGAACCCGGGCACTCCCTGCTAGTCAAAAAACGTAGTGAACCAAAATTTGAATTCAAATTGAAATAATGAAAATTTTTGAATCTGTATGATATTGTTTTATGGCCTCTTTCTAGAAAGATGCTAGAAAAATACAAACTAACAAAAAAGCTGCTTATCTTACAACTCTAATTTAATTGTTAGAACGTGTATGATTTCGTTGGATATAAATACAGGTCTTACATAAACCTAGCATATCATTTAACTATTACACGAGTAAATATTTCTTTTGTAATTTGTTTTTAATTTAACTCATTGTACTTCCAATAACAACTACCGTTTCAGCGATTTTATTTTTGTGTATGCGTACATTCTTATTTTGTTAATATTATAATACTGATACCCTCCTGTGTACCAATGTAAACTTATAATCTAATGTATCACTTGAATGTAAAAGTCATTTTATGGCGTTAATAAATAAATATTCCCAGAAAATGCACTTAGAACATCCTGTATCAAACTCCACAATTCTGACGCATTGAAATGAAGAAAAAGTGAATGCTCAGCCTATTTGTGTTACTCCAAGGCGAGGAATTAGGGGCCGCGTGTAATATCATGTAACCAATAACTTATTTCACTAATACTAGACACAAACGAAAGTAACAAATATGCTATTTGTTGCTTTCAAGGCATATATTGGTACACACTGCTTTTCGTAGATTGGATCAAAAAATCAACGATCATTTTTTTATATTCACAATGAGTTAGATGAATTAAAAACTACCAAACCAAGCTGCATGGACAGCCGGAGGAGATTGGCTATTTAAAAAATATATGAGGAGGAGATTGGCTATTTTAAATATAAAACCTCAAATTGTAATATGTATTTAATTAAATGAAGACGAACCTCGAACTCAGGACCTTTCGCTTTCCGGGCAAATGCGCTAACCACTGCGCCAAGGCGTCGATATCCGATTCGGTCAATTTTAACTGTATCATACTTCAACTAAGAACCACTGTTGGATGTTGTGTGTTGTGATTGTTCTATTTCATTTTTAACTTCATTTAGCACTGAACACTTTTAATTTCTCGTTTTGCTAATCTCGATGTGTAGAGCCTCTTACCTTAAACTTTCCTGTTTATGCCACCTCTTACTAAAATATTGCGATGAATTGCGTGTCTATAATCTCTTTTGTCTGTGGCCACGTTAGCTTTCTATTTTTGTTTATAAAACGGCGTATTATCATTTAGCATGTCATTGTCTTCATCTCATTCCTCTCTTCGCTTCTGCTAGACATTTACGAATTAATCTCAATTCTTGTCGCCAGTCAAGTGTTCAGAATTACTCTCTCTCGCTGTAAAATTATTCACTAGAATAAACAGTTACGACCATACCCAGTACAAAACACAAGTGTTTTTACTTCAAAAAGGATAACCTCAAATCAACACTTCTCTCTATCTCACTGTACGTTCCCGTGGTGTGGAACCGAAGGAAGCCACCAAAGCAGCTCAAATTACACCCTGACTGCAGATTATCTGGAGACCATACCCTGGGAATCTACGCACCACCCACATTATCTTCATTTTCTTAAGGCGTATTTTATTTCCTGTATGATTGCAAGAAACAAACCCGAAGTAAATGCTATCTAGATAGTGTCTGCATAAATCTTTATCCATTTTATTTAATGTGCGACATCTATAGGCTTTACTGCAAGTCCAAAATGAATATTTTTATGTTTTTTTATTAAATATGAAATAAAACGTATAAAGATTTATTCAGACACTATCTAGATATTATTTTGTTCGGGTTTGAAGCTTGCAATGAAACATAATGATTTAATAATTTAGTTTTTATATATTAGCAAGGAATCATGAAAAAATGTCCAGGTTTAGTTATTTATCGTAATATATAAATTTATGAGTAACTAAAAGTATCTACATAACATATCAATAGTATTTTCATCTTGGTACAATGAAGAGCATCTCCGTATAAATCCAGTGGGAAAACACTTCACAAAGCCAATTTTAAAATATAGGTCAAACAACGAAAACAAAATAACAAGTTTGAGAGCTTCTCTTAGAATTTATTACAAAAGATTACAATAATTCAACACGGAAGTAAGATACAATCATTTGCTATAATTTTTTCAATAAAAATAAGCAAAATGTTGATTCAAAAACATGTCAAACGCTTAACACTTATTGGCAGTTTGATTTAAAGCAATTTTAACAAATTCTCACAGATTCTAGTGCTACGTAATAGTATAATGCTAATAAATATTGAATTGTCGATTCAAAAGGCATTCAGCAGTTAGTTCAATGTTTCTGAAGAAAAGGAAGGAAAATGCCACCGAGTTAGCTTAGAATTCAGAATTCAATGCATCCCCTAATAACCTGATACTTGAGTGCAAACCTTCGTGGTACAATAATATTGGAAGCTTACAAAGCTTTTAAAACTTTGTGGCAGTTAAAGTAAAGTAAAGTTCCGCAGATTAAAAGATTTAACTGTAGGTGTGCTAGGGGTAAAATGCTACGACTTTTATTGCGGAGCGAAAAAAAAGTTTGTCCGAATATAAATAGCTATTCTGGGGAAACTAAATTTAGTAGATGTTTACAGGTTTACAGATGTTTACAATGTTTAATATTTGACAAGTTTAAGTATTTCCCCAATAAATGTAGTCATAATTTGTCTCGACGCCACCTAGCGAGGGATTTAACACTTACAATGTCTCTCTCGCAAATATAAAGTTGGTTGTTTTCAGGTGGAAAAAATATAATAAGCAGTAATTGTTGAATGAAACACTAGTATATATTGAATTCTTTGGCAGGTATTTGATAAGCCCCCATAGCTCAGTGGTCAAGAGCAGCTGACCGGCAATCAGAAGGACACGGGTTTAAGTCCCGTTGGCGGCAAGTATCTTTTCTCGGAAGATTTTTCAATGTTGATGAGTGTTTCAGGCTGATAATTATTGCTTATAATAGATGTTTACAGGGTTATTTTGAATACATAAACACATAAGGGGGCGTTCAAGTATTACGTAACCCAATTTTTGAAGATTTTTGACCCCCCCCTCCCCCCATGTAACGCGCCGTAACGTTTTTCATACCCTCCTCCCCCTAAACGTTACGTAACGCCCAAGTGACAATTTTCACCTGAAAGTCACAATTAAGTTGCGCAAAGTACTGGAAAGACGCTTAAAATAACTTTTTTATTGTTTCTGGGACAGAGGTGTCAATATGTGTCAATAAGCGAAACTCAATCGAAAATCTGGAAACAGAAAAATCTTGACACGTATTGACACCTCTGTCCCAGAGGTGTCAATACGTTTTTCTGATTTTTCTGTTTCCAGATTTTTTCGATGGAGTTTCGCTTACATTGTCTTCATTTATTTAAATTATTTCATTTATATATATTAATTGATTGATTTATGTTATTTCACTATTTATTAATTAAAAATAATACACTGTATATTTTACCAGTCTAAAAATGTCCGTAGTAGGATGAAACCTGTCCCGGTGAAAATAAAAAAAGTGGAATAAAGTGCAAAAGTTTTTAATTTCAATTCAATTTTTTTGTTTATTTTCACTCACTTTGCTAGGAACGTCCTTATTACTTTATAGAGGATGAAAATTCTCTTAATTAAGTTACCGTAAGCTAATTCATAGTGTTTTTGAAAGGATCAGATACAAAAGGATGTTATCGGTAACTATGCAATAAAAAACACAATTACCTACCACTATATAAAAGTTAATTATTTTGAGTAATCGTAAAATGACAATAAAATCAACAACAAACATTAAATGAAAATCTTAATGTATCTCCAGCAATAAGTAATTGTCAAAGCTTTCTTATCCAATTATGTCTAAAAACATTGAAGGTAATCCATCTTAATGGATATTTTGGGGACGACTGGTTTAGTACCGGAAGTTGGGAGGCTGCGGGCGGTCCGGACTGTTTACAGGACATTAAACACTGCCATTGTGACTAACGTTTTGTTGCAAAGCAGCAAATTTCATACAAATCCATTAAAGTACAACTGCGTCCGATATAGATTTTGTTTCGCGTCGTAAACCCACTTTCTTGACCTAATAATTTGTGTTAGCGACGTAGTAACTTCGAATAGTACGAATATTTAAATTGACAAATTTTATATGGCGCCGTTTTGCATTAAAATCGCCTCAAGAGCCTTCTGCGTGTTAAAAGTTTCGAGTAATAAGACTGCTCTTCTTTTTTCGTCATTTGTTTTTGGGGTGTTACGCTGTGTTGCGCTGTGTTGCGCTACCTCCTTCTTTAGCCAACGTTTCGGACAGCGTTGCAGTGTCCGTCATCAGGGCAGATTCGGCAGATGTGTAAATGTTAGTGGTGAAATGTGTGCTTAACATAAGCTTAGGCATAACACCCCAAAATAAATAACGACAATACATAAGAAGAAATTTCGTTGTCATTAATTTGTTCGAAAGTATTATTTTAAGTTCTTCTTAACTATCCGTCTAATTTAAGTCTTAAGAATTTAATTTAATTCTAAGTCGTTATAAGAACGAAGAAGAAGTTTATTGAAGATGGTTTAAACGAGAGATATATAAATATGAATGATAGAGGGAGCGGGCTAATACATAGAAATATGATTATAATGAATAGGCTTAATGACTTATTTAAAATACAGTAAAAATCTTTCGACATTTGAAGGCGATGCACCACGCATTGTTTAAAATTCGGGATCAATAATAACTAATAGCTAACAATAATAATCCCTAATGGCGATAAGGTTTCAATTCCCGTTTAACACAAGTCGCCTGTTTTGATTTATTTACGAAAAATAGATAGCCAAATAGCGTACTTTATTTTATTTTTCGAAGCTCAAATATTTACTAAAGAAATTAACTACGTTTTCTAATGAAATTAACTAGATTTTCTAAAATAAATTATTTTTCCCCATTATACAATGGGGCCATAAATAAAAAGGAGTTCGTATGTAGGAGATTTTGAATTTTAAAACTGTTTTATAGGCCTGATACATCTTTTTTCCCGGGCTTATAAAGATTAATATTTATTTAGAGTATGTAAAATATTTCACAGCGATCTAATTTTCAAACCAAAACAACAGTGAATAACCTTAAGTAACATTTACAGGAACAATACCTATAGTATTTTAAATAACAGAATTAGATTTTTTTATACAAATTTCCAAGCATCCTTTGAGATTTTTTTTCTGTGGAGGAATTTATATGATTACCCTTTCAACTCGGCATTTGAATAGAGATATCTTTAATAATAACATATAAGTTCAACAACTTAAAGTGTTCAAGAGAAATATTTTATATGTCAGTAGAAATTAAGAATTCGAAATATTACAGAATTATAATTAATTAATCCAATTGTACCTCAATTGTACAGAATTATAATTATTGACAATTCATAAAACTAGCATGAATAAATTTTCAAACCATTTCAAACATCCGTTCGTGAATTCAAAAATTCACAGCAATATCAAAAAGCAAACACTAAAGTCATACGAAATACAACTGCTGGCGTCGCTCTGTCTGCTGAGCTTTCAAAAGCTCGAACCTACATATGGGTCTGTCGGGTTTTAGTGGAAGTTTTGAAAGAGCCAGCTCCGAAAGGAGAACAATGCATGTTCGTAAATCTATATCTCTCCACTTCAGGAGACTGGCGTTTTATGTCGGACAGTCTAAACTTTAATAAAAGCTCAGTCAATGCATCGTGCGGACCTCTAGATCAATGTGCACCATTGATGTATAGGTCAATGATGTGCACATATTAAGTGGATTACTTCTGAGGCATTATTGACGTTATTAAGAACTTCATTGCGAAATTGGATGCATTAAATAAAGTGCTTTTTTTACATTAGGTCCACACAAGAAGGTATTATTTTAGCTGATGATGCGTGGAGGGTTCTTTAAGGAAATGAAGAAGAAGAAGAAGTTGTGGGAAGGAAATAGGTTTGAGGGGTGGGCAAGAGTACTAAGAATCTGGAGGTCAGTGTGTCTAGGAGTGACAGACATATGAATCCATCACTTCAACTGCGGTGCAAAGCGATGGATCGAGGACTTCTGGTTGGGGAGTTCAAAACACCATCTCAGCCTGACTCTCCCGATCCGGCGTGACACGCAGCTGGTGAGCAGATGCATCCGCCGCCAAGATCCGGACAAACCTCACTCACCCCATGATCCCGGATACCGCTGCTAAGTCACCAAATTTAGTGAACCATTGGGGTGACCTATGGCAGAGGTGTTGGTCATCCAATAAATGATTTCCGGGGCGACGGTGCTCGTACCCGCCTCCTAAATTGCACATGTTAGGTGGATTATTGTCGTTATTAAAAACTTAATTGCATATGACTGGCCAGTGGTTGAGTGGGCATAGCGCTTGGATCCCATCCGGGCGTCGCGTGTTCAATTCCTCGGCTGGCTAAGTCCTCCATCACAACACGAGCAACATTTTTCGGCTTTCTGTGGTGGTAGTAGGATATTTTCAAACATTGTTGGGTTATTTGTAATCCGGAAATGTTTGTCTTTCTTTCTTAAAAAAAAATATAATTGACGTTATTAAGAAATTCATTGCATTATTTTAGATGAAAAAAAATATTATTGACTTTATTAAGAACTTCATTGCACTATTATTAAGAACCTTTTACATTATTGACGTTAAATAAGAACTTCATTGCATTATTTTAGACGTTATTAAGAACTTCATTGCACTATTATTAAGAACCTTATACATTATTGACGTTAATTAAGAACTTCATTGCATTATTTTAGACGTTATTAAGAACTTCATTGCACTGGTATTAACAATCTTATACATTATTGACGTTAATTAAGAACTTCATTGCATTATTTTAGACGTTATTAAGAACTTCTCTGCATTATTATTGACGTTATTGGGAACATCCCTGCATTATTATTAACGTTATTAAGAAATTCACTGCACTATTATTGACTTAATTGGAACTTCCACGCGTTATTATTTATTATAAACGTTGTTAGGAACTTTCATGCACTATTATCAACGTTATTAAGAACTTCACTGCATTATTATTGACTTAATTGGAACATCCACGCGTTATTATTTATTATAAACGTTATTAGGAACTTTTATGCACTATTATTAACGTTATTAAGAACTTTACTGCATTATTATTGACTTTATTGGAACTTCCACGCGTTATTATTTATTATAAACGTTATTAGGAACTTTCATGCACTATTATTAACGTTATTAAGAACTTCACTGCATCATTATTGACTTTATTGGAACTTCCACGCGCTATTATTTATATAAACGTTATTAGGAACTTTCATGCACTATTATTAACGTTATTAAGAACTTCACTGCATTATTATTGACTTTATTGGAACTTCCACGCGCTATTATTTATATAAACGTTATTAGGAACTTTCATGCACTATTATTAACGTTATTAAGAACTTCACTGCATTATTATTGACGTTATTAAGAAATTCATTGCAATATTATTGACGTTATTTAGAACTTCATTGCATTATTACTGACGTTATTAAGAACTTCATTGCACTATTATTGACGTCATTACAAACTTCATTGCGAAGTTGGGAGCAGCACATAACGTGCTGTTAATGATAAGTATCACATTTTAAATTATTGTTTCCGTGGGTAGGTACCTTCTTAATTTTTTTATGAGAATACCAAACGAGACTACTACTTACGACTGTCCTCAGCCAGTGGGAATAGAAGGATATGAGGAAGAGGAAGGTTGGGACGTACCTTACTGTTCAGATGTCATTCAAATTTTGTCATTTAAAGCATCGATTCGATTCCGAATGGTGGTGTTACACCAGAGCACTTACCAATCTGAAACGAAACTAAAAAAATTGTTAATAGACATATATTTTTTTACATTAACTCAACACAGGAGGCCCTGGGGAATATCTGTTATCTTTGGATATGCTGTGTGGAGGGTCTTTTTGAGGAGAAGAAGGAGTGAACACGGTGTTGAGGAAAATTGAGGGGTATAGAATCAAAGGCAGCATTCTCCAAAAAGCGTTATTTTGAGAAAACCAAAGAAAAGTTTCATTTAAACAATTCTCACACATTTATAAGTTAATAATTTTATTCAAAAAGGGAAACTGCTTATCTATTATAATTTTCAAAGTAGAATTTGTTTTTTTTTTTTTTTTTACATGAGCTCCACACAGGAGGCCCTGAGGGAAATTATTTCCCTCAGAGCCTATGTCATCTTTGAGAATGCTGTGTGGAGGGTTTTTTTAAAGGAAAGGAAGGAGAGGAGAGTTCTGGGAAGGAAAAGGGTTTAAGGGGTGGGTAGGAATCTGGGGTTCAGTATGTCCTGGTCATCCTCCTCCAAGACCTAGACAAACCTCACCCCATGAACCCGGGCACCCCTGCTAAATCACCAAACGTAGCGAACAACTTGGGGTGACCTATGGCAGAGGTGTTGGTTATCCAATAAAGGTTCCCGGGGCGGCGGTACCCATTCCCGCCTCCCAAATTGAAAACGGATTTAATTTTGGAGATTGCTGCATTTGATACTCACCTAAGGAGAATGCTGCTTTTGTTTCTCACACGTGTGGAGATATCTGACTTTGATGGAGGAACAGGAAAAAACATCTGGGCATTGAAACAGTTACGTCACCACCAATACCTGAGCAGGGAAGCGTTCCAACACAAATCCTCTCAAAGCCTGAGAGAGAATATAATATTGTTAAAACACGTGTACAACGGCATGCCAATTGTAAGAGCCGTCAACTAGGTATTTTATTTTATTTTTATTTTATTTTATTTGGAAAACCAACAGTTACATTATTTACTTAGGTGTATTTACATATGTACATGTTATTGAACCAATAATAGGTTTTCACTGGTGTGTATTAATTAGAGAGATAAAAAGTTATAAAAGTTATAATAGTTATAATAGCTTATTGGGATGGGATGGTGGGCGGGAGGTGAAGGGGACGGATCTAATCTGGGAGTGAATAAGTTATTTGTATAGGAGTATAATAGTTTGTATATGTTTAGAAGTTATTTATTGTTTATTTTTTTTAGAAATTGGGGTGCTGTATTGAATAAGTCGAATTCATTGTATGAATTGTTAAAAAAAGTGTGAAACGCGGTTAATGAATGTGTTTTGTTTAGAGTTAGTATTGCATCGAGGTGTGTTAAGTGTGTGATTTAGTCTAGTTTGTCTGGTGGGCACTCTTAATTGAATTCTTTCAAGTAATTCCGGGCAATCTATGGCAGAGGTGGCTATCTTTTGCATATTATATTTAGGTATTGGATCTTGGAATGTCAGATCTCTCAACAATAAAGTAGAAGAGGTAGCGGAAGTGTTAAATGAACAGAATCTGCATATTCTAGCCATAACGGAGACTTGGCATGAAAATAGCGACTCTTTTTCAATAAAGAGACTTCGAGCTTTAGGGTACGCGGTACTAGAAGAAGCCCGACCTAAAGCCACGATTTCTGGGGATGATGTCATCTCTAGCGTAAATCACGGAGGAATAGCGATCTTAGCTCGCCAGGGCTTACATTTGACGTTGTCACTAGGTACATACGTAACTTTTGAGTACCTGGGATGCCAAGTTTTTTCAGCAGGAGCTTCATTCATTTTATGCTCCCTGTACCGACCTGGCTCAAAACAAATTACCTCGGACTTTTTCAATGAACTTTCGTATTTTCTCGAGCGAGTTGTAGGACTTTCCGATACCATTTGTATAACGGGCGATATTAACATACACCTAGAGCGTCCGGATTCACCCAACACCGTTAAATTTTGTGATTTATTAGACTGCTTTGGATGCCATCAATGGGTTAATGCTCCAACTCATGATGCAGGCGGAATTTTGGATATTTTTGACTCAAAGTCGAGCGGCCCGCCTTTGGTAGCGGATAGCGTGGATGTAGGACTATCAGATCATAGGCTAATTCGCGCTGAAATCGATTTTAACCCTCCGAAAATCCCATACGTAACTATTACGTTTTGGTAAGATGAATTGTGTGGGTAGATTTGTAGGATGGCGTCCGCTGGCTCTGTTCAGCGATCCGCGTGGTGATATACTTACTTCACTACACTTCTTAACCTGACTCCATTGGGTTACCAAATATACCGTGATTGAAAGAAATATTTCTGATACTGAAGTTACGATTTATTTAAGTTTAGAAACACGACAAGTATTAACTTGGAAGATTTATAAAGAAAGATACTCAAGCAAACAGCCAGCACGTCAGGTAGCCGGGAAACAAATGAATTCCGTTAACTTCGCCGAACGGAATTCGCGCAGGCGCGGCGACCGAGTTGCCCGCGTATAAAAACCAATTATTCGGCTGTTGAGTATCGTTCTCTACATTTTCAATAAGTCACTCAGCATGGGTGATTTCCCAAAACCCCTTAAATCAGCTGTTGTAACTCCACTAATAAAAAAAACCGCAATTGGACGCTGACGATCTCTCAAACTACCGACCCGTTTCCAATCTTCCATTAATTTCAACCATTCAAAATAATTCAATCAACCAACCAGAATTCAACCATTCAAAATAATATCACAAAATTAGAAACTGATTACGTTAATCTAAAAAGTTGCCTAGAAAAACAAACGTGGGAACATCTAAAAAAAATAAATACGACAGAAGAAGCCTGGAATTACTTTCTAGCATACCTACAAACGCTCATCACTCAAAACACCACAACAACATCTAACATTATCACGCACCGAAAAAAAAGACTTGAAAAATGGATCACCCAAAGCATACTAAATAGCATTAAAAAACGGGACAAACTGCACAAACAAGTTAAACGCAACCCGGATGATACTTTTCTTTACTCATTTTATAAAAGGTACAGAAATATTTGTTCTCAAATTATACGTAAGGCCAAAGAATTATATTACAGGAACAAATTGATAACTGCAAACTTTGACCCGAAAAGCGTTTGGTCAATTCTAAGAGAAAGTACACATACACTAAAACACAAAGATGATGAAATCAAAAAGTTACTTATTAACGAAGAAGAAATCGAGTTCCACAAAAATCCAACACTTATTCTTAATTACATTAACAGGCATTACATAAATATCGGAGCTAGCCTAGCCGAAAATATAAATAAAATTTCAACTGGCAACGGTAATCAAGTACCTCAAAACAATATGACTCAGTGTTATAATACAAACAATGACAGACATTTCAAACTACATAAGGTAACTCTGGAAGACACCAAACAAATAATACAATCCCTAAAGGATAACACAACAACGGGACCTGACGGAATAGACTCGAAAACAATAATAACACTAAGCCACCAACTGCTCATACCACTAACATACGTAATAAATCTTAGTCTGAAAGAAGGAGTATTCCCAAGCATTCTAAAAAAAGGTCTGGTTATTCCCATTTATAAATCAGGACCAAAATATAATGTAAATAACTACAGACCCATTACTTTATTAAACACTATGTCAAAAATTCTTGAAAAAGCAATAAAAGTCCAGCTGCAACATTATTTGGAAAACATGCAAATACTTTCAATAAACCAACACGGATTTAGAAAAAATAGGAATACAGAAAACGCAATTGCCACTGTAACCGAATTTATTACGCATAACCTAGATGCTAAAAAAAGTCATATCAATTTATTTAGACCTATGTAAAGCTTTTGACACAATTTCTCACGAAAAACTCTTCAAAAAACTAAAAAACGTCGGTGTTGGTGGTACAGAACTAGACTTACTGAAAAGCTTCATGTCGGGTAGAATGCAACAGGTCAAAATTAACAACATGTTAAGCGAGCCACTTCTATGTAGGTATGGAATACCACAGGGAAGCGTCCTTGGTCCCCTAATGTTCATTATTTACATTAACGACCTGTGTGACATTGATATCGACGGTCAAATCGTAACATTTGCTGACGATACAGTACTTCTCTGCCAGGCAGAAACATGGAATGAGGTATATTCAAAGGCCAAAAAAAGTTTATCGGTAGTTAAAAATTGGCTAAACAATAACATTCTTACCCTAAAAACTACAAAAACCAATTATAAAACACACAGCAGAGGCCAACCCTCACCGTATACTGACCTTATATTACACAACTGCGGACAAACTTCTCCCACCTGTCAATGCGAGCGTATTGAAAGGGTTAAGCACACAAAATACTTAGTGAGTTATGATAGATGCCAACTTGCGCTGGACTGACCACATAACTTATATCACAAGCAAACTGAAACGAGTCATGCATCTCTTAAATTCAATTAAAAACATATTTCCAAGAACAATCCTCAGGACCATATTCTTTGCACTTTGTCAATCCATTATCTCATACGGCATACTGGCTTGGGGAAGTGCAACGAATGTAGCTTTAGACCCTTTAGTAAAAATTCAAAAGGCAATAATTAAACTCATCCTCCAAGTACCGTTCCTTACAAACACGAATGTAATTTACGAAACACTGGACGTCATGACAATAAGACAACTCTATGTCAAATCTGTACTAATATACTTCTTCCAACATGAACTCCACATTCCAATGCAACCACAAATAGCGATTAAAACCAGGGCGTCTACAAAAAAAACCATAAATATTCCAATAACTCATACCTCACACGGGCAGAGAAACTTTAAGTACTATGCAATCAAACTTTATAACTGCATGCCCAATACACTGAAGCAACTATTAACTTCAAATACATCAACAATCCATCACAAAAAACTAATCAAAGACTGGATCAAACAACAAGGTATTCTCTTTACTCAAAAGATTATAACACCTAACCAAACATGACCCAACCCAAACTTAAAAAAAAAATAAATAAAAATTGTTTCGGGACACAAAAAGTACCACAATATTATTTAATACTAGTGGCGGGAGGTCTGTAGAAAAATTATACCTAATTGTATATCAAGTAATTTTTTTATCTTATACATATTCTAGATATCCTGAAATAACCTGCATATAGATCCTTACTAATATTTAATTTATGTATAGGATACTGCCGTCATGGATCGACCCACGGTGCCCTTCTTGACAAAATCAAGGAGGATACTGTGCTTCGACTCTTGCCGACAGAAGAGCACTTATCCTAAAAATGGGAACACCTCAGCACAGGTTCGCCTAGTGAGGTGTTCACAAAACACTACTTTTAACCAATTTACGTACAGTTACGGATCAATAACATTTTTCATATTCTTTATTATACTGAAACTTATTATTTATGTACTTAAACCAATGTAACAATCTGTTAAGTGTATGTTTACGAATAGAAATAAATAAATAAATAAATTTCCAAAATCTTAGAAAATATCACTGCTTCACAGATAATATATCACATAAACTCAAATGAATTGCTGACTAAATACCAATCTGCATATAGAAGGTTTTACTCGACGGAAACTGGATTACTACGTGTTTTGTCAGACATAACTCTTGCTATCGAATCGGGAAAACTGGCACTCCTTTCAGTCTTGGACATGAGTGCCGCTTTTGACACGATCTACCATGATTTTCTTATTAAACGATTAGAAGAATCCTTTGGTTTAAATGGCGGCGTTAAAAGCTGGCTGACATCGTACTTGGGTAACCGTATACAAGCCGTAAAGGTAGGGAAAAACTAATCAAAATATGCAACCCTTTCATCTGGAGTACCCCAGGGGTCTGTTATGGGCCCACTTCTTTTCATCCTCTTCACAAATGATGTCGCTAAAATAATCGAATCATTTGGCCTTCTATCTCACTGCTACGCTGATGACCAACAAGTTTACTTTTACTGCTTACCAGAGGAAGTAGACAGTCTAAAAACTCGCATAATTGAGTGTCTAGAAGCAATTACCCGCTGGATGACCTCAAATAGATTAAAACTTAATCCGTCAAAGACTGAGTTTCTTTGGACCGCCACAAGCAGACGTCAGCATAACATTGATAACTCCTCAATAACCATTTCAGGAAGCGACATCACTCAAAAGACTTGTATAAAACTACTGGGTGTCAATCTGGACGCTGATTTTTCCCTTAAAACTCAAGTGAACAGAACCGTAAGCACGGGATTTTTTCAATTAAGGCAAATTAAAGCAGTAAGGAGAAACCTGCCAACAGAGGCGACTAAATAACTAGTCAATTCGTATGTGGTTTCATGCTTAGATTATTGGAGCGGAATATATGCAAGTCTTCCAAAATATCAAATCAACAAATTACAATCCGTTTTCAACGCTGCGGCAAGACTTATCACCGGCGTATCTAAATATTCCCATATTTCAGAGCATCTCAAAAATCTTCACTGGCTTAAATGTCCTGAAGGGATCCAGTTTAAGCTCTGCTGGATGGTATTTAAGTCCCTTAACGGAATGGCTCCGGCTTACTTATCGGAATTGTGTATTCCAGAAAATTCCAATTCTCGACAGTCAACCCTAAGGTCAGCAACGTCATCAGCTATCGGAAGGTTAAAGGAACCAAAGCGCACACCAGATACTAAGTTCGGTGAGCGCGCTTTCGGAGTGTCTGGACCTAAAGCCTGGAATGGACTGCCACATGACTTAAGAATGATCACAGACGCGGCGGAATTTAGAGCTAGACTTAAAACTCACCTTTTCAGACAGTCGTATCCATAAACTCAAAATCTTTCACCTTGACATTCAATACCCGCGACACCTTAAATAATTAACCTGTAAAAACGTACAGAAAAAAAAATAATAAAAAAAAAATGTAAGGGTTTGTGAAAGTCATTTCATGAACATTCTCCAGCCCAAAAGAGTCCTAAATTCTCCAGTATTTTAAAATAAATATCAACTATACTTTTGCCACTAATCTCCAATAGTCGTAAATTCTCCAGTATTTTAAAATAAATAAACAACAGTGATGAGGGTAGCAAATTATGTAAAATCATGCAATGTCCAGTGTGTTAACTGTAATGTCCTCCGCGTGCAAAGCCGTATCTTCTCCAAGCATTAACTTTCTAATTAAAGTGTGTTTAATGGAAGTGACCTGCCAGGTAAGTATGTTTCTGTATCCATTTGTAAATAGTAAAATTAGTTAGAACCTAAGCTTTCCTAATAAATTGTACAGCGCCCTTGAGGTGATTTTTCACAAAAACGGCGCTTTATAAATTATCCAATTATTATTATTATTATTATTATTTGATACTGACAAATAAATGATGGACCGACCAAATCACAGGGAAGTTCGTGATTATTATTACATTATTATGATTTTAATTTTAGTATAATTAAATTAAAAATAGGTTTTGTAAGGTACTCATACAGTATAGATTTTGGGAGGCGGGTATGGGTACCGCCATCCCGGGAACCATTTATTTGATAAACAATACCTCTGCCATAGATATGATTTTAGATTTTCACGGCCAAAAGTATTTTCGTTATTTGTTATTGGGGTGTTATGCCGTGTTGCGCTACCTCCTTATTTAGCCAAAGTGCCAAAGCAAACGTTTGGGACAGCGTTGCAGTGTCCGAAACTTTGGCTAAAGAAGGAGGTAGCGCTACATGGCATAACACCCCAATAACAAATAACGAAAATACTTTTGGCCGTGAAAATCTAAAATCATATCTATTTCAGAGGTTATGGCATTGGGGTGTTATGCCATGTAGCGCTACCTCCTTCTTTAGCCAAAGTTTCGGACACTGCAACGCTGTCCCAAACGTTTGCTTTGGCACTTTGGCTAAATAAGGAGGTAGCGCAACACGGCATAACACCCCAAAAACAAATAACGAAAACCTCTGTTCAAGTGATTCGCTACGTTTAGTGACTTAGCTGGAATGCCCGGGTTCATGGGGTGAGGTTTGACCGGGTCTTGGCGGCGGATACGTCTGCCCACCTGCTGGATTGCAGGCCGGATCGGGAGAGAATAGTTGTGGGAGTCCCTTTGACTTCTCCAGCTGTGGTCTCTCGGAACATCGCAGTGGGAGGGATAGATTTATACGTCCGTCACTTCTGGACACACTGACCCCCAGATTCCACCCCAAAAACAAATAACGAAAACCTCTGTTCAAGTGATTCGCTACGTTTAGTGACTTAGCTGGAATGCCCGGGTTCATGGGGTGAGGTTTGTCCGGGTCTTGGCGGCGGATACGTCTGCCCACCTGCTGGATTGCAGGCCGGATCGGGAGAGAATAGTTGTGGGAGTCCCTTTGACTTCTCCAGCTGTGGTCTCTCGGAACATCGCAGTGGGAGGGATTGATTTATACGTCCGTCACTTCTGGACACACTGACCCCCAGATTCCTACCCACCCGTGATACCCTTTTCCTTCCCAGAATCTTCTCGCCATCTTTCCCTAAAAAGACCCTTCACACAGTATCCCCAAAGATGACAAAGGCCCTGAGTGGAATTATTTTCCTCAGGGCCTCCTGTGTGGAGCTAATGTAAAAAAATACAAATGTGCAGTTCACACGCGGTACAAATGAAACCTGCAGAAAACTAAAGTAGACAAGAGTGGGGACAAGCACTGCACGAAGAGGAGATCAATTATTATCTTATTCTTTCGCAGCCTTAATCCTATAGATGTATGCGTTTGTCTATTTTTAGTGTCGCTTTTTTGTTTCATCGAGTTTCAAATCACAACGGTGCTAAAGAAGCTTTCACTTCAAAAAATAATAATATTTAAAGAGAAAATTAAAAAAAAGACGAAAAATAATGAAGGTAAATTATTTTGATCAAAATTGGCTTGAAACTCGCAAAACTTTCAACACTAAACATGTACATAATTCGTAATGTTTATGTGCAAGGCTATGAATCCTAGATTTAATTATAAAAGTAAAACATGTTTATGCATATTAATTTAATTTATGAATTTTAATTAACACCTAAAAAAATCTTTTGCCACTCCACGCCTCTGAAATAAACGGTATATTATGACAGCTCATCTTAGAATTTTCACTACTTTTGCTTTCCATTTTTCTTAATTCCTTGACTTCTTCCTTGCGTTTTTCTTGGGCACGGATGAAGGGTGGGAGTCCATAATCACGTTGGCATCTTGTTTTTATTTATAAATTCACTCCAAACTATTTAAAACAGTAAAATTAGAGCGACAGATTCAACACACGATTATACAATTTTGCATGGGCGGCCAAGTTGTCACGTGATCAAATGGAGGCTTACCATTGGTCAAATTGGAGAATGCTGGTTTTGTTTCTTAAGTGAGTTGGAGATTCTTTGATACTAATGCAGTTTTTAAAGTGGATTTTTAAAGCATAAAGAGTTGGTTTTAATGCCAAATAACTGCTTTTCTAGGTAAAAGAGTGAATCATTAACAAAGTTGCATCATTAGTCCATTATTGAAAAAAGTGGAGAATGTTGCATTTGATTCTACACACCTCAATTGATGAATATAGGAGGATCGAAACACAAACATCTGTAGAATATTTCTGCCGAGCAGCAAATGCGTCCCATTGCTTCTAAATTGCATTTGCCATGTCGCCGAGATCAAAAATGCTAGTTCATCAGAGTAGCTTCCATAATAATACCATTAAAATAGACTAGCATATCCAAACATTAAATGTGTTTCAACTATTTCGAATCATTTAATAAGTTGTGAAAAACAGGTGGAAGTGTAAAATCCACGTAAAACATATTGAGCGCTTTTTTGGCCAAACTAATAAAAAAATCATAACACATTCCTTCCATTATATTTCGGAAATCGGACAGCCAACGCCCATCCGTTACAAAAAGCTCCAACCCTAATAAAAAAGGTCCATTTATCAATAATAAACCTTAAAAATTCGCCCAGATTTCATCCCTTAGCCCGATCCGCGTGGGAAGTCGAATCTGGTCAGGTGTAAAAATCTATCAATGAATTGAAAGGGTCCGCATTTGTTAGCTTTTATTATTGTGTATTTGATTTGTCAGAAATAACATAAATCTCTAGTTTTATTTATGTTTATCTCCCGCTTTCGTATCATCTGTTTGTTGGGAGCTGTTAGATATTAAATTCCTTTGTTGGAATTTTTAAAAGTGGGCTGGGTTCTGCGATTTTTGTGGATTTTATTGTAGATGTTAGTTTTACACATGTGGAAATATGAATGATATGATTAATAGCAAATAATTTAATGGGTTTTATGCTTTTGTATATGAATAAACAAGCTTGTATGAGTATTGCAAAATGTAGAAATTCTTGTCGTTGAAAATATGTACAAATATATATTTGGGAGGTGGGTATGGGTACCGCCGCCAAGGAGAAATTTTATTGGATAACAAACACCTCTGCCAAAGGTCCACCCAAGTGGTTCGTTACGTTTGGTATTTAGAGTGACAGGAATGTGAGGTTTGATTAGGTTTCGGGCTGGTTAAGGGAGGCTTTGTGACCTTGCAGTGAGTTGGAGGGATGGGTTCATAGGTCCATCACTCCTGGACACGCAGACCCTCAGATTTATACAAACCCTTCATACCTTTTTCTTTCCCAAAGCATCCTCCCTTTCTTTCCTTAAAATTATATATATAATTCACACAGCATCTCCTAAAATGACGTTGGCCCTAAGGGAAGTTATTTTCGTCAAGTTTCTGCTTTTTCTGTTTCAAGATGGTGGCCATTTTAATGGTTCATTTTAAAGATTATTTTATAAATTTTGAAATCATCGTGTTTATTTACAAGATTTATCTTAAGATTTGAGGGGAACATTTTTGGTTTGATTTATTAAATTAGAGAAAATTAGAAAAATACTTTTTTGGGTGCTCGGTTAATTAGTAATTGTTCATAGAACTACTATTACAGTATGTACTAGGCTCAAAAGATTACTCTAAATTATTATTAATGTACTAGCAGACCCGGCCACACGTTGCTGTGGCTAACGAAACACAAAGCCATTACCCAACCTTTATAAAATCGACACGACCCGCTTGCCAGCTGCCCGCTGCCCGCTGCCCGCTGCCCGCTGCCCGCTGCCCGCTGCCCGCTGCCTGAATTGAATATTTGAATTTCTCCGCTTTTCTCTACTATAATAAGCATGTAAAACCTTTCCCTTTGAATATTTGAATTTATCGACTTTTCTTTACTATAATAAGCATGTATTATACATATAAACTAATTAACTCGCCACTAATTATACAATGCTTGCAATGCAACACTGGATATTTGAAAAGGGAAAGTCAAATACCTACTTATTCTAAGACATCTGTTTTCCAATTTCTTCCGTAGAACGAATTTCAAAAGTGACTATAGTACGGCCCGCCAGCCGTTTTAAATCGCACAAAAATATGTTTTCTTTGAATTTCTCGACTTTTCTCTAATATAATTTGCATGTATTATACATATAAACATTCCTATTCAATCACTCTATCTATTGGTGAAAACAGTATGAAAATCCGTTGCTTAGTTTAAAAGATTAACGCGCACATACATTTTGAGCGACTTCATTTTATACTATGTAATGATTACAATTGCACAAAGGGAACATGGTTATCGCTGAAAAAATGGCACATCATGATTCTAAAAATTACAGTGTTTACAAAAAATATTTAAAAGAATTCGTATAAAACGGGCTCGCGTGAGAACTGCACATAGTGCACCTCAAATGGATTTCAAACACGTCAAACAATTGCATCTGTCACAAATTTGGGGCGGGTGGAACTAATCCGTTTGACCCATACCCATCCGTTTGACTCGTAACTTATCTGCAATATTACCTGCGTACTTACCTTTCTTTACCTGTTACCCCAAAGGTCCAATTATTATTGTGTAAGGTGTTCTAGGTAGGGTTTGAAGTGATTCGAGACGCATGACAGTTTAAGTAACAAGTGAATTAGCTAGATAAGTTTATTGCGGCGAGATCTAAGATATGTGCCTTCTTCTTCTTGTGCCCAGACCGTTCAACGGACATTGGCTATCATGTCGGCTATGTGGACTTTGTTTACTGCGACCCAGAACAGCTCAACAGCAGACTGGCTGAGGTTCTCCTTCTTCCAGGGCCCCTTCCGGCAATCTTTCTCTGCACTATAAGATGCAAGATGTCATACTTCTCTGGATGTCTCATCACGTCTCCAAGTCACAAATCACAGTTTTCGGATTTTTTATAGTTTTAATAACGGCTTTTTCTTTATTTATCCGAACCATAACATCTTCATTCGTAACGTAAGCTGGTTGGACAGCCATCCTGCTTATTTTAAGTATTCTTCTGTAGATCTACATCTCGAATGCCTCAAGTCGCCTAATTCTTCAGTAAGCGTCCATGCTTCGTTTCCATAAAGTAATATCGAAAACACGTAGCATTCGTAATCCAAGGTTGAGATCATGACTGCAGAACATCTTTATCATGCGGATAAAGGTTGCCCGAGCTTGCTCAATGCAGCATTTGATTTCAACCGAAGGATCCCATCTACCATTAATATTGCAGCCCAATTATTTAATTTGTACCTTATCTAAGACAAGTGTAGTAAGTTCGATTCTGCGAATATTTTCATTTGTGGTGACCAGACAACTCGTAATGAAATCAACTCAGAACCTCCTTTTAAAAACCATTAAAACTGATAAAAAATGGTTAAATAGGTTACGTAAAGTTAGGGTATTTTAAAATTATTTTTTTCTTAGCTTTTAATGACTTTCCAAAGAGGTGTTGAGTTGACTTGATTCTGAGTTGGCTGGAAACCGATTATTTATCTAAGAATTGAATGGTTTTGTAAGCTACGCACGCCTATTGTAGTAACGTAACTTTTAAAATGTATTATTTCCCTTATAATTTTTTTTAGTTAAATTAGTTCAATTATAACATTAACCTTTCGTTTTAAACTTATGTAGATTGATTAAAATATTGGTTTTCTCTTTGTAAGTAATGATTCCATGACAGCCCATAACCTAACCTAACCTATTTAACTTTTTTTTAATCACTTTTAATGTCTTTTCAAATGAGGTGTTGAGTTGAATTCATTCTGAGTTGTCCGGTTACTGAAAGTAATATTATAATTTGAGAGGCGGGTATGAGTACCGCCGCTTCGGGAACCATTAATTGAATGACCGATACCCCTGCCATAGATCACCAAGTGCTTCGCTACGTTTCATTACTTAGCAGGGGTGCCAACGTTCATGAGGTTTGTCTAGGTCTTGATAGAGAATCGGGAAAGTCTGGTTGAGGGAGACCTAACCTAGACTTTTCCAGCTGAACTGTCTCCACTGATCGCTTTGCATCGCATATTCATACGCCCATCACTCCTGGACACACTGACCCCCGGATTCCCATAACTCATTTATTTTTCCGTCTCAGCACCTCTTCTCCTTCCTTTCCCTAAAGATACCCCCCACGCAGCATCCCCAAAGACGATATAGCTCCTGAGGGAAATTGTTTTCCTTAGGGCCTCCTGTGTAAAGGTATTGAAAAAAAAGTAGATACCCCAAACCGAAATATGAGATTGATATATTAGATATTGATTATTATTTACAGGATATTTAGAGATTTACAGTAAATTTACAGATTTACAGGAAATTTACAGAATTACAGGAAATTTACAGGAAATTTACAGATTTACGGGATTTTTATTAGATTAATTTAAATATTAGATTTTTTACAGGAAGTTTTCACTTTTTCACTGTCGGTGACGTTCGATAAAATGTATATTTTGCAATAGCAGTAGAAACTCGTATAAAAAATACGGCTTTATTTTAGAGCGAATGATTGTAAATAAAAACAAATTTTACAGCAGAGTAAAAATCTCTGAACGCCTGTGTTTTCATGTTAAACTTAATTTTTCGATTTGAGGCTAAATTCCCAACAAATCAATATTGTGAATGAAAAAATACATAAAGGTATGCAGCAAACTGCGTGCAAAAATTTTTCAATTTTCAGGAATTTGCCCCAGCACAATATTTTGTTTAAAATCTCCATTGAAATTCTCTATAAAATTATTTTACGAGAATGCCGATAAAATAATCCAATTTCATCTAGTTCGATGGTCAAAGGAATTTAATTTCGCAGTACCCTGTGGGTAGGGAAACCCCATTGATGCCATGGTAAAGTAAATGAATACCAAATGGAATCGTGGACGTTTTTGTGGATGGAAGAGGTAGATTTTACTCAGTAGTCAACTCACAAAATCACGGTAATGAGAAAATGCAGTACCTATTTCTGACATTATTAAATAGGATCCAAAGGATATATAGAGAGTTAGGATAGTTACACACCATTATCACTTTCACGTTTTTTTACATTAACTTCAGGAGGCCCAGGGGAAAGTAATTTCCCTCAGTAGGGCTTATTTCAACTTTGAAGATGCTTGGAGAATAGTCTTTTTCAGAATTCGAAGGAATGAAAAGACCCATATTGTAGAAGGAGGAAACACAAAGGGCGGCAAATATTCCACAGCCGAGCTGTTGAACTCAAGAACGAGTCGTAGAAGCGACTCGCTCTCTTTTTATAAAACAATCGTGTAGTTTTCTGAATAAATTTCCTACATTTACGGACGATATGTATCATTGGAAAAAAAATGACTTGAAAATCACGGCCCTTGGGACAGGCGTCACTAACAACGTAAGTCAATTTCGTGTCACCACTGACGGGTTAAAACATATTTTAACCACTGGAGCGACAGCATACACGAAAACTTTTATCTCCTTTTGCTCGACATTTTCAGATCACTTTTTAAAATTTCGCCAACATTATAAAAAACATACCTTCCAATTTTAACATGGAGATATAAAAACTTATTATAGTTCTTCAAATTTTGCAAATTCACTTTGTGGCACCATTTTATTAATGCAATAATTAAAAACACTTTATTTTTACCACAATAAACTTTATTAAAAAGTCGACATGTTTCAAGAACGATGTTCTCTTCATCAGGACATATAACGTACATTATAATTATAATGTAAATTTTATTATAATTATTATTAAGAGAACATCGTTCTTGAAAAATGTCGACTTTTTAATAAAGTTTATTGTGGTAAAAACAAAGTGTTTTTAATTATTGCACCTATTATAGTGCTATACAGCCGATGATTTAACCTGTATTTTAGCGTTTATCGCATATTTGTAGAATTTATTATTATTATTAAAAATTATAAAAAAAACCTAAAATTTATAACCGTGCGAATCCTGCGTGGATGTTATTTTGAAACTGCCGCGGGAGGTACTACTTATTCGAGTCAACATAGAATATTTTAGATTTGTGTATATTGTCTGTAGTAAACTTGATAATGAAAGGTGCATATCTATGGATAATTTTAACATTGTTATAAAATAGTCTGCGAAGTTCAGATTTGCGACATTCACTGTCATAATAGTTAAAGCATTTCAATAGTTTGGTTTTAAGTCCAAAATAACAAACGTGGAAGCTACAAACATATATATTTTTTAAATTTCCTTAAAAAGGAGATAATTGCCATTTTTTAACCGAAAAGCAATCGGAGACATTTAAAATGGCACCAATATATGGCAAAAATCGCTCCAGTGGTTTTAACAAGCCTTTGTTTTCATTGATGGATTTAAACACCATCCATCACAAATTGTACTGAATTCTTTCATGACACTTGAGCCGGTGAAGCTTACGTAGGTGTTCTGAAATGTCTGAATATTAAGATACCCTGGTTATGTGCCTCGCCACTGCATTAAAAACGGATTGAAGTTGGTCAGTTTGATATTTTGAAAGGCCAGCATAAATGCCGTTACAGTAATTGAGACGAGAGACTACGTAAGGGTTTTTGTTGCCTCTTTAGGACTGACTTTAGGCAAAAAAAAACTTGCATATACGGATGTACTTAATAAATACATAAATGTTAAAAAGCAGAAAAATCAGGTCATCTGGCAAACGGGCAATTAATTACCTTGTAATTGGGCTTTTCGGAGACGGCAGGTAATTTAGGGTGATTTGTGGGAGGTTTGTGGGTGGCAGGGGTTAGTTTCAGGATATTTTAATTAGGGCATGTTGATAGAGTCGCTGGAGGCTGTATTAAAACCTCCATATGGGCGGTGAATGTTGGATTAATGCTTAACGATGTGGGCGCATGTAGGAAGGTACCTACGGGCCTGTACAATATTTTAGTTTAACCTCGTCAGATTTTAATATTTGGTCAGAATATTATCCTGCCTTCACGCCTTTATTGTTACATGTTGCCTTTTGGAACTACCTATTGGGGTGCCCTCTGCCTCAGTTCAAATAAAATCACAGCACGGTACACAAGTCCGAACAATCGCATCGCTTTGTAATAATCACGCCGCAGAACTCATAAACTCGCATTTTAATACGCAAAAATATTGCTTGCCTTCCATTAACTCCACATATCAAATATCACCAATTTCCCTTCCCCATGTTTCCAAACTAACAATTACCTTCCCGGTGACATAAGCTCAGTGCATGGAGGGTGTACAGCAGTTTGGAGATATTGGTAATTCAACTCCAGAAATATAAAAAAAATAGATAAGAACCGCATTCCGCAATTTTACAGTCCACAAAACGCAGCATTTGATCCCTCGATTTCTTGAGAGGGAACACTCGCTCCCCGCCGCAACAAATATGAAACACTTCTTCAAACACGGCAAACTTATTTTGTAATACCATTTTAATTGAAAATTAATAGAGTTACTTAGTATTAACCACATTTATCGTTTAAAAAACCAACATGTTTCGTAAGCAATGCTTAGTTGCTTACTTCATTAGGGATATTTAAAAAAAGGGTTACTTTCATAGACATATAAATATTAGTAGACCTGCCATAAGTGATAAAAGCGTATTATTTCCCCCTCCCCATACCGGTTCCATGGAACCGGCTGGAATTGAGTATGCTTTGCGTGAATCTAAAAAATGTGACGTCATCATTCTTCTGCGAGCCAGCGTCGAGCGCTCATCGGTGCATTTTACGAAATAACACCGCAAAAAACATGGTTTGTGTTTTTAAAACGTGTAAATATATACTATCACTCGAGATACATGGCGTGTGCTCGTCGATGTTTATTTGGGTAAGTAAATTATGAAACATTTGTAAAAGTGTCCTAATTAAATACAGCAACAAAATATTGGAGTCTGAAAATAAGCGAACTTTACTTTGCCGTATCTAGACTTCGCAAATTTGTTCATTCAAAAGCAGAGTTTACTTTTAAAAACTAAATGGTGATATTATAATGCGAGTAGCCTATATACTGTCATATTGAGTTATCGACGAATCACATATCCCCAATAATAACTACTTAGGTTCGTTTACGATTCTTACTTAGATTTGTATTGAGGTTATATGTCTGTTTGTTGTGGATTTTAAATTTAATACATTAATTTTTGTATCATTTAATGTAAGTGAATTTAAGCCAATCCATTGTTTTACCCGATTCATATCTTGTTAGGCTTTTTCGAATACAGTCTCCCACCTATACAAGTCAAACACCCAGAAATCTCTTTCGCTTGAGTCACTAGCAGTATTTTAGTTGACCCATGTGCTTTACTAACAGTGTTCCCGAGCACTACCATGTAAAACGGTCTTCCGAGGTAATTTTTTCATTATGCCTTCACGCCCGCCCGATATCACAATACATTTTTTACAACAATGCTTCATTGATCCCGACACAAAGCATTGTCCAAAAAGTGCCTTTTTGACGTATGTCTATTTACGAAAGAGATCAATTTATAAACTGCTAAATTTTAAACCTCTGCTAAGCTTCATGGTTAGTTAACATTTCTAAATAATGGTGAAAGAATTATGGAGGTTGTGTTGAATAAAAGTGGAAAAAAATTAATTCGAAAAGAACGTTTTTTTTAGTGCAGTATCATCTAATTTAATAGGCATGAGTACGTAAATCTGTGTCCGCAAAATAAGGTCTTCAAGGTGCTGCAGATGCGAGGAACGATTTTATGCGCAATCCGGCAACTCTCTGTGACGCTTATAGTATCGGCGTGGCTGCCGTTCTCGATGGAGCTTCCAGTCGTCGCACCCTCCAGGTGTGAATTACGCTCTGTAATTCAATTTTTTGTGTCCAAAGAACATTTTTTATGTTAGCTCCACACAGGAGGCCTGGAGAATAACAATTTCTCTCGGGTCCTATGTCATTTTTAGGGAAGAGGATGAAGGAGAGGAAGTTCTTCAATTTCAACAGAATCCCTCGTGTTCTGGCTCCAGAGGGGAGCAGCTGGGACTTTTGTGAGGTATTCATAAAAAAAAACTGAAAATTTTCAACATATGGTGAAATAATGGTGATGAAAATTATAATCGGTGCAAAGTGGAAAGTGTTATTGGACAAGAGACATCAAGTACAAATAGGCCAACAAAAAAAATCCTCTTCCAATAAACTACGGCGTCCCTCAAGGAAGTGTCTTGGGAACAATCTTATTTCTCATCTACATAAATGAAATTACTATACTTCCCATCAATGGAAACATAATTAGTTTTGCCGATGATACTGTTATGTTATTCCACGAAAAGGACTGGATGGACACTTATAAAGAGTCTGAACATGGACTAACTGTACTTCAAAATTGGCTTCGGATGAACTCTCTTACGCTCAATGTAATTAAAACTAATTATCTAGCCTTTTAAATAAACTCAAGAGGTCAACCGGGTAAAGAATAAACTCTCAAATTGCACGAGTGTCAAAACAATAAGTCACATTGCCCTTGCCCTATTATAACAAAGGCAAAAAGTATTAAATATCTAGGAGTGGAAATAGACGAAAACCTTAGGTGGGACATACACATAAATAGAATGCCTAAAAAGCTTACGAGACTTGTATATTTCTTCAAAAACCTAAGAAATATACTACCTAGGAAAGAGAACAAAAAAGTATTTTATGCTTTATGTCATTCCCGTCTTGAGTACGGAATTCTAGTATGGGGATCTGCTACAGCAATTCATATAAACCACTAAGATATTGCTCAAAAGAGCATTATAAAAACCATACTAAAATTACCCATCAGAACCCCCTCAAAAGATATTTTTAAGTGTTTTGACATTCTAAATTTAAAACAAATATACGCCAAGAATATTCTTATACATCATTTTAAAAACAGAAAATCTCCTAATGAAACTCGGATAGATGACACAAGAGCCTCAAAAAAAGGATATACGAGATGTTCCAAAATTCAAGACAAGTTTTGGCCAAAAAAACCACATATAACAACAAAATTTCATCCTTGGAGGAAGGATGTTGTTTTGAAAAAGATAGAAAAGATAAATAAGTTTAAGGAAAAAATCAAAACATGGGTGAAAGAAATTAATACAGACATACTAGAGAATGTATTAAAAACATCATAGAAACTAAATAACGGAAAATCAAAGAAATCTACCAGTCCGCCTCAGCACAGTACCACCTAGTGAGGAGGACTAAGAAAAAACAGATGAAATATTTATATACGTTTTCATATCTTGTAATTCTCATCAAACCTGTAGTTAAATAGTCACTAATTAAAAAGAAAAAACATATATATGTATATATATATCTTGCCTTCAGTGAGTTTTTACTCTTCCTATTTACTACCTTCCAGAATGTTTTCTACCAAAAATGTTAAAAATTACGAGTACATCCCCTACATCTAACTGATCTAATATCCAAACATGCAAGTTCCCACGCCAGCAATACTAAATTGCATACCGGTCTCGCAACAGGTAGTTAACATTGCATTTGTCGCAATTGTCAATTGCACAATAGAGCCTGTAAGGGAGACTGCAGGTCTACTGTGGCAATGTCTAAATTAGCAGCAGTTTTGGGTCTTCCCTTTGTTACAGTTAACGTTTGTAGTTAGTTTGTATGGATTAGAATTGTGAATGAAATAATGCTAGATTATTTTGGAAATGGGTTGTGAAGTAAGCATTTTGGTTTTATTTATGGGTTGCGTTTATGGTGAGAATTTGCAAATTTATACCGTTTTCGCAGTTGGGTGGTCAATAATAGATTGTCAACTGGAAAACGCGAAAAACGTGTTACATTTTTTAATTTTTATTAAGTCATCACATCACGTCACGTCATCAACGATCGTCCGATCGTTCATAAAAATCTTCCTTCTTAATACATGCCTTGCACGACAACGACTTTAATCGTATTCCTGTAGACATTTTGCGGACCTATGTTCTATTATGGTATTGCAAATTACAAAAACAGGTAGACATTTAACGTTCATTATAAACTTAATCGTTAATAATTTTACTCTATAAAGAATATGATTTTATTGTTATACTGTCATAATTTACTGTTACAAGACATAAATAATCAGGTACTCCCCATAGATTTTTATATATAACTTTTATTTTTTTTTTATTTAGTAACTGTATAATATTTTTTACATTTTTATATGAAACATGTTAGTTAGATGTATATATAAAATATATTCGTAGTCCTCCTCACTAGGAGATCCTGTGCTGAGGGAGACTATGCTTTGGATAAGTTTTTCAGCGACTTCTATGGTTTAACTTCATTAATTGGATAAGGTTTTCCAGAAACTTCTATGATGTTTTAAGTATACTAGTAAGTTCATTTTCCGATAGATTCTTCAGCCAACATTTAATGTCATTAATGTAGCTATTTTTTTAATTTTATTTGTTTGATACTAAGTGGGAGTTTGTTATATAACTTTACTGCTAAAAATGCAGAACTTCTTTGACCAAATGAAGAGTTACACTTACACTGGATGGATGACTCGCGTAAATTGGCCGGTCTTCCGGTTTCGACGGCCGCCATCTTTAAAATGGGCAAAAGATACGAGAACTGAATGAACTTCTTAGGGGAACTCGCAAATCCCGAGTTTTTTATAAATTAAAAATGTCATTAAACATTTTTCCTTTTGATTTCAGTTGTATTGCATAATGAATTGTAAAAAAGTAAAACTGCGACTGCTCAAATTTTGCATAAATAAATCACAACGTGTTTAAAAACAAAGATCCTTGGAACAACTTTATTTTTGGAATATTAAATTCGAAATAAATTTCAAAAATGAAACTTCGTTCAGGGCATCACTAGTCTACAGTTCTACATTGTTTTATAACTATTGAGATAATCTTACATTGTCTTAGATCAGCAACACTGGTGTAAGTAGAGTAGGTAACACCATATGTTTTGAAACAGAAAAAAATTAAAAGATTTAATAGGTGTATCATTTTTGTTTCTTAAAAAATTACAATATTCGTCATGCATAATATAGGGTAGAAATAATAAAAAAAACAAGATTAAACATTTACAGCCTTACTAAAAAACCCATGAAAATTTTATTCAATTGACAAACGGCCGCGGATGTGAAAACATTACTAATTTAAAAATGTTCATAGAAAGAAATACACATTGTTTACACGGCCCGAGGGGGTAGTTTATCTCTGTTTTAGTAATGATGTGTGAACGAAATTTGGAATTTTTTGAAAGTATTTTGAATGTTCTATATATTTCTTATTTTTAATAGTGTCGTAAAAACAAATACCATTTATGAAAACTAGATAAAAATACCTTTTAGATTTTTGTATTTGAAATACACTTTAATTTTAAAACTGCCATATTTTAAGATTCAAACGCGTAAAAAATTGGAAAAAAATTCTTACCAAAATATTTTTTATGAAAGTGTACAGAAATTTATAAAAAAACTAAATTTAAAAAATACATTCCATTTATATAATGAATTTGGAAGAAAACTGTCACTTCACTTTTAATATCGTTCATACAATTAAACATTATAAAAAAATATAACAATTGTTCCGAGAGAGTAATAGAAAAATTCTGACACTTTGAATTCACTTCCAAACAATATAAACGTTGATAACTCGAATTTGGTATTTATTAACACACGCCCAAGCCTTTTATTTCATTAAATATTATTACTTTTATGGAAGTTTTATTAAACTTAAGTGGATAAAAAATAATTTATTCGAAATAACCTATATGTTTCTTTTAACCAAATTAAAGGAACAACAGAGACATTATAAAAGCACAGAAACTGAAAAAAATGTCGCAAATAATAAAAAAATTATATTCATTTATGATAATAATATAACAGTGAATCTATCATAAACAGAAATCATGTTTAAAAATGTTAAATAACTGCGCATGATATTTTACACGTCACAAATGTAAAAAAGCCGCGAATTTATAGAAAAAAATGATGCCACGCATGCGCAGATCAAGCAAAAACAATGCAACTAACCTAATAATGTGATCATCTTATTAGTAACCATGTAAAAACGCAGTGCACCGCGAAAGTAACAAATATGCAGGTTAACCATCGTTAAGGCGTTTTCTTATTAGTAAGGCTGTTATACAACTTCTATACAGACAAAAATTTTGTTGAATGAAATTCTTACGTTTGGTAGCAAGGACCCATTTCTTGCACATCTCTTAATTTTTAAGGGAAATCTGTAATAATACGTACATAAATCATTAGTTGTGATGTTTGAAGTTATTTTATTTATTTATTCATTAGCAATATAATAATAACACAAATAAGAAACAGAGATGACATTGAAAGAAGGAGAGTTCACATAAATGAAGAGCATTGATAATATCATAATATATAAAAGTACATAAAGAAGATAATTAAAGGCTTTAAAAATTACACATTGCAAGTCATTTAGGCTTATACACCAAAAAATTCAATGCTTTTACTTGCGTTGACAAGTCTCGACATTCTGGACAAAGGAGTATGGTGTCCATAATTCACAATTAGTAGAATGTTGATTGAGAGATGGGAAGGCTGATAGAGATATCGAACGAAGGGTAAATGCAGGCAACTCTCTAAATGGAGGGGTGAACAAAATACTGTTCAAAGAAGTGAAGTTAGCCGTCCATAGTGGAGTGCTGGTACCTACCCTGATGTATGGCAGTGAGGCATGGAACTGGTAGACAGTTTGAAAATGACCTTACCAGTCGAAACAGCTGTAACTAAAACACTAACCAAAAAACTTGCAGAACTCGATAATAACATTATCAAATTTAATTTTAATTAAATTTCTAAAAATTAAAATGGAGTTCTACGAATTAAACACAAAAACAATAAATATATGGTAGAGAAAGGATGAAATTAGACTTAATTCTGTAGGAATGAGATAACTGAGGCGTATGTGTGGTAAAACCATGAACGATCCGCGAAGAATGCAAGGCTGACATAAGCGTAATGAGTAAGATTAAGAAAGGGACGCTCAGATGGTTTGGGCATGTAGAGTGAATGAACGAGGAAAGGCGTGTAAGGAGAATATAAGACGCAAATGTGAATGGTAGAAAAAGTCGGGGACACCCGAGGAAGACATGGCACGACCAAGTGAATCAGATACTTGAGTCGGGCCATGTGAAGAGTCGGAATAATAGAAGAGCATGTATGAGACGATGTATGAATGTGAACGAGGCAAGGAGTGTGTGCCAAGATCAAGTTGTTTGGCGGTCCGTCCTCTCTGCCTACCCCTGCGGGGAAACGGCATGATGGTTAGTTAGTTAGTTGATTGAGGAATAGCAATTCATTATTTCGTATTATACGGGAAGGGATGCTGAACTGGATGAGTTGTAAAAAAGCAGGTGTGTAAGTAATACTGTTGATAATTTTGAGTATGCAAATTAGATCAAAGTATTTTCTACGTTTTTCTAAAGAAATGTTTTGTTATTATTATTTATGTTAATGTATGAAGTTATTTACTCATCGATGAAAAGATATCCCATACCTTTGCTGTATAGATTCGTACAATTACATATATAAAGAGCACCCAAAAACCATTTTGTTAATAATAATATAACGCCGAACAGAGTCAAACTTCAAACAGACGGCTGCCGGGCGCTTCTTTTGCCCGATTCAAAGATGGCGGCCGTCGATTTCCGGTGGACCGCTCAAAATTGGCTACTGAAAAGAGAGTCATCAATCCAGTTATATATATATCTATGGTACTCCCCCACCTTCATTTTATCTATCTCTTATCTTTCCCACTACCTTCACCCTCACTACATACTCCAATCGGTGATGTCATAGTCTCACTGGCTTCAGACAGGAGCAGTTGGAACTCTTGTGGGATATTCACATATTTAGTCGCGGGTGATGATCAGATCTGAATACCCAGGTAATCCCCCTCCCTCCCCTCCCCAATACCTTCATCTTCACAACATAATGTTGTGAGGATGAAGGTATTTGGGACGATCCCGATGGATCGATGGACGATGCCATAGTCTTACTTAGACGGTTGATAGCAGTTGGGAATCTTGGGCGGTATTCACCTAAAAGGTATTCTATATGCGTAAATGCAACATGCTCAATAGAAGATTTCGATTTTGCAGTCCACATGTGAAACGGACTCCTAGCTTTCTGCACCACCCTGTACACATGCGAGCTCTGGGCAAACTTAAAAAAAGAACCATGGAAAGGCTTCGGGTGCAATATAATAATGATTACCGTCTGATGTTCCGACTCCCCAGGCACTGCAGTGCCTCCCCAATGTTCACAGAAGGGCGAGTTCCAGGATTTAAAGCTCTATTAAGAACCAGGATTGCAAGTCTGAGGGGAAGGATAAACCACTCCAGAAATATTCTCATGATTGAATCTTGTTTGACTTCAGGATCGAGCTTAGAAGAACATTGGAGAAAGACACTGGCTCCCATAACCTCAGACCCGATGGACTAATAAGATCTCAATTAAAGATTTATTTCCTATTTTTCATGAAGACTTATTATCCAATGATGCCTACTACTTTTTTTTTTATTTATAACTATGCCATTTAATAAAGAAATTGTTTCTCCCTGAGTGTCCTTTCCCATTCGTCCCGTTCCCCTTCCGCCTCCCCTTCTTCTCCTGCGTCCTCTTCCCCTCTCGCGTTCCCACTCCGTCACCTCCACCTTCCCTCTCCCCACTCCACTCCCCCCCTTCCCCCTTCCCCCGTCCCGCGAACCCCCCTCCCGAGTTCCCCTCCCCACTCATACGTCCCCTTCCCCGCCCGCGTTCCCCATCCAACTTCCCCGCCTTCCCTCTTCCCTTTCCCGCTCCCTCGTCCCGCCAACCCTCCTCCCGCGTTCCATATATCAATCCCAGTACATTCAGTTTTAAACAGCCCGCGTGCCACCTTTTACAATTTTTATTCAAATTTCCATTTTTCATGTATATTAAATTTGGTACCTAATATAGGTAACTATTTAAAATATCTAAAATTCTTGATTCGATTTAAACTATTAGGGGAGTACCTACTTAAAATAAATTTATCAACTTAAGGATTTTCAAAAATAGAATCCTGATTTAATAATCATTGTTTTGCAAAATGTCATTCTCAAACACGCGAACTGTCAAACGTGCGATGTTTTCTGAAATTATCCAATTTTCTGCGAAATTTTCTTAATTTTTCTCTCCGTAAGTACCATCCTCGTACTTCAAGGGATATTCTAAAAAAAGAAATAGCGAAATCGGTTCATATGCTCTCGAATTTGCGCTTAGAAACACATTTAGCGATTCATTTTTATACATAAGATTCTACTTATTTTTACTCTAAAATTCCTATGTTTTTAATGTATGTATTTACACTCTATATAGGATGTGTGGGATTGCACTCACCTCCCCAAATTCTGGAATAAAGACCTTTATTATTATTATTATTAAATTTAAACACAAGACAATTTTTTTTTTATAATGAGTCAGCAAAAACGTTATATGGTGGAACTTCAGTTGTGACCCAGAACTTACTTAGAGTTCCAAATTTACCATTAAACGGTTTAACCCCCTTTCATCCCACAATGCGTAATGACAGCAGAGGGGAGTGGAATGGTGGGGGGAAGGGGAAGACGATGAGAGGTGTCAATTCGTGGCAATAAATTCATGTGTCAGTGGTCGTGTATTGTGATACGTCAAGCGCTGGTAACAATGTGTTTTGCGGAATGCAATTCCGTCTTCAATCAGGGGTGAATATAATTGGTGAGTGAAACTTCTTTTCATTCCAAACTAAAACTTCATGCCAAAAGTTAAAAAAAAGTGTTTTAAGGTACTACATTTTGTAGTTTACATATTTGACACATATTCAAAATTCCATATCTCAAGATATGTGTGAAATTTCTAAATCCTTCAAAACCTACCTGAAAATTTCAACCGTAGTCATTACCACGACTTGTTCAAGATTCCATAAGGGAGAACAGATTTTCTAGCACGGCACAGCATCACACAGGGACTAGTACTATTTACGGGACAAGCATGAGAGAGGGGTGACGGAGGGGGTGGGGGACGAGAGAGTGGCAGAGGGAGGGATTTTAAAGGAGACATAGTAGCGGTAGGGATAGCAGAGGGTAACTTTAATAAACTCATGCTTCTCACACAGAAAGCTGTTTGGGTCATGTTCAGACGTTGGATTCTGATTTGTTCGTGTACGCACCATTTGGAAAAAAAAAATTGCGTATCCAAAAACATTTAAAAAAACAGAATTATAACACAAACACGTTCTTTGCAACGCGAGGTACTGGCCAGTTTTACAATAAAACCAAATCTCGGAAATTTGTAACCTGATGCACTTCAAAGCATTTTTAAAGGCCTTATACTGAATTTTTTCCTAGATTTATAAAAAGAAATTGTCAAAAAAATGCTGAATTGTAGCAAAATGTGTTCCACATACAATATTTAATTAAAGCATCTATGACATTATTTCCAAGTGATCAAACGCCCATCTCGTTCAAAATCCCACTGAGAGACAGCCTGGGTTCTCATTGCCTCGCAAACTCTGAACCGCATCAGTAGGATAAGGTGCCCCCATAGCCATTGTGCTCACATGATGCATAGATGGGGCTTTAAAGAGTCTGCAATGTGAGAATGCGGTGCGGTGCAGACCATCGAACACGTGGTCAACGAATCGTGGTCATTCATTTCCTGGCGGGATTGATGAGGTCCACAGGGCAACGCCTGAGGCCCTAGACTGTCTCGCAGACTTAGATGTCCCCCTCTGACCCCCCACCATACGAAAGAAGAAGCTACATTATATAACGCATTTCGACAGTTTCGTACCCCTTCAATAGACAAGATTCACGCAATACAAGTATGATACGAGACCACCGTGGTAGATTCAAAGCTCCACCAAACACAACACTTCTATCGTATAGCCATAAATAATTCAGCTTTTGTCAATTGCACAATGAACTATTTATCCGAAATGGAATCCTCTCCAATACACATTGTCCGCGGTTTATATTCGGTTGCATCAAAATCGATATATTTAAATTAATAATGAACAATTTTGAAAATCGCGTGAAAGGGATTTTTTGAATTTGAAGGGTGTCTTTCACCCTTAGGAAACCTATGCTTTTGTAGAGGTGTGACCAAAAGTATTAAAAATAGTCACAGCTCTGAAGTATTGAAATTAAATACTAAGAAATCTAAAATTAAGTAGATAACGGATGTAGGTATTTAGTTGTTATGTTTTTTTTAAGTTGTTGCTTTTTTATTGAGACCGTGATCCACTTTAAAAATTTAATTAATTTAATTACAATCTAAGTCCAAACGTACATTAAACATGTGCATTTATTTATTTTAACGCATACAGACTTTTACAAACACGCGATATACGTATGTAATTATTTTGTGGAACAGTTTCATGAAGTAAAATAAACTATTTAAATTAAATAGAGCATTGATTATTATTATTATTGAGGTATGTTATTATAGCCTTCTTATAACCAAAGCGCAGTTCAATACATCTTTTTTATATTTTTTAAATGAATACCTCACGAGAGTCCCAGCTGCTCCAGTCTGGAGCCAGTGAGTCTATTGCATCCGCAATTGGGGTATGGCTTGAGGCTGAAGATAGAGGGGAGGGGAAGGTGGGGAAGTACCTGGCTATTCAAATCTGGTCACTAAACACGGCTAAAGCCATTTCAAGCAAAGTTTTAATTTTGAATGGTGGTCTTACACCAGGGCGATACTGAGAGTATCTTTTAATCTGCTACTTTAAATTTAAATAAAATTGTTACATTCAAATTTAATACTTGACTGAATTGGGAGAGCAACTGGGGCGGTGATTTGGTAACAGCGGAAAATAATAATGCTGGCCGCACACGCCGGTCTAATTTTATGTTTTTTCCAAAAAAGTACCCCTAAAAGTTGGAATTTAAAAAAAAGCTATTCATATTTCTTACTTGTGCTATCAAATAGAAGAGCCTCTCGAAGTTAATGCACTCTACTCCAGGAAACACTGTATGCTGAGTTTTTTCAATGGAATCGGAGTGGATTTTAATGTGAGGGGATCAAGCAGTAGAATTACATTCGAATCGACTACAAGCCAGAAAAATATATAAATACGAGCTGACCCGACAAACGTTGTTCTGCCGTATAAATTATTTCAAGTGAACGTTTTTTTTGTCCATAAAAAATAACGAATGCATTTTAAGTGTGTGGGGATGGGATCTATGACAGAAAAAGGAATGGAGCGCTGTAGACGATGACCGCCGACAAAAACAAAAAAACACCAACTAAAATATAATGAAATAAAGATAATCAATATGAATTTCGAAGAGCAATTGAGTGTACGATATTTTTTGTCAGTAGCCAAAACAAATAAGCTCGATGGTTTGCCCACGCGAGAACATAATGCAGAATGAAATATCAAAATAACGCGACGCTTCTCGTGAATGGATGAAAGTTCCATGAGGCGGACGTAGCGCCATCTGACATTTAACAACATAAATAATTTCGTTCTGTTGGAAATACATTTGTTCTGTTAGAAATAAATCGGTTACATTTGTTCATACAACAATACTAAAATCGCGATTAAAAAATGGGAGGGGGGGTAGGAGAGTTAAAATTATAGGTTATAGGTATTTTTTGATGCCAAATAAAAAAAAAAAATTTTTTTTTCTGTATAGGGACACCCTAATCACCAAGCGGTATTAAATATACTTTAAAACCTATTCTCATACCTACCAAATAAACAAAAAAAATTGGTAAAGCCGTTGAGGAGGAGTGCGACTACAAACACCGTGACACGAGATGTTTTTTTACAACTGATCCCATCTGGAGCGAGTGGGACTATGGCATCCCCAATTGGGGTATGTTGTGAGGCTGAAGGTAATGGGGAAGGGAAGGAGACGGGGAAGAGGGAGGTGGGGAAGTACCTGGCTATTCAGATCTAGTCACCAAACACGGGTAACGCCATTTCAAGCAACGTTTCAATTCTGAATGGTGGTATCTTCCACTCTGGAATATATAACATAGATAGATTAAATATTTAATCTATTTTCAATTTAGAAAGTCTCTGCCATGAAGAATGAAGCCCAGCATTTTTAATCCTTTATTCGTAACTGTATTATTACATGTATTATAATGTCAAGATCATTGACAGAGCTGAGGAAAACATTGTTAATTTTTTTTTTTTTTTTTTTACATGAATTCCACACAGGAGGCCCTGAGGAAAATAATTTCCCTCAGGGCCTATGTCATCTTTGAGGATGCTGTGTGGAGGGTTTTTTTTAAGGAAAGGGAGGAGAGGAGAGTTCTGGGAAGGAAAAGGGTTTAAGGGGTGGGTAGGAATCTGGGGTTCAGTATGTCCTGGTCATCCGCCTCCAAGACCTAGACAAACCTCACCCCATGAACCCGGGCACCCCTGCTAAATCACCAAACGTAGCGAACCACTTGGGGTGACCTATGACAGAGGTGTTGGTTATCCAATAAAGGTTCCCGGGGCGGCGGTACCCATTCCCGCCTCCCAAATTGTAAAATATTGGTAGATGAAAGGTTGATTTATAAAATATAAAATATCATTATGTAGCATTTGCTGTACGTTTACATACAGTTTGTGTGCACCAATATTGTACAGCATTGTACAAAACAGTCTTGTAAAGTTTTTACAAGTTTAAATATAGTTTAAGATCGTCGACGAAAAGCATTACTTCAACATTATTATATTAAACTAGCTGGTCCCGGCAAGCGTTGCTATGCCATTTAATAAAGAAATTATTTCTCCCAGAGTGTCCTTTCCCATTCGCCCCGTTCCCTTTCCACCTCCCCTTCTTCTCCTGCGTCCTCTTCCCCTCTCGCGTTCCCCTCCGTCACCACCACCTTCCCTCTCCCCACTCCATTCCGCCCTCCTTCCCCCGTTCTGCGAACCCCCCTCCAGAGTTCTCCTCCCCCCTCTCAGGTCCCCCTCCCCCCTCCCGGGTTCCCCTCCCCCTCCCTCCCTCCCGCTTTCCATACATTCAGTTTTCAAACCTCGCGTGCCACCGATAGCAATTTTTTTATACAAATTTCATAATGCTAGAGCTCACCGGAAGTTTCATAAAAACCCTTTCCTGACAACAACAAACACACAAAAAAAGAATTATTATCATTATATATGATGTCGTATATTATTAAATAATATACGACATCATATATTAATGTCGTTCGAAAGTTATGCGCTTAGCAACACGTTCAGCGATTCATTTTTATATTATAGATTTATCAAATGCGTTACTTTCGACAAAACATTAAAACTTGAATTTAACTTCAGGTTTAATCGCAACGCAAAAGAACCCCATTGCTCATCGCATATAACAAGCATTTTTAGCCGAGGGACCTTAACTAAAGTAACTTGATTGATAGATACAGGAAGTAAAGTTTCTACCGAGTATAATGAATAATGACTCTAACTAACCGCTGACAAATTGAGATGAACATATTCAAAGGAATATTTCTTTGAAAAAAATTTATCTTGTATGGTATAATTTAGTTTGGTCATATAATATTATTATATTTATCAATGTATTCAGGTAATTTCTATTGCTCCACGTATTGTGAAATATCAGCTCACTTTTCTTCCATTTAAATTATGTACTTATATAATAAATTTATCACATTTTTCAAACCTTCCAAGGAAAATTTTTCCATACCAAAGCATTACTAGTTGTTTAAAAAGCGAAGGTTACTGACATCTAGCGTAACATTTTGAAGCTTGTCCTTTAATTACAGATTCCCTGCTTGCAATATAGGGTTTCACTGATTAATGATAGTCGATAAAGCAGATTTCTCTATATCCCCATATCGCATTGACAGGCTGACATAATATGTAGTTTATTGTTTGTTTGTGTTAGGAATTATGTTATAAATAATATGATTTTTAGGTAAAAGTGCTCTCTCATCTCTCTGATCTCTTGGAAATCAGCTAGATTTAACTAGCAAATGGTCTAGTGACCAATTTCAGTGCTTGTCGGGCCGGGAAAAAGTTATTGTAACATGTGCCTTATAAAGTGAATAAACAAGTTGAAATTCGCCATTGAAGGAAGATTGTTTTCATTGAAGTTCTTCTACCACAAAAAACCAATCTCTAACACTAGTAAAATATTTCTATTAATAATAATAATGGATAAATAACATTATTATTATTTTTACTGATATAGTGCGGTTTTTGTGAAATACCACACCAAGGGCGCTATTAACCTCTATCCCTACTAAAACATCACCGTTTTAATTTTCTTCTTACCACTATCCGTACTAAAACATCACTGCTTTAATATTTCTTCTTACCACTATTCCTGCGGCAGCATAATTTCCCTTTTTTAAATGCGCGCCATTCAGTCGGTTGATGTCGTAGCGGAGTGCCAGTGATCTCGTTCGAGAGGTGGAACTTTAAAGTTTTGTCCCGATACAGTTCAGTCGCCATCATGCGTTGGAACAGTGAGGAGCGTACTTTTGCCGATGAGGCCTACATTTTGAACGGATGTTCTGTGATCGAAACCCAGCGTGCCTTTCGGAATCGCTTTAATTTAGCCTCTGTCCTGGACCGGAAATCAATTGTTATATGGGTCACTACGTCCAGAAAAACCTCAAGTACGACAAGAAGAAGAACTGGAGTCCCTTGTCCCATTAAATCACCGAGCATTGATGGCTGTTTTGAGGGAACACTTCCCAGAGCACCTCATCTGAATTAAGGGTGATTTGGAGTGGCCGGCCCGCTCTCCCGATTTGTCCCCTTGTGATTTTTTAAAGGGGTTTTTTGGAATCCCGTGTTTATGTGAACCGTCCTAGGACCCTACAAGATTTGAAGACCAACATCCAGGAAGAAATTGCCAGGATAACGCCTGATATGCTGGCAAGAGTCACGACAAACGCCAGAAATCGGTTTACTCAGTGTATGGAGAATGGGGGACGTCACTTACCTGATTTGGTCTTTAAAAACTAAGTAAAACAAAACTTTAGGTATGTGCCTAAATTATAAAAAACAAATTTAAAATATCTGATTCATACAATGGGTTTTATTAAGTTTTGAAAAAAGGAAGTTATGCTTCCGCACCCTGTAAAAAATCACTAATTTAATATATCTAATTTACCATCTCTACTCAAACAACACCAATTTAATTTTTCTATTACCGCTATCACTACTAAAAATCACCAGTTCACATTTCTATTAACCACTACCACTACTAAAACATTACTAATTTTATACTTATACTATGAAACACTATCCCTACTAAAACACCACTAATTTAATACATCTATTAACCACTACCACTAATAAAGCATCCATTATTTAATATTTGTTCACTATCAATACTAAAACATGACTTATTCATTATTTATTTTAACCACCATACTTACTAGAACATCACTAATTTAATATTTCTTTTGGCCACGATCCCAACTAAAAGATCTTAAAAGATTGATTATTCAATATACATAAAGTTTTTTATATTTTCTAACTTGCTCGGTAGAAGTTTTCTCCGTCAAAGGGTCAAAAGATCACGTCAAGAATTTTATAAAATTTATGACTTTCATTAAAAATTTTCTTTGAAAAATCAATAACTGTCCTCGAATACTTGCACAGTATTTCAGATGTTCAACGTCTAAAAATAATATAATATTGAACAACAACTCATGAAATATTTATTTTTTGCTTATTATTATACTACTTTAATCTTGACTTCACTTTTTATTTTTTTACTTCACATTTGTATTGTTATATTCTTTATATTGTCTTATTTATTTTTGGGGTTTTACGCTGTGTTGCTCGACTTATCTTATGATAACGGCACATGTTGTCCCATATACATGAAAATAAATAAATCGAAGACCCCGAAGATCCATGTCGGATCTGATTTTTTTATTTTTTATAATTAGTTTTTATGTACATACAAATACATGTAACATAATCACGAGTAATTAAACATGCAACATTGATCAGAAACTGTAAAAACACATATATGTATACAATACATAACCTTTACGAGAATGCAATTACTCGTCTGTAAAGGGAAAAAAAAGTTTAAAAATTATCTGTACAAAGGGATAAGGTTTTATAACTAGACGTGGGCAGAATAATTCCCAGGAGTGAATCGATTCAGTCTGATTCCCATGGCCTTTTGAATTGATTCCTTTAATTCATTCCTTTAATTCAATTAAATCCCAAAAAAAAATAAATTGAAAATTAAATGAATGGGGAGGCTAACACCGCACACGAGACCGGGAGTACCCGGAGTACCGCGAAAGAGGAGACTGATAGGCTAGGTATGTAAAATGTATTTATTGCTAGCAATTATATCTTAAAATTATACAAGTTTTCGTTTCACCCTAAAAATTTTATTGATTTTATTTTATTTATTAAATTTATAATTTTGTTCCACTTCACGTGATCTAATATAAACATACATTTTAACATTAAGATGAGTATTTTATGACAGCTAACCACAGCTAATTGGCCTTATAATATCTGCAAATTTACATATTATATCGACCCAAGATCTACGTCTATAAGTAGGTACGTACAATATCTTCCGTACGTACCAAAAAACAGATAAGCATCATTTTAGCTTCACAGTGCTGATGTTCAGATTCAAAGTTGAAAGTTTTCGACTAACTATGTAATGAAATTGACGGCTTAGCGCGCGGGGGAATAAATGAACCGCGCGGACGGATTAAGGGCTAGCATTGAGGAATGAATTAGTAACTTTTGACTAATGTTTTGTGTCTTACATAGCAGTGACTTGATTTACTCACGAGCTGCGGACCTAGGACTGGGATGCGTTTGGGACATATCGTGACATTGACGTGACGATGACGCATGACGTCATTTCTAGGTCTGAGATTTACAAAAGACCATGACGTCACAAGTGAAAAAGACTTATGTTTTAATTCCTCTGTCTGTCGGAATCGGACAATCTCGATTTCGACAGACTAGATACCTGGGACGCGGATATTGAACACGGACCTGGGACGGCGGGGACCTTATGACAATCTCAGGACTATTGATTAGGATAAATGATTAATTCCTTGCGTGAAAGAGATGCTCGGGCAACCCGGATGAATCGCGGCCGCGTTTTGGCCATTTTGGGACATGGACTTTGATGATGTTCGGGTGTTTTTAGAATGGCGGCGCGGCGGTAGCGGAATACAATCGTAATAGGCGAGTCGTTCACAATACCGTCCGTTGACCACTTCGCGCAGCGCGGCCCGTTTAATAATATTTAAATACCTATGAAACAATATAATATTTAAATCGTTTACAGAACACATTATTCATTGAAATAATTTAACAGTAAAATAAATGGAAATTAAAAATGTATGGTGTCATTAAAAATCGTAGGATGCAAGGCCAAAGATAAGGAATGAAGAATCAATTCATTTTGAAATTGAGAATTAGATTGAGTGTGTCACAAGATTGAATTTATTCATTTAATTCGGTCATTCAATTTTGCCCACGTCTATTTATAACACGCTACCAGAAACTTTAAGGTTCACACCAATTGGAAGGTTCTAGATGTTTTGTAGGAGTTACATCAAACCGGATAAAATATAGTATGCAAAATGTTATTTTATAATTAATTAGTAATTTGTAAACATTACTGAAAGGTCGTATTAGTCATGAATACAGAAAAGACCAAAGCTATGACAAATGGGAGGTAAGATCCTATCAGGATGAATAACAATCTGATCGACTATGTGGATGAAAATGTACACCTAGGTCAAATAATTTCTCCTTCAGATTAAACCACAAAAAAAATAGACAGAAGTATTGGAAACGCTAGGAAACAATATTGGGGTTTGAAAGAAATAATAAAAAAACAGTGAAACCAGGATAACTATCAAACAAAAACCTTTTGATACCTCCATACTTCCTGTACTTACTTACGGTTGCTAAACTTGGGCCCTCACAAAAATTCACAATAAGAAGCTCGATACATATCAAAACTCCATGGAAAGAAGTATGATAGGGAAGAGATTGTCCGATAGAATAAAAATTGCAACCCTTAAGAAACAAACAAGAACAAAAGATGACATGAAAACAATAAAAAAGCTAAAGTGAGAGTGCTCAGGCCACACAATCAGAGGAGGTGAAAAACGGTACACAAGTTACAAGAAGAGAAAACTAGGTAGTCCATTTAGAAGGTGGGTTGACGACATCAAAGCCATAGCAGGTGGTACATGGACAAGAGTAGCTAATGATAGAGAGAAATGGTGACAGTTGGAGGAGGCCTTAGTCAACTAGTGACATACAGACAGGGAGTCGATGCATGATACTTTGGAGGAAACAGTCACACGTATTTCGTGTGTCTCATCTTTATTTGTCTCACCATTATTCAATGTGTAAGAAAGAGCTGTAGCATTATAGCGGTTAGGAACGTATGTTTATTGCCCTTTTTTGCTGTAACGATACCGTAACCGTGAACCGTCACGATATAATTTCCAACGAAATTATATAATATCAAAATATGCAGTGTATTGTACATAATATTAACTATCATGTACCTGTGTTGTAATGTAATAAATTAATGTAATACAGCATACAATTTTAACTATTACCCACGGTATTTATATTCTCTTATTTAAATGTATAATTTTTTTACAAAAACATGTCAAATTACAAAAACAATAACAAAATGTATACGTAAATATTTAATATAACAACATTATGTATGTATGCATGTTTGTGTATGTATATATGTATGTATGCATGTATGCATGTGTGCATGTATGCATGTGTATGTGTATATGTGTATAAGTATAAAAGTGTGTTTTCCATATATCTATACATGTATATATATATATATATATATATATACATGTATAGATATATGGAAAAGAAAATGTACATGTATGAATGTTCATGTATGTACTTATAGGTATATATCTTCATAGTTTTTATTTTTTATCTTTCATATATATTTCTTTATCATATAAGCATAGTAGGCATAGGAATAGGCAAAGTGCATATAGGCATATAATTTCACTTTTGTTTTTTATCTTTTTATACTTCTTTTTTTATCATTATTATTTTTTATCATTTTTAATATCACATCATTTTTTTATCTTTTTATACTACTATTTGTCTTTTTATAATATTATATCTACTCTGATTCATATCCTTTTTAATAAATATAAAATGTTATTTACCTACCTCGGAACAGACTATGTCTAGTGAGGTGGGTAAAATAAAACTTTGTAAATAAATGAAAAATAAATAAACGCCCGGGTTGCCGGCATTGAAACTTAAAAATTATAAAAGCGCTCAATGTTTTCATTACTGGCAATTCTAAAAATAAACTAATCAACCGACGAGCGAGAATTATATTGGAGTGAAGGAATAATTCCCTATGGCATATGAAATAAATTAATACTTAATGTATTTCTTAAGTTCTGACAACTCCTTGGCGGGATAATTCCGAATGATTGAATAAAACCCACTCCAAGTTTTATTGCGTTAAGACCTTCTTGCGTAGGTACTTCTGCTTACAGTCCATTAAGAAAGTGTAGAAATTGAGATTAAGTTTTTCACTATCATGGAAACACCGATTTTAAAAATAATTATGGAAGATTCAAAAGTTTGAATTCCGAATCTGACAATTTTAATAATGACACAGGTAGCTCTTCTCTACGTGATACTAAAAAGAGACCAAAATATACGTCAACAGGATTTAGCCTGCGAGAGAATGAGATAGTATAATCGGTCTCCGCTTTGTGAGGTGCTTCGTAGCCTATCGGTCTTTTCTTTGTGTCTTCTCTACTTTAGTTTTCTGAAGGTTTCACTTCTACCGCGTGTGAATTGCACACTCTGTTTTTTTTAATGTGAATACCTCACAAGAGTCCCAACTGCTCCCGTCTGGAAGGAGTGATACTATGGCATTCCCAATTGAGGTATGTTGTGAGGCTGAAGGTAAGTGGGGAGGGGAAGGAGATGAGGAAGAGAAAGATACCTGGCTATTCAGATCTAGTCACCAAACACGGTTAGAACCATTTCAAGGAACCTTTTAATTCTGAATTGTGGCCTTACACCAGGGTGATACTGAAAGTACTCGTATCTTCCACTCTGGTACGTGCCGCAAATACACCTTTCATTATTCCAAATGATTGAATTGTGAAAACACAAAATAATATAATAAATTTGGTCTGGTCTCCAGATCGCTAGTCGAGAGCCTTGCCCCTCAACCACGGCGTATGGATTTTGGCGGTGGATATGTCTGCCCACCAACTGCGTGGAAGGCCGAATCGCGAGAGACTGGTTGAGGGAGACCTTTTGAACACTTCAGCCGGACACTCTCGACCCATCGAGTACGGGAATGGGAGGGACGGATTCATACATCCTGGAGACACTGTCCGCAGATTTCTACCCACCCCTCATACAGAATTCCTTCCCAGAATTTCCTCTCATTCCTTTGCCCGAAAATACCCTCCATACAGCATCTTCAAAGATGACAAAGCCCCTGATGGATTTGTTTTCCTCATAATCTTCGTGAGGAGCTAAAGTGAAAAAAAACATCCCATCAACACTTCTTCGACAATACGTAGTTACATTTAAAAAAAATCAGAGTGTGTAATTCACAAGCGGTAGAAGTGAAACTAGAAAGCCGCTAGATATAGCTTTCTTTTCTTCTGCCTGTTCATTTTAAAGTGGTTTGAAGATTGGATATTGATTTAACAAATATAAAAATGTTTATTTTTTTTAGATTTCATAGGATTCGAACCTCCGTTCGCTGGATGTCTCTCTTTTTCCCTCAGGGCATATGTCATCTTTGGGGATGCTATGTGGAGGGTTTTTTTTTGGGGAAAGGAAGAAGAGGAGAGTTCTGGGAAGGAAAAGGGTTTAAGGCTTTAAGGGGTGGGTAGGAATCTGGGGTTCAGTGTGTCCTGGTCATCCGCCTCCAATACCTAGACAAACCTCACCCCATGAACCCGGGCACCCCTGCTAAATCACCAAACCAGGCGTTTTACGCCACTGCGCTATCAGCGACTCGCGCGAAACTGTAAATTTACCGCATTATGTTAGATCTGACGCACTTCCGTTTCATCCTAATTTCAAATGAAGTATTTCACTTAGTGTAAAAAATAACAATAAATTCGGAATAATCTTAAAATCTTGGAATAACAATATACTGTAACTCTAGGCTTAAAACAAGTAATTTTTCCTTAGAATATGTATGTTATTCTTTCAGGAATTAATGATAAGCGAAAACTAAAGCCAGTCATTTTCCCACACTGAATCCATGTGGGAAGACGACCCATAGAGAATCTGTACGATGGAATAAATTATCGAGTAAAATGCCCGTAAGCGAGTGCTTTCTACGTAGCTGGTTTTGGAATAATTAGCATTTATGGAAGGTGGGTTTATGAGCTATTTTAAAATCTGAAATTCAATAGATTAGCAGTACGGCTCTTGCCATTCATGATTGAAATATTGTTTGGTTTCCAGTGGATTTCCTAGGTTTTTCGAAAACTGTGATTAAAAATTGAAAGTTTGTCGATCATGTTCCTAGTATGGTGTAACCATTTATAATATATTCATCACCATCACTATTGGCCTCCTCATATTCTTCCTCCACTCATCTCGGTTTTGGGCCAGCTCTCTCTAGTTTAGAAGCTCCAAGGTAAGATATCTTTGAGGACGTTGTCGCTCCATCTTAATCTTGGTCTTGGCAGACTACTTTGCCCTGCCGGTCTTGAATTCAGCAGGGGCTTTGGTGCTTGATGCTCGGTCATTCTCTCTATATGACCCAGCCACTGAAGTCTTCCCAGTTTTATAAATTTTGTGATGTTTAGATTCTTAAACAGAGTCATAAAGTCTGAGCCAAAGCCGTTTTCTGAAACCGGTCCGAAGATAAGCCTCAAAATTTTCTTTTCAAAAACCTCCAGTTTTCGCTCATTTCTCTTAGTCTCCCCCAAGTCTCAGCTGCGCATGAGTAGTGGTCTGATAAGTGTTTTGTACACTAATATTTTGGTGTTTCTGGACAGCGGTCTGGATTTTATAAAACTATAAAAATTATATTGTATTAAACAGGTTATTTCGTGCAGTATTTTAAAAAGACAGCCGAGTGGTTAATTTTGTATGGCCTCGCGTAGGGTTCACTCCAAATCCTCAAGGATACAATCCTCAAGGATACAATCCTCACATTCCCTGACATGTCCTTTCTATACACCCCTTCGGAGACCCCTTGTTATATTTTATGTAAGTAGTTTTTAGTAGTATTTTATGTAGCAGACTTTTTTTTTTTACATGAGCTCCACAGAGGAGGCCCTGAGGAAAATAATTTCCCTCAGGGCCTATGTCATCTTTAGGAATGCTGTGTGGAGGGTTTTTAAGGAAAGGAAGGAGAGGATAGTTCTGGGAAGGAAGAGGGTTTAAGGGGTGGGTAGGAATATGGGGTTCAGTTTGCCCTGGTCATCCGCCTCCAAGACCTAGACAAACCTCACCCCGTGAACGCGGGCACCCCTGCTAAATCACCAAACGTAGCCAACCACTTGGGGTGACCTATGGCAGAGGAGTTGGTTATCCAATAAAGGTTCCCGGGGCGGCGGTACCCATTCCCGCCTCCCAAATTGAAACTGCATCTTAATCTTACTAATATTATAAAGGCGAACGTTTGTATGGATATTCTTATGTTTTTTACTCTTTCACGCAAAAACTACAGAATGGATTTTAATGACACTTTACAAAAATATAGCTCAAACATCAGAATAACGCATAAGAGCTTTGGCATTATGAAATTTGTATAAAAATTGTAATAGGTGGCACGCGAGCTGTTTGAAAACTGAATGTATTGGGAATGAATGTGTGGAAGGGGGAGGGGAACTCGGGAGGGGAATCTGATAGGGGGGGAGGGGAACTCGAGAGGGGGGTTCGCGGGACGGGGGAATGGAGTGGGGAGAGGGATGGTGCAGGAATCGAAGAGGGAACGCGAAAGGGGAAGGAGACGCGGGAGAGGAAGGGGAGGCGGAAGGGGAACGGGACGAATGGGAAACGACACGCAGGGACAAACAATTTCTTTATTAAATTATATAGCATCGCCTGCCGGAACCAGCTAGTATTGTACATAAGAGTGCCGGGGGCAATTGTCGGAGGTACAACTGTGATGGAACAAAATATTACATCCCTTCATCGAATACACTTTTTCGCATATTGGCCTTGACCTTACTTCTGAGAATGTCCTTGTTGTATACGAGTACAATTTATTTTAAACTGTGTGTTTAGTATGTAACAGATTGTTTTATATTTTTATGTACAAATCACCAATAACGTTTAAGATCAGCATTTCGGCATTTCAATTGGACAAGGTTCTAACTGACATTTTTTTCAAAAATGACCTTTGAACGAAAGACCATTTCTTTTGCTTATTTATATAACCGAAATAATTTTCAGAACCATCCGTATTGTACTTCCGTAGATACAGTCTGTCAAATAACAGTAGAAAACATAGGAGGGCGGCACTGTAGTTCAAATGGCAATACTAAAAATATAACACATGGTGATGACGTAAAACCGTGTAACCTACATTGTTTGTAAAAATTCAAAAACACACAAAAGTAGGAAAAATATTTTTTTATTGCAATTTCGATATCCACTGATCATATATTATACTTTTGCAATTTTGTGTTAATACAATGAAGAATAATGATATTACAGTAAAATAAAAAGCACCATTAGAAATTGCTCATTATTATTATTAATCTTTAATATTATTGTTTAATACTAGCTTAAGTACCAGCATTGCCCGGACTTTCAAATCATGTCTCCAATTTAAGATCTAAATCAGAAACTCACCATTATTACTGTTTCTTCGGTTCTACCTACTGTTAAATTAAAATTTATTTCACATAAAATTAAAATAAATCACCACACGACTGAAGTAAAACTTCACTAAGTTATAAAAGAAAAGAGAGAAAGAAAATGTGCCCGCGCAATGCTATCTCTTGCTCCTACAGTGTGATACAGACAATAGGCCTGCGCTGTGTCTTAGATATACGAAACGTAACTTTTTTTTTGTTTTTGTTTACATGAGCTCCACACAGGAGGCCCTGAGGAAAATAATTTCCCTCAGGGCCTATGTCACTTTTGAGATGCTGTGTGGGTGGTTTTTTTTTAAGGAAAGTACTGGGAAGGAAAACGGTTTAGGGGGTGGGTAGGAATCTGGGGTTCAGCATGTCCTGGTCATCCGCCTCCAAGACCTAGACAAACCTCACCCCTTGAACCCGGGCACCCCTGCTAAATCACCAAACGTAGCGATCCACTTGGGGTGACCTATGGCAGAGGTGTTGGTTATCCAATAAAGGTTCCCGGGGCGGCGGTACCCATTCCCGCCTTCCAAATTGCTATGAGAGACTAGTAACTGGCTATGAGAGAAAGAGAGAAAGAAAATGTTTGCTCGCACCTCTCTCACTTGCCCCTACAGTAATATATGAAACGTAACTCTCTCTTTCTATCTTCACTAATTTATATCTCCCTCTCAGCTTCCGTTCGCCTCGCCGATCACACTTTTCGTAACGCTCTCGTCACGCATTCACCAGCTTACTCTCCAAGTCAAACGTGCGAAAAGAAGTTTTACCTCAAAAAACATTTAATCAAATTCATGTCATAGTAGGTACCTTAACAACAATGCTTCTTTGATTTTATTTGTTTTTCTTTAAGAACCAAAAATGTTTTTAAAATGTCATTTACACTGTTGTGTATTTTCAGTGTTATTGCTCTTTAAAAGAATATTTGATAGTTAAATTGGTGTTGCCAGCCTAAAAATTTCGTAGTTCCATTTTTTATATTTTCTACTCTTAATTGACAGACTCTACTTATACGAAGAAATTCTAAAATCAAGCTCCATTTAATTTACAAGGTTCTAATATCACTTACACTCTCTATTTGGTTTGTATCTAGGGTTGCCAGCTCCCGTTTTATGTATTAGAGGATTTGATACGATTAAATAAAGGACATAGGATGAAAATAAAGGACATCAATATTTTTTCCATAAAATGCTGTTATGGTATCAGTAGCGACATATATTAATAAAAAAAACAATGTTAGTACGCAATGTAACGTAGTTCGTCGTTAATCGAAGCCAAACCAATTCACTGTTATGCGGATGACAGTACAGTTCATGATAGCTTTTTGTTTGACAAGCCCCCAAAGGGCTCACAAACTCCAACAGCTCGTAGGGCTTTGAAGCAAAGAATGGACGGTTACCTCGAGAGTGTGAACTCTTGGGGTAAAAATAATCTCGCTGAATTTAATGTTTCAAAGACCCAATCTTGTCTGATTACGTCTAAAAGGGATCGAAATGAAAATCTAGTCTCTTTCAACGGAAGCAATCTTCCGAACAGGCCCTCCATTGATATGCTTGGTGTAACCCTAAGTGAACAGCTCAGGTATGGGGGCTCCATCGAAGCCAGTGTAAAGTTAGCCTCCCAAAAGCTGGGCGTACTGTACAGGGCCCGCAGATACTTTAATAGTACACAACTACTAACCTTGTACAAATCATTTGTACGCCCCACGGTTGAATTTGGCAGCCATCTCTGGTCTGGAGCTCCAAAATACCTGAAAAATACCCTCGACTCTGTCCAGAAACGGGCGGTCCGTTTGATAGATTCTCCCATCTTAACAGACGGATTGCAATCTTTAGAGCACAGGCGTTGGGTGGGAATGCTATCCTTGTTCTACCAGTATTACAATGGAAGATGCTCCGAGGAACTAGCATCATTGATCCCTTCGGCACCGGTGCATAGTCGGGAAACACGCCAAACGCGTGCCCAAAATTTGTACACGGTTGACATTTGTCACATGAGAACGGGTCGTTTCTGCGATTCGTTCTTGTGTTCAACAGCTCGGCTGTGGAATGATTTGCCAGCCTCTGTGTTTCCTCCTTCCTACAACATGGGTCTCTTCAAGACCAATGTTCATTCCTTCCTCTCCTCAAAAAGACCCTCCACACAGCATCCCAGATGACATAGGCCCTGAGGGAAATTATTTTCCTCAGGGCCTCCTGTGTGGAATTAATGTAAAAAAAAGTAAGTAGTACGACCTTAATCAGTCTTTTTGCATTTATGGGCTCTCCACACGACACTGCATGTAGTGACTGCGGCAGTGACTGCAGAGAGCGTGGAGTTGAGCAAACTAGCGCTGTCTTGTTTGTTAAAGGGCCGCTAGAACGAGACAGCGCTAGTTCGTTTAACTCCACCCTCTCTGCAGTCACTGCCGCAGTCACTAAGTGCAGTGTCGTGTGGAGAGTGCTATTATTAATTAATTAATTATTATTATTATTATATTTTGCAATTTAATTTAATTTGTACAATAATTTAATTTATCAACCATTACATGTATAATTTCCAATCTGTAAACTTCACCCGCCATAACACATGTATCATGGCGGATAAAATAACACAAAAACCTAAACAATGTACAATATTCTATAATAAATAAATAATATCACAGAACAAGGAAAGGTGAAGTTAAGAACCCTATCCTAATGAGGTGAAGATTATTTTTAGTGTTAGCTCAATTAGCTCCTTTAATTTCAATTACTTTTGAAATCTATTTGTTATTTCGTATTATTCTCATTGCTCTATTTTGGAAAACTTTCAACTTATTTTGATCTCTATTGTTACATATTGTAATTTTAAAAAGTTTTTATTTGCACTGTTCTACGAAGTGCGTAGCTTATATGTAATTCAAACAATGGTCACATCTTCACATTCACGATATTCATGATGCATTTACATGGAAATTGAGTTTTGAGATGTTTTTAAACTTATAATTTCGATAACCGTGCGAAAACAGGTATTTTTTCCAGTAGGAACATCATCCTTACTAAGAAAACTTGAAAATTTATTCTATGCGAGACATCTACCTTCAGGGTTCGAAAGCTTTTAGGGGTAGATCAATAATACATGGGAGAAATACTATCATTATAAAAGCTTTCAGAAAATGTTAACAGATGGCACCGGTTTTCAGAATAAAATCCCTTATCGAAATATTATGAAACAAATATTGTAAATTAATTCTAGATTTATATATATAAGTTTTAGAATTACCCGTACGATGAACAAAAAGGCTGGATTAGGAAGTCAGGATGAAATTATAGAGGTGGAAAATTCCCATAAGAGATCAAAATTAGCGATAAATTCTCCAAGTGAAAGCCCCGGTGAAAGACCGCATCGGCGTAAACCCCTTTTGATGAAAAAAAAACGTTAACTCAGATCTGAATATGATAGTTTCCAACCATCGTCTTTCGTATTATCTCCATTCCTTCCCTTCTTTTTATTTTTATTTATTACTTTGGAAAAGAGTTACAAATCATTTGTTTTTGTTCTATAGACCCCACGAGGGGTCCATGGTCGATCGATTACTGCAGATCGCTATCGTACAAACAACAGTTGACGTTGAATATATTAACTGCAGCGATTTTTGCCATATTATATATTATTGGCGTTATTTTAAATGTCTCCAAAAAGGCTTATTTTAATTATCTCTTAATTCGGAATTTAAAAAAAAAGCAGCTTCCACGTTTGTTATTTTGGACTGAAAACGAAGCCATTGAAATGCTTTATCTATTATGACCATGGGAATAGCGTATCCGAACTTCATAGACTATTTTATAATGATGTTAAAAATAAATTTTTAATATATTTTTTCACGCAGATTTTTTAGAATTTTTGGTCAGCTGTTTATGGTTAAAATTAAGTCATTTTTTCCATAAACATGCACCTTTCATTATCAAGTGTACCACAGAAAATATACAGAAACCGAAAACATTCGCGCGGTTACAAACTTTAACTAACTAACTAACTACCACGGCGTTTCCCCGCAGGGGTAGGCAGAGAGGACGAACCGCCAAACAACTCGGTCTTGACACACACTCTTCGCCTCACTCACATTCATACATCGTCTCATATATTCCATTCTATTATTCTGACTTTTGACGTGGCCCGACTCAAGTATCTGATTCACTTGATCGTGGCATGTCTTCCTCGGGCGTCCCCGACTTCTTCTACCAAACTTTAGGATTTTTTTTAAATATAAATCTTACAAATATGACATAAATAGTAAAATACGGGTAAATTCATTGGCTGTACAGCACAATTATAAGTTTTTATGTCTCTATATTAAAATGGTATAATTTTTTTAATGTTGGCGAAAAATTTAAAAAGTGATATTCTGAACATATCAAGTAAACACAGAAAAAGTTTTAAAATGCGCTGTCGCTCCAGTGGTTAATATATTCGACACATAGTCATTACGAATTGTTATTAAATCGTCGGCGATCCGCAATCATGCTAGGGAACGATGAGAAGTTACCGAATGTTATCATATCAATCCTTTTCGATCAACTGTGCTAGGGAGCCAGGTATTATGTGTTCTGAGGACCTATATATTACAATTTAATAGTTGTTTACATTAATCTATGGTGATTTAAACATTAAAAAAAATTATTATCTTTATTTTCTTAAGCTTCACAACACGAGATTGCCATAGTCCCACTGGCTGTTGGCAGTTGGTACTCTTGTACCGTATTAACAAGTTCACATAATTGGTGTTTGGGTAGGTAGGTATATGATGTATTTTTTAAATCAACTTCACAAATCACGAAACGCGTTGACCCAATTAAAAATATGATGTAACGTAAACATATCGATACTGACCTTTTACATATCGGATTTTAGTTATTTATTTATTTATTTATTTATTTCAACGCCATAAAATGGCTATTACATCCTGTGATACATGATACACAGTGGTACATAGGAGGGTAATTACGTACATTAAACAAAGTACATATGTATGATAACAACTAGTATTTAGTTATAGGATACAAATATGTTTATAACAAACAAAAAAGAATATGAGCTCATACAAAATACACATTTTTATGCAGAATAAACATAAGTAAATAATGTCGAAAGCATATGATTTTTATTTATTCGGTAAATATAAACGACACGATTTAATTAATAATTCTGTTGCATGCGTTTTTAATTAGCTTAAATAAAGAATTTTCTACTGAAAGTACGTAAGAGTTTCAAAAACTAGGTTAAATAAATCGTACCTCATGATGTGATAATTTGTACATCAATAATCATGAACGTCAGCGAGGGGGGGGGGGGGGGGGCACTCGGACGCGGAGAAAAAACTTACGAAAGTGCAAAATTGCCGCAAAAAATATTTTACGCTTCAACACTGACTGTTATTTAGCTCTATGGCTTGTTTGGTTTTCGTTCGGGGATTCCCGAAAAACGTTTTATTTCTTATTTTTTTTTTTCGTTCCTAGCTCGAAGTATTGCTCGGTCGGATATTTCCCTGAAATATTCCTTGTGTCATTCTAATTTCGTAATTTTATTGTTATCGTAAACGTAAACTCGTGAAGTGAATTGTTATCTATTGACTGACGTGAATTAGTGAAAAAGTTGTAATTCTGTTTGCGTTTTTATTAGTGCTGAAAGATCATTTAAAAAAAATAAGGTGAGCGGATTTGATAGTTCACTTTTCTAATAGACGCAAAACTTTAATACAATTATACCAAAATCGATCGATAACTGATTGAAGAAAAATGATAAATCATCTGAATGTTTTTTGTTCTGTATATATAGAAAGTGATATATATATATAGATATATATCTTAGGAAAAATAATTAATTTGGAGGTTTCCAGAAAACGTTTTTTATGAATTCGAAATATGCGTTTTGAATTTGTGGACGGTTTTCCTCAGATTTTTGCATCACATAGCGTTACAGTGTCCATCATCAGGGCACCTGTCCGAAACGTTGGCTAAAGGAGGAGATAGCGCAACACGGCATAACACCCCAAAAACAAAAAAACGAAAACACTTTTGGCCGTAAAAATTTAAAAACGTCTCAGGATTTCTTAGATTTTTTTATACATTAGATCCACATAGGAGGCCCTGAGGAAAAACATTTCCCTTAGGGCCTATGTCATCTTTGGGGATGCTGTGTGGAGTTTTTTTAAGGAAAGGAAGGTGATGAAGTTCTGGGAAGCAACAATGTACGAGGAGTGGGTAGGACATACTTCCAATGGTCCTAGACTCTAGGAGTATTGGAAGTATGAATTCATCTCTCCCACTGCAATGTAAGGCGATGGGTCGAGAGGGTCCGGCTGGATTAGGTCTTCTCAGCCAAACTCTTCCCCGATCCGACCAGCCAAGACTCAGACAAATCTCACCCCATGGACCCGGGCACCCCTGCTAACTCATCAAACGTAGCAAAACACTTGGGGTGATCTATGGCAGGAGTGTTGGTTATCTATGGTTGGCTAGCTAGCTAGTTATATATGGTTGGTTATATATTATTATATTTTGGGTTTTTGCACAATTTAATCATTTAAAAATACTTAGCATAAGGAATATTTGTGGCACGTTCGAAAGTGGAATATACTCCATTACCGCCCTAGGACCACTATTCAGAATTTAAATGTTGCTTGAAATGGTTTCAACCGTATTTGGTGACCAGATTTCAATTGCCAGATATATCCCCACCTTCCTCTTCCCCATTTCCTTACCTTCCCCACTACAATCAGCCTCACAACGTACACCAACTAGGGATGCCATAGCCTCACTGGCTCCAGGCGGTTGGGAGCAGTTGGGACTCTGTTGTGAGGTATTCGCGTAAACAACAAAAAAAAAATTACGACATCCACTGACATACTCGTATATGCTCCAAAGATCGCAAATCCGTTTGGTGCAAATTGCAAAAAATTATTGACCTCTGTAATTTTACCATGTGTATTTATTTAAAGTTGATATTTCTACAATGCTTAATTTCTTTAAAGTGTACTTTTTGTAGTTCAGTAGTTTAATTTTTATTTTAAATTTAATTTAATAAGTTCTGCAAGTATTACAGTTTTTTTTAATTTTTGTAACACCGCCGTTTTGGCGAGACGACTTATTTATCATCATCATCATCATCATCATCATCATCTGTGGCTCTACAACCCAGGTCGGGTCTTGGCCTCCAGCAGAGCCTGCCTCCATGACTGTCGGTGATGTGCTGCGTTGCGCCAGTTTCGGATGCCGATGGTGCTTGCATCCTTCACCACTCCATCCAGCCATCGAAGCTTTGGTCTTCCAACTCTTCTCCGACCCCCAGGTGCACCATCCATAATTCGCTTTGGAATATCTCCTTCGCTCATTCTCTGGATATGTCCAATTGTCCAGCCCACCTGAGTCTTCCAGTTTTGATTTCCTTGGAGATATTAGGGTCCTCGTAAAGATCGTATAGCTCCTGGTTGTATCTGATACGCCATTCTCCATTATCACAGACTGGGCAGTAAATCCTTCGCAGCACCTTCCTTTCAAAACTTTCTAGGGCTCCTTCATCACCCTTACTGATTGTCCAGCATTCCGAACCATACATAAGAACAGGTCGTATAAGGGTCTTGTAAAGCAGGACTTTAGTTCTTCTGGTAAGGTGGCGAGATTTCATATGCTTCTGTAGCCCAAAGTAGTATCGATTTGCAGCTACTATTCTTCTTTTGATTTCGCTGGATACATTGTTGTCATTTGTCACTATAGTACCGAGATATACAAACTCGTTGACAGTTTCAAATGTATAATTATCTATCTGTATACTTGTTTATACTGTTCTAAATTTTAATGTTTTGTAAGTGTGATATCTGAATTAACGTAATTTTTGGTAAGCAATTTTTCGTTGTACAATTTTGGCAATGTATTTTTTTAATTGACATATTTACTAGTGTAATTTGAGTAGGAAAGGGAAGGAGATAAGTGAGATGAAGGTTGCGAATTGCCTGGGTCTTCAGACTGCCACCAAACATGCCTAAAACCATTTCAAATAACAATATTTTATTATAGCGATACCGAGAGCCTTCCGTCCCGGGAAGTTATTATTAGTTTCGTTCTTTTCTTTGTCCCGATAAAAATATATGAGAAATTCAAAAAGACCGTTTAGGTAATTCAATTTTTATTACCTACTTTTATCCAATAACAGGGAAATTGCTGTTCCGGACACAATTTTTTCGCAATTTTGCCACAATTTAGCCGCGATTTTACGGCAATTTTGTTCAATCTTCCCAGAAAATAGGGAAAACAATATTACTCAAGCATTTGTAACTACTTGCTCCTTAAGACTTGGTCACATTGGGCGAATTTTTCGCTGCTACTTCGCCTCTGCGAGCCATCACCAATTCTTACAGATATTCTTTCACCAATTCTTACAGAGCTAATAGACTAATGGCCGTTTTACACCATCTCTTTTTCAGCCCTATTCCAATTAGAGACGCGATCGCTATTTTCATCTCTTTTTTCATATCTACGATTTTAATTGTCATCACTGCAAACGACACATGAACCATGCTGTTTGCTGTGATGCCAACTGAAATCGTAGATTATGAAAATAGAGATGATAATAGCGATCGCGTAAAGCGAAAATTTTTGACTTTGGTCTGTAGTTGGAAATTGGAATCGGGCAAAAAAAAAGTTGGTGTTGAACCTACTATTGTGAGAAGGTAATATTATTATTGAGATAGAAATGACCTAATAATAATGTGATAAAACACACATATTTCCACTTCACACTTATTTCAACTTAATTTATTTTTGACCGTAACCGGTTTTAGCCTGTTAAAGCCATCTTCAGACTGGTACAAATAATTCTCAATCTACACAGTTCATATATACATAGCGTTCCGGGGAAAGGGAGGGGGGTGGTTTACACGGATTTTATTAAATTTACATGGTTTTTCCATATTTGTTGCTGTGTCGTCTTTGAAGTTTTAAATGTGTTTTATTATAATGAAATAATGGAAATTATATTCCAAGTCCAAAATTAAAAGTCCCAAGTGCTCCAGCCTGGAGCCAGTGAGACCATGGCATCACGCTGAATGTAAGGAGATGAGGAAGAGGAAGGTGGGGAAGTACCTGGTTATTCAGAACTAGTCACCAAACACAGCCAATTTCAAGTAACGTTTAAATTCTGAATGGTAGACTTTCACCAGGGCGATACTGAGAGCATCTTCCACTCTGGAACGTACCGCAAATATACTACACATTATTTTAAATGAATTAATCGTGAAATAACTCAAATTAATCAAATAAAATTTATTTTCCCACGTCGGGATTCGATCCCGCGACCTTCGGGTTGCGAGTCAAGAGCCTTACCGCTAGACCACGCCGGCTGACAGCCGTATAGCCCTACGATATATCAACATCTCGAAACCTAACAAGAGCCTAAAATTCGTCACTTACAATCAGAATCCAATCACTTACAATCAGAATCCAATCACTTACAATCAGAATCCTATTCTGCATCTTCCACGCCGGAACGTGCCGCAAATATACCATACACTATTTTTAAATGATTCAATTGTAAAAACTCAAATTAATCATATAAAATTTATCTGCATACGCCATATTCGAACCCGAGAGCCTTGCCGCTTGACGTTTCGGTCGTCTAGAATGATATTGTCTTCTACAACGAATATTCATATTTTTACTTTAAAAAACGTATTATATTAAATATAACATTCCGAGGAACTGAGAACTTTTTAAATTTTTGTAAAATATCGAATTGTACCAAAGATATAAACCGAATATTGCAGAACATGGGCGCCAATTTTACTGCAGCACTGACATTTCAATTATGAATTGTACTAGGTACGCGTGACGTCAAGAGACACAATTGCATACATTTTATTATTGTTCGCTTTGAAAGCTCATAACTTTGTAATTTTTTTGAAACGTAGAACAAATTAAAAGCAATGTCGGTGTTAACTCATTAAACACAGCACATTTTATTAAAAAAAAATTACATCATCATTCAACATATTCTAATCGCATCGCCACTATGTTATGTAGATGCTGAATGAGTCACTCGCAGCGAATATCTACCTCTTCACCAGAAGCGATTTTATCGCTACTATTCAAGTAGCAGTGATAAAATCGCCACGTGTGACAGACCCGTCTTAACTTTTTATCTCCCACTATCCTAGCAGTAGAGAGGCGCTTCGGGAGCTGTTCGGGAAGGTTCGGGAAAGTCCGTGTGAGGGGATGCGCCACCTGTGACCGAGTGGAGTGTGGGCGGATGTTCCCGAATAAATGTTTGGTGTTATTTGAATTTCGTATTTGCGAGACGCCGCGTCGCTGGTGTTTTAAAGCACACAATATAAGTTCCAAAGAGTTGTTATAATTTTTTTAATAATAGTTGTTATAATTTTTTTTTAATGTAATTTAGTAAAACAACATGAAACTGATATTTTGTTCGTAAGGCTGTTTTACCTGGGATGAGGTGGCAACAATGTACAAGGTAGATTATTTATGAGCAATAACTCGCATGGCAGATGTAAGGAGTAGGTTAATGATTTTGAAGAAAATGTACTTTAAATACAAAAGAAATATATTAAAACAAAAATGACATCCTGAAACTAATGCTGTCTGACATGGGCTTGCTCAGGTTTAAATAGTTCATTTTGATACGGCGGTAATTGGAGTTTGCCCACCACTTTCCCACGGCGTTCTAAAGAAACAGATGGTTTCCTCCTTCACCGTACTCGTCAGGACTCTAATTTTTTTATTTATAAAGAAGCTACTTTTTATTTAAAATGACTCTAGACCCCCAATGTCCGGGCATACATTGTTTATTTATTTCACAGTATCACGTCTCATCTCCGCCACCTGATGTAGCTGAAATAAAAGTTTGTTAATATGCAGAATAAAAAATAAAAAATACATATTTTGATGAGATTGTTTAACTTAACCAAAGCAGCTGAGCTACAGTCACCCGGCAGTCCCGCCGAGAATAAGCGGAGCCATCAGTCCAGTCGCAAGCGAGACTCGGTGTCCACGCCCCTAAGCCAGCTTCCTTGTAGGCCCTCGAAGAAAATGTTGGGATTAAGGGCAGAAAGACCTGAAGACACTAGGGATAAAAGAGAGCATCGGGTCACCGGAGGCAGGGCGGAAGGGCACCGGTCCGCTACGGCTGGTCATGGCGACGGGGGAGGCGCGGGCGGGTTTTGCAGCGGCTACCTTGGGAGTCATCTTCTCGGTTGTTGCACGGACATAAATCTAGTCCACCCCCTTGATGGGGTGTAGGACAATACAAAAATGAGATGGTAGTTCAGTTCCGGCTCCTTGAATGATACAAGTCAAGACACGAAAAACTTGTTGATATATATATAACTTAGATTTAGAAAAAGAGTGCTAGAAAAATGCAAGTATAGTTAGGATACGCGAAGTTTATTGACAATATCTAGTTAAACAAAAAAGATAAAACAAGTAACAGACAAATTTTTGATGTTAAAGAGGTTGTTGAAGATGGTACCTAAGAAAACATGATATATATTAATACAAAACATGATACATGAGTAAACAGTTTCAGTGTGAATAAGAAAATGTAGTGCGTAATATCCGGGCAGTAGTAGTAGTATAAATATTATAAAAGGGTGACCGTGGATGCCAGGAGCAATTACACCTGGATCCTAAACACATAATGAAGTTAAATTTAATCATCGACTCTAAGTTCAGGCCATCTCTCAACCCAAATCCTTGTAAATTTCCTCAGGTATTTGAGATTCTCCTTGTTCGACACGAGATCCGCATTCCATGCTGGTCTCGTAGTTACTTTCAGAGCTTCCAACATTTCGTCCCTTGCGTCCGTCAAAATCTCACATTGCCACAGAATGTGCTCGGCTGTTTGGTTTGTGTCACCACACGCACAGTTTGGATGGGGAGACAGGGTCAGGCTGTGCAGTCTTCCTCTGAATTCACCATGACCTGAAAGTATTTGTGTTAAGTGATGATCCAATTTGATGAACGCCCCTTCCATTCTGGCTTTAACTGACGGGAAGAAGGAGAAAGTCCATCTGCCCGTATTCGATCTACCCAACGTTTTTGCTATTCATTAAGAGTGAGTTCACGCATCTCTTTCAGCAGTCGAGGGAGAGGTACTGCCCCACCTGGTATTAGTTCAACTCCAAGATGGACGGCTGACCTTCCTCTAATTAGTTTTTTCTTAGTTAACACTTCCCTTACTTCTAGATCAATGGGCAAAATACCGGCCAAAACCGGCAATGCGTCCGAAGCTACAGTCCTGTATGCGCCCGAGAGTGCCAGCAGGGGAGTTCGCTGGCCCCGCTTAAGTGCCGAGTGGATCAGTACGTTGTCTAGGCGATGCTCCCATACAGAGGCTGCGTACGTGCCTTGTGCCACATACGCTCCCCTATATAGTAGACGAAGTGCCGGAGAACGTAATCCCCACTCCGCAGTTGAGATTCTTCTCAGTTTCATGAACAGAGCCTGGGCCCTGCTTGATACACTCTTGACATGCGCCAGAAAAGATGAAGAGCGATCCAAGATAACGCCTAGGTATCTTGCATTTTCCACAAATCGGATGTTGGAGTCTCCCATTTTTATAGTACGGCGGTAAGTTGAAATGAATTCTTCTTTTGTGAAACGAATCTCACATTGTAAGAAGGGAAGGACTCCAGAGAAATGGCTTCCAGTCAAAAGGACCCTCCAGAAACAGCAAAGGCGGAAGATTCTCAATGCGGCTCCAGGATGACCTCCAGTCAGCTCCGAAGGCGCGAGTATGACGTCCAATCACGATCGTAGCGATTTTCAAAAAAGATCCATCGTGTTGTGGTCGAGAGGACTGCCCTGAGCTCTCGGCTGCTGCCCAAAGAATGACAAGCTCTATTTTCAAATCTGCTGATTTGAATTTGTCCAGGATCAACAACTGTAGCATTCCAAAACATTGCAATATTACCAATGCCCAAATGTCGATGGGCAAGCACTAAAGGGGCCACACACCGAAACTATAAATAAAGTGTGTAGGTATAAGAGGGTGCACACACCTTGTTACAAAATACTTTTATGAATCTAACAACTGAACGTCTTACACATATCAATAGAAACCATTGTATATAGGGTCTTAAGAGACGAAGGTACTCGATTTATTGCCAGTTGCATCGAAAATAGTTGAAACTAAAAATTACAAAACCAATTTTGTGAATAAAAATACTTAACTTTTCATCATTTTTTACAAAAAATGGGTTATTTCAACTTCGTTTAAATAAAAGTTAACTAAATAGTTACAAAATAGTAACTTTTATTTAACCCAGCGATGTTGAGAGTTTAAAGTTAGATTTTGGTAAAGATGCTAGCAGCTGTCATCCGTCAGCAACGAACGAAATACTGTTTGAATGGATAAATATAAAATCATAATAAAAATGTCTTGAAAACCCGGGTTTTGATAAATCAATTGATTAAAATATATAGGAAATAGGTAAAATAAGAAATTGAACCATGAACCGACCATTTTCCGTAAGTAAGTCTAAAGTCATGGTGTTTGAAAGAGAGAGAACGAAGTGTGCAGTACAGTTGTGAACGATGAATACTTGGAGCAGATGGATGAGTTTGTGTATCTGGAAAGTATGTTTACGAGAGATTGGAAGGCTGAAAGAGATATTGAAAGAAGGCAGGTAACTCCATTAATGGAGGACTGAATGCCGTTGGCGCTAATAAAAAATGTCAAAATAAGCGAAGCTAGCAGTCCACAATGAAGTCCTGGTACCTACCCTGATGTATGGCAGAGAAGCATGGAACGGGCAGAGGAAGGATTAAAGTAAACTGAATGCTGTTAAAACGAGATGTGTGTTGACACCATATATGATCGTGTGAGAAATGTGGATATCCGTAAAGAATGCCAGGCTGATGTAAGCATAATAAGTAAGATTAAGAAAGTGACCCTCAGATGGTTTGGGCTTGAATGAAATAATGAAAGAAGAAAATAGTATTAGAAGAATATATAACGCAAACGTGAATGGAAGAAGAAGTCGGGGACGCCCGAGGAAGACATGGCACGATCAAGTGAATCAGATTCTTGAGTCGGAACATGTCAAAAGTCAGAATAATAGAAAAGTATGTATGAGACGATGTATGAATGTGAGGGAGGCAAAGAGTGTGTGCCAAGACCGAGTTGTTTGGCGGTCGGTCCTCTCTGCCTACCCCTGCGGGGGAACGGCGAGATAGTTAGTTAACCTTTTAGAATATTTAATTTTGGTTAAACACTTGAGTTATTTTATTTTCGGACGAAAACTGAACATAAGTAATTTATTTAATTTTTAAATGGATTTGACAAAAAGTACCTACGACTGTTTTCGTAAATAGACTAAGCAATGTACAGCAGCTATATCCTCAACAGCTGCATCTGTAATATTATAATATTTCGTGCGTGCTTGTAATATGGGTGAGGTCTATTTGATTCAAGCTACTTAAATAATTGACAGGGGCGGATTTTTAATTGTTTTTTTGGCAAAGCTGTGTAAAGATTTAATAACAGGTATAAACAACAAAACAATGGAAGCAAAAATATTTTATGATCTCCGTTAATCCATTTTAGCATACGGTATCATCACTTGGGGTGGCTGTGCTCAAACAATTACCGATCCTCTTTAAAAAGATTAAAAAATGGCAAAAATACGTTTGATCAACAAGCGATCGATAAGATACTCCCCCATTCGTATCATCATGGAGTTATGTCTTAAAAACACGACAACTCCATATTATTGCGCGGGAGGCGATCACGTACACGCAATATACACTTATTATAAACTGTTATTTGTGAAATGTAAATGGATTATACTGTTTTTCACAATAAATCAATAAATAAATTAATTTTTCGAAGAAAACTTCTTCTAAAAGGTTGTTACTTTGTGATGTCATTATTTATTTATTAAAAGAAAATAACTTAGTTAACATCACTTTATTTTTTATATTTTATAATATCAACATGTTTCGTGAACCTAGTTCACTTCTTCAGGAATAAAAGTATACTAAAGTTAAAAAATTAATTATAGATTACATATGGAGAGAAGAAATTAAAGGAGGGGGAAGGGTTGACAATGGTGGGAATAAATATGACCACAGGCAAAGGAGTGGCTAATATAACCACAGGCTTTATCGCGATAACTTTTTAGTGTCAAAACTTACGAAGCGTCGGCACGCATTACTTCGGGAAGCATAATGCACACAAACTACATACCTGCACGATAGCACAAAGACAATAATTTTTCTACGTAGTTCCTAAAATCTTTCTTAGTGATAACTTAAAAACCGAATCCCAACCCCTTAATTTCAAAACACAAATGACGCTATGGATCCTCACATCTGCAATACGTTTCAATTACAATACCCATACATTTTACATTATAACCACCAAATCTTCTTACATATATTTCTCGTTTCCCTCAGGTCAAAACCGCCCGCCAACATTATCGTGTTCCGTCAAGTGTAAAAAAAAACTATTTAAAAAAATATCATCCTAAAAAATAGCTCCACCAAACTTGCATAAACTTGAAAAAAAAATTGCTAAATTATTAAGCGAGTTTGAAATTACAACAGTTCCCCCTAGCATCGATAAAGATTGATAGGATAACTGTCGGAAACTTCTCATTGTTCCCTAGGACAACTGCAGATTGCTAACGAACTTTGGCAAGAGGGTTTAGATATTTTATCCAGAGGTTTAGATATTTTATGCAGAGGCTTAGATATTTTATCCAGAGGTTTAGATATTTTATCCAGAGGTCTAGATGTTTTATCCAGAGGTTTAGATATTTTATCCAGAGGTTTAGATATTTTATCCAGAGGGTTTGACAGTTTACAGTCCTTGCCACGTCTGTAAACTGGGTGCGTGTGTTGTGGAGGTTTTCAATAATAACTCTTGATTAACGCGAGTCAAATATATTTACATCTAAACTTTGTGTTACAATACGAGTAAGCACAGATTTAAAAATTATCACGCTTAAGGGAAAAGCAGGCGGACGGAACGAACGTCGAAACCGGAATGGTTTTGCATCGTCATGCACTAGACCGGAGAGCGGTGCTCGGTGATACCAGTCTGTGAAATCGAATTTGAATTATATTTTTAAGGTTGTTCGTTGCTTGGCTGCAGTACAAACAACAGTTGACGTCGAATATATTAAGGCCTGGCTAGTCCTGGAAAGCGAGTCGGTGACGGACAGAGACGCAATAGAGATATATAACAAAGTGAGAAGGATATAGGATACGATCCTGGAAATATTGTCGTAATATTAACAACATATGGAAATCTTGGCGAATATGAACTTATTTCGCCTGTACGTCCCTGATTGGCGGCGGTATGCTCTTTTATATCTATTGATTTTATTCTTCAATTGAACACATAAGTGCACAATATTCAATGCTCTTAATTTGTAACTGGTTTGATGCGCAATTCAAGAGATTCATTTAAGAAGCCGTCAATTAACAACTTGGAGTTTGTAATAGACTTATGGGCTCTCCACACGACACTGCATGTAGTGACTGCGGCAGTGACTGCAGAGAGCGTGGAGTTGAGCAAACTAGCGCTGTCTCGTTTGTTAAAGGGCCGCTAGAACGAGACAGCGCTAGTTCGCTTAACTCCACCCTCTTTGCAGTCACTGCCGCAGTCACGTCACTACATGCAGTGTCGTGTGTAGGCCGCTTTACAACTAAACTGCGTATTTGTTATGTTGGGATATTATCAAACCTACGCTGTATTTATGGATTCACATAAAGATTAGGTAACAAGGTACCTAACTAGGATAAAAGTGGATACGTTTATAGATTTTTCCAGCCAAAAGTATTTTAGTTATTTGTTTTTGGGGTGTTACGACATGTTGCGCTACCTCCTTTTTGAGTCATCGTTTCGGACAGCGTTGCAGTGTCCATTATCCATTGTCCAGATCCGGCAGATCCAGCAGATCCGGCAGATCCGGTTGATCCGGCAGATCCAGCAGATCCGGCAGATCCGGCAGATCCAGCAGATCCGGCAGATCCGGTTGATCCGGCAGATCTGCCCTGATGATGGACACTGCAACGAAATCGACGCTGTCCGAAATGTTGGCTAAGAAGGAGGTAGCGCAATACGGCACAAAACATAAAAAAAATAATGAAAAATGGATAAAAGTGGTTTTATTACCATCTCAATTTCTAAAAGAAAAAAATCTGGGAACCTTGAAGTAGCCACCTTCAAAATTTATTGTAATTTTATACTAATAAATAAAACACATAAAACAATTTTTTACGCGGCATGGGATAGGTTTGAGACCAGATCTGAATATGCAGGCACTTCTTAACCTTCTTCTACCTCATCATTACTATTTGGGAGGCGGGTATGGCTACCGCCGCACTGGGAACCATTTATTGGTTAACCTAGACCTCTGCCATAAGTCACACCAAGTGGTTCGCTACGTTTGGTGACTTAGAAGGGGTGCCTAGATTCATGGAATGAGATTTTTCTAGGTCTTGGTGGTGGATGAATTTGTCCACCTGCTCCTTGGCCAATTGATCTCTCCAGCCGGATTCTCTCGACCCATCACCTTGTAACGCAGTGAGATTGATTTACACGTCTGCCACTCCTGTACACACTGATCCCATTGCATTTTTCCTTCCCAGAACTTTCTCTCCTACCTTACCTTGGGAAGATCTCTGCGCAGCATCTCCAAATATGACATAGGCCCCGAGGGAAATTATTTTCCTCAGAGTCTCAAAGGTTTAGAGCTAATGAAAAAAAAATCTTGTCCCCTTCTACACTCAATTCAGGCTCGCAATATAACACATGAATATGTTACATAACAGTCGTTATGAATCTTGTATGGTAATAACAAAAAATAAAACGGTGCAAATCAGCGATTATGACAAAATGTCTACAGCTTGAAGTTCGTTCTTTCAGGTAAAAACTAAAAAAAACCGCATAAATAAAAATAAAATAAAAATAACAATAATTATAAAAACTAAAAATAAATAAACCACACAAGTAAAAGAAACGTTAATTTAGAATCCTTTAACGATTCTGCCGACCGAAGCTCCTACGGTGTCGCGGCCCAGAGCAGCCCAGTGATGTTAGACGGGGCGCAGCGCGGGAAAGCCGGAAAATCGTCTACACAACCCGCGAAGCCTCCGTAGGGAACGGTCGTACACCCAACACCTCGAAAGCCTTCGCAAGCTTCCGATACTTCAACGGGCAAAACAAAAACACAAAAAAAATATATAAAAAAATTCTCCAATCTTTTATTTTCGGATGTTATTGAAATTTTTTAGTTTAAATAAAAAATTTAAAGGGTGTTTGTTGTGTTTAATAATAATATTAATAATAATTATATAATGAGTGGTGAAGTTTAAAATTATAATGTAGTTATAATGGTTAATTAATATAGTGTTTCAGTGTAAAAAAGTGTTTTTAAGTGGTGAAAGTTGTAAAGTTTTAGGTGTGTGACTGCAAAGGTAAATTTTATTTTATTTCGTTTTACTTGTTGATTTATTATGGAAATTTTGTAAATATTGTGAATATTTTGAATACGACGTCATTATATTGTATTTACAGGTACTTTATGCGTATTAACGTACATTTTAGACTTCGAAATCTTAAGAGCCGATCAAAATCTGAATTATTGATGGAGGTGTATTTATAATAACTTGATCGATCACATCATCGTGACAGGTTTCCTAAATGATAGCTATTGCACATGCTTTTAGGGAAATTATACCATGCTTTCAGAGGATGTAAAAAATATAACAAAATTACGATAAAAAATAAAAATACAATCGGACGGACTAAATCCTCCTGTTGCATGCTTTCACTAAATCAAAGGTCCTGCGGAGAATTTAGTTATTTTAATTTGTCAAGAAACTTATTTTAGAATCCAAAATAAATTAATTAGGATAAGAAGACATAAAAAATATTAATGTTGATAATATCACGAATTATGTCAATATAAATATTAAGCCATCAATCATGAAAATTTATTAAATAAAATAGCTTTCTACCTATTTCACTAAATGTATGTGTTTTCGGTCTCTAACACAGATCATAATCTTAATATATAAAATAAAGTCGGGTTAGTTAAACCATTTATAACTCAAGAAAGGCTAGACCGATTTTTATGATCTTTGATTTGTTGGATTTGTCTCCACCTCGAATAGCAGAATAACTATTAAAACATCGAAAAATTTCACAAATAAAAAATTATGAAGAAAATTCTTTTCCTTGTACATTTTGTATGGAAAAAAATCTCATCTTTTGAAAGAACTGCATCAATATTGTGATAAATATAAAATTGAATGGTGAATCAACTACAAAAATTCAAAAACCTCAAATGTCAATGCGCTGATTGTTTTGCTTTTGTTCTTAAACATACGCTGCCCCTCCTTCTTACACACCAAATATCAATAGTCGAAAATGAGACAAACGGTGAAAGTATGTCTCCAAAGGAAAAATACGAAAATTATAATAAATCTCCCCCACATGCATAAAGAAAATGATACGCAATTCCTGTAAGTGGAAAAGTAAGAAAATCACAAAAAATATAAATCCGTACACAACGCCATCTCTGATACTGACAAAAACAAAACACGGACAGTTGCGCATCGATGATTGCTTCATTGTGTAATTTTTAACTGAATAAAAAAAACTGAATTTAATTCCGCTAATAAGTTAACACAACAGTTATTGATTCTGAGGTGGTATAAAGTTCACCGAGTCAGCTAGTATCATATAAATTATAAATTGCTTTAAGAGGTAAACGTTGAGCTACTTATTCGATTTTTAGTAAAATTATTCACAAAATCATCGGCGTTGCTTATACTTAACATAAGTATAACTTTTTATGTAAATATCGCACAAAAGTCTCAACTGCCCAGATCCAGTGGGTTCATGGCTGGATGGCAGAGGATGTGCCTGGCTATTCAGACCTGGTCACATCCTTTGAGTCTTTGGGACTCTAAAATAGTCAGCTGACTTAGCGACTTAACGACCGGTTTCGCAAAAAGTTCCCAGCACCGAAATGAAATCTCGCTATTTATATTTATTCATTTGACATAGTGTAAAGGGGGGCAAAGTGGAAGGGGCGGGCAAAGTGGAAAGTTCACATAAAATAAAAAATTGCCACTTCCCCCCCCGTTGCGCTCACTTACCGCAAGTCGCATGTCGCCCTTGTGCCCCTTGATGAAATTTAGCACGGCCGCGGCGACCCAGCGCGGTGCACGTGTATGTTGAGTGATTTGTGCAGATTCCTTACGAAAACAATCAAACTTCCTCGGTTGATTTTTCATTGAAAGGTGAGGATTTAGTTGTATGCTATTTATTATTGCATTGCATATAAGTATTGTCCAACGTTATTTTAATACGTCTGTGATATTTTGATAAAATTTTACGATATATATATTTTTTTGTTCCTTTGACACCATTTGGGCAAAGTGGAAAGTTGTATGTGAGGGCAAATGGAAACCTTTCCACTTTGCCCGCGCACGTTAGATGTCCAGTTTTACTCTAACATAACAAATATCAATTGGAAGAAAAAGTAGCCAAAAAGATGAAAATTATCAGGGAAAGAGAGCAGAAAGTAAAAAATACAAAAGAAAATAAAAACTGAGAAAATGGAACAGAAAAAGAAAATTTCAAAAAAACAAAAAATCTGCAAGAAAGATGAGAAACCATTTTCTCGAAGAGAAAGAAAGTTAAAGAGAAAATTAATTTTCAACTTCAGCCTGGCACATCAAAACAACAACATTTTACACTTTGCATGTTTTGCAAAGAAATTTACATTGATCCTCCAACTGAAGACTGGATTCAATGTAATGTCTGTCAAGAATGGACACATGAACTGTGTGTCGATATTGGAATGATGGAAAATTTACCTGCTTTAATTGCCAATCCCATTAGAGGAATCATGCTATCATATTCTGTATTTTATTGTTCTATATTATATGTTTCCATTTTACCCTTTCCACGTTTCCACTTTGCCCTGCTATGCGGGCAAAGTGGAAAAAAGTTAAGTTTTCAAAACTGGGTCTCCATTACCAAAACTGTTCTCTTTTAGTATTATTTTTTTTCAATTAGCAAAAATATGTAAGTTTCTTGTTTTAATAAACTATAAAAAACTAAAAAAAAATTACACTTTCTTAACTAATCTGTACTCTGAAGTTAAGTTTTCCACTTTGCCCCCCCCCCCTTCCCCTAAATAGTACAACGCAACGGTGAAATAACATAAATATCACATAATGTATAGCAATAAAGTTATAACCTAAGTAAGTATTTAAAATTGCAAAGTAAATTTTACATACTATTAGAATTAAAACTGCGTTTCACATATTTCGTCGCTTCATTTTAAAATTTAAACACATTTTCCTAATACTAAAAGTATAAATTTATATATTTTTAAACATAACAACATAAAATATAAGACAGTAACAAAAAAAATCCCACAAAGCCTGTTAAATAAAAACATATAAACTTGTCAAGAGATTTAATGTGATTGATAGGCATGTCATATTTTAGATATTCAGATTGAGATAGTATAAATAATAGAACAAGATTTTTCACTTCCAAATTATTTTTTTTCCAGCTTACAGCATTTTTTCTTATTTGAGTTTAGGTTTTGGCACGTGTTTATGAAATTTGGTAAGAAATTGAACAATTTTGGGGCAATACTGTTATTTGCTTTTGAGCCAGCCTGCTTTTAAGTGAGGCACAGTGAAAACGTAAGTGGTATGACACTAACAAGAGTGATTTGGGTTTTTAGTGAAATTGTTAGGAGAGTGTGTATAAATTCAAGATATTGGACGCAACTTGACTCCATCATTTCAGTTTCCTCAAACAATTGTATGGTGGGATGGATCTAGATCTTCTGGTACATTATCTACTACTTCTGGTACTTATTACTTATAATAATTCACTGGTCAACAGTGGTTTTGGTGCCAAGTAGATGTATTTTTTTTTAAATTTAGGACTTTATACTAAGTACATCAATAGCAAAAAAATTGGATTCCTACGTGTAGTTTATTAGATTTTGACTTGTAAATATATAAATAAAATTACGTAAAAAGCAGCATTTATTACATTATTATGGACTTAAAAATTTTTTTATCGCGATTTTCCTGAATGAGGTGTAGTGGGACAATCACGTTGCACCCCCCAACAGTAATCAGCCATCATATGCTGATCCCATCGGCCTTGGTACCTTTCTTCCATAGTTTTTAGGTCCTGGTAAAATCGCTCCCCTTGTTCTTCGCTAAAGGATCCAAGATTCTCTGGAAATTAATCAAGATGACTGTGTAGGTAGTGCACTATTAATATTTATAGGATTTTTGTAAAATATACTACAAAAAATCCTATAAATATTAAAAGAGACGACGGAGCTAAACTCAATAGTTCTTGGTATCCGGTAATTGATGGTTACACCAAGGCTAAACGCAAAAAAAACATGTTGAAGTATATTGTAGCGCCAACTCGTAGAGGAGTGGAGCTGGCGACACGGTATCGCTCCTAAGTAGATAAGTACTAACATCACCCCTAACTATTACACATCTGCCCTGATGATGGACACTGCATCGCTGTCCGAAACGTTGGCTAAAGAAGGAGGTAGCGCAACACGGCATAATACCCCAAAAACTAATAACAAAATAATTTTTGGCCGTGAAAATCTAAAATCGTTTCTGATAAATTTATTTATATAAATGTACTGATAAGATAGCAAAACCTACACACGGAAGTGCTAATTGCAGCCAATACTCAAAACAGAGGGTAGATTAAAAACTACACGTGAGAAAAAAATAAATTATTTAGTGTTGCCAATGTACACCTAAAAACAAATCCATCAACGGTATTTCGGCACCAATTTTTTTAAAAATTGTTGGCCAGTGTTATTTTTAATAAGTTAGCACTTTATAAGGGGCTGAATACGGAACCAGTCTATATCTTAATATATTTACCGACCCACACCCTCAGGGCCGGCCCTGAGTCAAACCACGGCGCCTGGTGCGAATAAAATTTTGGCGCCCGTTCTCCAAACCAGTAGACACCTAAGTGATCACTTGTATTCAATTTTGGAGGCGGGCACGGGTACCGCCGCCCCGGGAACCATTTATTGATAACCAACAACTCTGCTATAGGTCATCCCAAGTGGTTCGCTACGTTTGGTGACTAACCAGGGGACTAGAGTTACTTGGAGGGTCTAGAGTCGTTCAAATAAATGTAGCTTCGTTCTAAAAAAGTAGAGTCTTGACGTGTGCGGTGAAGGAGGAAACCATATGTTTCCTTATAACGCCATTGGGAAAGTGGTGGGTCCCCTCCAATGACTTACCAGGGGTGCCCGGGTTCGTGGGGTCAGTTTATCCGGATTTTGGCGGTGGATGCGTCTGCCCACCAACAGCGGGGCAGGGCGGATCGGGAAGACTGGTTTAGAGAGATCTTTTGACCTCTCCAGCAGGACTCTCTCGGAACACCGCCGAGGAAAGATGGGTTCATTCGTCCGTCATTCCTGGATACACTGACGACCAGATTCATACCCACTGCTCAAATCTTTTTTTCTTCCCAGAACTTCCTCTTCTTCCTTTTCATAAAAAATCAATATGTGCTGTTCACACGCGGTAGAAGTGAAACCTTCGGAAAACTAAATTTCGAGAGAATGAGACGAATACAGAGAATCAGGAGTAGGATAATTGTAGGGTTTATTATTTACTAGCTGGGTTACCCGGCTTCGCCCAGGGCAACAATAGAGAGTGTCATGACCGATGCCGCGACACGAGAAAGATGTCAACTGTAAATCTGATTTTTGCCAGTACAAAACAATTGACTGTGTTTTGAAACTAAATCACAGGAATTTGGCGATGGAAGGAATAAGTCCCTACCTTTGATGGCTCCATACACTGTTTCAGGATCGACCCTGGTACTGGCAGCTTCCCACAATAACGGCACAAATATATGTAACAGTTACCGACACTTTTAAATAAATTAGGAATTTATGCGATTAATTGCGATATTTCAATTGCGACCGATGTCACTTCGATTTTTCAACTGCCTAAGTAGGTAATTTAAAAATTTGGTGCGATATATTTTTTTTCATGTAGGTAGGAAAACATCTTCTCCTTTTCCTTGTGGGGACTTTTGAGGAAAGGAGGAAGACAAATGAATAAATTAATGATGAAGGACTTGGGAACATGGATTTTGTTTAAAAAAATGTTTCAGAACCAAACAAAGAGTGTTCTAGAATGTTCTACAATGATGTTCCCTGTTTCCCATTCCACGACATACTCCGCCAATCCTTTCAACCTTCTAGAACTCTCCGGAACTGTTTCAGAAATTTCAAGAGGGTTAAACTTTCAGGCCTCACATCTTCAAAAGCACGCCCTTTATGTTAAAATGGAGACCGTCATCCTGGAGGGGGAACAGAGATCTACCACACCATATAACTCGTTTCTGAGCTTTTGCAAGACGCGCGTTTTTTTTTTGCTTACTTTTATAATATATGAATTGATTATATTAATATTATTACCAAGTTTAAATTAGTATCGCCTTTACGTTTCATCGAGATTCCATCCACAACGGTGCTAGATAAGTTTTCAATTAAAAAAATATATATATTTCGGTGATTTATATAGTGCCGTTTTATGAAAGTAATCTCAAATGCGATATATTATGGTATACCCAGCGCCTTGGCAATTCAGCGCCCGGAGCGGTGTGCTCCAATAGCGCCCGCGTTGATCCGGCCCTGACAATCTCATATCTTCCACCCTTTTAATAAAATCACAGAAGACGAATTCCAGTAGCTTTGCAATATGAGATAAATTTAAACAGGATTACTGAAAATAATAACTTAACCACTGTGTTTTCAAGTCGGAAATCCACGAAAAGTTGTTACAAAAAGATATGGTTGTAGTTTTAATATTAAAAAATGCTTTTGTAAATTGAATTCCAAGAAGAGGCTCGTATTGACAGAATAAAGAAGATTATATCTCAGCCGAAATATTTTATTTATTTTTTCTGTCGTTTTTCGTTTCAGTTTCGCTTCTCTCTTTTTCCCAATTGATGCGGGTTTTAACATCGGACCACGGTAAAATTTAATCCCTAGGGATAAGAAAGGATATTCATATGAGATTGGGGATAACGTTTGGAGAAAAAAGTGAAAAGAAATGATGGATTAACACTCCTTTACGAATTGTGTGTATTTTAAGCGGGGTCGCCGTCGGCCGTGAACTTGAACATTTGCTTCAACATTACTATAAACATTTTTCGTTGTCTCGATCGTTTGTTTAAACACGATTGAAACACACTTAAACGTCAAGACGAGTTCTGTTTTGCTACATGAGGGAGAAAACATAGATTTCATAGGTTTTTTTTTTTACATGAGCTCCACACAGGAGACCTTGAGGAAAATAATTTCCCTCAGGGCCTATGTCATCTTTGAAGATGCTGTGTGGAGGGTCTTTTTGAGGAAAGGAAGGAGTGAACATGGGTCTTGAAGAAACCCATGTTTTAGGAGGGAGAAAACACAGAGGTCGGCAAATCGTTCCACAGCCGAGCCATTGAACTCAAGAACGAGTCATAGAAACGACCCGTTCTGATGTGACTAATGTCAACCGTGTACAAATGTTGGGCGCGTGTTTGGAGTGTTTCCTGACTATACACCGGTGCCGAGGGGATCAATGACGCTAGTTCCTCGGAGCATCTTCTATTGCAATATCGGTAGAACAAGGACAGCATTCCCACCTGACGCCTCTGTTCTAAAGATTGCAATCCGTCTATTAATATGGGAGAATCTATGCACGGGAGTTTCTGCACGGAGTCAATGGTTTTTTTTAGGTATTTTGGAGCTCCAGACCAGGGGTAACTGCCAAATTCAACCATGGGGCACACTTGCGATTTGTACATGGTTAGCAGTTGTGTATTATTAAAGTATCTGCGGGCCCTGTACAGTACGCCTAGTTTCTGAGAGGCTAACTTAACTCTGGTTTCGATGGAGCCCCCGTACCTGAGCTGGTCACTTAGCACTACCTCGTATAATGTATTTATTTATCAGGAATTAAGAATAGAATATCGATTTGGGTTAGGCGATTTCTTACGTGTCTCTAAAAGCTATTTTGAAGAACTAGGTTTAATTATACTACATGTGCAAGAAAAATTTCACCAGAAATGCGAATTGTTATTAATGAAATATTACAATTCACATACCTAAATGTACCGTTTAAGAATTTCGAAACAACAAGTATTTTCATAAATTGTTTCATAGGTTTATGGGCCCTCCACACGATAGAAATAATCAACTATTACGACGGTATTTATTTACAATTTTGATAATTATTATAAGCAATAATTATCAGCCTGAAACACTCATCCACATTGAAAAATCTTCCGAGAAAAAATACATGACGCCAACGGGACCATTTGGCGTCATGTATTTTTTCTCGGAAGATTTTTCAATTTGGATGAGTGTTTCAGGCTGATAATTATTGCTTATAATAATTTTTACCCTTTGTGCTATGCATAAAAATCTTTTCTTAAACGTTAGTTTAACAATTAAAAATAATAATTTATTTACAATTTATTAATCTCATAATTATTAGGCTCGCACAGTTAACAAAACCTCAAAAACTAACTCGTTGGTTTATTCTCCATTACTGATCGCATCGCGTGGCTGCTGTAAAAAAATTAACTAATCCCCCTCGCCTGCCTTCCCCGTTTCACCCGGGAAGAGAATGTTAACCAGCAGCCACGGAAAGCATTAACTTTGAAGCTGCGAACAAGAAATGATCAAAGCCACGCCCCCATTGAAAAAGTTTATAGTGATGCTTAAGCAAATGTTCAAGCAAATGTTCATGTCGGAGGTTGCATGAGACGGGGCTTGAGATTAACAGGATGATTGCCAACGCATCAAAAAAGTTGTGAAAACATTAATACAATCAGTGTTTTTTTGACAAATTTGATTGCCACGAAATAATAACAGTAATAAAATCATCATACATACTTGTGATCAGTTGTTTTACAGAATTTGAATAATTCATCAAATTGGAAATTTAGTTCCAGTTTTGTGAAAATTCTAATTAAGTTCTGTTATTATTTCAGTTCTCTGAAACAACTGATCCATAATGATATTGGATGAAATTTGATGAACTGTTCAAATTCTGAAACAACCCGTCCTTAAGGCTCCGCAACCGGGCTCGAAAAGAAAGAGATGGAGAGATACGAAGTTACGAATGTTAGAGGAGAGCGCTAACATTTACGGCGACAAAATCGATGAGAAAATTGCGAAAATGTTTAATAAAATACGACTCGTTTAAAATAGAGCAAAAATCTTGCGGGGAGTATCTTGTATCATTTAAAGAAACATTGGGAATATTTTCACAAATATAATTTATAAGATAATAGAAACAAACTTGTTTTTAATAATTTTTGGAGCATACTTTGCAATTTTTTTTGTATAGAGGGTATTTCATATAATTTGCGTTTAAGCGCGGGCAGCATCTAGATATTATCTTTAAAAATAACATATATTTTTTTAAGAGCTTAAAAACTTCAAACGTTTAAGGGAGATATGTAAGAAATCGGTAGAAATTCGGGTTGCGGGCCCTTAATCACCATCGCTAGAAAATAAATTAGAGCATCATGCTTAAAAACACAAGAGAAAAACTCTTTACCCATAGAATATAGATTATTTGAAGTGTTTGTTATAAAATAAACGAAAACTGTTATTTACATATTACAGAGGTCGCGTTACGGGTTTTGAAGAGGGTCAGATTTGCGGGACAAAAAGCATTGGGAAAATTGAGTGGAAAAAATGGGAAAAAGAATTTTCAAATTTGCACAACAATATAAACGGAATAAGGTATTTTTTATTAAAAGCAAATAACACGCAATCTAGATGTTTCAAAATAATAAACAATCACGGACATATGAATATATCTGGACCTGCCCTAAGTGATAAAAACGTAATATTTCCCCCTCCCCATGGAACCGGCTATAAGCTCCGCCTTGGCGCCAGCTCGCTCCATGGGGAGGGGAGAGAATCTAAAATATGTGACGTCATCATTCTTGTTGTGACCAGCGCGAAAGTAACGTCTATACGTTTTACGAAATATCACGCCAAAAACGGCAGCTTGCGCTATACATTATAGGTACATATTATTTAGACATAGCGAATGTGGGCGGTTCTCCAGTGTTCGCGTCGCTGGTTACAGGGGTAAGTAAATTATGAAACATTTGTAATAGTGTTTTAACTAAACACGGCAACAAAATATTGCTATGTGTATTGGGGCGAGTCTTTTTGCGGCGAGCATTTGGCCTTAGCAAATATGTTATTATCGTGGCAAGCAATTCGCGCTCCCATGTAAAAAGGTCTATTCATTCAAAGCAGATTTTGCTTTTAAGAACTAAATGGTGATATTGTAATGCGAGATGCCCATTTACTGTCAGATTGATTGTATAACGAATCACAGTCATCTTTCCCCTCTTCCACCTTCATAGTTTGGTTTTACCCCCTCGTCTGTATCTTCTGGTCTATTGAATGCTGATGTCTATGTAAACAATACATTTTGTTTAACAAAAGAAAAAAGTTATACGGTCTTGAGAAATAATTAAACAAATATTATTTTATCCAAGAAACTTTCTTTGGTTAGGAAAAATTAAACAATTTTTTAATTTATTTTTATTTTTAACTTAATGAGTAAAACTTCAAATTTTAATATTTTGGTTAGCAAAGATTATATTATAATCTTAAATCTGATACAGAAAAATCAGAAAAAGATACGGTATGTCTGCATCGTACATAAGGATAGCAGCCAATAAAAATATGCGTTAAGAAGATAATGTTGGTAGTTCTTAGCAAGGAACAGTTAAATATGACCTAATCGGATAGGGACACATTATCTCAGTTGGTAGAGATGCGTCCCGGCAAGGCAAAGGTCCTGGGTTTGAGTCCCAGATGTGACCGTATCTTTTTCTGTTTTTTTCTGTTTTCAGATTTTTGGTGGAGTTTCGGTAATATTGTATAATTTAATTAAATTTTTGAATTATTAAAAACTACTCCTGTTTTTTGTTTGTATATATTTTTATTTATTATACGTCATAAAGTCATCTACGACTAGAGTAGGTAGGCACATGCCTTTTACCGAATATCCATATTACTATGTCGGTGCTTTGTGTAAAACAAAGTCTAATCACTCAGTTTATTTAATATACTTACGATAAAACGATATAAATCAGCAGTGACAACGAGTATCAACCACAATCGCCGCAATTTGCAAACTGCCGTTGATGGATGACTCCGATTTGATAACGTAACACTTCAAAATCCATCGCGCGTTAATGCTTGTACTTTTATTTTTATGTGAATACCTACATCAAAAGAGTCCCAGGCGTTCGCGTCTGGAGCCAGTGGGAATCCCCAATTGGGGTATGTTGTGAGGTTGAAGGTAGTGAGGGAGGAAGAAGATAGGTAAAAGGAAGGTGGCAAAGTACCTGGCTATTCAGATCTGGGCACCAAACACGGCTAAAGCCATTTCAAGCAAAGTTTCCATTCTGAACGATTGTCTTACACCGGGGCGATACTGAGGGTATTTTTAACATATGTAACTTAATTTAAGTACACTATTATACAATTATACTGCCCTGAAGAAGCTATACTGGTAGCGAAACCCGGTCGGCATGAAGTATCTTACTTAATATTATAAAGGCGAAACTTTGTACGAATGCATGGATGTTTGTTACTCTTTCACGCAAAAAAATACTGAATGGACTTTAAAAATTCTATCACAAATAGAAAGCTACATTATTTGCGAGTACTATAGGCTATATATATTGGCAAGTTCTGACGTTATGAATAAGCTCTGGCGTAATGAAATTATTTAATGTACGTTTATTGTCCAGACGAAAAGCAAAGCGCTGCTAAGTAATTGACGTGCGCCGTCATTTTGTTATTTGTTTAGGTAACTATAGAGAACCCTGTGATAGTTAAAATTATAGTAATCTGTACTAATATTACAAATGCGAAACTGCGTGTGTTTGATTGCTACGTTTTAATAGTTGGCACGCGAGCTGTTTGAAAATTGAATGTAACTGGTATGGAGAGGGCGTAGAGGGGGGTGGGGGGGGAGTGGGGGGTGAGGGGTGTAGGGGGGTGTGGAGGGGGAAGGGGGGGGGGAGGGGAGTGAGCGCGAGGGTTAGGGGAGGGGGGAGGGGAGGGGCGAGTGGCGCGAGCGATGCCGGGGGCAAAAGCTAGAAAAAAATAAAAGTGGTGTTTACAAAGTTATTGTTTTATTTTAAACTAGCTGACCCGACCACGCGTTGTTGTGGCTAATAAAACACAACGTCATCTACTGGATGGTTATCCAACCTTTATAACCACCGCCGTCTTTGAGTTTATCGCGAAGAGACAGACAGGTGCCGCGGAGGACTTTAATTTATAATACGTGGAGATAGTGTGAAAGATTATAATAATTTGCATGAAATGGTCGGGGTAACTAACGTATTTAAGTTAATAAGGATTAATACTGTATCCGTCTAAAAACTTTTCAACTACCGCAATGTACGTGACCATTTTTTAGAAGGTAGAATCAGTGTAGTAAGCTATCCGTAAAAGATAGATATATGCCTTCGTGGACTTTTTTGTAGATCTATAAAAGAGGAATATCCCACCATGCATTGTTATGCACCACAATGATTAGGCAGCGTTTTCGATGAAAGCTACCAGGCGGTTTGATTTTTTCCGACACTTCTAACAATTATCGTTAGGTTTCAACCAATTTACACAAATCCTTGACAAATTACATACCTAAACCTTCCTCACAAAACACTCGTTATCAAATTTATCGCGAACAGACAGACAGACAGACGACGCGGGGGACTTTAATTTATAATATGTAGAGATAGAGATAGAGATTATAATCTCACATCACAAAGTATCTGCCTCATACGAACAAATTAAAAAAAATATTATTCAGTCAGGTTATAACATCACTTCGTTTACCGTCATTTCTCCTAATTGAATGATCACATAATTAATTCATTTTGACATCTATGGGAGGTTGAATATGATACCCATTTGCAAATGCAAATAATTGCTGAATTTCCGATGGTGCAAATACCTTTGCATACATGTTCCCTATTCCATTGTAGGCAATTCCTCAAATTACGTTTGCTCTCATTTGCCGAGTGTTTGTACTGTAATCCACGCAAAACTGTTTGTTTAGTGGTGCCATATTACCTATGCAAATTACATAAAGTAATTATAATTTTTAATTTTTAAACTAACGTTTAAGACAAGATTTTTATGCATAGCACAAAGGGTAACAATTATTATAAGCAATAATTATCAGCCTGAAACACTCATCCACATTGAAAAAATCTTCCGAGAAAAGATACATGACGCCAACGGGACGTGAACCCGTGCCCTTCTGATTGCCGGTCAGCTGCTCTCCCAATTGAGCTGTGGCGGATTATCTTATACCCGCCAAATGATTCAATATATTCTAGTGTTTCATTCAACAATTATGTATCTTTCTCGGAAGATTTTTTCAATGTGGATGAGTATTTCAGGCTGATAATTATTGCTTATAATAATTATTACAATAAAGTAGTTTAGAGAGTAGTGGATGCTCTCAGTATTGCCCTGGTGAATGACATAAATGAACATAAGTAGAAAAGTTATCTAATTATTTGGATGCTTTAACTCTATGAATAGTAAAATTTCCGGAGTTGGTTGGTGATAACAGTTTTTTTGTTTGTTACCCCTTAAACCCCCCAATTGTCAGCAAAATCATGGAAAACATAGTTCTTGATCAACTTTTTCCGGCGGTACAAACAATCATATCTAAAAATCAACACGGCTTTTTCAGAAAACGGTCGGTCGAGACAAACCTTCTGGAATACACAGATTTTATTTTAAATTCTATGGGTGGTAAAAATCAAGTAGACTCTATCTATACGGATTTTTCAAAAGCCTTTGATAAAATTAACATTGACCTGCTTCTGAAGAAACTGTTAAAAATCGGGATTAATGGTGACGTTCTCAGATGGATCAAATCATATGTAACAAACAGAAGTCAAGCAGTTAGAGCTAAGGGTTTCTCCTCGCGTTTTTACAGTATACCTTCAGGAATCCCGCAAGGATCACATCTCGGACCTCTCTTGTTTATTTTATATATCAATGATATAGGTAAATGCTTTAAAAATTCCAAATTCCAAATTTTTGCTGATGACACTAAGATTTACAAAAAAATCACTAATATTAATGACAGCCTAGAATTGCAAGATGATATCAATAGGCTTGGAATATATTAATAATAATTATATTTGGATGATTTATATAGCGCCGTTTTTGTGAAAAATCACCTCAAGGGCGCTGTACAAACTTATAATACATTTCTAAAATCTAAAAAACTACAAGCTAGGCAAACAATTATAAACAACTTATGGCTAAAAATTGCATACATAGGTTCATTGATCACCGATACGAAAATATGTGTACAATATTTTGACCAATGAACGCGATGCTGCCCAAAATTTAATGAAAACAGGACCATACTTACCTGGGAGGTCGCTTGAAATTAACACTGTATATTGTCCATTTAAAGAAATTTAGATAGAGTTCGCACGCAGAGGACATTATTGTGAACACATGTTATTTAATCCTGAAAAATATTTTAATATTAATATGTAATGTATTCTTTGACGAGTGTATTTTGGAAAGTAAAAGCAACATATAAAGGTGGGAGGTGCAGTAGTAGCAATAAGGATTTGATCTTTCTAAATGTGATTTTCTAAATATATTGTGCTAACAATCAACTGTTCCTTAATCTGGAAAAATGTAACACAATATCATTCACCAAAAGCATAAACCCCCTAATATTCCCGTACAAAATCAATGACGTAGAGATAAAAAGATGTTGTGAAGTGAGGGACTTAGGAATAATAATGGACTCCGGAATGTCTTTCCGAACACATATAAATTCCATCTGTGATAGGGCGTACAAACTTCTAGGATTCATCATAAGAGTGACCAAACCATTTAGGTCACCACACGTAATCAAAATACTGTACGTCTCTTTTGTTCGCTCAATATTAGAATTCGGATCAGTCATATGGAATCCCCAATACAAAGTAAATATTGAAAGGTTAGAAAGAATTCAAAAAAAGATATTGAAACACCTAGACTTTAAATCCTTTCGAACTTCAGAAAACCTAAAAGACTCATTAACATTCCATAATTTATCAACTTAAGAAGATAGAAGAAATATATCCGACCAAAAATTTTTATTCAAAATCTTTAACAACATTGTTGACAACAACTTTCTTCTAGAACACATTAATTTCCACTGTCCAATAAGAAACACAAGATCAAAACAACTATTCCACATCCCACACTCAAAAACAAATTACACACAACATTCATTTCTCCGAAGGACGTGCACAAAATACAATGATATCTTTTACGACGCTGATATTTTCCATTTGTCCTCAGGCCAATTTATTAAATCCATAATAGAAAAAATTAAAACAAACTGTTAATTACGAACTCTCCACCCCTGCTGCATGTTATTTTTTTTCATTCTCATTATGTTGGTTTTCCTTCTTTTTATTATAAAAATAATATTTGGATGATTTATATATCCCATATGCTTTAATTTGGTGTGTGTGTTTTTTTTCTTTCATTTCTGTTGTATATATATATATATTTGTTTCTTTTTTTTCTACCACTTTATGTTTTCTTTAATGTTTTAATCCATGTTTAATTTGGTGTGTGTGTTTTTTTTCTTTCATTTCTGTTGTATATATATATATTTGTTTCTTTTTTTTCTACCACTTTATGTTTTCTTTAATGTTTTAATCCATGTTTTTATATATATACATTATAAATTGTAGCGGAAACTTCGCTGGTTAATGCAATCATGTAATATGTTACTTTCTTATTAAAATATGTATAACTGTTTGTTTCCTAAATAAACTAAAATAAAATAAAAAATAAAAATAAACGAAATGTCATTTTACGAAAACTTTGTATTATTACCGCTTCACAATTAAAGCTCTATAAATGAAACATTTCTGAACGTAGCCGAATAGTAAAAACTGTTTTAGACAGGTTACAAAATAAGCTTTCGAATTATTATATTACAAATAAATATTAACATTTGTAAATATTAAAATTTAGAAGGCAAACATTAAAAAAATGTGAAAATGACTCACGTGATGTTTTTATGTGAAAACGGTACTAAAATCACAGATTATGTAAACAACAATAATTATTCTATTGTATAAAAGTGTAATAAACACTTTTGTCACCTCACTTTTTTATCATTTCATATAAAAATATTTAATAGAAATTAACAATGTCGGGCGCCCGTAGGAAATTTGGCGGGATAAATTATGTGTCAGACTGCGCGTCTGACAGAATGTTCTTTTTATGTATTTATATGGACAACTTGAATAGAGATGTGCAGCATGATTCACTATCGACATTTCACTTTTTATTTTACGGATGTAACTAAAACAATAACGGAATTATAACGGTTTCTATGGAGACACACGCGCTGACGTGTAAACACGCTTATTGTACTTGACTGCTGTCGTATTTTTAACGCATATATCTGCTTACGTTGCGGAGGGGTTTTTAGCAACAATAACCACTATTGGATGACTAACACCTCTGCCATAGGTTACCACAAGTGGTTCGCTAAGTTTGGTGACGGTGCCCGGATCATGGGGTGAGGTTTGTCCAGGTCTTGGCGGCCGATGCGTCTGCCTGCCTGCGACGTGGTGGGTAGAATGGAGAGACTGTTTGAGGGAGGTAATTTAGCCTCTCCAGCCGGAATCTCTCGACCCATCGCCTTGCGTCACGTTTGGAGGGATGGATTCATACGTCCGTTAGGCCTGGACACACTGATCCCCAGATTCCTACCCACCCCTCATACCCATTTCCTTTCCAGAACTTACTCTTCCTCCTTTCCTTAAAAAACACCCTACACAGACAGCATCCCATAAGATGACATAGGCCCTGAGGGAAATTGTTTTCCTCGGGGCCTCCTGTGCGGAGGCAAAGTAAAAAAAAACAATAAATTATTATAGACCTTTCATACAAAACCAAAACGAATCTTGTCATTTTGTGCATGGTGACGTCAGAAGCCGCCGAACAAACGATGGACAATTTGATGTGATGGTTTTTAATAACGATTTATTAATTCTACAATAAATCTTTTATAAAATCATTCAGAATCGGTGTTTGTTCATCAATATTAATAAATAGTCAATTTTTAAGCCGTAACCTTTTTTAAATGTTTTTTTTTCAGTTTTTAATTATTATTTTTTTGATATGTTCATTTTATCAAATACTAGCAGACCCAGCCACACGTTGCTGTGGCTAACGAAACACAACGCCATTACCCAACCTTTATAAAATCCACACCACTCGCTTGCCAGCTGCCCGCTGCCCGCTGCCTGAATTGAATATTTGAATTTCTTGGCTTTTCTCTACTAAAATAAGCATGTTTTATACATGTAAGCCTTCCCCTTGAATCACTCTATCTAATGGTGAAAATCGCATGAAAATCTGTTTCGTAGTTTAAAAGATCTATGCGCACATACATTTTGAGCGACTTCATTTTGTAATGTAATGCATTGTAATGCAATTCAAGCGATCGCCACAATGCTTGCAATGCAACACTGGATATTTGAAAAGGGAAAATCAAATACCTACTTACTCTAGAACATCTATTTTACAATTTCTTCCGTAGAACGAATTTCAAAAGTGACTATAGTACGGCCCGCCAGCCGTTTTAAACCGCACAAAAATATGTTTTCTTTGAATTTCTCGGCCTTTCTCTAATATAATTTACATGTATTATACATATAAACATTCCTCTTCTTCACTCTATATATTCGTGAAAACCGTATGAAAATCTGTTGCGTAGTTTAAAAGATTAACGCGCACATACATTTTGAGCGACTTCCTTTTATACTGTGTAATGATGATGATACTATCATAGTGATGATACAATTTGAACTAAATATTAAATCGAAATCAAAACTTTTTGGAAGAAACCAGCACTTTGAGTTCGTTTTTCGAGAAAAGGTTGTTACGAAATAATTGATTTCATAAACAATAAGGTCATTTAATTTTTAAATTTTACTTGTTTTAATTTGCCACATCGTCACAAAATTATTATTGAAATACGTATTCCTAATTTGCCTTCCGATACAATGGCAATTCTGGCATAGAGGAGGTTCTTTCCTGTTCCATTTTATTTTTGCAGTGCAAAACTTAGAAAAATTGCATTGACACTGCGTGGAAAAACTGTGTCAGGGCAACTGGTCATATTTTAATTAATTTTGGACATGATTTCTCTCAAATAAACAAGAGTGGGCGATGACGAGCCTTTCATCCAGTAGTGTATGATTGTGGCAACCTGATTATTTGCGTTGATAAATTTGGTTGCAATTGGTGTGTTTAAATGAAATGGCGGAACATTTTTGTATCAAGTCTTTTTAACAATCAGAATCTCTATCGTTGGTGTGTTGTCTTTTCGGACCGTGAATGAATTGCCTTCCCTGGCTTTACGGGGATTTTTTTAATGTGAAAATATCACGGGAGTCCCAACTGCTCCCGTCTGGAGCCAGAGATACCATGGAATCCCCAATTGGGGTATGTTGTGAGGCTGAAGGTCTCAGTGGGGAGGTGAAGAGGAAGGTAAAGAAGTACTTGGATGTTGAGATCTGGTCACTAAACATGGCTTAAGCTATTTCAAGCAACGTTTCATTTCTGAACGGTGGTCTCACACCAGCGCAAATATGCTGTATATTATTTAGACTATTTTGATATTAATAAAATTGTGAAATAACACAGCAATTTTTAAATTTATACCGCTGCTCCGGGAACCGTTTATTGGATAACCAACACTGCTACCATAGGTCTCCCCAAGTGGTTCGCTACGTTTGATGACACAGCAGCGGGGCCCGGGTCCATTGGGTGAAGTTTGTGCAGGATTGAGTGACTGGTTGAGGGAGTGCCGGACTCTCTCGACTCATCGCTTTGCATTGGGAGGAACGGATTCAATAGTCCGTCAGTCCTGGACACATTGAACCACAGATTCCTATTCACCCCCCATTCCTGCTTTCTTCCCAGAACTTCCTCTCCTTCCTTTCCTAGAAAAATAATATATTGTAAAGATGAGCACACAATACGAGTAAATCTTCTTCCAAGGGAAGAGCTCTATTATCAGTGTATATGTTACAGCCAAAGTAATAAATCCGGATATTATAAATAGGTACTTTCCAGCCATTATTTATTATGTTTACCCAATTTAGACAAAGTGATAATTGACAAAGAATTAATCACTTTATCCGGATATTATATACATCGGGTCAAAGTTAGCCAAAGTAATAAACAGGTCCAACTACACCTAACCTAACAACCTAACCTACACTAACCTAACCTAATCTAACTTACTTAACATAACCTAACTCTACCTATCCTAACCTGATAAATAATAATTATGACTCAGTTGTATTTGAATATTATTATTGTAGGTTAGGTTAGGTTACGTTAGGTTAGGTTAGGTTAGGTTAGGTTGTTAGGTTAGGTGCAGTGGGACCGTATTTATTACTTTGAGTAACACCGACCCGATATTATGAATAACATCCGGATAAACTGATTAATTTTTTACATTGTCTCAACAATTTTGTTATTATATATAAGACCAATCATTATGTATAATAGCTATTTAATCACTATGAATAACATATATATACAAGTAATACCCTAAAATAAATTACTATACTCTAAAATTTGATGTAAAATTCAGTATTGTCGTAATTATGAAACGTTTGGCTCCATTTAATAAATTGGATTGAATGGGTAATAAAACTGCCAACAAGATTGCTTGCTTTCTATCTACCGCCAGATGAAAAACTTGAAAGATTTTCTACGGTTTTGGTCCTTGGTCATTGCTTTCACGTTTTTCCGCCTAACTTTTATACGTTTTTATTTCAGCGGCTTTTCGAAGTAAATATAAAGTTAATGTGCCATTCTTGTTTTATTCACGTTACAAAAACAGTCCTCTATTGAATTACCGGCAGGTAGTCTCCACCCGACTTCTATAGAGATGAAACGCGTTTTCCGTTAGCCTGTTAAGGTCTTTTCATAAAAAAAGTCCCTTAACTGAACAATTAATTTTAAAAATAAATAATATTAATTCTATATTTTTGAATGTAGCTATCACTTTGTGGTTATCCATTATATAAAAATGAAACAATACAACTTTGTATAAACCACTAATATAATGCGTAAATCTTACCGGTTAACATTAATAACACCCACTCTACATTAATACCTACCCACCCAATCTACATTAATAACTAGCCACGGCTCCACCCCTACCATAATAAAACATTGTTCGAAACTGTCAAATTAGTATAAGCTTTCCCTGAAGAAGGAACGTTTGTTCCGAAACCGGTAGGATTTACGCATTATATTAGTGGTTTATAAAAAGTTGTATTGTTTCATTTTTCTAATATCAATTCTGCTTTTGATATTAACTTTTAATAAACGTTATTTAAGAAGAACCTATACAAACCTAATGAAGGAAAAGAAAACAAATGTAAAATCACGCAACGTCCATTGCTTTTAAAGTCTTTTCCAAAGAAACTCTCCGCTCCTAAAATATTAACATTAAAGATAAATATCAACTCTGCTTTTTTTCTATGGACCTACTATTCTAAATTTGCTTTCTAATCAAACATAACTAAATTATTATAAGTGGTACTTATCTGGTTAATAATATATTCTCTATTTAATCAACTTTTACATACGTATGTATAAGTGGCGGACCGTGAGATTTCAGTGAGCTAGAGAGCTAAGATTGAAAATACGACATTACTGACGGCATAACAACCCAAAAACAAATAACGAAAATTACTGATGTTGCAGCTGAAAATCTGTAGGTGATAGTAATAGTAACAGGTTTATAATATATTCACTATTTAATCAACGATTTTATATACGTTTGTATCAGTGGCGATCAGTGAGTTTTCAGTGAGCTAGAGAGCCAAAATTGAAAAATACGACATTACAAAAACAAAAAACGAAAATTACTGATGTTGTTGTATAGCTGAAAAAGATTTTTTTTTTCAAAATTTCAACTTTTTGTTTGAAGATCTTTCAGTATGTGGATGCGGCGCATCCCTTGACTGAAAGAATCCTGTAGATCTTCATACAAAAAGTTCAATTTAAAAAAAAATTCAAATTTCTGCAATAACAACTCAATAACGTCACATTTTTCAATCGTAGCTCACTGAAAACTCAAGGACCGCCTTATTATTACACTGGTGTGTAATAAATAAACATTAAAATACTCTCGGTATCGCCCTGGAGTAAGACCACCATTCGGAATTGAAAAGTTGCTTCAAATGGCTTAAGCCGTGAATTGTGATTAGATCTGAGTACCCCGGTACTTTCCCACCTTCCTTTCGTTCCCCTCCTCACAACCTGCAGCCTAACATACCAAAATTAGGGACGGCCGTAGTTTCACTGACTCCAGACGGGAGCCCTTGGGATTCTTGTGCGGTATTCACATAAAAAAGGCTGTCCGTGTACATAAGTAGCATGATTTATTATTTATTTAAGAGAGAGAGAAAAAATTAATAACTAATAGTTACAAATTTTATAAACAGTACTTACAAATTTAGTTCGTTTAACTTTTGTAGGAAGCTTTCTTTTGAAATCAGTAGATAGTTTATTATAACACATTTTTAAAGAAACGTTTATTTTACTTTACATTGTTGTGCAAACTGTAAAACACATAATTAAAACTTGGAAAAATACGCTTGGATATAACTATCAAATCGTACAAAGGACAGATCAAAGAGTTACTGAAAAATACTGAGAACAAATATAAACGTCATCAGTAATCTCCCTTTAATGGAGCATCGAATCAATAGTTTGAAGTCTTGAATAAATAATAGAATTCACACACAAGTACCCCAGCTCTTCTCCTCACGGGTAATTTAATGGACCATTTCTAGTTGAAAATCATTTCTCTTCATGGAAATCATTATAATAGATAGAAATGATCGTTGTTTTAGTTGGAAAGATAAATAGTACCTTTTGACGGCCTCCGTGGTTGATTTCGTACGATACTTGGTAGCAGATTCAAATCCAAACACCAATTGTAGAAAGTAAAAATTCAATCAAACGAGAAAATAATTACTTAGTTATAATGCGGTGACCAAATAGGTGAGTTATATTCCATTTGCCTGCGGACTAAAAATAAAGTGCAACAATTTTAAATCAGATATATTAAACAAGACTTTGGCAATTGTTATCATGAAACTGAGTATTTTAATACGTATGTATTTATTTTTCATGGGTTTTTAGCACGGCGCGGCGGCGGGGACATTTCAAATGATTGCAAAGTTGGTGGATTAAACACTAAATTGCCGCAGGTGTTGGTTAGGAATATTGTACTCGTCGAATGTTCGCTACAAAATTTAAAACTAAATTCTCACGCGAATGGGATTAAGCTTCTGGGGGTTTTAACAGCTACGAGTAATAGACCACTTGTATGGATTTCATAATGACTTGGAAAAAATATTGTTAATAGATTTTTCTACTAAGATTACGAAAATATTTTTTGAAATTTTTAGCTATTTTTTAAAATAAATAAATCCGTTTTTGGGCTCGTGAAACCACTCCATGAAAATGTTCGGTCACCGATAACATTAAATTAATTTTGTAAAATTCCACACAGATTTTTTTTTATATGGCAACACTTTGATTTCCGGCGAATTTTTAAATTTGACACTAAAAATTCACTAGCTCTATTGTAGCAGCAAACTTTTTGTTTCTTTTGACGTTTTGACAGATGCTATGAAGTGAACATCGTACAGATAGCGTCTGTCTTAGAAGCGTAAGCGATGGTGCATAATTAACTAAACCAAATTTTATAATATTATTTACGCACCAGATTTAAATGTCCGGGTTTAATTTTCCCCACAGGAAAAACTAAACCTTTTCACACACTTCCCAAATGATCATCTGGTCAATCCACGTTATGCAATTGCACTATATGTATTATAATTACAAAACAATACAAGAACAACATGTCAACCTACCAGAGACCAGATGGGAAAATAATTCACCGACTCCAGATATTTTCATATCAGAGGGTTCGGCTCTGTGGAATTCCTAATTGAACCTATAAATCCTACTGATCCCTCAATATAAATATTTAAAAAATCTTTTGTAATCCTACATGTATTTAAAATTACCGATTTTTACATTTTTATATATAAATTCTTTGACAAATCTAATACGCCTAAATTTTGAATCAGAGACCTAGGTATAATGCCAGTAGCCGAAATAACAAATGGTAATATTTTTATAGTCCGAGAATGCCAAATTCTTTTAATTTCCTAAATCTGTGTATTTTCTAATTTTTTCAGAAATAGTTTTTTGAATATTACAGGAATTTGGAATAGCTACATCAATGATATAAGTTATTTTTTTAATTTTGTCATGTAAAACTATATCAGGTCTATTATGACTAATTGTTCTGTCTGTTAGTATAGTTTTATCATAATATATTTTATAAAATTCATTTTCTAAAAATGAATTTGGTTCATATTCATAATATGGTACTATATTACGGCAGTCAATCAAGTTATGTTTAATTACCAAACTTTGGTGGATTATTTTTAAAACCTGATTGTGCCTAAATGTATACTCGGACGGCGCTAATATAGAACATCCCGATATAATATGTTCTAGAAAAGCCAAACATTTTCTACATAAATCATCAATTTGATTTATATCTTTGATTATATGCTTCCTATAATTTTTAGTATTAATGACTCTATCTTGAATGGCAAGCATAAATCCTTCTATTTCTGCGCTCAACTCTCCAATACTCAACCATTTGTTTGACGAAAGTTTGTCAACATACGTTTGGTTGAGATAATTGAAGTGTTTTGCATGAATAATTTTATTTGACCAGGAATCTAATAATTCCTGGTTAGTATTTATAAGAATGTTGGCATTCTCATCATATAAATTTAAAGGTGTAATGTTTCTATCTGCTTTGCAAATTATTTTGTGCATTTCTGAGCTATTAGCTTTCCTATGGAAAAAATTTCTAAGCATTTCTACCTGATTGTGTTTCAAATATGTTATTTTGACTACACCTCTACCTCCTAAATTTCTAGGTAAATTAATTCGTTCTATAGCTGAATTTGGATGATGGCAATTAAACTTTGTTAACGTAGTTCTAATTAATCGTTCTAAACTATCGAAATCTGTATTGGACCATTTAATTATGCCAAATGAGTACGTTAATAAAGGTATTGCCCAAGTATTTATTGCTTTTACTAAATTTTTAGCAGATAGATTGCATTTTAAAATTTTTCTGATCCTAGTTTGAAATTTAATCCTAATATCATTTTTAATACTAGTGTGATCTAATCTATTCGATTGCGGGTATCCTAAATATTTATAAACCTCATCCCCTTTCATACTTTTAATTTTGAAATTTCTAAATATACCCTCGTCTCCATCTACAATTTTGCCTTTCTCTATATGGATCGTTTTACATTTATCTAAACCAAAAGTCATTTTAATATCATCTGAAAAAAATTTAACTACCTTAATCATTTTCTCTAAATTTGATTCAGAATTTGAAAATAATTTTATATCATCCATATATAATAGATGTGAAACTATACTACTCTCTCTTGTATTACCCTTAATTTTTATTCCAAACTTGCTTTTAATTAACATTTTAGACATAGGATTCAATGCTAAGCAAAACCAAAGAGGACTCAATGAGTCTCCTTGAAAAATCCCTCTTTTTATTGAAATGCCCGGTACTACTATTTTCTTACCTTTTAAATTTACTAGTAAATCTGTATTCCAAAAGGACATAATATTTTTCAAAAAGCTAATTATAATTGGGTTAACTTTATATATTTTTAATATTTTGATTAGCCACGAGTGCGGGACACTATCAAAAGCTTTTTGATAATCTATATAACAAGTATGTAAATTACGCTTTTGATTTTGAATTTGTTTTAAAATTACAGAATCAATAACTAATTGTTCTTTACATCCCATATGTTTTCTGCGACAACCTTTTTGTTGTTCAGATAAAATATTTTTTTCATCCAAATGAGTATATATTAAATCTGTCAAGCAAGAGGTTAAAATCTTGTATATTGTCGGTAGACATGTAATGGGTCTATATTGAGAGGGATTATTAATATTTTCGCTTTTAGGTAACATATAAGTAATGCCCTTAGTTAGAAAATCAGGAAAATTTTGAGGTTGTTTGACAAGTTTTGAAAGATTTTTTGCAAAAAGAGGATGTACCAAAAATTATGTATCCAATCGCAACCCGTGGCTTTCCAATTATGAGTATTTTTTTTATAATTTTGGCTAACAATTCAACCGATATATCAGAAAAACTCATTTGTTCAATGTCTGAACAATTGAGTTCTTCATTTTCTATCCATGAACCTGCCTCATTATGTTTTATATCTTTACTCCAAATGTTTGTCCAAAAATCGCGCATATCTGATTCAGATGGCAACGGAATATTATTATTCGAAATAATATTTTGTTTATCATCAAGTTTGGAATAAAATATTTTCTCATTTTTTTGAAATAATCTATTATTATTTCTTTTATTATACGTATAATTATATCTTTTTAATCTACTATTGATTTTATTTTCATTATTATTACTACCAATGTTATAACCAAATTTTCTCCCAATTTCATCTATATGTCTCAAAATATTTCTACTTCTATTCCCATTTTTATATTCAATTACTCTAGCTATACTACTTCTTAAAAATACTACATCATTTTCTAATCTAATCTGCCATTCTGGTTTACTATAACTATATGATCTATCATCAGAGGATGTTAATTTAACTCCTAACCTAGTACATATAGTGATAGCACTAGCGTACACTATCGTATGAAGATCTAAAAAACTAATATCGTCAAATATTATTTTTGGTAAAATTAAATTATTTAATTCAGAAATTAATTTAGATAATTTTTTTGACGTATGCAATTTTGGTAATTTTGGTCTAACTGTGGGCTCTATATCTATATATCTATTTATATTATTATGAAGCAAGTTAGCTAATTCTATTACATTATCATCTAGTAAGTTTAAATTTGCAATGTTGATTTCCCTAAGATTATGAATAGCGTCTAGGTTATTTGAATCTACTGTAATATCATTGGATTCTTCTACTAGAATATTATCTAAACTGTCTTCATTTAATGTATCTAATATAACATTACTACTCGTATTAATTTGTTCTAAATTATTCTGTAATTGCAATCTATCTCCTATTTCCTTTTTTATCTGATTTAATGTTACTACAGGGATTAAATTATTTTTGAAAATTGCCCTTTTTTGGTCAGCTAATCTTTGTTCGTTTACTTGGGCAACCGGATAATTTTGTGAGAAAAGTAAATGTAATTTTTTCCTATACAATAACATATCTGTTTCTGGTTTCATCACATAAAAATATGAACGAACGATGAACATATTGACATCGTTCGTCCATTTCATTCGCTGCCTAGGAATACCTGCTTTTGTTTTTTGGGGTCTCAGATTATCAATGTTCATCTGTAAAGATGACATAATCAACCCATTTTCATTTCCGTTGGTTGAAAATGACATTTTGTCACCATTCAAAACAACTTGGAAATGATTATTATTATTATTCCTACATTTCAGTAACCAAGCAACTGTCGTCGTAACCTAGTACTGTCATTTGTCAACAAATGACAGTATAATTATTATTAATAAGTACAGTTTTATTACAAGTATACTCAGATTACGAAAATATTTTTGGAAATTTATAGTTTTTTTTAAAAATAAATAAATCCGTTTTTGGGCTCGTGACACCACTCCATGAAAATGTTCGGTCACCGATAACATTAAATTAATTTTGTAAAATTCCACACAGATTTTTTTTTTATATGGCAACAATTTGATTTCCGGCGAATTTTTAAATTTGACACTTAAAATTCACTAGCTCTATTGTAGCAGCAAACTTTTTGTTTCTTTTGACGTTTTGACAGATGCTATGAAGTGAACATCGTACAGATAGCGGCTGTCTTAGAAGCGTAATGGTGATGGTGCAAATTTAACTAAACCAAGTACAGTTTTATTACAAGTATAATTTAAATCACAACATTTGGATAGTATCAAATAAGAGGCACGTTATAATTAATAATAATCAATAAGATAGATTAAGGAAAAAAAGAAAATTTGGTGATACATTTTGATATTTTGAGACGTAATATTTTTAGTATGCCTTGTTATTCTCCTCTGCCATTCGTGTAGAATAGGCCGGTTTTTTTAAATATATTTTCAGCTATGTAATTATTGTTTTTTCGCACCCATAAAATTATGTCTCGTCTTTATGGTTTATAAAAATGGTACGATTTTTCGGATTGAAATTTTTAAAAAATCGCCAGGGTTTCAAAAATACGATTAAAAAATATACGGAATGTCTTAGGATATTTGCCTAAAACGGAAAAAAAATTAAGAAATGTAATGCAAGTGGCCAATTCTGGAAAAGTTTCGATTTCAACGGTTGGTGTATAACTATTTTCTTCGAACCACCCTAGACTTTAAACCCGCGACCTCTATAATGTGGGGGCAAAGCTTTTAGCTGTCTACAATGAAGACCATCTGTCCATACATTGAATGGACATTATTTAAGTAATCCATTGAGAGAAACAGAGTTCTTCTCGGGAGAGAGGACTTGAGATCAGGTGTAGACCAGACGCAGCCATTATTTATACTAATCAGCAATTTGGTAGGCGGGTATGGGTACCGCCGCCCCGAAACCATTTATTGGATAACACCTCTGCCATAGATCACCCCAAGTGGCTCGCTACGTTTGGTGATTTAGCAGGGGTGCCCGGGTTCATAGGGTGAGGTTTCATAGGGTGAGGGTTCATAGGATGCGTTTGCCCACCAGCTGCATGGCAGGCCGAATCGAGAGAAAATGAATGAGGGAGTCCCTTTGACTTTTCCAGCCGTACTCTCTCAGAAAATCGCCTTGCAACACAGTTGGAGGGATGGATTTATACATCCGTCGCTCCTGGACACACTGACCCTTAGATTCCTACCCACCCCTCATACCCTTTTCCTTCCAAGAACTTCGTAACATTCCCTTCCTTAAAAGTCCCTCCACACAGTCCCTACTTGAGGGAAATTATTTTCCCCAGGGCCTCCTGTGTGGATCTAATGTAAAAAAATGGAAGAAGAAGATAATATTAATAAATCTAAACCATTCATGAAACAGTACAAGACACAGTAAAATTAAAAGGCCCGGTCGCACTAGGAATCGAATCCAGGATTTCTGCCTTACCGGGACAACCTGCGCCTCAACCAAATCGGTCAATGGGACCTATTTATTTTATTTTCTATTTTATTTTGTAACTAAAATACGTGCAGTTGAACACATCGGCAATTTCGGAAACTGCATGCAATCTAGGTATAAGCGAGTTTCTAACCACTCGAGCGACAGACCAATTTTAAAAATTTTCCTCGGATTGCTCGTGACTTTTGGATGATCACTTTGAATATTTTCCGCCCAGATTAAAAAAAATTATGCCTTAACTAATTCAAATTAAGTACAAATGCATCTAGGGAAAATTTGCCTTAAACTGACAGTAAAGCAAGTCGACGTATTTCAAATAGTGCCATAATATAGTCAAAAGCGCTCCAGTGGCTAAGTGACTCAGTCTTGATATTATTGTTGCGATTAAAAACAATTATTAGAGTATTTCTATTTGGAAGGTAATCAGACGGGACAAATCAGGTTACATAATTACATTAGCATTTTTTTTTCAGTTATAAATATATTTGTTTACATTAGCTCCGTATAGGGGCTATGTCATCTTAGGGGATGCTGTGTGGTGGGTCTTTGTGAGGAGAGGAAGGAATGAACATCGTTCTTGAAGAGACCCATGTTGTAGGAGAGAGGAACCACATTCCACAGCCGAGCTGTTGAACTCAAGAACAAGTTGTAGAAACGACCCGTTCTCATGCGACTAATGTCAACCGTGTATAAATGTTGGGCGCGTGTTTGGCGTGTTTCCTGACAATGCACCGGTGCCGAAGGGATCAATGACGCTAGTTTCTCGGAGCATCATTCTTTGTAATACCGGTAGAACAAGGACAGCATTCCCACCTGACGCCCGTGATCTAAAGATTGCAATCCGTTTGTTAAGTTAGGAGAATCTATCAAAATGACAACCCAGTGCACAGAGTCGAGGTTTTTTTTAGGTATATTAGGGCTCCTGACCAGAGGAGGCTGCCAAATTCAGCCGTGGGGCGCACACGTGATTTGTACAGGGTTAGCAGCAGTGTACTATTAAAGTATCTGCGAGCCCTGTACAGTACGCCCAGTTTCTGAGAGGCAAACTTAACTCTGGTTAAGTTTTTAGAAATTTAATTAAAATTAAATTTGATAATGTTATTATCGAGTTCTGCAAGTATTTTAGAATGTATTTTAGTCACAGCTGTTTCGACGTGTAAGGTCATTTTCAAACTGTGGTGAAGCCACTTACGGGCGACTTATTTATTGTATTTTTAAAAGTGAATTTTTGAAGGTGTCTAAATTGATTTATTACTGGTTAAACCAATTTGCAGAGACACTAATTGAGAGAGTGATTATGTGGCATTCAGAATCTTTCCCTTTGGTTTCCCTTGCGTAAGAACGAAACAGCTGTAACTACACGTCGTTACACATCGAAACAGCTGTAACTAAAATACATTCTAAAATACTTGCAGAAATCGATAATAACTTTATCAAATTTAATTTTAATTAAATTTCTAAAAATTAAAATGGAGTTCTACGAATTAAACACAAAAACAATTAATACTGGTTAAGTTTGCCTTAAGTTGAAGGAGACTATATTTTCATTTCGATCCCTTTTAGACGTAATCAGAAATGATTGGGTCTTTGAAACAGCTGATTATTGATGTTGGATACGCGCCATAAATATATTTGGGCATTAATTTCTTTAAATTGATAATTTATGCTATAAGACCATAAGGGCGCCATCTATGGGTTTTGTATTGTATTGAATTGAACCTATGTGACTTGAGATGCAGTGTATTCATGCGTTTCCTTACCTTTGTGAATCAAGCAATTACGTCTGACGGGAGTGTCAGTAAAAGGCCAAGAGATGTCTCTCCTGGTCAGTCATAAGAATAATTCATCCAGTGAGTGAATTATTGTTGTACCTAAGATTGGATTTTTGGCACGCATTATTAATATGCAAATTTTTCATGGTTGAAACTTCCTTGCTGTGCGAAACATCTGTCAAGATTATGCAATATCGCCTTGACATTTTTATTGAAAAGAAGTGTCTTTTTGTGTGGACATCGAGGCTGAGCTGCATTCTCTGAGTGAGTGTTTGTTTGTTTTCACTTTGGTTTTTGAGATTGCTGGGTCAACTGTTTTTTTGTGTCACATAGGGAAGGATTCAATTTTCGTTAATTTTACATAGGGTAGTCATCCCTTGTGTCAGGGGCTATTTACACGCCCCTACAGATGTACTGACGATAAAACCCAGGAATTCGTTGTAAGCCGGGTATGTGGTCAGAGAATATTCATTTGAATGGTCAGTTTTGGATCAAATACGACACCGAGATCATTTTCCCGAGAATCCATAGCTTCTAATGGTAGATAGATGCATTGTTATAAACTATTTTATCACTTAACCGTAACTCGATAAAACTATCAAGAATTACAAACTTTTCGTGTCATTAAAATATAACAATGTTAACCTACTGTCATTATTTTATACTTCAACGAGTTAATAAAATTCCTCCACCACCAGTTTATCATTTTGATAGTCTTTAATGACTTTAGTTAAAAACCCATAAAACTAGCACGGAATAAAGCCGTCCATATACACGTTAGAAAAATAACACAGCAAAAAGTTAAATGGTTTTAAATGAACAATAACAAAGTTGGCTCGTAGGAAAATTCATATTAGTTAAAAAAAGCTTTTTTGTACTTTAGCCACACACAGGAGGCACTATTAAAAATAATTCCCGTCAGAACCTAAGTCATCTTTTGGAATGCTGTGTGGAGGGTCTTTTGAAGAAAGGAAGGAAATGAAATTCCGGGAAGGAAAAAGATATGAGGGGTGAGTAGGAATTTGGGGGTCATTGTCTGAAGGAGAGACGGACATACAAATCCATTGCGGAGCAAGACAATTTTCTGAGAGAGGCCTGTTAGAGAGGTCAAAACGTCTTCCTAAACCAGTCTCTCCCGATCCAGCCTGCCACGCAGTTGATGGACAAGACTCATTCGCCGCCAAGACCAAGACAAACTTCGCCAGTATGCGAAATCGGGCACCCTATTAAGTCACCAAGGCAAATGAGAGTGGTGGGATATTCAGGGGTGGCAGGGGAAGGTGGAAGAAGAACACGGGAGGGGAAGGGGTCGCGGGAACGGAGTCGCATAGAAAAGGTTACTTAGGGGAGGGGTGGGGGAAGAGGGAGGGCAGAGGGAGGGAATGCAAAGGAGATATTGTAGCGGTAGGAGAGAGCATGCTTTATATTTGGAAAATCCATGCTTCTTCTCACACGGACAGCTATATAAAGCCTGCTCAAACTTCGGAAAACATTCTGATTATTTATGCGTGTACAAACCGAACGGAAAACCTTAAAATATGTTGATAAAAAAACACGGTGGTCGAAACACGGGTATGTGCCAGTGGCGGTCGGTGACTTTTTGTTTAAGGGATGCTGAAGTATATACCTACCTAATATCAAATATAAATACCAACGGGCTAGCCCACGAACAAGATGCGATACTGACAAAAATAGTACGTCAAATTAGCTCTATAAATCCTTTATGCTTCACGTCAAATTATTACAGTTCTATTAAAATTAAATTAATTAAATAGATATTCGAAAGATATTTAACGTATCAATCGGCATCAGCTTTTTAAGCCAAATTGTCAAAATAGGTCGAGCGAACAAATTCTCTAAAACGTACCGAATTAATCCACGCGCTTTGTTACGCTATTCTGTGCACTATGCCTGTGCTCATTAAAGTCGTTTTCTCCGCGTTGGATGCTCCCATCGTATGTGTATACTGCATCAAGCAAAACTTGGCAGGCAGAATTAAACGCGCGTGCACAAATATCAACCTTTTTCGAACATCGTGGATGCGGACTGGAGCAGAGAATCCACTGTTGCTGATACTGGTGCACAATGTGACAGTCGACACACTAGCATCGAGAATGGTGTTGGTATTATATATTTCGGTACGGTCGGCGCGTCGCATTTTGTTGTTTTTGGCCGCTGAGGTTGGGACGGTGTCGTTAAATTGCAGTTTTTATTGCTGTTTACGGCTAGAAAAAAATAAGCTCAAAGCTTTTTTTAATGCTGAATAAATAAATTACAATTATTATTATACGCCTAAAAAGGAAGGAAAGCGCTGCATTCACAGTATGCGTGGAGGTACTGCGGCTGGTATGATCCTATTATGGTGGTCGTTATTATAAATCCTTTAATTATGTAACCATCAAAGCGATGAATAAACAAAAATTTAAAAAAACTTCAATAAACAGAAATCCTTACTTTCTTACAGTGGCAATGCAATGCATGTTGTGTACCCTCGAGTTCTTAAAATAAATTTAAGCAATAAATAAGTAAAAAAAGGGAAAATTAATAAATGCATTGGCATCATCTGCATGGATTTCTGACAGCAAACAACAAACGTCAAACACCTTGGAGTTGCCATAGTAATGAAAAATTTTAGTTCCATTTCAATAAATTTGTATAGAATTTTGCCAGTGTACAGTTGTACATAGTTCTCAAACTAAATTCATTATTTCAAACTAGCCTCGTAACTTTGCACCGGGGGGTGGATAAATCAAAATGAAACAAATTTGAATTTGCAGCGGGGAATTTTGTACCCAACAACTTTGTTTGCAAATTGAAAAGTTCGTTAATTTTTAATTAATGAGATGAGATCTAGAGAATTTTAAAATGAGACTACCACAAAAGAGTCCCGACCCTTCCTTTCTGTCCGGAGCCAGTGGAAAAACGATGTCCCTATTTGAGGTAGGTGTATTGTGAGGTTGAGAGGGAAATGGGGAGACGAAGAAGTTTGGTAGAGGAAGGTGTGAAACTAGCCACCCAGCTACTCAGATCTGGTCACCAAGTCTAAAGTCATTTAAATCAATATTTCAAATATGATGACTGTTAAATTTGGCAGCCACCTCTGGTCTGTAGCCCTAAAATTCCTGAAAAAAATCTTGAATCTGTGTAGAAACGAGCGGTCCGTTGGATAAATTCCCCCATTTTTATTTATTTATTTGATGCAATATATTTACATTTTATACACAATTCAATGATGTTGACCTCACTGTGTGGTTTACCCGTGCTGAGGCCTCCATTTCATATACAAAATTATACATAATACATATATATATATATATATATACACATAATATTGGTGAAAAAAAAGGAAAAAAGTAAATAAAAAACATACGATTAAGATAAATTAAACTTAAAAAGTAGAGATTTAAAATTAACGTAAATTTAAAAATAAATAATATATATGTATAAGGTTAAAAACGATATTTTTAATAAGTGTTGTGTTTGTGTTTTATATTGGTTTTGTCTGTTACTTGTATGTTTTTTTTAAATTTTATGCTATGATATTTTGGTAGTATTGTCTATTTTGGTCTTTAATCCATTTTGTAATTTTGTGTCGGAATTTATTTTTGTTTTCCTCAATTTTATTTTTAAGTGTTCGACTGTTGAATGCTTTTATAGCGTGATATTGGTAGTGTCTTTGTCCAAAGCTTGTATTTACCGTCGGAGTTTTTAAATTTTCTTTGTATGCTTTGCAAGCAGATTACAATCTTTAGAGCACAGGCCTCAGGCACAGGTAGGAATGCTATACTTGTTCTAACGGTATTACAATGGAAGACGCTCCGAGGAACTGGCTCCATTGATCTCTTCGGCACCGGTGCGTAGTCGAGAAATACGCCGAACGTGTGCCCAACATATGTACAGTTGACTTTTGTAACATGAAGACGGGTCGCTTCTACGACTCGATTTTGAGTTCAACAGCTCGGCTGTGGAATGTTTCTTTGACCTCTGTGCTTCCTTCCTCCTATAACATGGGTCTCTTCAAGACTCGTGTTCACTCTTTCTTCTCCTCCAAAAAATCCTCCACACAGCATTTTCGCAGATGACACAAACCCTAAGGGAAATTATTTTCCTTATGTCTTCTGTGTGGAGTTAATGTAAACAAAAATCGTGTGTGCAGTTCACACGCGGTAGAAGTGAAACCTTCAGAAACCTAAACTTCGGGAGAATGAGTATCAGGTGTAGGATAATTGTAGGGTTTATTTATTGTAATATGGTTACCAAGTTCAAAAATTATTTTACATTTCTTTCTACGAAGCACCGCACAAAGAGGGCAAAGATTAGTCTATCTCACTCTCTCGAAGGCGAAATCCTACAGATGTAGATGTTTGTCTCTTTTAGTGTCGCTCGATTCAGTTTCATCGAGTATCAAATCATAACGGTGCTAAAGAAGTTTTCACTCTTTTCAGAACCGAAATCGCTGAAGCGCTTTCCCGAATTCCACACTTTGAAAAATTAACCGTCCATTTTATTTCACCCGTTAATTTACATGCGTGTTGTGTTTGAAATAATAATGGAGTTTTGTTTCACGGGTTCATTATTTTAGAAATAAACCCAATTCTGACGATACACGAGTCGCACTGGATGATTATTAGTGAAAATTCCACGAAAATCGTGTTTTATGAAAGTGTTGTATTTAGGGGATTTTGTGAAAATATAGTATGATTTATGTCATCATTTATAAATCATAATCTAACACGAGAGGCTTGTTAAGTTTTTTTTAGTGTAATACCGCGCAAGAGATACGACTACTCGTATTTAATGATGGTTTGTTAAAAGAGAGTGGTGATTTGTAGGAGAACAGAATGAGATCGAATAGTATAACAGTTTTTGGAGTAAAACTTCTTTACGCACGCTCGACATGGGGGGTAAGTTGGAATGCGTTACGTAAAAGGATATACATATACATTTTAAGCGAACGGAAATCGAGCCAACGGTGATCGGGTGAGGCGAACGGTCAGGCCTTTACGCACGCTTGACTTGGGTAGTGATAAGGATAAGGATAATGATAAGGATAGGGATAAGGATAAGGACGGTCACCCCAAGGTCGTACCCCCAAAGTCGTAGGTCACCCCAAAGTCGTAGGTCACCCCAAGGTCGTAGGTCACCCCAAGGTTTTAGGTCACCCCAAGCTCGTAGGTCACCCCAAGGTCGTAGGTCACCCCAATGTCAATGTCAATGTCATATGTTCTTTTATAAGTTAGTGAAGTTTTACTTCAGTCGTGTGGTCTAAAGCACACTCGTTTTTTTTTCTTCTTTTTTTTAAATATTTATTCTTCTTATTTTTAGCTTTGTGAGTAAAACCTCAAATTGTAATATTTAATTAAATGAAGACAATATTAGCGAACCTCAATCAAAAATCTGGAGACAGAAAAAAATATTGGCACTTCTGAGACTCGAATCCAGGACCCTCTGCTTTCATGGCAACAGCTCTACCAACTGAACTAAGGTGTCTATATTAACGGTGTCATAAAGTGACAGAATTGGTTAAATTGAATAAATTATGTGTATAACAAAATCAATAAAAAAAGTATAAAAAATAATGTAACGGGTCAGTGGCTGAGTGGACATCGTGTTTGGGTCCCACCCGGGCGTCGCGTTTCGATTCCTCGGCTGCATATCTACGTACTCCATCACGACACAAGCAACATTTTCCGCTTATTGTGATGTCAGTAGGAAATTTTCAAACATTGTTGGGTTATTCGTAACCCGGGAATTTTTGCCTTACTTTAAAAAAAAATAACACGTAAGACATAGAATACAGTTTAGTTAGAATTAGTCGCTTAAAATAATGATTAATATTTTCTTAATAAGTTTGAATTTCGTGTTAAGAAATTGTAGAAAATTGTTTTAAATTTTGAAAGAAAAATAAATTTAACAATTAAGAGGCTTTTGTGAAAAAAAAACAAGGCAATTTTAACTTTACCCCACAATAATTCATTCACAGAACCTGGCATTTGAGCGTACCCACCCTTTTCTACTTTGGAGATATTCATGATTCACTGCGATTTGACCTATTTGTCGGCAATAAAGGTCACTCTTAGGTCACCATTTCATCATTATGACTCCGTATAACTTCAAACAGTCAACATTCCGAGAAAACCTTAAAATCTGATTAGGAATTAAAGCCAGAATTTTCCCTCGATTTAATCAAGCCTGAATCATTCTCAGCAGGAACAATTACAGAAGGCGTATATTAAGAACGCGATTGGGAAATTTAAGCGGGCGCTATCAACGCATTTGAACTGGGAAAACCTAGAAGAAAATTAACGTACGTTTAAATGAAATTGTTAAAATTTTTATCGTTTTATTATTAAAAGAAATATATGTCGTTTTTTGTGGATTTTTATCAATATAGTGATCCTAAGAAAGATATTAATTTCTGAAGTGAAAACTTCTTTAGCAATGTTGTGATTTGAAAATCGATCGATGAAACGGAAAAAACGACACTAAAATGAGACAAACACGTACATCTACATGATAACGCTACATAGGTCCTTTTTCGACTAGTTCTTGTGTTCAACAGCTCGGCTGTGGAATGATTTGCCGGCCTATGTGTTTCCTTCTTCCTACAACATGGGTCTCTTCAAGACCAATGTTCATTCCTTCCTCTCCTCAAAAAGACGCTCCACACACCATCCCAGATGCCATAGGCCCTGAGGGAAATTATTTTCCTCAAGGCCTCTTGTGTTGAGTTAATGTAAAAAAAAAATAGCCCGCGAGAGAATGAGAGAATAATCGGTCTCCTCTTTGTGCGGTGCTTCGTAGCCTCCCCACTTTTGTCTACTTTAGTTTTTTAAGGTTTCACTTCTACGGCGTGTGGATTGCACACTCTGATTTTTATTTTTTGAAGTGAAAACTTTTTAGCACCTTTGTGTTTTGAAACTCGATGAAACGAAAAAGTGACACTAAAAAAAGACAAACACATACACCTATAGGATTTAGCCTGCAAGAAAAGAGATAGAATAATCGGTCTTCTCTTTGTGCGGTGCTTCGTAGCCTCCTAACTCTTGTCTACTTTAATTTTCTGAAGGTTTCACTTCTACCGCGTGTGCACTGCACATTAGTATTTTTTTATATTATTATTATTTAAGTTCGCACAAGTATATTTCTTGTTTATTTATTTATTGTTCATCAGGGTACTGTCCTGTTAACTTGAATTAAACAGTTTATCAAAAGGAAGATCAAATACCTTTAAAAAAAATACGTTACGCGGGTAAACCGAGAATATTGTTCTACATCTTACACCCGTGGAAACCTTAATCATAACATATATATATATATATATATATATATATATATATATATATATATATATTATGAGTGTACCGTATAGACCACAAGAGTCCCTACAGCTCACAACCGTCTGGAGCCAGTGAGACTACCGCATCGTATGTGATGAGGCTGAAGGTAGTGGGGAAGACCAGGAGTTGGTAAGAGCATGGTAGGGAAAGGACCTGGCTATTTATGTCTGGTCACCAAACGCGGCTTAAGTCATTTTAAGCAACGTTTTAATACTGGATGGTGGTCTTACTATAGGGCGATACTGAAATATCTTCCCTTCTAAAACGTGCCGCAAATATATCAAATATATAAATTCAAATAAAAATTATTTGCTCACGCTACGATTTAAACCCCCGAACTCCGGATTGCTAGTCGAGAGCCTTACCCTTCGATCACGGTAAATATAAGTACACATAGTATTAAAACTAATATTACAAATGCGAAAGTGTACGTGTTTGTTTGTTACGCTTTCATGCCTAAACTACTAAACTGATTTTAAAAATTCTTTTACCAATAGAAAGCTGCATTATCAGCGAGTAACATAGGCTGTATATAATGGTAAGCTCTGGCGTTATAAAATTTGTATGAATGAATATGTGTGTATTTCAAATATTTAAGCGGCAGGGAAGAAAGTCATGGGGAAGGTGGGGTTCGTGGAGAGGAAAGAGACGAGGGAGCGGGAAGGACGGAAAGGTGGAAGGGAACGGGGACGCACGGGAAAGGACCTGCAGGGAGAATCAATTTGTTTCTTTGGATGGCGTTGCAACGCATGCCGGGTACCAGCTAGTAATAATAATATTAAATAATACTAAATCTGATATGATTTTAGATTTTCACGGCCAAAAGTATTTTTATTATTTGTTTTTGGGGTGTTATGCCATGTTGCGCTACCTCCTCTAGCCAACGTTTCGGACAGCGTTACAGTGTCCATCATCACACACTCATCTGCCCTGATGATGGACACTGATACGCTGTCCGAAACGTTGGCTAAAGGAGGAGGTAGCGCAACACGGTATAACACCCCAAAAACAAATAACAAAAATACTAAATCTGTTTTGACTGATATAATCACCTTGTATAAAGGATCTCCACTTATGAGCCATGGATTCAGCACATAGGTATCTGAATCTAGTTATTATAAGTAATAATTATTAGCCTGAAACACTCATCTACATTGAAAAAATATCCCGAGAAAAGATACATGCCGCCGACGGTACTCGAACCCGCGTCCTTCTGATTTCCGGTCAACTGCTTTTATCCACTGAGCTACGTCGGCTTATCTCCTGCCCGCCAAATAATTCAATGTATACTAGTGTTCCATTCAACAATTACTGCAGCAATTCGGGGTCATGTATCTTTTCTCGGGAGATTTTTTCAATGTGAATGAGTGTTTCAGGCCAATAATTCTTACTTATGAAAGACCGGATTATATGCAACAAAAACAGCCCAAAATAAGCATGCAAATATGCAATAAAAATAGCTAAAATATGCACAAAAATTCATAAAAAGGGTCAAAATATGCAATATGAAATAATACAGGAAGTTGTATTTTTAAATAATTTTTATTTTAGTAATCTGTTAGTACTCAAGAAAAACAATCGTATTTTAGAAAATATCAATTACAAAATGTATTTTACAATTTACCTTTAATAACGTATAATGACTCACAGCCTTACTAAAAAACCCCGTGAAAATTTTATTCAATTGACAAACGGCCGCGGTTGTGAAAACATTACTAATTAAAATATTGTACATTGAAAGAAATACACATTGTTTACTCGGCCTGAGAGGGTAGTTTATCTCTGTTTTAACGATTGATGTCCGAAAGAAATTTGGAATTTATTCAACGTATTTTTATTTTTCTTATTTTTGAAGATGTCGTAAAAGCAAATACCTTTATAGAAACTAGATAGAATTGCCTTTTAGATTTTTGTATCTGAAATATATGATCGTTTTTGAAAATTGCAGTATTTTAAGTTTCAATATGAAAAAATTTGAAAAAAAACAGCTGACTGTAAACATATTCTATTAAATAGTCGAAAATTTTTGAAAAATTCAAAAATTAAAAAATACACACCTCTTACTTTATGAATTTGGAAGAAAAATGTCACTTCACTTTTTATCTCGTTCATACAATTAAAAAGGGTAAAAAATATTATAATAATTCCGAAAAAATAACTGAAAAAATCTGACATCTTGGATACATTTTTACGCAATTAATACGTCGATTTCTCGAATTTGTTTATATTTACACATGCATGAGGCTTTTACATTATTAAATAATATTACTTTTATGGAAGTTTTATTAAAATCACACAGAAAAGTCGTTAAAAAAATAAAATTTCAGAAATAACCTAAAACCTATCGTTAACGAAACTAAATCATCAATAAAACAATATTTAAAGGACTAAAACTGAAAAAAAGTAACGCCAGCATTGGTAATTACGTTGAATTAGACTAATATCACAGTGAATTGATCATTTAAACGAAAATTATCTTCAAAAACATAAAAATTAACTGCAAATATAACTGAACATTGTCGAACATTGTTTTACCGCGAAGTTTATAAAACAAGATGGCCGCGGCGCCCGCGGCGCCTGCGCAGATCTATGTGAGATTCAAGGGGACCAACATAAAAATCATAAAATACGTGATTGTGTTATTAGTAAAGACGTAAAAACACAGTGCACCGCGCAAGCTACAAATATGCAGTTGACCGCTCGTTAAGGCGTTTTTATTTTATTTTATTTTATTTTATTTTATTTTATTTTATTTTATTTATTAGCGTTATAAACAGTCATTACAAGTTCATATATAACAGTGTTAGAGATAGTCATATCATTGACCAATAAAATAACGACATAAAAATTTGAGACCATAATAAAAATAAAAAAAAACAAACAAAACAATATATGTATGTAATATAAACAGTTCTGAAAAAGTGCATCTACTCACTTAAATCTACAAAAAATGTATTTTCAAACTGCTGAAATCAAAAAAGAAAATGTAATGAAAATGAAGAAAAATGAAAATGTAACAGAAAGATAAGGAATTAATGAAACATTAAGTTTTCCGTTGAATATTACTTTTTACGAATTTTATGAAGTTAGCAAGGTTCGTGTTAAACATGTCAATGTCTGTGCATAATCTATTGAAAGTGCTACAGCTTCTTCTTATAAACACATTTTGAAGATAATTAGCATTGCTCTTAGGAATATAAAATATGTCTGGAGATCGAGTGACTCTTATTGGACATCTGAAATTGATATTTTGTAATAGGTAAGGGCTATCAATAAAATTGTGGATTATCTTATAAAGCATTACTAGGTCTCTGATATCTCTGCGTTGATCAAGGGTTTTGAGGTTCATAGAGACATAATTTACATCATTTCGCATGCGAAACGAAACATATTTCAAAAACTTTTTCTGGACTCTTTCTATATTTGATTTATATGTAGAACAATGGGGGTTCCATACTGTTGAAGCATACTCTAGGTGGCTTCTGACGTATGATATGTAGAGAATCTTAAATGTTTGTGGATTTTTGAAAACAGAACTTACTCTAAGTAAAAATCCTAGCATTTTCAAAGCCTTAGACGTGATGTGCTCGACGTGAGATTGAAAAAGAAGCTTACTGTCTAATAGAACTCCAAGATCTTTAATTTCATTTACTCTATTTAAAAGATTGTTTTTAATTATGTACGGATATAGTAAAGTGTTTTTCTTTCGAGAATAAGATATGACGGAACATTTATCTGCATTCAAAAGAAGGCGGTTTTCTAAACAATACACATTGACCAGGGAGTTCAGGTCATCCTGGAGCTCTATACAATCCATCTCAGATTTAATGATTTTGACAATCTTTTTGTCATCCGCATATAGGAACAGCTGAGAATTACGAATAGTTTTGATAACATCGTTCATAAAAATGTTGAATAAAAGGGGGCCAAGGTGAGATCCTTGGGGAACTCCTGAGGTTACGGGGACAAAGCTAGAGCAGAACCCCAGTACAGTTACAGCTTGCGTACGATTGTCGAGATAAGAGGCTAACCAACGAAGGAGGTCACCGTGTATACCCATTGCTTCGACTTTCTCAATTAAAATGCTGTGTGGAATTTTATCAAAGGCTTTGGAATAGTCTGTGTAGACTACATCGACTTGAAAACCGTTATCCATAGCAACAAGGACTGTGTCAACAAATTCGCATAGATTAGTTTCTGTTGATTTTCTGTTCACGAAGCCGTGTTGATTCGAAATGATGTGTGGTCGTATACAAGGAAAAATGATATCGAAAACAATCTTTTCAAAAAGTTTACCCATTACATTTAATTTAGAGATTGGTCTGTAATTTTCTATGTTGTGTTTGTCGCCTTTTTTGAATATAGGCACAATATATGAACTTTTCCATTCTAGTGGAAAAATACCAGAAGACAAAGAAGTTTTGAATATTAGACTTAGCGGATAACATAAAACATTAGCGCAATTCTTTAACCCATTCATGACGAACTATTTTTTTTTCGAATTTCGCGCAGAAAATTCACAGAGTGGTTGGTTTTGAAAGTAGAATAAGAACGTTTTTTTCGGAATTTGAAAAAATCGTCTCCTCATCCCCCAGGAGCCTCGAGAAGGATGAGGTCCATATGGATCTTTCGGCAAATAACTAGTCAGAAATTTCATTTTTTCATCTTTATTGTTCCAAAAGTGTAATTTTCAACAACATTATTTAGTGTGATAGCCCTCGAAGCATTTCACGCATAGTCCGACCTTACATGTGATGCAACGGATGCGCTGCTTGCTTTTACAAGATGCACAAGACAGTTTTCCTCCCTTATTAGTCTCAGTTATCGGTATTGGCCCAGGATAATGGGGGACGGAGGAATCATACTGCATTGCCGTTTGACCTATTTTGGTGAGTTTGTCGGGTGCCTTGAAGTATTTCTTGATAGAATACTTCTCACAGTAATGCTTTGATATTTCTTCACGGAATTCTAACTGCCCCAATTTAAAATTGCCCGTGGCTTTGCGCTTCAGAAGCCAGCAATTCTGAATGGTTACATCAATGGCCCAGGTAAAAATGGACCACCACCATTTCTGTTGGCGAACAGTAATGCGATAACATGCAACGTTTTGGTCCATTCTGTCAGTTCCACCCATATTCGTGTTATATTGATGAATTGCATATGGCCTCTGTATACTGATCTTTTTTTGCTCCTTCCGTGAGTAACGGCTTGCTAGATCCAATGGATTCTTTCCGTATTTTGTTGAAGCTACAGAACAAACAGCGTTATCAACCCATTGAGTAACGTAGATGGGGGTCTTGCCAAATGATGTCTGCGCACTTTCAGTATGTCCTCGAGAAAGCACACCTTTGTTGTATTTTGACATTGTTGCCTTCTTCTTGGGGATAGGAGATGAACTGGGAATCCGATTGTCTCGAATTGTACCTGTGCCATTGTATCCATAAAAATGCAAATAGTACAGCAATGGCATACCCGTAAAAAGATTATCAAAGTAGAAGTGATATGGCAATTCGCGCTTTTCCACTGGCAATTGATCGACCAACATAAGTAGTGGTGAAGCATTCAAGCCTACAACACCATACTCCTTTGGAATCCGGGGATTGCTGCCTTGGTAGATCTCAAAATTGATCAAGTAACCGGAGGTTGTATTTAGGCTCCACACTTTATATCCGAATCGAATGGGTTTGCCTTTTATGTATTGCTTACATCCATGGCGGCCATAGTATGGTATCATCGATTCATCATAACTTAAATTTTCTTCTGGGTGGAAGTTTCGCATAAACCGTTCAATAAGCCTATCTGTAAATGGACGTAACTTCCACATCCGGTCTGCACTATTGAACTGATTTGGTGAAGCAAAGTGTATCATTTTGTGTATCTGTTCAAATCTATCACGAGACATGGTGGACGCAATCTGCTTATTGTAGAAAGGGCGAGAGCTGCTCCAGTACAATCGAGTTGATGGAATCGGGCATAATCCCGATGTTATAAGTATACCCATGTACGCTTTGATATCCCCGACAGTTAAAGGTGATACTTTATGACTATTTTCAGGGTCTTGCTTGGTCTGATATTTGTTGGATTCTGTAACGATGAATTCGTACATTTCGTTGTCAAAATTTAGTTCAAATAATTCCACCGGTGATAAAGCAGCTACGTCGGTATAATTTCCTTCGGGAAATATGCTAGAAACAATTGGCGTCACATCGTTAGACTTCCATTGAAACATAGTTTTCGGACCAGGCATACGTTTTGGAATGCGATAAGGTGGTTCAGCGGGATCATTCACTCCGTCTCCAGTACTAACACGGCATCGTTTCAAAGGAGGCTCGAAAGAAGTGCTTGCAGACGCTTGACCGTGTGATGCTGAAGCGTCGAATAAATTTATGTCGAAGTCACTGAAAGTTGAATCCAAACGCTCGTCTCCGAAATGCTCTAGATTAGGGTTCTCTTGATCTGAATCATAATCGGGCGTATCTTGTCCCTTTTTGTGTCGACGGCGATTTACGATTTGGCAATTAGAAAACAATTGCGCTCGAGAAATATTGGCAATTATTCCACCGTCATCTTCATCAGCTGAATCTGCTCCGGACAAATCACTCTCATTTGGCGGCTCCACATACACATCCACTACCTCATCATCCTCCAAATTCGTATCCGATTGTTCTTCAAGCAGTAACATCACTTCTTCAACAGTCAGACCCCTAAAAAACACGAAAAAACAATGAAATCTGCGAAAAATTACAATTTATGTATAGTGAGATCTGCCGAAAGGTCCATATGGAGCCAAAAATCAAAACTTTCAATTCAAAGTACTCTCTTTGATACAATAAGGATTATTTTTGTAACAATATGTCTATAAATAGTTAGTAAATTTCATTCTTTACGGATCATAAACGGTTTTGGAAAAAAAAATCAAATCTACACATAAGTTTAATGGATTACTTACTTCACTCGTTTTGACATTTTGAAAAATTTGCACTTTTTTTCAAACTCCGTTTATACACGTCTGTCCACGCCGGCACATGCAAACGAACTGAGCGCCTCTAAGACAAACGTGTTCGTACATGCTTGTAGACTACATAAAACTGAATTTCGCATCGCCATTTTAATATATCGGCATGATGTGACTAATTGAGGTCCAACACTTTTTCGAGGTCCATATGGCACCTTCGTCATGAATGGGTTAAAAATACCGGGTGTATACCATCAGGCCCACTGCCTTTGGTAGGATCTAATGATTTGAGATATTTACAAACTAATTCAGTGTCTATATGAACATTATTAAGATTTAGTACTGAGGTGTTTGGATTATATATTCGATTGGTAGACGAGGTGGACGGGGCGGGGGATTCAAAGGAGGATTGAAAATGTATGTTGAATAAGTTACTTATAGCTTCTCCACCCGATACACGCTGGGAGTTAAGAAACATATTGTTAGGTAGTTCAGAGCTTCTTTGCTTAGATTTAACAAAGGTCCAGAAGTGTTTGGGATCGGTATTGATATTAATTTCGGCCATATTAATGAAATTATCATAGCACACCTTCTCCATATGCTTTTGTCGTTCTCGGAGAAGAGAGAAAGTTTGATAGTCAGAGATGCGGTTATAAATTTTATATTTTTTGTGGAATTTAAGTTTATCTTTAATTACTTTTTTTAAGACAGCGCTGTACCATGGGGGGTACCTGGAATCTATGTTAACTGTTCTAGATGGTACATGCATGACAATTACCTTATTTAATTCTGAATAGAAGCGCGCCGTGACTGAGTCTACATTACTGCTGTTAAGAGTCGTTGTCCAGTCAACGGCTGCTAAGGCGCTATTAATCTGCACATAGTCAGCGCTGTGATAGGAGCGGACCGTGCGCGAGCGTGGGATTTGGAGGGACGGCTCGCGGGCCATGCGCAGCACCACCTCTAGCGAGCGGTGGTGTGCATCCTCCGGCACTAACGGTGTATTGCACCCCCTTACAGTGCACATGCAACTCGAAATCACCAGGTCGAGAACACGCTCGTTTACATTAAGCTGGTTGTTGAATTGATGGAAGCCGGTAAAGTCTAAAAAATCAGAAAGTGTTGAAGTTAGTGCATCGGTTGAGGATCTATTAAGTACCAGGGCACCGTCTGCGGTCAAAGGCAGAAGCCATTGGGCATGTGGTATGTTGAAATCTCCTAATAGAAGGAATTCATCATCAGGGAAATTGGTATACAACGAAGATATAAATTCAAAAAAGTCACTTAAAGATTTACTCTGCTCCGCACCTTGGACGAAGTATGAGCAGTATATGTGTAGTTTAGAAGCACGCGCGCCAGAGCCTAGTGCAAGAGTAGCTGTGGATATCTCTGCGCGCTGTACGGGTGGGAGGGAGAGTGAGGGGCACGCGGGCAGTTCGCGACGTACTGCAATCAGTGAACCACCACCGAGAGCCTGGCCTAACAACATGTAGTCGCGATCACAACGGTACACTACATAACGTTCATCGAATAATTCACAGTCAAATATACTTGGCAGAAGCCATGTCTCAGTTAGGCATATCACGTCATAATCGGCATTAAGAATGCTGGAAAGAAACACATGCGTTTTGGTTCGGAGACCTCTAACATTTTGATAATATATATTTAATTCACCGAGAGCATGCATTTGAATGGAACATGTAGGTCAACATATTATGTGAAAACAATAATAATAATAATACAGTATGTTGGACTATGGAAACGTAGCAAAGATCAGTTGAATATAATATTATAATTGACAATTTGACATTGAAAACTGTAAAATAGTATACATTTTTTAAAGATTTTATGGTGAATCTTGATTTTGAAATCGAACCCATTAAATTTACATGGTTACAATAATAACGTACGTTTGCAATGATTACAGTGGAGTAATACAATAATATTATTTTTGTTAAGTACTTCCAGCAAAGTAAATGATTCATTAATATGGTAGTGAGCGAGACAAGAGAGCTAAAATTATTAGAAGAGATTTTGTTATACAGTGCTGAGATTAAGAGGCAATTACATGTTAAAAACAGAGATATTATGAAGAAATAAAAAATAAGAAATAAAAATGTTAACATTTGTGTAGGTGTAAGTTTTATAAGATTTTGTTTAAGTCTTCAGCCTTTCGGATCGATCTGATGTGAGAACCCTCGGATTTTCTGACAAGGATTCTGCAATTGCGGACCCAGACGAAGCGAAAGTTATTTTGCTTGGCTGCTTCCTTCGTCAGGTGCAGCAGCCGTTTTGATGCGCTCGTCAGGTGGTCGTTAGCGTAGACGCGGGAGTCGCCGCCACATCCGATGTCGCTGCCGGTTAAATTTTGCATCTTTCGGATTGAAGACAAGAAATCATCCTTTCTATATCTAGCTTGCATTTTGATAATTATGGGCTTATGTTGACCTTTCTTCGATTCCTTCGGTGCCACTCGTGTAACGAAATCTATATCAATTTTGGGATCAAGGTCGAACCCTGTTTTTCGAGCAAGGCTGGAAACAATACCTATTAGGTTTTCTCCATTCCTTTCAGGAATGCCGACTAATTCTATATTGGAGCGGCGCGCCCACTGGTCACGCTGCTCCATGTCATCTTGAATGTTGGCTAAGCGGACCTTCAGGGAATCGACTTCATTTTTTAATGAGTCGACCAGCTTCAGCTTATTCTCCATTGCCGTGATTTTTTTGCTCATATCCTCTACTATTTTTCCGCTGAAGTCGATGGAGTGTTTGACATCACTGACCTCATCCCGCAGTTCCTTGACGGCGGCTGGCAAGTAGGACAGCGCGGCTAGCTGGTCGCTGATCCTAGCAAGTTGCTCCATAACGGAGCTGGATGAATCTCCCGAGGAAGAGTTGGATCTAGTTTTATGATGACGATGTGATGTTGCCATTTTTTCAGTTTGTGTTGGTGATGAGGCTAATTTTTGAACAATCTTATTTTTTTTCCCGCACTTAATTAATAATTGAATGTTAAAGTATGATTTGTAACTCGGTACTAATCACTAGACACTTTTGGTATATCTTTAGAACACTATGTATTGACAGCTTCAAATTAAACTTTTTTCGAGAGCAGTTTAAGGTATATTGAGTGTATAAAAACTGTTAATAATGTAAGATGCACTTGTTTATCACCATGGGTTTTTGCCTACTACAATTTTCTGTTAACAAATCACTTTAAATTCATAGAATTTCTTAAATATAATGGGAGATATTTTGACAGAATATTGTTATTGTTGTTGTATTGAATATTGTTTTGTTATTAGTATGGCTGTAAGTATCTACTGTTCTAAATCTTCTGTAGATAAATTGTATCTACAGTTGCTTATTACAGTTTTTAAGCGGAAAAGGTTCGTTCTACGTCTACTGATGTGATTGGACAGAATTTAAATTTGGGTGCGATTTTTGAACTTATTGTGTCGGGCAAAAATTTCACCTGCCCCGTTGATGAAGCTATCAATTTGGCACAAGGGTTTAAACCATGGGTTATTTTGTTCAGTAAGTTTTAAAATTTTTCTTTGAGTTTACTCGGGAATAGGTTTGGCAACGAGGAATTTATAAGGCAAATTTTCTTCGTAACCTTATTTTTATACTAAGGTAAGAAGGAGGTGGCCTGAGCGATCAGTTCACTAGCCGTGCGTTTAGCTATCTGACTTTTGTAGTGTCACTATGTTATGCATCTGAATGATGAACGAGATCGAGCGTAAATATGCAAGATCTCAATTTTTTTGCTAAAATATGCAACAACCCCTGAAAAGGGTCTAAATATGCAATTGCATATGCAAATATGCATTTGCATAATATAAATAATTCGGTCTTTACTTATCATAATTGTGACCCTTTGTGCTATGCATAAGAATCTTGTCTTAAACATTAGTTTATCAATTAAAAAAAATAAAAATGAATCTAGTTGGTAATTCACAATTTTTGAGGTTACTTGATAATAAATAAAATACAATAAAAACATGCTAAATATTTTAGGCACGGTGTACTTCAGTATCCATCTGTATCTATTGATATATTTTGCGACGAGTATGCCTTCATTCTTTGTGATAGGTTCACAAGGTACTGTGTTCATGTTCCACTTTTCTCTTATATTCAGAGTTGTATATAAGCTGCATCAATACTTTGTGTCACAATAAAGCGTCGATGACACAGAGTGAGTTTACAAGCTACTATCTGGGAAATTCACTATCTGTTAGTAAACTCGCTCAGTGTTATCGTGTTACTTGCTAACTAGCAGATTGTTGACAATCTACGAAAAAAGTTGAAAGGTCATCAACTTTACTCGATACACGCTTGCTTGTGATTGGTTCATTTATGTTTTTCAAGATGGCTGTCAATAATAGCTAATTTCGACTTCATCACAGAATTAGTTCACGCAGGCGTCGTTATTCTTGTTACTGGCGCTAGCAACGACCTCAGTTTCCTACGCTACTGAGCGAGTGGACAGTTTTGTGTCATCATGACAATCTCACTCGCCGATTTACCCGCTTTTAAACTTAGTAGATAGTAGCTTATACATTCGCTCTGTGTCATCGAGCCTTAAGGCCTGCACCGGCAAGTTCCGACACAACAATAAAATGTTCGTCTCTGTGAAAAAAATGTTAAATTCCAAAGAATTTTATTCCGGTAATTTCGTTTTCAAATTAGATTTGTAAGAACGTCCCCAAGTTATAAGATCGTACGAATAAAATGCCACTTATTTAATTATATATAACATCTAATACAAGAGATATGATCACATGGTGTCACAAATCACGGGATAGTCTTAATTCTAGAGTTCATTTTGGTCTTTTCAAATTTTGTTCAATTTTCAAAATCAGTTCCAATTTTGAAAATTACAATGTTTTTTTTTCTTAAAATATTATATTACATGTAGGTAGGTACTTCATCGCTTGTCTGCAATCTTCACACAATTGGTTCTAATTTTGAAAATAGCACTTATATTAAAAAAAAAACTGAGGTCATCGAACCAAAGTTACAATGAATCAATTTTCAATTTGGGAGGCAGGTATGGGTACTGCCGCCCCGGGAACCATTTATTGGATAACCAACACCTCTGCCATAGGTCACCCCAAGTGGTGCGCTACGTTTGGTGACTTAGCAGGGGTGCCCGGGTTCATGAGATGAGGTTTGTCCAGGTCTTGGTGGCCAATACGTCTGCCCACCTGCTGCGTGTTGGGTAGGATCGAGAGACTGGTTGAGGGAGATCTTTTGCCCTCCAGCCAGTATCTCACAACCCATCGCCTTGCACCCCGTTTGAAGGGATGGATTCATATGTCCGTCACTCCTGGACACACTAAGCCCCAGATTCCTGCCCAACCCTTGTACCTATTTCCTTCCCAGAACTCTCCTCTCCTTCCTTTCCCTAAAACACCCTCCACACAGCATCCCCAAAGATGACATAGGCCCTGAGGGAAATTATTTTCCTCAGAGCCTCCCGTATGGAGCTCATGTAAAAAAAAATCATTCTGGGAGGCGTGTAAGGACAGCACGTTTACTATTGTGGAAATAATATCTACTAAAATGTATCCCTTTTCAAAGAACCTCCCAATATTTTTTTATAACTAGGGTCTAATAAAAATGCTGTTTTTCTCATTTTGCTTGCGAGAAAGGTGAACACGTGTCGCCTTTGATAATCAAAAATATTCGAATGTAAGGTAGGTATATTGAGCAGCACCTTCGAGCCCTATTTCCTTTTACCAGGATATGATTTTTTCAGGTAGAGAGTGTAATGAAGATAAGAAGGAAGTGTTATCCGATTCGATCTTCTCACAAAAGATGTTAAAGAAGGTATGTAGAGGTAAGATAGCTCCCATGATGGAGTAGTCAGCACATCTGAATTAGGCTCCGGAGGTTACGAGACCAACACACAAAAATGTTAAAATAAAATATTTTCGGCGGTGTTCTTGAGAATTTTCTAACCAGATTTACAGGATTCGGCAACCTTTTGAGTCGGAAGAGTCAAAAATTACAATTTACAAAATTTTCAAGTTTTTAAACAGCCACAAATATTTTCTTGCTAACGATTAATTGTCATAAATAAATTTTAAGGGGAGGGCTGGATAATTTTACTGTGGTAAAGGGGGGCTTAATACGGTTAAGAAACACTGGTATACATGCTTTTTAAATCGATCAATTGCATTTGTAGGGATCCAGTATCAACTCCAAATGGCTCATTGTGGATTTCGTTACTATTTTTGAGTACTTTTGTTGATTTTGAATTGCTCAAATCTATCAGAAAATTCACCTTTAATTTTTTTAAAAACTGTGTTGAAGTAATTCGTGTCAGCAGTTGCAGCTGGTTTTATCGCGATATTGCTTTAGAAATTGAAAAGGAAGTAATTTACGGCTCTGAATATCTTCTACAAAAATAATTAATTTTTCTTCGAAACAAACCATAGTCGGGAAACACGCCAAACGCGTGCCCAACATTTTGACATTTGTCACATGAGAACGGGTCGTTTCTTCGACTCGTTCTTGTGTTCAACAGCTCGGCTGTGGAATGATTTGCCGGCCTCTGTGTTTCCTCCTTCCTATAACATGGGTCTCTTCAATACCAATGTTCATTCCTTCCTCTCCTCCAAAAGACCCTCCGCACAGCATCCCAGATGACATAGGCCCTGAGGGAAATTATTTTCCTCAGGGCCTCCTGTGTGGAGTTAATTAAAAAAAAAAAAACACAATTCTTCTACCAAATTATTACCCAAATCATAGGCTGGGTTTCCCTTTCCTTGCAGTTTTAGATTACTATTATATATGTACATACATACCTTTGAGAAGATAATTTGCTTCCCACTCTTCTGCTTGAAACAACAAACTATACATACTATGTCACAGCCAAAGCACTGGTGAAGACGCCAAACTGTTTTGCGTCGAAAGCGAATTAAAACCAACATGGAAACATCTGATGACGGCGTCATTCGAGAGCTTCCGACGGACTGACGAAAGTGACGACGCGTGTCACGGGGGAGGGGTGCGGTGAAAAGCGAGTACAAGTGACTGAGAGATAGAAATGGTACCTAATCGTCGTTCATCGATTCAGAACGATTTTTTAATGTTTTATTTTTGATAAAATAAATAATATTTGCGAATGGAATTAAAGAGCCGCACCTTCACATCCGAAGAGCCGCATGTGATTCGCGAGCCGCAGGTTACCGACCCCTGAACTAGAATATAGGATTCTGATTGTAAGTGACGAATTTTAGGCTTTTGTTAGGTTTTGTAGGGCTGTACCGCTGACGGCCGGCGTTGTCTAGCGGAAAGGCTCTTGACACGCAACAATCCGAAGGTCGCGGGATCGAAACGATGCTTGAAATGGTTTTAACCGTGTTTGGTGACCAGATCTGAATAGCCAGGTACTTCCCAACCTTCCTCTACCCCATCTCCTCCCCTTCCCCACTACCCTCAGCCTCAAAACATACCCCAATAGGGAATGCAATAGACTCACTGGCTCCAGACGGGAGAGCTGGGACTCTTGTCAGGTATTCATATAAAAAAGCCACCGCCATTTTACCAAAAATAAATTGCTCTAATCGCCACATTAAGAGCTGATTTTATTTCTTTTAAATTTTGGCATTTTTAAGATTTGGTAGGGTCCTTTCGTCAACCATAAACTCTACGGGAGATTTAAACTGTGTTATTATTTACACTTTTAGGATAAAACATGACAGATGCTTTAAAATGCTCTACAAACTACACTTGGGGGCCGGTTACCCGTTCAAGTTGATATAAAGGCAGAATTAATAAAGCCTCGTTTGTTATTCGATTATTTACCATAAAAAGAGAAGAAATTTACGGAACCCGCCTTTTTATAACAACAAAATACATCTTGACAAAACAGTTTCACTCAAAGCGCCATCTGGACGCTCAATAGAAACCTGCATTACCAACATTTAGCCTGTCGGTAAATAAAACAGATTAAGACAGATAGAGGGCAGTAATTGTAACTTCTCAATTATAAATAGATATAGGCATAAATCTGAATTTTCTTTTAGGTATCCCAGACGTCGCGTCGCGTGTAATCCCCTGCTAGATATCCTTCATCATGACACACGAAAACTTTTCCACTTATAATGAGTAAGAGGAAATTAAAATATTGTGTATATTTACTTTAAAAGCTGATTTCTCATACTCTATGGTACAAAGCTGCCTGAAATTTTGGATTCTTACTAAGAACTTTGGTCTTTATACGAATCTATCAAAAAATCTGAAAAATAAGAAATTGTGAAAAATCATCTTTTTTACGGGCGTAATGTAAGACTCAGGGTCGAACTTCAATAGACGTTTTCTCAGGTTCCGAATCTCTTGATATTTTGAATATTAAATAAAAACTATGGTCTTTATAGGAATCATTCAAAAAATCTGCAAAAAAGTTACATTTGTCGAAAAATCATCATAATTCGTAACCCAGAATTGTTAAAAAAAAAAACAGAATTGATATACGACAAGAAAATATGCATACAAACTAGTATTAATAATTTACGGACATTCATTCATTTTCCTGATATTAAATGTTTTATAAATTTTAATTGTTTTTTGTTAGCTCCACACTGGAGACTCTGGATGCTGTGTGGAGGGTGTTTTTAAGGAAGGAAAGGATAGGAAGTTCTGGGAAGGAAAAAGGTATGATGGGTGTGTAGGAATCTGTGGTCAGTATATCCAGAAGTGACGGACGTATGAATCCATCCCTCTAACTGGGGTGCAAGGGAGTGGGTCGAGAGATTCTGGCTGAGGAGGATAAAAGACTCCCTCAATCAGTCACTCCCGATCCTGCCCACCACGGAGAAGGTGGACAGTTGGCCACCAAGACCTGGGCAAACCTCACCCCATGAACCCAGGCACCGCTGTTAAGTCACCAAACGTAGCGAATCAATGGGGTGACCTATGGCAGAGGTGTTTGTTAACCAATAAAGGGTTCCTGGGGCGGCGGTACCCACACCCGCCTCCAAAATGTACACGGAATTCAAAATTAAATTCCTTGAAATCTCAAACTAAATGAAAGCCTACTTCGCATAAAGTCTAATTAAATTTTTGATAAGGTCAACACATTTGTAATACAGCCTATAATAATAATTGGTAATTTGATTATTTGAATTCGTGGGAAAATTAAAGAATTCAGTTAAAGTTCATCACATTTTCACCGGAATTCACTATTCGATATATGCTCGGAAAATTAATTACTTGGGCTGAATTCTGTTAAGCAATTAGGTATTGTGATATAGCAGCAATGAGAATCAAATACTAGGAGGTTATCCACCTCTTACCCGCCCTGGTATAAGTAACAGATGGTTACTCCTTCAAGGCTCTCGCAAGATTCTAATTTTTTTGTTAAACGAAGCTACATTTATTTATTTTGAACGAATCTAGACCTCCAGTGTCCTTGCATACGTTGTTAGTAAGGAGTATGCAAGTGCTTAACAGGAAAAACAAAATGCAAAAAAATTAATTAGTAATACAAAGATAAATTAAACAGGGCAAAAGAAAAACTCATTCATGAGGCTCCATGAGGCGGCATTGCATCTGTAAAAATCTGCAAGCACCTGCATAAAATAGAGAACATAAGTAATACAATAAATCACAAATCAATTGGCAAGTACCAACAAAAAATGTGAATGGCTTTCGGTCTGACCATAAACTACACTTAGCTTCCGTGTCCCTTAGCCAACCACTCAGTGAAGCCTCAAAGAATGTTAACTGAATATTTGGGGTAAAATACCCGAAGACTAAAAGAAAATTCAGCGGTTAAAAAAAAATATTTTTTTAAGCTTTACACAAAACGCTTTCCGTTACTTACCTATGGAAAAAGGAAGTAATAATTTATTGACAACCAACACCTCTGCCACAGGCCACCCCAAGTGGTATGCTACGTTTGGTGACTTAGAAGGGATGCCCGGGTTCATTTCTGGTGGGGTTGTCCGGATCTTCACGGCGGATACGTCTGTCCACCAACTGCGTGGCTGACCGAATCGGGAGATACTAGTTGAGGGAGACCTTTTGACCTCTTCAGCAAGACTTTCTCGGAACATCGTCTTGCACTACGATTGGAATTGGATTTTGGATTTTGATTTTGAAAGTTGGATCATACGATTCCTATCCTATTCCTTCCCAGTACTTCCTCTCCTTCCTTTCCCAAAAATACCCTCATTACAGCATTCCCAAAGATGACCTAGGCCCTGAGGAGAATTGTTTTCCTCAGGGCTCCTGTGTGGAGATAATGCGAAAAATGCGCAACAGAAAACAATTTTTGAACGCAGACACATTCGCCATCGTTCATAATTCTTTAATTCTTGTGTTTGATAACTGTTGGGCTGTGAAATGATTTGCGGGCTCTGTGTTTCGTCCCTCCTAAAACATGGGTTTCTTAGAGACTCATATTTACTCATTCATTTCCCAAAAAATACCATACGCATATCCAGTGGCGTAGCGAAGGGGGGGGAGGATTCCACCCGGAGGGGGGTGCCACTCGACCAATATACTGCATATACGTAACCAAGATATTGCATACGCATGAACACGGTTTGTTAATAATAATAACGTAGTATTTATATAGCGCAGTTTCGCGATATTTCACTTGAAGTAACTCTATGGCTTCCCGTGCAGTGCCCCGATGGACCAATTTTATGAAGAGTAAATTAGCGTTTTGAATTTCTCAAGTCAACTTTCGTAGAGGGGGGGCGGGTGACACTACGCCCCGGGGGGTGACATCCGCCCCAGGTGCCACCCATGCTAGCTACGCCACTACGCATATCACACAGCATCTACAAAGACGACACTGGTCCCGAGGAAAATTTAAAAAATTGTTGAAACAATCCATCACAATTCCACACAATTTGACTTTGGCCATAACAAAGCAAAGATACAAAAAGCATACAAAAACATGTCTTGCAGCTACAAAGCGTCTCATTTTTTCTCGCTATTAGGATGATTATTGAATTTTAGGTTGTTACATTTACCGCACAATATACAAATTGCGCGTGTCCTTCACCCGCCTGTCCAGACTATATCTGATCAGAGGTCTAATGGAATTCTTTTCCCTTCCTCCGCCTACTTCCTTGGGAATCAAAAAGAGCAAAAAGTCCGGAATACCTTAGTTCCACTGACTCGGGTCGTCGGAAGTGTTGAGCGGAAACAAAGATAAAAAAGGTTCTTAATGTAATCCAGCGAACGTTTTGTGGATTCAGACATTGGATTTAAGGGAAAGTCCCAGCTGCATAGGTCAGTCTAACTGGAAGTTGTAGCATTTCAACGATAGATGGTGTTTTTAAAGTGAAACTTCTTTAGCCCCGTTAGCTATATTAAATTCGGATGAAACGGAAATGCGTCACTAAAATTTATTATTATGGGTTCTAATATAATGCGGTAAATTCACGGCTCCGCGCGAAACTACAAAAGTGTAGCGGCGTAAAGTGCTTGACAAATCTCAGCGGCCAGAGAGACAGACTTCCAGCGAACGGAGGTTCGAATCCTACGAAATCCAAAAAAAAAAATTCTATTTTAGTAAAATCAATATCCAAACTTCAAACCACTTTAAAATAAAAAGACAAAAGAAAAGAAAGCGACATCTAGCAACTTTCTAGTTTCACTTCTACCGCGTGTGAATTGCACACTCTTATTTTTTTTACAAACTGTATACAGGAGGCCATGAGAACGTAATTTTCTCGTCATCTTTAGGGAATTGGTGTGGATATATTGAACCCCAGTTATACCCTGTACCCTTTTCCTTCACAGACTTCCTCTTTTTCATTTCCATAAAAAAAAAACTCTCCACACAGTATCCCCAAAGACGACACATGTTCTTAATGATATTTATTACATTCTTTTTTTTTTGTAAAGACATTCTTTCATATATTTTTTAAGGGCCTTTAACATCAGCCAGCGGCCGAAAATCCACATTTCGTCGAAAGATGTTCTTACGACCGAACAGGGCGGTTCCAACGAAAAAGATTAATTATTCTCCGTACCAGCTTTTTAAAATTATTTGCTTTAATTTATACCTACATCCAAAAATGCTGAATGGCGTGATGATAAAACTATTAAAATTATGTACTTTTGCAAATTATTTTTTGATCATAAGTATTTATAATTTTTCAATAATGTCTAAGGAAAATAAATGTGCCAAAAAAATCTTAAATATATTAATGTGTAAGAACGTAAATAGATAGACAAAATAGAGAAATTTTCGTCATAGATAAGAGTACGGATGTTTTTTTAATGATTTACAATAATGTATGTTTCCATGATGTGAAATATGTCTTGTAAAATAAGATTTTTTGTTTGAAAATTTAACAAATTTGCTAACGACCTATATACAGTAGCGTAGAGAGGGGAGGGCGGTCCGCCCCGGATGCTACCCGACAGGGGGGTGACACTCGACCGTGGAAAAAAATTTACAAAGGATATTGTCACCAAGTGAAATGAACACGGTCTGTTATTTTCTTTCATATGTTCCCCGTGGAGTGCCTCGAATTGTGTGTCAACTTTCATAGGGGGGGGGGGGGGGGGGGTAGTGACACCACGCCCTGGGGGGGTTACATCCGCTCCGGGTGCCGGGATGCTAGCTACGCCACTGGGTATATATAACCTTATTATATTAAAAATAATTTAATTCCTCAAAATTTAAAAAATGCGTTTACTATTTACTAGATAAAAGAACAATCTTTCGAAATCAACTTATATTTTATTGTGGAAAAGAGTCAATACGTCTAAAATTTGATTTAAACATGACATATTTCCGGTTTTCTCTGGTTATACCCTCTTAAATGCTTTGACCGAGGCCTCCAGACACCTTTTTTCGTGTTTGTTTTTCAGTTTTTTGTTTTTTTTTTCGTTTTAAAGAAAGACAAATATTCCCGAGTTACAAACAACCCGAAAACATTTGAAAATCTCCTGCTACCACCACAATAAACCTAAAATGTTACTTAAGTCGTGATGGAGGACATAGTTAGCCGAAGATTCGAACACGGAACGCTTGGGTAGAACCCAAACGCGATGCAGCCAGTGACCGGTCAATGTTTCGTTTTTTTTTTTGTAAAACTTTTATTTTCCGAATAAAGCCGTGATTTATTCATTTCACTGATGAGAAATAAGACAATAAGCTTTTGTCAAATATATGTATAATAGGATTCAATAAATATTCTCAAGACTATGCTTTTTGCAGATGATGTAGTACTGATAGCATATAATCATTGTGACTTACAGAATAGCCTGGAAAGGTGGAGAAAGATCCTGGAGGATAATGGCCTAAAAATTAGCAGGAAAAAGACTGAATATTTGCATTTACCATTTGAAGACACAAATGCTGTAACTCCTTCGATGCAACTGGATGGAGTAACATAAGCCAACTGTGATTCATTTAAGTATCTGGGCTCACTAATCCACAGAGACGGAGGATGTGTAGCGGATGTCATCCATAGAATAGTTGTGGGATGGATTAAATTTAGATCCGTAACAGGAATATTGTGTGACTCCAAAATGCCTATAAAACTGAAAGGAAAGATATACAAGACTATTGTAAGACCCGCAATAGTGTATGGCTCCGAATGTTGGACTATGTACAACTCCTACACTAGGCAACTTGAAACAGCAGAAATGCGAATGCTTAGATGGTCGGCAGGAGTATCACTAAAATATAAGATCAAAAGTTCACGCATTCGTGGTAGCCTAAGAAGAACGACAGTTGAGATGGTATGGACACATAAGACGGAGACCATCAGACCACACAGTGAGGCAGGCAATGTCTATGGAGCTTCATCAACAGTCATCCAGAGGAAGACCAAAGAACTCCTGGATGACTCAATGTTCCAAAATTCTTCAGAGAAACGGCCTGGATGAAGGCGATACCCAGAACAGAAGATATTACAACCTTTAACGAGAAGAGCCGACCCCAACAGCCTACCTAGGCAATGAGTTGGGACAGCGCAAGGAAGAAGAGGATTCAATAAATATAATGAAACTTAGTAAAGTTGTCTGTACTGCCGGAACTTGTCCTGATCAATATTTCAGAGAAGTTCAAGTATTCCGCCTTGAGGGAGCGCGATGCATTTCAGGTAATGTATAAACCCAATAAACTATCTTGCTGTTAGAGTAAAAGCCGTTACGTTACGACGTATCAAGTTTCATGCATTTATAATATTGTTAAGAGTAGGAAGCAGAAATGGGTTGTGACTTGTGACCAAGCCAGGGACAGGAACAAGCAGAAAACAGATGCTTGTAACACGAAGTTTCCGATGGCGGGTCGTACTTATATTAGGGACTTATTTCTGACTAGACTTTTATTATTAAAATTTTAATGGTATTATTGCCGTGGATGGGGCTTTTTAGGAGAGGAAGGAGAAGAAATTTTGGAAAGGAAAGAGGTATTACTGGTGGGTTATCTGGGGGCAGTGTATTTTTTTTACATTGGCTTCACACAGGAAAATAATTTCCCTCAGGGTCTATGTCACCTAAGAGGATGATATGTGGAGGGCTTTTTAAGGAAGGGAAGGATTGAATGTTAAGGGAAGGAAAAAGGTAAGAGGGGTGGGTAAGAATTTGGTGGTTAGTGTGTATAGGTGTGAGAGACGTATGAATTCATCCCTCCAAATGCGGTGCAAGGCGAAGGGTAGAAGAGTCCAGCTGGAAGGGTCAAAAGACCTTCTTCACCCAGTCTCTCTCGATCCGGCCCGCCACGCAACAGGTGGGTAAACGCATCCATGGCCAAGACCTTGACACACCTCACCCCGTGAACCCGGGCATCCATGCTAAGTCACCAAACCTAGCGGACCACTTGGGGTGACCTACGAAAGGGATGTTGGTTATCTAATAAATGGTTCCCGGGGCGGCGGTACCCATATCCGCCTCCCAAATTGAGTTTTAGCCCTGGAGGGTGTTTTTAGAAAATGAAGGAGATGAAGTTCTGGGAAGGAGAAAGGTATTACGGATGGGTGGGAATCTAGGGGTCAGTGTGTCCAATAGTGACGGGCATATGAATTCATCCTGCGAACTTCTCGGGGTTACCTATGGCAGGGATGTTGGTTGTCCAATATATGGTTCTCGGTACCCATACCCGTCTCCCAAATATAATTGAATAACATTTGGTGTTGTAATCAATATATTTTAGACAAATTAATATTAAGATGGTTTGGAAATACTTGACAAGTATTTTTTTATTAAAAATTATATAATTATAAAGCTACACACAGCTCATACAAAAATATTTCTGAAAAAAATATATACTACCACTATTGATACAGACTTTTGTGGGTTATGCTTTGTAATCTTTTTGGATTTAGAGTAGAATTGAATTGTAAATTATCCGTGTCTAAAGTTCAGGAAAGCATAAACCAAAATGGCCGGGGAAAAGCTTTGAACGGTGCTCTAGGTACTTTTCAACCCGACATTGTTCTGAAACTATGTTCATAAATCCCTGAAAAGTTGTGGAGAACTTCTCAATCCAAATGGCATCCTATCAAAAGCAGAATAAACATAGTTAACTGGATGACTTCTTGGTGTAGAGCAGTAATGAACAACCTGCGGCCCAATTCGTACTTCTAACTTTGCTGAATAAAATATTTAAAAAAAATGCTTTAAAGAATCTTCAACGGTTTCTGTTGTATTGCAAAAGGGTTAGTGGAAAACTTCAGACGTTCTCTAAAGTTTTGAATCAGCCACTCAAAATTACAAGATTTTTCTTACACATATTAAACACAAAATTTCGTGATTCGATCTTAACTGCAGAAAAATATTCACCTTTGCAGCGCAGCGCTTTTCTTGTTGACATTTAGGTTTGATGCATTTTAAAGGTTTTCATTTCATAAAATATCAAAAGTTATCTTGACTAAATTTCGTTTTACTTTCCAAATGACCAAAATCAATTGCTCAAAATTACAAGAAATATCTTTTATATATTCTTTAATATTTCAGAATGATAAAAATTAATAGTTTAACAGGGTAATTAAATAAATGCACGATTTTAATGGTGTACACGATTAGTTTTTATTTTGGGTACCATCAATTTGCAAGTATGACACGTATTTATAATAGTTTAAAATAGCAAGACAGTTTAATAACATAATGGGCTAACTGATAAACAGGTTAAACCTGTGTCGGTCTTCCCAAAGGAAACCTAATTGTTCCTTTTACTGTTCGTTTTACCAAAAGAGTTTCAACGAGTATTTTCTACCTCTGGGTTAGCTGAACTCCGAAGCTGACGGTTTTCGAAGCGTCACTCGGGTAGGTTCTGCTAAAAGTTCACTTAAAGTAGTACGGTTTCCGGGAAACGAAGAAGCAAGAAGCTGAACTCTTAGATATAAGAAAAATCTACTGTATGCAATGTCTGAAATATATATTTTCACGAAATGTATATTTTACAAAAAACGAAAATCGCTCCAGCAGTAGAGTAAATAATGCATTTGAGGTTCCCCTATTCAAAACTAGACTTGCGCAGAGACATGCTTTTTTCATTGCACCAAAAATCTATAATGCACTGTATCAGACTATAGAAATTAAATCTAAAAATATATCCTCTTACAGCATATTTAAAAAAATTAATAAAAACTTGGGTAACTACAAATGACACAAACACGTACCTGCTATAACATCATACCTGTTATAACTTTACAAATCCTAATTTTTATTTAACCTTGTTTGTTTTTCATATATTTTTTTTCTTCTTTTCTTAACTTTAGTTTTGTAAATACGGAATTATTTGTTCTATAAATATGTTAAACCATAATTATGTTTTAATTTACTAATTTAAAGTTTAATTTGCCATGTTGTATCTTAACTGCATTAAAAAAAACTTAAATATACCCACGAACTGGCGATGCCTATGTGGGATTTTTATTTTATTATCATACATATATGTATACTATTGTGATATCTTTTTTTTTGTTAAATTGTATTATTGTTTATCTTTAAGCTACATATTTAATTTTATAGTTCCCTTTTTTTTACTTCTTATCAAAAGAAATATTTTTAGGTATGTAACAAAAAAAAATTATTAATAAAAAAAAATAAAAAACTCACTCTCTTGACCATTTATCGGTCATCAAAGCTGTGACATCCCTTCCAGGATTACAACTTTAATATTTTTGAATGTAGCTATTACTTTGTGGTTATCCATTATAATAAAATGAAACAATGCAACTTTGTATAAACCACTTATAAAATGTGCAAATCCGACCGGTTTCGGAACAAACGTTCCTTCGTCAGGGAAAGCTTATACTAATTTGACAGTTTAGAACAATGTTTTATTAGGGTAGGGGTGGAGCCGTTGTTAGTTAATAATGTAGATTGGGTGGGTAGGTATTAGTGTAGAGTGGGTGGGTAGGGGAACAAATCCATGATTGGGCTATATGACAATATTTTTTGTTTGTTGATAATAGATTCATTATTTTTAAGGGATTTTTTAATTTCCAAAGCTTCTAAGTTATCTAAACGTTTTCCTTTATGATTAATATGAAGAATATTTATCCCTGTGTTTTTTTTCAAAACTATGGTTATTTTCAATGATATGGTTAGCGAACTCAGAAAAATTATTATTATTAAGACACCTTAAATGTTCTTTGATTCTGATTTCAAAATTACGAGTTGTTTTTCCAATATAAAATGAGGGACAATCATTGCATTTGAGTTTATATATTCCGGAATTAGTCAATTTATGGTCTTTATCTTTAGTATTTCTCAAAAAATTACCGATATTATTTCTTGTATAAAACGCTGGTTTAATATTAGAAGGGAAATTTTTGCAACATTGAACTGAAAAATTATTAATATACAAAATTTGTTTTATTATAGAAAGTTCAGAAAGGAAATTATTATTAGACATTGGAACATTTACTAAGCGGTGTATCATGGAATGGAAGGTGGAGTGTTTTTGTGAGACAGGGTGGTTGGAGGTCTTATGAATTACTATGTCAGTGTATGTTGGCTTGCGATATATACTAAAATCGATTTTATTATTTATAATAGATAAAGTTTAATCCAAAAAGTTTAATTTTTCATTGCCTATTTCTATCGTAAATTTTATTTGATTATGAAAGGAATTTAAAAGGTTAAGAAAGTTGTTGAGTTGACGTTCGGATCCTGTCCAAATGACAAAGATATCATCCACATATCTCTTCCATAGTAAAACATTGTTTAAAAGGGTTGATTTTGAATTAAAAACAGTTGTTTCCAAATCATTCATAAATATATCAGCAATAAGAGGGCTGGTGGGGGCTCCCATTGGAAGGCCTTCTTTTTGTTGGTATATGACATTATTGTATTGAAAATAATTTTGATTTAAAACTAAGTTAAATAAACGAGTTAGGTCACTGGACAGATCTGTAGGTAATTTAAAATCTTTCAATAATTTGGAAATAATTGCTTTACTTTCAGTAATAGGCACATTAGGAAATAGATTAATGACATCAAAAGACACAAGTTTGGCATTAATGGGAAGTACAAAATTTTTCAATAAGTCAATCAGTTCAAAAGAGTTCTTAATTACATATTTTGGTGTAAACACATTACTTTTATGAACTAAATCAGTTATTAATGACGATAGTTTAAAACTTGGTGAATTACATGATGAAACTACAGGTCTGATGGAAATTAAAAAATCCCTTAAAAATAATGAATCTATTATCAACAAACAAAAAATATTGTCATATAGCCCAATCATGGATTTGTTCCCCTACCCACCCACTCTACACTAATACCTACCCACCCAATCTACATTATTAACTAACAACGGCTCCACCCCTACCCTAATAAAACATTGTTCTAAACTGTCAAATTAGTATAAGCTTTCCCTGACGAAGGAACGTTTGTTCCGAAACCGGTCGGATTTGCACATTTTATAAGTGGTTTATACAAAGTTGCATTGTTTCATTTTATTACAACTTTAAGCCTGAGCAGCACGGCGGGGTGAGAAACTAACCAATAACAACCGTTGTCATAATTAGTAAGAGACGAACCGATGCGAATATGACAAAGTATTGAAGAACCAAGAACTGATCAATATGCGCCCCGAAATCTGAATAACAATTAGACGGTTTTTTACAATAGCATAAACTTTTTTGGGCTTTTTTCACCTGCGGCGCTTTGTTTTTCCGTTCTTAATTTTTTTATTGCAAAATTATCGGCTTTGATGATACAAAAAGGTTTGCGACACCACCGAGTGCACATTTAGCAATATCAAGGTGTAGGTACCGTGACCTATGTAGCCCGCAAACAAAGTGAAAATGAATAGATTGGCCCTCCGGCTAAAAAGGTTGATCATCACTGGTACAGAGGTTATAAAGCTGGGTTGGGATCCGGTTTCATACAACCTCAACTAAAAGCTTGTTGTTAAAACTATGGTCTCATTGAGAAAGGAATTTAAATAAACACATATGATTTCTTTATCTGGTTGACTTTCAGACAGTAATTACGATGTCCTCAGTGATAAAGTGGTAAGATTCTCCATCTGGGAAAAGAGGTCAAGGATTTAACGAAACCAGGCTAGAAAAGATTTTTTTTTAAATATTTATTTATTTTGTGATTTTCGAAAACGATTAAACAATATTACAAAATATAGTATACTTGCAACTCCCGGTAGATTCTTCTTCTTTGTGTGCAGTGAAAATGTCTCTCTGTCTTGCGCTGCCCGAAATGCCTCCTCCACACTTCTAATGCCGGTCCACTCTCGTATATTTCGCAGCCAAGACATTTGTCTCCTACCAGGCCCTTGGCGACCCTCTATCTTGCCTTTCAATATTAAATGGAGCAAGTGATACTTTTCCCCTAGAAGTATATGACCCTGATATGAAATTTTCCTGACTTTTATTAATGTAAGCAGTTCTCTATTTGCTCTAGCCCGCCTGAGAATTTCTGTGTTGGTTATCAATGTGATTATGTCGGTCCATGGGACCTTGAATACTCTCCGGTGAAGCCACATTTCAAAAGCCTCTAACCTGTTCATGGTATTTACTTAGGTCCATATTTCACATCCATACAGCAAGACCGACCCCACGGTGACCCGACAATTCGTCCTGCGACAATTCATCCGGCCGACAGTTCATCCGGCCAACAGTTCATCCTGCCGACAGTTCATCCCGCCGATAATTCATCCGGCGACAATTCATCCTGCCTGATAATTTAGAAGATTTTTATTAAATAAGTATGCAAAGAGGGTATACGGCCGTACAACCAAAATCGATATACTTATATCTGAAGGCATCTTGAGTGGAAATCCGCTGTAAAAATATTTTTACTAACAATAATTTCGACTCTCCGAAGAAGCATGCGTGAATAACAAAATACGACATACTTATACTTATAGGTTATACTTATAGGTTAGGTTAGGTTAGGTTAGGTTATGTTAGGTTAGGTTAGATTAGGTTGAATTGTCAGGATGAATTGTCGCCGGATGAATTGTCGGCGGAATGAACTGTCGGCAGGATGAACTGTCGGTAGGATGAACTGTCGGCCGGATGAACTGTCGCAGGATGAACTGTCGCCGGATGAATTGTCGCAGGATGAACAGTCATGGAACCGAACACACATAACATTTTAGCATTCTCTGCCTTAGTTTTAAGCTGATTTTGTCATTGCAGAAGAGGGATTTCATTTTAATGAACGCAGTTCTTGCTGCTTCAATTCTGCACCTAACCTTAGTAGATTACCATTTTATTAATTTATTTAACTACTGCAGACCCGTAAAAATCACAGGATAGTCTAAAATCTTAAAAATCTGTATACATTTAGAAAATGTTTTAAAAATATTATATTACAAGTTGGTACCTAATTTATCGCCTTGAAATTGACATTTGAAATTAAATTAAAGCAAATTTGTTGCAAAAAAGCAAAAAATTGCTCCAAATTTTATGTAAGAACGCACAACCAAAATTAGTATTTTCGGTAGTATACCTGTCGGAACAGACACGAAATATTTATAAAAAAAAATACTACGGAAGAACTTACCATTTTTACACAGTGGGATCCGGGGGAAAAAAATTCTTATACAATTCTTAAATAATTCTTGTGTCTTGAAGAATCTTTTTTTGAAAGGAAGGAGAGGAGGATCTAGGAAGGAAAAGGTTATGAGGGTGGGTAGGAATCTGGGGGTCAGTGTGTCCAGGACGTCATCACCAAGTTTCGAAAAACCTCACTCCGTGAACCTGGGCACCCCTGCTAAGCCACCAAACGTAGCGAAGCACTTGAGGTATCCTGTGACAGAGGTGTTGGTTATCCATTAAATAGTTCCCGGGGCGGCGGTACCCATTCCCGCCTGACAAACTTAGTACGGGTCTCGCAACAAGAGTCAAGTTAAACACAGTACCTGCTTAGACATATATTATGCTTTTATTGTAGACAGCATGTTTCAAATTTGTTATTCAACTTCAGATAAAAAAAAACTGTAATAAAAATTAAACACGGTCTTCATTTTAGGCGTACCTAATCAAGTTGAATTGATGTTTTTCAGTGACGCTTTGCGAGGACGTCGGCGTCGGTAGTTCATCACTCAACACACATAATTCACGGTTTGTGTTGGTTACCTCAACCATCGTTGAGCGACTTATTCCTACCATTCAAAAATGGAATACATTTTTAAAAAATTTAAGAAAATCTGACAAGAAAGAACCGATTAAAATACTGGCCCAGAACCGTGAAAATCACGGGATGTTATACCTAATTGTATGTCTTGTGACGCCGAAAGCACCTATAAAACATTTGCCTTAGAATCACATTGCCTTTCAAAAACAAATATGGCAAAATTTTCTTTCTAACGTAATTATACTTTTTGTCTACAAATTGGAGAGACTACAGAAATTTACATTCAGAATGAACACCATCAGTAAACTCTTCAAAAAAACTTCTGTGAAAAATTTAAACAAAAGAAATACTTTTTGTCCATATGAAGCAGATACTAATTGAATGTGACACTAATAACTTTACAATTTTTTTTTGTGTACTAAAAACCCCTGGAGCGATCACGCAAAATAAATAAATTTGCCTCGATTCCTCGAGATTTCCCAGAAGACCATTTTTAAAATTTTTCGCCAACATTAAAAAAATTATACCTTTGAATTGTAACATGGAAACATAAAAACTTACTATAGTGCTATATAGCCAATGAATTAACCTGTATTTTACCGATTATCTCATTTTTGTAAGATTTATGAAAAAAACATAAAAAAATCTACAGTTTATAACTTCGCGAATCCTGAGTTTTTTTTTTAAGTTTGAAACTGCCGTGAGGGGTACTTATTTAAGTCAACATAGAATATTTTCGATTTATGTATGTTGTCTGTGGTACAGTTGATAATGAAAGGTGCATATCTATGGAAAAGAGGCTTAATTTTAACCATAGACAGCTGATCAAAAATTCGACGGGAAAAAATATTTAAAATAATTATTTTTAATATCCTTCTAAAATAGTTCGGATTTGCGGTATCGATGGTCGTAACAGATAAAGCATTTCAATAGCTTCGTTTTAAAATAAATGGCTGGCCATGGAAATGTTTTAAATAATTATAATAAAGGAAAACGTGGTTCAATTTTGGACCGCTGTCAGTCGCAGAAAAATAAAAGTGGTCCATTTTTTGACCATAATCGCTCCAGTGGTTAAATCCGACCGGGTTTCGCTACAACCGTGGGCAGTTTAATAATGTTCTACTAAAATTTACAAGCTTAGTGGCATATGTTATAAATGTTAAGCAAAGCTGCAGTGGAATGGTAAAGAGTAAGGGTAGGTACTATATTCCTTGTCTGAATTCGCACAATCATCGGTTTCAATTTAGAAAATTTTGTAGCAAATTTTTAATATCAGTATCATAGGCAAAACTGTGGAAAACAAACAAAATATTATGAGTTTATTTATTGTAATGTTATTCGTGGTGGAATTCTACTGTATTAAAATTGAAATTGAAACACTTTTAAAGATAGATATGAGATTTATCGAAGGTAGCCTTGCATTTGCTAGAGAACCAACATACTTTTGAAAAGGATAGAGATGCATAAAGGTTCTTCACATTTGCGAAAAGGAACAGAAATTATACAGATTAGAGTTACTAGAAATTAATCGCCTAACGAAGAAAATTGATCGTAAATATATCATGAATAAGCAATTGGAACATGGTGCTCAGTCGCCATTGATATATCCATTGTAAATTACTTGGAATAATGTTACCTTAGACTCTAAGATAACATTTTGTTCTAAGTGATTTACAATGTATGTATTAGTGGTTATTGAGCATTTTGTTTCGGATGCTTGTTCATGACATATTTACCTTGGAGAACAGTTGTGTGATTTAATTATGTAATTTTCTAATCTGACTAATTTTTTTTCGTCCTTTGTTGCAAACGTGAAGAATTTTGACATCTCTATCTTTGTAGAAATTATTTTGGTTTTCTGGTAAATGCAAGATTGTGTTCAATAGATCATAACCCCCCCCCCTTTTTGATTTGCCCAACTAGCGAGGTGTAAAATGCTGTCTTAATTTTGAAATTTTATTTGATATTTTTTCCCAATGTAAATATTATTATTTCCATGACATATTTACCTTAAAGAGCAGTTGTAACGTAATAACCCAAACATATGTACCTACCTTAACATTGTGTACCTACCTACCTAATTGTGTATATATTCTGTAACAAAAGACTGTCAATTGTCAGCCTGAAGATGTCCATAATAGGATGAAACCGGTACTGGTTAAATAAATAAGTGGAAAAAAGTTAAAAAGTGTTTCAATTTCAATTTTAATCAAAATATTAAATAAAACCTACTCCTTTGTTATATTTTGTTCAATTCAATGGACTACCTGTACCAAGACTCGTCAGTTCCCGTACGAGTGGCTAGTAGCTACATACTATCATGGCGGAACAGCTTGACGTGATTCTAGTCTTCAACTGAATGTGGGTCAAGTTGTGATGTAGCTAATAGCTGCAGCGGCATCTGGCCACTCGTTGTTCCACACCAGGGGATCTATTCTACAATGGCGATCAAGAGTTTTTTTTTACATCACATTCTATTTCATCTGGGAATGCTATGTGGAGGGTCTTTTTGCGGAAAGGAAGCAGTGAACCTGGTTCATGAAGAGATCTGTGTTGTAGAAGGGAGAAACACAGGGGCCGGCAAATAGTTCCACAGCCGAGCTGTTAATCCTAAGGATTATTCGTAGAAACGACCCGTTCTCATGTGACAAACGTCAACTGTGTGCAAATGTTGCAGATATGTTAATAATGTTGAAATGTTCAATTCCATTGAAGAGATGATACCAGCCCTATGAAAACTTTCTACGGTACGGATGTTGTTGACGTTTCCATTGTGTGAATTTGAAATTACGACCCCAATTTCTCCGAAATGGCTGGCGGTAAATCACTCAAAACAAAACAGTTTGTAACCACCCGCGGAAAAGAAATGTAAAGCTTTTAACACCTGCAAAACCACTTAGCAATAGATTAATTAGGAAGTTAATTGGAAATCATCAATTACTACAAACTTTGTAAATATAGTTTGTGGCATCATTTTTAATTAAATGAAAACAAATAACTGTGTAAAAACCTCAAAATATTAAATATTATCGAATAACATTGCTTATGTAGTTATTTTTACTAAGTTATTTGTTTTCATTTAATTGAAAACTATGAAGTTTAGTTTCGACATCTCGAGCTGAAGAATGGGATGGGATGTGAACGGAATCGCAGTGACTACTAGCTGACGGACTGACTTTGTTAGGCCTAAAATTCCTAACGAACTCTTCGACTTTCAAATTAGCGAAAAAATCAAACCTCTTGAGAAACGATCTTGTTGGTCTCAAAGCTACTTTCAACATCGCCTGTAAATCAACCACAATAATATATGGTTCGTTAAAAAAAAACTTTGTAAAAATATACAACGCCTGCCCTTTGAAAAGTACGCGGGAAATGCTCTTGGGTTAGGATATATTTGTTGGTGTGACTGGTTCGACCTACCCATCTTTCGATTGGAATGACCTTCGACGGGACTCTAGAAAAATAAAGTCGAACAATTTATATGTGCTTTCGAAGGGCAATTGCAAGCGACCAGGATTGTAGAATTGGGTCGTAGTTCATGTCTGTCAAGTAGAGGAGGTGCCGGTTAATATGTTCACTGGTTTAAGGAGTCAGCAGTTACAATATTTGGACCCGAATTAATTTGTACACAGTAAAAAATCATTGAAATAAACTAGATGAGACTAAAAAATGTATATGCAATTTTGATCTCCGGTAACATTTTCGAGGTTTTTTACCTTAAAAATCACTAGGTAATCACTTAGGGTCGGATTGAGGGTTACCAGAAAATGTCATAAAAGTAACTGGACACCAAAATTTCTCTTACCTACATTTGTTTCTCCAAATAATGTCAGGAATCACTGGTAAAAGTAAGTCAAGTACATCCCTTATAAAATATAATTACGTTTTATGTAGTTTGGTTTTAAGAATTTTATAATTATTTTCTTTACAATTGAAAATATCCAAATCAGAGAGCGCATAGATTCCAGGTGTGGTTCTCTCCAGATAGTCTGCAGTTAGGTTGTAAGGTTGAGCTGCTTTATAGGCTTCCTTCTGTTCCACACCGAGGAACGTACAATGAGATGAGAGAGTAGAGTTTGGGGTAATCCTTGTGTAGTAAAAACACTTGTGTTGATACTGGATATTGTACTGTTTATTCTGGTGAATAATTTTACAGAGTGATTCTGGTCTGAACACTTGACTGGCGACAATAATTTAGACTATTAATGTTTTCGAAAGATTGTTCTTTTATCTTGTATTCGCAAGTTTTAATTTTTGAGAAAAAATGTTTATTTTTAGTATAATAAGGTTATACCATAGGTCGTTGGCGGATTTGTTAAATTTTCAAAAATGATTTTGTATTATACCAGACCCATTTCAAATCATATAATCATGTAGTAAAATAAATCAATATATGTGTATCGCATGTTTTAGAATTTTAATTTTATATTTAAAAAAATCATTAAAAAAATATATACGTACATATGTTTCTTGACGAAAATTGGTCCGTTTGTGTATTTATTTGCGTACTTACAAACTAATATATTTCAGATTTTTTTAACATTCTAACTTAGACATTATTGAAAAACAATAAATACTTATAATCAAAAAATAATTACAAAAAAGTACATTATTTTAATAGTTTTATCATCACGCCTTTCAGCATTTTTGGATGCAGGTACAAATTGAAGCAAATTTGGAATGAAATAAAATCGATACTGAGTTATAATTTCAAAAATCTGGTAAGGAGAATAATTAATCTTTCTCATTGTAACCGCCCTGCACGATCGTAAGAACAACTTTCAACGAAATGTGGATTTTCGGCCGCTGGCTGGTTAAACGCTCTTAAGACTGTTTAAGTTCCTCAAATAAATAAATTTAATTTTATAAATGCATACCGCCGCTTAATCGGCTGATAAGGTCGTAATGCATGTGATCACATTAAACGGCATCCTCTCTATTTTTGAAAATCAAATCAGTCTGTTTGTTAAGGGAAGTAAACCAACCTGACTACCTAAAGTAAACTACCGTAACTTAACCTAACATGGAATGATAGTCATTAATCTAACCCAATACGAATCGACTCAACAGAATTAACCTACCTCTATAAAGTTCATGTATGTTTAGTAGTACCAGCGAGAGATCGTACGCGAAGTCATTGTTCGAATATCTCCTTCCTTTTTCCTTTTCAAACAAGCCGCGTGAGAAAGAATAGGACGAACGTCGATGCGGTCAGAACGAACTCTTGCCGGGACTAGTTTAGTAGTTAACCTTACTCATTTATTAATGACCAATTTAATAACCCAAGTTAGTACGTCGCTTGTGGGACAATGTTCCCACAGAATTATTATCATTCTCTATTGTGAGATGGGAATTATGGAGGATAGGAAAGACTTAGCCATTCAGATCTGATCACAAAATAAGGCTAAAGCCATTTCAAGCAACTTTTAATTCTGAATGTTGGTTTTTATCTTCCACTCTGGAACGTGCCGCAAAAATGCCCTATATTATTTTTAAATGATTAGATCTATTTCCTATGGAATAATCGTGAGGGGAAGAACATACAATAGCCATGTAAAACCATTAGAAATTGCACAGAAATCCATCATTAAGGTAATGTACCAGAAGGCCAAGACGTATCCCACCAATCAGTTATTTCAGGAAACTGAAATTATGGAACTAAGGCAGATCTACTGTATCCAATGTCTTAAATTTATATTTTCTCGTCCTATCAATTTAACTAAAAACACAAATCGTTCTAGCCAGAGACGTACCACGTGCGTACAGTGCCTCACTGCAAAACCAGACTGGCCCAAAGGCACATTAACTGTATTGCCCCAAAACCGTTCAAGTCCCTACCCAATTCAATCAATACTTGTCAAAATCTGAACGTATACAAAAAAAATGTTAAAAGCTGGGTAAAAAATAATTTGGAAGTGAGAATTTTTTTTCTATAAATTGTATTATCTGTTTCTAAATTCCTAAAATATTCCATGTCTTCCTGTATTTTAGATTAAAAAAAAAAGGAAATATATGTGTATCAAATGTACACATATATATGAATATGGGTGTATACATACGTTATTATATGTACATATATCTTTAGTTTTAAGAAATTTCACAGTAACTCCTGTAAAATCGATCATGTTGATCTCTAAAGACACTATATACTTACATATATATTTTTTTAAATTCTATTTTAACCACCACTGTTTAATATCCACATAAAATAATACCCACGCAAAGGCTTGGCGTTTGTGGGACCTTTTTTGTTACTGTCCTATATTTTATGTTATTATGTTTGTACCTATTTCCATGCATTAAAAAATTTTGCAAAAAAAAAAAAAAAAAGATTGAGAAATAACAAAAAACAATCAAATAAAATTTACTCGCGCACGCTGGGATTTGAACTCCCGACCACCGGATCACTGGTCGGAGCGTTACCCCTCGACCACGGAGGCCGTCAAAAAAACATAAAAGAAAATAAACAATTTTCGTTATTTGTTTTTGGGGTGTTATGCCGTGTTGCGCTACCTCCTTCTTTAGCCAACGTTTCGGACATCGTTGCAGTGTCCATCATCAGGGCAGATCCGGCATCTACCGGATCTGCCGGATCTGCCCTGATGATGGACACTGAAACGATGTCCGAAACGTTGGCTAAAGAAGGAGGTAGCGCAACACGGCATAACACCCCAAAAACAAATAACGAAAATGCTTTTGGCCGTGAAAATCGTAAAACTTATCAAAATAAACAATGTCCTAGATCAGATGTGATTTAAGATTTTAAACTGCCAAAATTTTTTCGTAATTTATTTTTGGGCTGTTATACCGTATTGCGCTACCTCCTTCTTTAGCAAACTTTTCGGACAGTGTTATAGGTCATCATCACACATCTGTCCTGATGATGGGTATTGTAACGTTGTTCGAAATGTTGGCTAAAGAAGGAGGAAGCGCAAAATGGCATAATACCCCAAAAATAAATGACAAAAATGTAGTAGATGTATATTGCGCTTTTTTTTACATTAACTCCACACAGGAGGCCCTGAGGAAAATAATTTCCCTCAGTGCCTATGTCATCTGAGATGCTGTGTAGAGGGTCTTTTTGAGGAGAGGAAGGAATGAACATTGGTCTTGAAGAGACCCATGCTTTAGGAAGGATGAAACCCAGAGGCCGGCAAATCATTCCACAGCGGAGCTGTTGAACACAAGAACGAGTCGAAGAAGCGAACCTTTCTCATGTGACAAATGTCGACCAAATGTGCCCAACATACAAATGTAGGGCACGCGTTTGGCGTGTTTCCCGACTATGCACCGGTGCCGAAGGGACCAATGACGCTAGTTCCTCGGAGCATCTTCCATATTAATACCGGAAGAACAAGGATAGCATTCCCACCCGACGCCTGTGCTCTAAAGATTGCAATCCGTCTGTTAAGATGGTACAATCTATCAAACGGAGCGCACGTTTCTGCACCGAGTCGAGGGTATTTTTCTTGGAGCTCCAGACCAGAGGTGGCTGCCAAATTCAACCGTGGGGCGCGCTTGTGATTTGTACAGGGTTAGCAGTTGTGTACTATTAAAGTATCTGGGGGCTTTTTTTTTTTTTTTACAGTGAATACCGCACAAGAATCTCAACTGCTCCCGTCTGGAGCCAGTGAGACTATGGCATCCCCAAATGGGGTATGTTGTGAGGCTGAAGATAGTGGGGAGGGGAAGGAGGTGGGGAAGAGGAAGGTTTGGAAGTACCTGGCTATTCAGATCTGGACACCAAACACGGCTAAAGCCATTTTCAAGCAACGTTTCAATTCTGAATGGTGGTCTTACACCAGGGCGATAGTGATAGTATCTTCCACTCTGGAACATGCCGCAAATATACTATATATTATTTTAAATGAATTAATTGTGAAATAGCACAAATTAATCAAATAAAATTTATTTGCGCATGCCGGGTTCGAACCCGCGACCTCCGGATTGTGAGTCAAGAGTCTTACCCACTGGACTACGGAGGTCGTCAGGCCCTGTACAGTACGCCCAGTTTTTGCGAGGCTAACTTTACTCTGGTTTCGATATATACTTTAATGACAATCACTCTTAATTGAAAAGAGACAGCAACCCCTTGACAAGGGCTGTCACATAGAATAAAGAATACGATTCTAGAAGTGCCATCCGCACAAATTCGAATGGAAACAAATGTGCCACCTGTGATGTTTGTGTAATTTACAATCAAACATTATTTATTCTGTGAGTATAATAATAAATAATAATAGTTGATACAAACTGGTTTATTTTAAGTTTACGTATTTACCGGTCACATGACCTGTCTATACTGGCTGCTAATTGAATCTGCTGGGTAGCTGGCGATTGAACGCTCTCGAAAGCCACTATCCCCTACTGGCATCTGTCGGCAGCCGACAGAAGCTCTTTCTCTGCTGGCGTCTGTCGGCATCTGAAGCTCTTTCAACACACCACAGTACCTTTTAGTTCTAGACCAAATAACAAGCGGTCTGTCTCTCTTACACTTGCCTTAAATTGTGTATCGCCATTTGTAAGGAAACACAGTTTTGTTTGGAAATGTAGACCGAAATACGATTACAGAAGACGCCCACGAGGCAGTGTTCTTGTACGATTCTTTATTCTATGGGCGTTCATTGGGGCTATTTTTCGAATTATTTGGCCACTTGACCTTTTATCGAAAAGAAACCAGCAATTATTTTTCAGAAAAATAAGATGTCAATATCGCAAACTCAAATTCTGAAGTACTATTTAATGTTGTAATGGTTCCAAGAAAACTCATAATTTTTTTCACCACTTTTAATCACTATTCAAAGGAGGTTTTGAAGTTGCATGATTCTGAGTTGTCCGGTCACCGTTGTAATAGCGCATACCCGTAAAAAACTGGGAAAGTAAAAAAAAAAACAGTCAATCAGAAATACCTCTCGGGTGAACATCGTTGGTAAATTATAGTTCGTAATAATGCTTCTTAGAAAATGTCACTTTAATTGTCGACATCTGACTTTACTTGTCAAGATTAAAATCCATTGCGTAGTCTAAAAGAACTAAGCGCCCAGACAGCGGGAGCGACTTCATTTTATACTATGTAAAGATAAACAAGTATCTATAATATTATCTATTATTAATATTATTTATATTATCTATCTATAGTGTTATTGCTAATCGCGAAGGTATATCTGATCAATTTGGAACGTATAAAGACCGAATTCTACACTATAAACTACACTATTTGACAGGAAGACGGAAACTTTCTGATTTATTGCTTCTGCACAAAATTATACATGCATCAGTTGATACACCAAACATTTTATCCCAAATTAACACTAACACACCGTCAAGAAATTCAACAAGGAGGATGGAAGATATTTTCTATATATCTACCTACCACACAAATACAGGATATTTCTCCCCTTTACCACGAACATTAAGACATTATAACACTATACACTGCTCTAATAATGAAATTGACATTTTTAATAACCCATTCAATCACTTCAAAAAATATATTTTACCATCAATCGTATAAAGCTGATATTGTGATGAAGCCCTTTATTCAAAGACAGGAAATATTGTACATACTAAATCATTGTCCCATCAGCACAGGTGCCAATAATTTTTTTATTTTTTATTTATTTTTTTTTTTTATTTCATACAATTTTTGAAAATACACTTTTATGTTTTTTTTTCTTGATTACCATACTAGGCTAATGCCCGTGTTAAGGTAATCATACATGATATAAGTTATACAGTGTATGAACTAGAACAAAATATAGGTTTGAAATAGAAATTATAAGATATTAGAAACAAGATAAAGAAAAAAGATAAAAATATTTAAAGTAAAATATAACAAGATATATGTATACGTATGCACATACAAATACATATGCACATACATACACAAATACACATAAATACATACAAACACACATATATAAATATATATACATATACATATATATATAAATATATAAAGGATTATAAAAAAGAAAATGTTTTAAAGAAGTTAAAAATAAAATACTAAAATATAACTATATAAAATACTAAGAAGTAGGATTTAAATATGTTAATCTATAATTTTTTTATTTTTTATGAAAGCTAAAATTTTTACTGGAGGTTTGTCAAGTATGATATTTTATTTAGTTGATTTAATTATTTTCTTTTCTTTTAAAATGGTTAGGAAGTCATATATTCTTTAAAAAAATCTCGTCCCCTTTCGAATATCCAATTTTGAACACGAATAGTAAAAAGAGGTATGGTAATATTTGATTTTGTATCGGTGCTCAATGCATTGTATATTTTGGGGGCAATGAACCAAAATTGTCGGTGAGCAAATGTGGTTCTAGTTTTTGGGACCACGCATCCCAGATTTGATGAAAAGCGGGTTTTGGCTTGATGTTGTGGAGCCACCAGTAGGTTATTTTTCCGTATGTAGAATAGGCTTGTCTTAGTGAATAGTTGGCGAATATCTAAGACCTTAAATTTAGTAAATAGCACATTAGAAGGGTGGGTAGGTTGGCATTTAAATATGATTCTCAGTATTAGTTTTTGAACTGTAATTATTGGATTAATGGCGGATTCTGTGCAACCACCCCATCCCAAAATACCGTATGTTGCAATGGATTGAAAAAGGGAAAAATATACGCTTCTGAGTGTTTTTAGGTCTAAGATGGATCTAAGAGAGCAGAATATATGGCAGAGCTTACGGAGTCTTTTAACTGTGCCACTTATGTGTGCTTCCCAACGTAATTGGTCATCTATGATTATGCCCAGATATTTAACTTCCTTAGATGATTTAAGGGTAGGACACGTGCAATTTGTAATAGGTGGGGTTCCGGGTGGATGTGGGTGCATGTTTAGTGAACACGAGTGAATTATTGGTTTAGGGCAGTTGATGGGAAAATTATGTTTGCGTATGGAAAACGTCATATATTGTGTTTTGTCAATATTGAGTGGAAGGAGATTTGTGTCAAGCCAATGCCTCACTTTTATTAGGCCATTATTAGTTTTGTTTATAACTGCTTGCCATGTTTCATCTTCGAATATTAAGACTGAATCGTCAGCAAATGATAATATCTTACCTCCAATATCCATGGTACATAGTGTGTTGATGTATAAAAGAAATAGGATTGGTCCTAGTACACTGCCTTGCGGTACACCGTAAGACATGGATAATTTTTTGCTTTTATTTATTTTGTCAGAGTGGATAAGAGTTTGTTGAGTTCGGTTTGTTAGGTAGTTTTCGAACCATGTGTAGGGTATCCCAGTTATTCCGATCTGTTGAAGTTTTTTAAGCAGTAAGGGATGAGAGACCGTATCAAATGCTTTTGAGAGATCGAGGAAAACAGCAAGCGGTTTTCGACCAAGGTCGAGATTAAAGGAAACTATTTTTGTGAGGGCGGCTATTGCATCTGAGGTACTCCTACCTTTGCGGAAACCATATTGGTTGTCCGATAATATTTTGTTATCTTCAAGGAACTTGTAGAGTCTATTCTTCACCGTTTTTTCTATGATTTTAGATATTGTGCTAAGTAAAGATATCGGTCGATAGTTATTTACAGATAGTTTGTCTCCTGATTTGAATATTGGGATTATTGTGGCCTGTTTTAAGGAGTTAGGAAATACACCAGTTTTAAAGCTTAGATTGATTATATGTTTCAGAGGTGAGGCTATATATTTTTGGATATGTTTGATGATTTTTGTTGAAATGTGATCTATACCTACAGAGTTACTGTTTTTAAGGGATGAGATTAGTTCTAAAATTTCTGCGTCAGTAGTGGGAGTGAAGTGGAAAGGGTTATAGCTAAGATTAGTGAGGGTTATATTGTTTGCAAGATCTTTGTCTGAGACGTTGTGTCTGTCTAAAATATTTTTTGCTAAGCTAGATCCAATATTGGAGAAAAATTGATTGAAATGGTCGGAAATTTTTTCGGGGTAAATTATTGGTAATAAATTGTTGGTGATTCTTTCGTACTCTACCTTTTACTCATTCTTGTTCGTCATTCACTTTTGCATATTTACGAGTAGCTAATTATTACTGATATTATCATTGTTATAATTTTTGTAATTTAAATCATCCATGTATATAAATTTTTGGGCATAATGCCTGTTTTATGTACTTAAAAAAAAAAAAAAAAAATGAATCGCTGAAAAAGAGTTCCAATTTTGGAATAACGGTTCATTAAAACTTAATGCAGGTACTTACATTAACCTACACTAAATTCAACAAAATTAGAACTGATTATGTGAAGAATTCCATTCTTACAGTCATAGCAAATTCGAGTGCGTTGATCAAGAGTTCCATAGGACAAATGACCAACCTACGTCCTGATTTTTGACGAGACAAAAACAGAGGCTTTCGAGGTAGGTTTTTTTTAATAGCCCAATTTCCATTAAATGACTAACAGAATCACGCACGTGGGATATATGAGAAAATGAATGGAATAAGCTGTCGTAAAATTAATAGAAAACTGTTTTTACGACCACTTCGCATGTATTGCATTTTTAAAGGTTACTCGGTCTTTCCAGTAGATAGTTAGGTATTAGAAATAAGGAAGGGCTATGACTTATTATATGAAATATCCACGATGTCACAAATTACCGCCGTTTACGTGCTCTCTACAATCCACAAATTGTTTGAAAAACTTATACTCTCTTGAAAATCTTGTAAAATCCACACATATTAATAATCCACAAATTAGTATAATAATAATTCACAAATTAAATCCATACATTATACCTAATGAAGTGATGAATATGGTTTTGATCAACTTTAACAAATCTCTCTTTATACGAACGATTTATATCATGTTAACTTGAAAATAAAATTCCAGTGGACTCAGTATACACAGATTTTGTAAAATCTTTCCACATAAACAACAAAATTCTTCTCAATGAACTTATAATTCTTGGAAAATAAATCAATTTGGGAGGCAGGTAGGGCGCCCCGGGAACCGACCATTGGATAACCAACACCTCTGCTATAGGTCACCCCAAATGGTTCGATGCGTTTGGTGACCGAACTGCTTAGCAGGCCGGATCGAGAGAGACTGGTCTGGAAGACTTTTGATCTCTCCCGCAGGAACATCGTCTTGCATCGTCTTGGAGGAACGGATTCATGCGCCCGTCACTCCTGGGCGCATTGACCCCTAGTTTACACCATTCTTACCTCTATCCTTCTTCGAACTTCCTCTTCTTCCTTTCCTAAAAAATCCCTCACACAGCATCCTCAAGGATGTCATATGTCCTGGGTGGGACTATTTTCCTCAGTGCCTGCTATATGGAGCAAATGTAAAAAAAGGAGAAAAAAATAGCAGTTCATAGTACATGCATAATTTTGCCTTGATTATATAACACTTCAATTTTTAAAGTTTATTAGTTTTATTTGAATAAAAAAACAAAATCACCACGATCATGATTATTGATAACTAGTGTCCGACCGAAACCAGTTTTTATGGCCGAAACCGAAACTTTTTTATTTTATTTTTTTATTTAGTAACTATATAATATTTTTTACATTTTTATATGAAACATGTTAGTTAGATGTATATATAAAATATATTCGTAGTCCTCCTCACTAGGAGATCCTGTGCTAAGGGGGACTATGCTTTGGATAAGTTTTTCAGCGACTTCTATGGTTTAACTTCATTGATTGGATAAGGTTTTCCAGAAACTTCTATGATGTTTTAAGTATACTAGTAAGTTCATTTTCCGATAGATTCTTCAGACAACATTTAATGTCCTTAATGTAGCTATTTTTTATTTTTATTTGTTTGATACTAAGTGGGAGTTTGTTATATAACTTTACTGCTAAAAATGCAGAACTTCTTTGACCAAATGAAGAGTTACACTTTGGTATATTAAGTATGTCTGTTTGTTTGGCTCTGGTTTTATGAGCGTGTGAGGTGTCTGCCTCTGAATCATTTTTGTGGTGATGTACTAGAATGTTTTTGGCATAGATTTTCTGTATGCTTGGATCATCAAACTGTTTAAAAATTTCTGCTGTTGACGTCCTTATGGGGACCTTTAGAATGGTCTTTATAATGCAATTCTGAGTTATCTTAAGTTGAACTGAATCCGAATTTTGGCCTCGGTCTCAGGTTCGGCCGAAACCGAAACAAGGTCATGTTTTCGTGGGAAAAAATAGTCAATCTTAATCAGTCAGTCTTTATATTTAAATCGTATATTAATCATTCAGTCTCTGATATTTGATTTAATAATTATTATTTATTTATTTATTTATTATACAAAAGAAAGTACAAATAACATATTGGGAAGCTTTGCCTGTCCAACTAGGAAAGTTTCCCGTTCCAGGACAGACAAATTGGCAGGTTTAGTTCATATTATTCCAAGAAATATACATAATTACATAACAAACAAAAAAATAGAAAAAGTAACCTGGTAGCATATATTATTATACTCGGATTTACCGAATTAACCTGGTAACGCAAAATATATTATCACTCCCTATTTCAAATAAATTATTTGTGCTTTTTGAAATGAGGAGTTGATTTGAAATAAACATACTTACTATACCAGGAATATTTATTTCGAATCAACTCCTTCGTAAATAATATTTAAATAAATTTTTTTTTAACAAAACAAAAAAACGACTTAAAAAAATGCACTAAAAAGTAAAACAAATAATTTCGTATTCTTCTACAACTTAACAATCAACTTACTTTTTAAACGACTTCCAAAAGGAGGAGGTTCTCAATTCGACTGTATTTTTTTATTTTTTTATGTTTGTTACCTCAGAACTTTTGACTGGGTGAACCGATATTGATGATTCTTTTTTTATTTACAAGCTGGTGCTTTCCGTGTGGTCCCATTTTAATTTGGTCTAGTTCCGACAATGGCATCCATGAGAAAACCATATAAGTCTTAAATTTGCATTAAGTATGTGCGCGGCAAATGGACGAATAACTCAATATCACGCTAACCGATTTCGATGATTCTTCTTTTATTGGAAACGATGTACTTCAAGGGTAATTTGATGAGAGTTTGGTTAGGTTCTGATTATCGGATCCATGACAAATTAACGAAACTCGGCCGAATCTCTTAATTTGACGTTATGGTCAAATTATGTCTGTCTCATATGAGCAGCACGTTTAGTAGGTTTACCCATATTCAGACAAATTAGTTAGTGTACTTCAGATTCACTAAAAATCAAAAATAAACAAAAATTTTAACAAAACAAAAAAAAACGATTAAAAAAATGCACTAAAAAGTTAAAAAATAATTTCGTATTCTTCTACAACTTCATAATCAACTTACTTTTTCTAATCATTAATATGTAGGTACGATTGTTATTTTTGGAGTCGGTGTTAGCAAGTCGCTTGTGCGACACAAGCACATCTCACCTATAACTATGTATGTAGTTACAACCCTCCTTGACTGACACCGATTCCAAAAGTAACAATCGTACCTACATATTGATGATTAGAAAAAGTAAGTTGATTATGAAGTTGTAGAAGAATACGAAATTATTTTTTAACTTTTTAGTGCATTTTTTTAAGTCGTTTTCTTGTTTTATTAAAATTTTTGTTTATTCTACTCTTCAATATGTAGGTACGATTGTTATTTTTGGAGTCGGTGTCAGCCAAGGTAGGTTTGTAACTACAAACATAGTTATAGGTGAGATGTGCTTGTGTCGCACGCGCGACTTGACGAGGCGAGAGCGGGCCGCGGCGGGAGGGGAGCTGTCAAGTGAACACGTCGGGCTGACACCGACTGACACCGACTCCAAAAATAACAATCGTACCAATTATACGTATCCAATTGGCGTGATATTGAGTTATTCGTCCATTTGTCGCGCACATACTTGATGCAAATTTAAGACTTATATGATTTTCTCATGGATGCCATTGTCAAAACTGAACCATATTTAAATGGGACCACACGGGATGCACCAGCTTTCAAATAAAAAAAGAATCTTCAAAATTGGTTCACCCAGTCGAAAGTTCAGAGGTAACAAACATTAAAAAAAAAATACAGTCGAATTGAGAACCTCCTCCTTTTCGAAGTCGTTTAAAAGGTACAAAACTAAGTTACTTCATTTTACCTAAATTGTTCAGGTACACTTTGGGTACACTCAAAAAAATACTTTTTCATCTTTAAAATTAAAATTAACTATGAACTACAATAAAATTAAAATTAAAAAGTACCTACCTACTAAGTAATAGAAGAGAATAATAATCGATACGTTCACATTCATACGATGTATGATGGTTAGTTAGTTAGTTAGTTTACCTACTAAGTACAACAAGTGAATATTTTTAATGCAAATAATACTTAATGTATGAAAATACAAAGAGTTTTTTTTTCAAACTAAAAAAACTGTGAATAACTTCATTGAGCTACAACTATTAATCATTTTAAAGGACTAAAAATTATTATCAGTATTCATAATTAAAAAATCTAATAAACAGGTCCTGACACGACTATGAGTGCGGGCGCAGCAAAAAATGTCCGATCGCAGCGAGAAACCTCCCGAATTAAGTTTCGCTTTCGGCCGTAGTTTCGGCTGGATGGCAGCGGAAACCGAAACATATCCGAAACCCGTTTTGCCGAAACTAGGCCGAATCCGAAACCGAAACCGAAAGTTCGGTCGGACACTAGTGATAACCCTTCCTATATTAAACACTGATAAAACTCACCATGTTCTTATTTTAGCTAGCCAAATACGATACCGAATAAAATAAGCATAAAAAACGAGTTGCATGATTTTCGTTATTTGTTTTTGGAGTGTTATGCCTTGTTGCGCTACCTCCTTCTTTAGCCAACGTTTCGGACATCGTTGCAGTGTCCGGTAGATGTGTCACATCTACCGGATCTGCCGGATCTGCCCTGATGATGGACACTGCAACGATGTCCGAAACGTTGGCTAAAGAAGGAAGTAGCGCAACACGGCATAACACCCCAAAAACAAATAACGAAAATGCTTTTGGCCGTGAAAATCTTAAAACTTATCCGAGTTGCATGATAATTATTAATGAAAAGTTTTATAAAAACAAATCGCTAAACAAAAACAGGACAGAAAGAACAAAACAAATCGGCAATGGAACCACTTATTAATGTCAAGAGGACAAAAAGATCACTGGCAGCACTAACTGTTAAAGCTTAAAGCTTTCGTCTTTAGCCTAGTTGGCTCGAGTAAGATTAACGGTGTTGCCATTAGAGAGACGTCTGAAAATGACCGTTTCGTCTACTTTCCCCGTTTCAAGTCGTTAGTGGAAGCGTTCCAAATTTAAAATTAAATCTGAGATATTTTGAAAAGGCTTCGAAGGAAAGCTGAAATAAATAATGAAATTCTTGGGATTGATGAGGAATTTAATTCCTTGTGTTTTGCTAAGCATTTTAAAGCCATTAGTGTAGCTACCTCCATAACAGTGGTATAACTAGTCGTTCTAAGATTTAAAAAAAAAAAAAATAAACGTTTTAACCAACTTTATAAACATTAGACCTATACAGGAAGTCTTGAGGAAAAAAATCCCAAGGGCCGATGTCATCTTTATTTTTAAGGAAAAGAAAGGAGGGGAAATTCTGGGAAAGAAAAAAAAAGGGATGGGTAGGACGGCCGGCGTTGTCTAGCGGTAAGGCTTTTGACACGCAATACGATGGTCGCGGGATCGAATCCCGTTCATCAAGGCAGATATGTTCATCATCAGGGCACACATCTGCCCTGATGATGGATACTGTAACGCTGTCCGAAACGTTGGATAAAGGAGGTAACGCAACACGCGCATAACACCTCAAAAATAAATAACGAAAATATCTTTAAACATTTTTTAATATTGCCGGTCGTTATGCAAAATTGGCAAAATTAATAAACGGATTGAAGTAACGAAGCTCTTGGAATTGAAAACAATAGTATATGCGATCGATAATTTGAATAATGCATCAAAAACGCGATCAATACTTTTGGCCATGAAAATCTAAAATCACATCATGTGTCAAATTGGGAGGCGGGTATGGGTACCGCCGCCCCGAGAACCATTTATTGGACAACCAACACCTCTGCCATATATCACCATGAGTGGTTCGCTACGCTTGGTAACTTAGCAGGGGTGCCCGGGTACGGGGTGAGGTTTGTCCAGATGCGTCTGCCCATCTGCTGGGTGACAGGCCGGATCGAGAGAGACTGGTCGAGGGAGGCCTTTTGACCTTTCCAGCCGGACTCTCTCGACCCATCGCCTTGCACCGCAGTTGGAGGGATGGATGCATACGTCGGTCACTTCTGGACCCACTGACTCCCATTTCTACCCACCCCTCATACCTTTTTCCTTCTCTTCTTTTTCTTCTTCAATGGCGCTACAGCCCATTTCGAGCCTTGGCTTCCTTCAAAATAAGCCTCCACCGCCCTCTGTCCTCGACCGTCGTCTTCCAATCTGCAACATGGAGTAATCCTCTTGCATCCTTCCTGACATCATCCTCCCATCTCAGTCTAGGTCTGCCCGCCTTTCGTTTATACCTCCCGGGTGTCCTGTCAGAACCTTCTTCGGTACTCGTGTGCTTGGCATTCGGTGCACATGTCCGGCCCATCTTAATCTTTGGAGTCTTAAATGGGTGGAGAGTCTGGGAGCCTGGTAAAAATCATAGAGCTCATTATTGCGGCGGATTCTCCATGCCTCTTCCTCTCGCACCGCTCCTAAGATTCTTCGAAGTACCTTTGTTTCCACCTGTCCCGCTGACTTTGCTGTCAGTGTTCCCGCCTCACATCCATAGGCCAAGACCGTTCTGATAATTGTTTCATATAAGGTTATTTTGGTTTTCCTATGGACGTTTCGGGATTTGAACACTGGTAGCAACGCGAAGTAAGTTGTTGGCGGCTGTAATGCGCTTTCTTATTTCTGGGTCTTCATTGTCCTGCGTTATGATATAGCCCAGGTAGGTAAACTCTTCGACCACTTCGAAATTATAATTCTTTTTTCTTCTCAGCAATTCCTATTTTACCTTCCTTAAAAATGCTCTCCACACAGCATCTCTTAAGATGACATAGGCCCCGAGGGAAATTATTTTCCACAGGGCCTCCTGTGTGAAGCTAATGTAAAAAAATATATGTGGATAAATTGATTGTTAACCGAATTTTATCTGATACTATGGAGGCCGCGCTAAAATTTGTCAATCGTCGGTCGATATATCTGCTAACAATTGTTGACCGAGCTTGCAAATATTCATAACTGATGATGCTTCGCATCGTTCTCGGTAATAGCAGACACTACCAAAATATTTCAACATTTTTAATCTTGTATTCTCTGGTTCGAAGTAAAGTCGAATATAACTCTCATATTTGGTACTCTCATGTTAAAATCCACTCCGATGGATTTCATCAACATCGTAAGCTGTACGGAATGTTCTTACCATCCTCAACAGTCTCTGCATCCTGGGCTTTATGTCTGGTACAACGGTCAGTGAAATCGATTTAAAGCATATATTATTTGGTTTAAAAATTCCACATGAGAAGATAATACGTGAAACAGTTTTTAAATAGAATGACTGTTCACTTATAATTCCTAACAATTGGTAATTGATGAGGGGTCAAATCAGGTATTTATTTTATTCGTTCGCTCACAAATAAATCATTTAGCTCGACAGAGTAATTTAGTGTGAAATGGGATTTTAAACCTTTGTTCAACGAGATTCAGTTATTATGAATACCCTGGAGGGGTCGGTGAAGGGATTAATGGTCTGGCTGAACCAACAACTAACGATTGAGATACGACTTCTTTTTTTTGTAAGGAAAACTCTCTTTTATAAAATTTGAAAGTTATTCCCATCGATGTAATATATCACTGAATAAGAAGATAACAATATTAATTTAAACGAAAATATGAAAGAAAACAAGACACAGAGAAACAGAAAAAAGACAATGGTCGCAACTGGGAATCGAACCCAGACCTTTCGTCTAACCGGGACGTGCGAGTTAACCAATTTCACTATTGCCACCTTTGTCAAACCGTTTTATTTGTCAATCTCATATTTAAAGTTTTAGAATTAACAACATCACCTTCAACTAATTATTTTTCCATATTAGGGCAACTACCCTTTTTATTGGAAACCATCATTCTAAGAATTAGTTTGTAACCTGGATAAATAACAACGGTATAACACAAATATAAAGATTACAAAATACACAAATAGAGCATAAACTCAATATTATAAAAAAGAATACATCAAATGCTAATTACAGATGGATGATTTTAGAGAACTTGTAGGTACAATTCATATACCTACGAGCAACAAAAACATTAAAAAAATCAAAACACATTAATTTTTACTTAATAACTCGTTGCATGCATGTAGAATACGAAAAATAAATAAAAAACAACCAACAAAAGAAAATCGAAATAAATTAGAATGATTTCTCATTCATTATTTACATCTAAAAAATGGTGGACGAATTTGGCTTTAAATGCTTAAAATTTTAAATTAAATGTGTCAGCGATGTCAGTTAGTTCATTGCCCAATCTATGTTTTCTTTCTATCACAGAATTCATAGCGATATTATTGTATTAAAATAAAATATTCCGCCTAGTATATTTTGTAAAATTAACATGATATCCAACGTCCTTTGAACGGACACAGCAAAAGAAAAAGAAGAAGTATATTTTGGAGGTATATGAAAAGAGGAGATAAATTATTTTTCGCCTTTCAGATAATTTCGATAATTTAAGCTTACTGCGTAAATTGACAATTGTTTTCAATAACAGGAATACCAATTTTGAAATTTATAAAACATTAGTAAAAATTTATTTTGAATTTTTTCAATTTGTAAGCAATGAGAGTTGAAATGAGGACACCAAATGCTTGATTTGTATTCAACCTGACTTCTAACCAAAGACGTGTATAGTAATTTTATGGTTTTTATGTTATTAAAGTCTTTAGCGATTCTTAGAATAAATCCAACCATTTGTAATACCTTACTGGTAATGCTAATAATGTGATTCAAGAAGCGTAATTTGGAGTCAAAGATAACGCCAAGGATTTCAAAAATTTCAACCAATTTACACAAACCTTGATAAATTATACACCCAAACCATGACATCATGAATCACTCTCTCTATTGGTGAAAAACCGCATGAAAATCCGTTGCGTAGCTTAAAAGATCTAAGCGTACAGACAGCGGGAGCGACTTTGCTTTATACTGTTAAGATAATTCGAAATGGAAATTTCGAACGTTATTAAATGTTCAACTAAAATACAATTTAACGGTTGGGGAGTGTTTTGTTATTCGTAAGGCT